>CM064970.1:24662252-24747863 GCA_032847665.1 Solanum chilense
TACATCATCCGTTGGGATTCAGTTTTGCTTGATGAGAATTTGACTTATGAGGAGGAACCGGTTGCTATTTTAGATAGAGAGATTCGCAAATTGAGGTCGAGAGACATTGCATCCATCAAAGTTCAATGGAAGAATCGACCGGTTGAAGAGGCTACTTGGGAGAAGGAGGCAGATATGCAAGAAAAATACCCACATCTGTTTACAGATTCAGGTACTTCTCTTCGCCCTTGTTTTTCTTCGTTTGATCGTTCGAGGACGAACGATGGGTAAATTGGTATCTATTGAAACGACCTGTTTAGTCGTTTTGAGCAGCAGATTTTATTTCTGGAAAAACTGGCTGAGACGACGGATACCACGACGGGCCGTCATGAGCACGACGGACCGTCGAGGGTGTCTCGTCGCAGAACACTTAGAATTCTGAAATTTAAGTACTAAAATCGACTCTCTGTAATCTGTGACGGACCTGCAGGACGGACCGTCACAGCTACGACGAACCGTCGTGAGGCCCCGTTTCAAAACACTTCAACTCTTGAGAATTTGGTACAGGGAACGATTCTCTGAACGTCGTGACGGAAGTGCAGGACGGACCGTCAGAGGCGTGACGGACCGTCACAAGCTCCTTAGTAAAAAATGGAGTTCCGATTGTTGCGACGACCTGCATGACGGACCGTCGCAGGCACGACGGGCCGTCACAGGTTGCGCAAATCCCAGGCTGGGTCGGATTTCTTTACACGTTTTAAGGGACGTTTTGGACTATTCCTGCTTTTATTATAAAGTTAGAGGGTTAATGTTAATAAGTCTAATTTCTTGGGGGCTAAAAGAGGTAACCTTAAGTTAATTAGTGGGGTATTATTGTCATCTTTTACACTTAAATATATGTTACTTAGGGTAAAAGAAAGAGGGTTGGGAATAAGAAAAAGAAAAAGAACAAAGAGAGAGAGAGGAGAATCGATCGAAGAGGAAAAACACAAAGCTTGGGAATTTGCTTGTTTGAATTCAATTCTTCGGTGGAGGTAGGTTATGGTTTTTATGCTATCTTATAGTAAACTCTTAATAGCGAATGATATGTGTTGGTAGAATTATAAAGTCTTCTATATGCTTAATTGTATGCTTGCATGAATATGATTATGTGATTGTGATAAACAAGGCATGATGAAACTATTGAATCACAAATCTTGAAAGAAACTTTAATCTTCGTTATTAATGATGATGCCTTGGTATAAAAGAAGGCTTGATGAATTAAAGTAATGGGATTGATGATGCCTTGGTGTAGAGAAGGCTTGATGAATTGACAGAATGAGATTAGGGGATCGGAGTGTCACGTTCCAACACATAGTATTAGTGGATCGGAGTGTCATGTTCCGACACATAGTATTAGTGGATCGAAGTGTCACGTTCCGACACATAGTATTAGTGGGACGGGTGTCACGAACCGACACGTAGAATTAGGGGATCGGAGTGTCACGTACCGACACATATTATTAGGGGATCGGGTGTCACGAACCGACACCGTTATAATTAGGGGATCGGAGTGTCACGTTACCGGCCACATAGTATTAGGGTATTGGGTCTGCACGAACCGGACCCGTAGAATTAGGGGATAGCGGGTCACTTACGACTAGGGGATCAGAGTGTCACGTACCAACACAAGAGGAAGAAAGATAATGAATCTTGAAAGATGTTAATATAATCAACATAATGAACTTAATTCCCAAAATGAGTATGGTATTGAGGCTTGAGCCCTCATGGATGAACTTGATGGTACTTATTGATGATTATAGTACTTGTTGTTGCTACATGTTGAGTTATAGTTGAATTATGATATTAACTGATATATAATGTTTTCTATTTTGAGTTGGCCGATGATATCTACTCAGTACCCGTGGTTTGTACAGACCCCTACTTTTATGTTCTCTTCTTTGTTATTTGTGGAGTGCAGCAAACGTGCCGTCGTCTTCAACTCAACAGTAGATCTTGCCAGTCTTCACTACATCGGAAATTCAGGGTGAGCTAATGCGTCTAGCTTGGACTGGATCTTCTTCTTCAAGTCTTGATGCCTTGAACTTCCGGCATGGACTAGCTTTTATTTGTTTTAGCTTCTTAGACATTTTTAGTTTAGTAATTTGATCATAGATGTTCTTGTGATGATAACTTCCAGATTTTGGGGAATAATAGTTGTTGAATTTTAGTAGTTATTGAATTGGTTTTTATTAATGAGTTAAGTCTTCCGCATTATTTTCTTTTGTTATACATCGAAATGTTAAGGTTTAGATTGGTTGGTTCACTCACATAGGAGGGTAAATGTGGGTGCCAGTCGTGGCTCGGTTTTAGGTCGTGACAATATAAATGTTTATTAGCATTTGAACCATATATTGTTTACAATAAATTTATTGTAAGAACAGATAATACACAGGTAAAATGGTGGATAACAAAAAAATTAGAAGATTCAGTTACAACAAATGAAATAAGGAGATTAGTATTAAATATATTAAATTTTACATTTACAATTGAAGTAATTAAGACTGAAAAGAATCTCGTTGCAGACTATCTATCAAGAAAAAGGAACCCAAACTGAACAAGATAAGATGAAAGAAATACTTAAAGCCATTACTACACTTTCTGCGAAAGTGGGCAGTATGGATAAAGAGCTACAAAAGATGAAAAATACAAGTCAGCAGCATGACTATAAACATGCGGAGCTACGTCGATCGGAAGACGCAAAAATTCCAGAACTAGAAGGAGACGATGGGAAACTCCAAAAAACCCATAACAATGTTTGTTTAAATGCATCTACAGCCAGCACATCTACAGCAGGACAACCTACGAAAAAGGAGGAGACTAAAGTAAAATACACAAATACAAACTTGAATAAGTTATTCTCAAAACCATATACTCCTCAAAGTACCCAAAAAGATATATTCATACCACCACAAATAAATACCTACAAAGCCAGCCTAGATTCAGAAAAACAAACATATAACCACATCACCAGAATGTATATAGAAAATATATACAAAGTACAGACTTTTCTCAACCAGAACCCTAAAGCTAAAAATATGAAAAACCCTGATGAAGACTACATAACCTAGCATTTACAAGGATATAATAAATTAATTGCACAACCAGGAACTAATCCAAACCTAGTAGCAACTTGCTACAACTATGGACTATTAAATACCGTATATACGACAACAGGAGACGAGATAACCAAGATACCAGAACTATATAAAGTTTTTTTACAGTATAAAAGAATAACCAAAGGTACTCTTTTTTATATAAAGTTCTACGCAGCTAAGGCAGAGATATTGTATGACGAAGTCAAACCTACAATACAAGTTATAAAAATTGGGCTGACAACCATTGATTTAGGTGGTTATGATATCATATGAAATACCTTTTTGTTGATAAGTTGTATAAAACAATTGGTGAAGTATTAATTAAAATGTAATTTCGGTAGTAATAAACACGACAAAACTATATGTAACAATTTGTATATATATAGCAAAAGATAGTATATATGTAGCAACAGATAGTATATATGTTGCGACGGATAGTATAACAGTAGCAACGGATAGTATATATGTAGCAACAATTCATACATATGTAGCAACAGATAGTATATATGTAGCAACATATGTCCACAGTTTGAATTGTAAAAATTAAACGACTTTATTTTTATTTTCCCTCTCTCCTCTCTTTTATAAATGTTGTTTCATATTTCACAAGATTTATTTATTTATACTAATTTCTCTTCTATATATGTAATTTCTCTAGTAATAAACACGAAAAAATTATATGTTGCAACAGTTATTATATATGTAGCAACAGATATTATATATGTAGCAACATATGTCACATTTTGAATTGTCAAAATTAAAAAAAAATTGGACGGTTTTAATTTTCATTTTCCCTCTCTCCTCTCTCCTCTCTCCTCTATAAATATCATTTCATATTCCACAAAATTTATTTATTTTTTCAGTACTGCCAACTTCTCCTTCTTCTCTTCGAATCTCTTCTCTTAGTCCTTCCATCATAGATCATCTTCTACAGCTTCTCAGATAAGGTAACATTTAATTAGGGTTTGAAATGCATGTGCTTATCTTCTTAACGCCCTGTTTTGACGTATGGTTGTACCTTATGTGTGTGTGTCTTTCAAATATTTTATTTTTGTGGTTGCAGATACAAATATAATGGCTCCTGTTAAAAGTAAACTTGATATTGATACATCTGACCAAATAAAAATCCATAAGAAGTCTAGGTCTAAAATTCATAGGAAGAGGAACGAAAATATTACACTTTTAGAAAAACTTACAACAGAAGCGGTTTCTTCTTCTCAATCAAAAGTAGAATTTTGTCAAAAAGAATATGAACAAAGACAAGTAGTGGAGGAAGAAGATGGAAAATAAGAAGTTGAGAAACAAGGGAAAATAAATGAAGTTCAGGAAGAAGAAGGGGAAAACACAGAAGTAGTAGTTGTGGCACAACAAGAAAAAATAAACGAAGTTCATGAAGAAGAACTTCATGAAGAGTTCAATGCTAGTGGTGATGATGAGATTAAAATCATCAATGCAGACACTTTCCCTGTGCATCTGTAACCTGATTCTAATGGTGACAACATCATTAGCTCAGTCGTGGGAAGACCTTTCGTCATATTTAGGGATATCCTATAAAGAAATCAATTGGAAGATTTTTTCAGAAATAATTGTTTTGGTCATTTTCTTGATTTACCCATTGATCCACTTTCATGTTTTCAAATGACCATCGGGTATGAACTTTTGAAAAGAAGGTTCATTTTTTAAAATCCCAATAAGAAGGATGAGATTCTAATTAATTATTGTGGAATGCCAGTTTTCTCTGGCATAAGAGAGTTTACCATAGTTACAGGGCTAAAATGTCATCCTATGTTGAGCCAATCCCTGAATACATTGATAAAACAGAACCACGACGAAAGAAAATAGTTAAAGACGTAGCAGAAGCAGGAAAACAATCACTGCCAACTGAGGAGCAAGACTTGATGTCCCTTGTTGGCAAAAGCTTTAAAAATTCTGACTTATTAAGTTTATTGGAACGGGAGGATACAACAAGAAAGCACAAGGAGTCATTGTGCTTACTTTGGTTCACACATAATATTCTTTTGTCAAAGGATCCGGGAACAACATACTTTTAAAGTATGTCAATTTTCATCAGGATATTGCAGCTTTCAAGAACTACTCGTGGGGTCATGAGAGCTTTCATCTAACTGTCGACTACATGTTGAGGCCTTTAGGAGAAAAGACAAGCAACTTGTTTGGTTTTCCATGGGCTTTCATGGTGAAACTGAATATTTTTAATCTTTTTATATTATATTAAGTAATAATTCAACGTTTGATTATTGATAGGTTTTTTTTACAATCCTGGACATTTGAAGTCATTCTTTATTTGACCTACCAAGTAATTGCAGCAGAAGAGAGATCACCCCCAAGGATGATGAGATGGTTGATGGCAAGAACAAAAACTACCAAAGAAGGGCATATGCCAAATCTTTTTAACCCTCCTTTTGATGCAGTAAGTTATTATTGGTATATTACAGGCATATGTTGCTACATTTGTGTCACATGTTGCTACAGATAATTCATATGTTGCTACAGATAAATTGTGTGTCGCAACATGTGTCACAAATGTTACTAAAGATGAATCATCTATAGCAACATGTGTGACATGTTGCGAGACATGACTCATCCGTAGCAATATGTGACACAAATGTTGCTACAGATGATTCATCTTAAGCAACATTTGTGACACGTGTCGCAATAGATAATTCATCTATAGCAAAATTTATAGCAACATTTGTGACACATATTGCGGCAAACGAGTCGTGTGTTGTGACATGTTACACATGTTGCTACAGATGATTCATTTGTAGCAATATTTCTGACACATGTTGCGGCGGATAATTCATCTTTAACAATATTTGTGGCACATGTCGCAACACATGATTAGTATGTATCAATATTTGTGTCACATATTGCTACAAACGAGTCATGTGTCGCAACATGTGTCACATATGTTGCTACAAATGATTCATCAGGAGCAACATTTGTGACACATGTTGCGACAGACAATTCATCTGTAGCAACAAAAAACTCCTGCTGATGACTCATTTTTACTATTTTAGGTTGTCCATCCATGGATTACCCTAACAGAAAAGGAATTGCAAATGCCATATTTAATAACTCTAGGGTTGGTTGAAACCATTTTTGATCCTGTTGTGGATAGAGTTAAAATTGTGTTGGCTGGAGAAATAACCATCAAAAGACAGAGAGAGAGAGAGTTCCTATTAAAGTCAGTAATGAATTAGTTGTTTTTGATGCTAATGATGGTGCTAATGTTGATTATGGTGTTGGTGTTTGTGCTGCTGCTACTGGTTGTGTTGTAGTTGCTGCTACTGCTGGTGCAAGACGACACGAAGGGGATACCTCTTTTAGACGATGTTGTGGCTTTATCTGTGAGAAGTGTAACAAACATGATGAAGATTCTATCATGTATCTACCAAAAATTGAGTGAAGCTGTCAATGAATTTAAGGGTGTTAAGGGCATTGTACCAAAGAATGTGCGGAATGCATGTAGTACAAAGGCCAAATGGAGAAAAGAATCATTTGCCAAGGCAATGCAAAATTTGAAGAGGAAGATGTTTGGAGAAATTGCAAGGGCCGTAATGGTGGAAGAGGTGATGTAGTATAAAAAGTTGTATATTTATAGGCGTCCCTCTATAGCTCAAAAAGAAGCAGTAATTAAGATGACTAGTGCAAAGGATATTCGAATGGAATACGACATGCATGTTCTTACCGGTCAAGATTTCAGGAACATGACAAGCCTAACAGCTTGGTGGGTAGACTGGGTAATCCTACGTTTTATATTATTAACTATTTCTTATGTATTTTCAGTGAATACTCTTCCAACTATTTAATATTATTTTTATTTGAATATATTGACGAAATCCTTAACCTCATGCGTCAAAGGCATTGGAAATACCCGGACTACTATGATCCCAAAGATAGAATCATGTATCTCAACTTCTGTATGAACTTCCTACATAATATAATCAAATGAGCGATGAGGCAACAATGTCAGGTGGTAAAAACATGAGTCAGTTACGAGATGACTTTGTATGGTACGATGATATGATTGACTATGTAAGGGGTATTAGACCAACTCGTGGAGGCATGGATTGGATTGATGCAGAAAGAATTTTGACAGTCATGAACATTTCGGGTAATCATTTGGTGACTGTCGAGATTCTCTTGCACGAGGGATTGATTAATTTTTATGACTACAACCAAGTGGCTACGGAAAATGATAAGTTTTTCACACTCATACAACCAGTCTTTGAGGTGGTTCCTAAATTGCTGAAATAGAGTGGAATAATGAATCATTTGCCTGAGAAGTTGCTCACTCAACATGGGAATTTAACAGTCGAATAGAACCTATGGTATAAAATGCAAGTGGAGCGGCGTGCAAGTCATATTCCATTACATTCATTGAGCACTTGATTGGTCGGACAGAATTGCATCCACCCAGTTCACTGTTATGTGACAATCTAATTGAACGGATGCAATATATTTGGGCTAATGAGATACTATCTCAGTGCTTACGGCCTTGACATTATACTTGTAATTAAAGACAATGTTTAATTAAAGACGAATCAGTTGTAGCAACATTTAAGTCATATGTTGGTATATGTGATTATATGTAGAAACATTTGAGTCAGATGTTGCTACAGATGATTATATGTAGCAACATCTGAGTCATATGTTTCTACAGCTGATTCGTCTGTAGCAACATTTGTCCATCACGACATGTGGCATATGTTGCTCCTGACGAATCACCTGTAGAAACATTTGAGTCATATGTTTATATAGGTGATTATATGTAGCAACATTTGAGTCAGATGTTGCTACAGATGATTCGTCTGTAGCAACATTCGTCCGTCACGACTACATAATATTTTGTTGTTTTATCAGGAGTGCAAAACTACGTCTATTTAATTCCACAACTATGATAATTGTATTGGTTGTACACAACTACATAATAATTTTGTATCCTTTACAATATTCTTCTTGGTAATTATTAAAAATACAAGAAAAAAAACAAAGAACAACAACATTAGCTTCCAGATGCTACAACATTTGGTCTTTTTCTTCTCCTTCATCCCCCATTTGGTACTTCTTTTGATATGACTTTCATCAATAGTGTCCAACTCCTTAATTTTGTTAGCCAATCGGAGAATAACGAATTTGGATCGTATATCAACATCTTCACGATCCCTTCATCTAAAGAAGTTGCATGAATTCTCCTAAAATACCACAAAGAAATAAATTTTAATTAAAAAAATAAAGAGATCTGAAATCTCCAAAATATTTTAGAAATAAACACACATACACGATATCGTGGACAAGACCAAAACCTGCGACCTAGATTGTCTTTTGACCATAAAGTTTGCATTGAAAGTAGATCTCCATGTTTGCAATATATTTTAACATTAACATAGTATCTTTTTCATCATCACAAATTCGACTTAGTATAGAATTTAACATCATACCATTGGAGTACCAAAATTTTGTTTAACGAAAGGCAAATCAAATATAGAATAGTGTGACTGACAGAAAATCAAATTGGATTTGAAAAAGGCGCCAAAACTTAAGCGGCAAAGATGAAAAATTTGAAAATCCTATTCTTGAAATGAAAATGAAAACGTATTCTAGAATGGGTTGGACTTGTTTTACTTTTTTTAAACACAATAGGCTTTGCCTATCATTGGGACACTTTTAAAAAAGAGTCATTTGTTATAATTATATGTTGCAACAGTTTCTTATATGTTGCGAATTTAACAACAAAAACTGCATATATTGCTACAGATGAAAAATCAAGGCGACACTAATAGACGATTCAATCGATTTAGGAAAGGAAAAATAGAAATTTGAACCAAATTTTAGTGATTTAGAGCATAAATAATCAATAATAATAAGGTATAACATTTTGAACAACGATTTAGAAGGGTGTTATATAACTATCATATCGATTTACTTGGACAATGTATGATGAACTAGTGAGATGATTGACTTTATAAATATAATTGCTATAATCCAATGGAGAGTGTTGATAACGACCATAATTTGTTACTTACACATGTTGTAGGACTATATATTGGTGGTACATATCGAATTACGCGACAATTAATTGAATTAAGCCCCAAAGAGTCATTTGTTATAATTATATGTTGCAACAATTTCTTATATGTTGCGAATTTAACAACAAAAACAACATATGTTGCTACAGATGAAAAATCAAGGAGACACTAATAGACTATTTGATCGACTTAAGAAAGGAAAAATGGAAATTCGAACCAAATTTTAGTGATTTAGAACATAAATAATCAATAATAATAAGGTATAACAATTGGAACAACGATTTACAAGGGTGTTATATAACTATCATAAGGATTTACTAGGAAAATGTATGATGAACTAGTGAGATGATTGACTTTATAAATATAATTGCTATAATCCAATGCAGAGTATTGTTAACGACCATAATTTGTTACTTAGACATGTTGTAGGACTATATATTGGTGTTACATATCAAATTACGTGATAATTTAATTGAATTAAGCCCCAAACGAGTCATTTGTTATAATTATATGTTGCAACTGTTTCTTATATGTTGCGAATTTAACAAGAGAAATTGCATAATTTTCTATAGATGAAAAATCAAGGAGACACTAATAGACAATTCGATCCATTTAGAACATAATAATCAATATAATAAGGTATAACAATGAAGAATGTTGTGTACGATCATAATTTGTTATATCATAATTCGAAAATAAGTACGAAACAAGTGAAGGCAACATTTTCACCATATGTAATATAATATGTTGCCACATATATAATTTCAAAATAAATACAAAAAACAATAAAATCAACATCGCCTTCAACACAGATTAAATTAAATTTTTCCCACACAGTATGCAGAAGAAATTTAACTAGATAATCTAGTTCTAAATTACAAATATATAATTTGCAACGAATATCGTCTTCATCATCACTTCCTCTGGTCCAACCAATCTTGCGGGCATTTTATTGGGGTTGGTGCACAGTGCAGCAAATGGGTCTTTCAGCCAAAATATTAGGTTCTTGCACCCACATTCGATTTAAAATGCACTGCAAATGGTGTCGACATCTTCTCACTATTACTGACATATTTTTTTTCATGTTGGCAATGTACATCAAGCATTCTCTCATGGAAATATCGCCTTCAAACATTGAAATGACGACAAGCACATACTCTGCACCACCGTGGCCACCTTCTGCTGTTTTTTTTTTTACCATTCTCAGTGCAGTTGGATCATTACGATTGAAAAAATCAAACTATAAAAAAAAAATTAAGATTAAAAAATAAATGGATGCAAGGTGAAAAAGAATTAAAAATACTAAAATTACCACGCCTTTTCTGTACAAGGCTTCTAAGTTCTCCCATGCTATGCAAATATTCATGAAAGACATGACATGTTGATTCACCGTCCATGTAGGTTCAGTGGGAAAGCAAGCCAATGTAACCTTCTGATATACATAACGTTCATTACCAACTTCATTGAGGAACCTAGAACATAATTTAACACTAACTAAATCTTCTAGAGAATAGGAAGCAACCCTTTCAACGATAAGAATTACTAGTTTAGTCAGGAGGGATTCGAAGAGGTTTAAACTAGTTGAAGCAATTTTTCAAAATGAAGAAGAAGAGAAGAAGAGAAGACGACTTTTGACTTATGTCTCCCTTCTTGTGTTCTTATAAAGGCAAACAATTTTGAAATATTGCAAGACATGACGTTTCAACAGAGTGAACTAAAAAGTCATAATTATTAATTGTATATGTTGATTCGTCTGTAGCAACATTTATTACATATGTTGCCACATTTAATATATTTAAAAGCACAGTCCCACATAATCATTATTTAAAAGTATATATTGCTACAGATGATTATATGTAGCAACATTTGAGTCATATGTTGCTACAGATGATTATATGTAGAAACATCCGTGCGTCACAACATGTGGCATATGTTGATACAGCTGATTCGTCTGTAGCAACATTTATTGCATATGTTTCCACATCTAATATATCTAAAAGCATAGTCGTAATCATTATTTAAAAGTATATGTTGCTATGAATCATTCTATGTAGCAACATTTGAGTCATATGTTGCTACTGATGATTATGTGTAGCAACATTCGTCCGTCACAACACGTAGCATATATTGCTACAACTGATATATATGTTACAACATTTATTGCATATGTTGCCAGATCTAATATATCTAAAAGCACAGTACCACGTAATCATTATTTAAAAGGATGTTGCTACAGATGATTATATGTAGCAACATTCGCCCGTCACAACATGTGGCATATGTTGCTACAACTGATATATCTGTATCAACATTTATTGCATATGTTACCACATCTAATATATCTAAAAGCACAGTCGTAATCATTATTTAAAAATATATGTTGCTACAGGTGATTATATGTAGCAACACTTGAGTCATATGTTGCTACAGATGATTATATGTATTAACATTCGTCCGTCACAACATGTGGCATATGTTGCTACAGCTGATATATCTGTAGCAACATTTATTGCATATGTTGCCACATCTAATATATCTAAAAGCACAGTCCCACGTAATCATTATTTAAAAGTAGATATTGCTATCGATTATTATATGAAGCAACATTTGAGTCATATGTTGCTACAGATGATTATATATTGCAACATTCGTCCGTCACAACATGTGGCATATGTTGCTACAGCTGATATATCTGTAGCAACATTTATTGCATATGTTTCCACATCTAATATATCTAAAAGCACAGTCGTAATCATTATTTAAAAGTATATGTTGCTACAGATAATCATATGTAGCAATATTTGAGTCTATAGTAGCAACATTCGTCCATCACAACATGTGGAATATGTTGCTACATATAATCATCTAAGGCAACATATACTTTTAAATAATGATTATGTTGGAGTGTGATTTTAGATATATTATATGTGGCAACATATTAGACATATGTTGGTACAAGTGAAACACAACATGTGGCATATGTTGCTACAGATGATTCGCATGTAGCAACATTTGTTGCATATGTTGCCACATCTAGTATATCCTGTAGCAACATTTGACATGTGTTGACACAGAAACAAAGAAGAGCAGCAAATCACGCATTGGGGCATTTCTAAATAATATTATATAATAGAGATTATCCTCAAATAATAAAGAATTTTCAATAAAATTCAACAACACAATGCTTAACACTTCTTCTGAGGCATTCGATTTGGGCATGTAATTTTTTTGTGGACAAAGTCCCGAAATACGGAACACTTATTTTTTTCTTGTTGGAAATGATTCACTAACTTCACGCCGTCTCTTATATGCCCTTCTTCCGGGTTTACTTGGATCAACATATGGAGGAGGTATTACTCTCTGTATGATATCCAAAGGGACAATCCAAGAATCTTCAGTTGGCACCAGGTGAATTTCTTGACAATATGCCATTATGTATTTTTCCACTTAATAATATGGAGAGGAGTACAAGTAAATCTGATATCCAAAATCATCTGCATGTTGGCATAGAATCACTGTCATGGCACGTGGACAAGGTATTTTGTCCAAATAAAAAAATTCTACAAGTACAAGTTCTTCTTTGTAGATCCACAGTAGCAACATCTCCATGACCAGTGACACTGAACTTGTAGTTAGCGATTTGATGGGACAACAACTTGCTGCCTGCGTTGACATACTCTAATATGTCTTTTTCAATTGAAGGAACAAATCTATTTGCGGAGTGCACCAATTCCATATGACTCTGGTTAAATAACAATGCAAATCTCATGTTTATTTCATCAAATAGAGAGACAATGGGAAATTCTCTTTCAACATCAAACATAGCATTCACTGATTCCGTGATGTTTGACGTCATAATGTTATATCTGCACAACAATCGATAGAAATCAAACAAAACAAATAAAGTAAAAATAAACTCAATTGAGATGGTATCTATTTCCTGGGCAAAATGCCCTACTCCATGTGTGAAATTCAATATGTTCAAGAGCTTCAACGGACTTTGGTACCAAATCTCTTATTTGATTGAAATTGTCATTGAACTCACATATATCGTACGCCTTTGCTGCTTTATAAAAATGGGAAACTACCTTTGAATTGTGAAAGTTATTTCAAATATTTTCCCCAAGGTGTCTCATGCAACATTCATAATGAGATGCAGGGTAGATTCTCGAAACCATCTTTCGAATACTTGGATGCCTATCAAATATAATGAACAACTCATCGGTATCATCTAAAAAGCTTCTCATATTTTCAAAAAAAATATTCATATGAGGCATCACATTCAGTGTCCACGACACAGAAAGCCACTGAAAATATATGATTCTCGGCATTTTGTGCCACCGCCGATAGCAGAACTCCTTCATACTTGCTCATTAGAAATGTACCATCAACGGCTATTACTTTTCTCATTTCTTGAAAACCAATTATCCAAGCAGCATATGATACAAAGAAGTACTGGAACCTCCCATTTTCATCGAGCGACAATGTCATCATGCTTCCTGGATTTGGAACTTCAAGCATTACCGATACGCATTAAGCACTGCATACCCGTGCTCATGTGTTATCCTAACATTAGACTTAGCATGCTCCATGCCCTTATAAATCTTCCAATAGCTTACCTTACAATTCAATTCTGTGTGGAGTTGATTTGACATGTCTTTTGTTGATGGGCCTTCACCAGTGGGAAACCTATTTTCAAAGTACTTACTTATGACTTTTGTCGTGGCGTGGGGATTATGTCTTGTAAGATGCTCTGAACCACACGTATGGTACTTTTCATAGATTCTAATGGCAAACCTTTCACTACTTGTAAATTTCACATTCCTCAGCCACCAATTGCAATCCGGATATGAACATTTAAAGGAAAACACATTACTATAATTGATCACCTTTTTCAGTCTAAAATCTTTTTTCAAGCAAGCAATTTTCAATGAAATTGCCAGTTCTTGCTTGTTCTTGAAGGTCATTCCCTTATAAAATCCTGTTTCATCATCTCTAACATTATTTACACGTGATGTTTGAGAAGCACATGGATTGTTGCTGCCAACTGTAGGTGTGGGAGGAAACTTGATCTCAAGGTCCGACCCTTCAGCTTGGGCTTCACCTTAACCTTCACCTATTCCAATTTCATCATCAGGATTATTCATGTCCGCAGGATAAAATACATCATTAAACATATCTTATTGGCCTTGGTCTACATTATGATCCTCCTCGATAGGAGTTTCTTCCATGTAGACTATTAATATTGACGGTTTCTCTGTTCCTCCCAAATAAACACTCAAACTAGATTGATCAGTTATTCTAAAAGGTAAAACCTTCTCATTATGAAAAAAATGAGGAATGTAACTCATGACAAGATCTTGTGGTTTACAATTGTATCCAGACTTTTGCATAACAAAATAAAGAACTCATCATACAAAATGTTTCTTTAAACATACATCCCTACTGAATCGGCTCCTCGTATTTTACTATCCTCCCAACACCATATGAATCAATTTTTCTTCTCGACCCATTCACCACGACAATCAATCCCTACAAATAATGACATTGTACCTGAAGAAAATAATTAAAAAAACAACTACTAATTATGAAAAATAAGCTATGTAGTAACATATGACTATTCTGTGGCGATATTTGATTCATATGTTGCTACATATGACTTTTCTATTGTCAAAAATAAATCACAGGTTGCTACAATTTTTAGTTATATAATATGTAGCAACATATGACTATTCTGTTGCGAGATGTAAGTCATATGTTGCTACATATGACTGTTCTGTTGTGAAAAATAAATCAACATGTTGATACATTTTTTAGTTATATCATATGTAGCAACATATGACTATTCTGTTGCGAGATGTAAGTCATATGTTGCTACATTTGACTGTTCTGTTGTGAAAAATAAATCACATCCTAATATATTTTTTAGTTATATCATATATAGCAACATATGACTATTCTGTTGCGATATGTAAGTCATAAGTGGCTACATATGACTATTTTGTTGTGAAAAATAAATCACATGCTGCTACATTTTTTAGTTATATCATATGTAGCAACATATGACTTTTATGTTGCGAGATGTAAGTTAAGTCATATGTTGCTAAATATGACTGTTCTGTTGTGAAAAATAAATCATATGTTGCTACATTTTTTAGTTATATCATATGTATCAACATATGACTATTCTATTGCGAGATTAACTCATATGTTGCTACATATGACTATTCTGTGGTGAAAATAAATCACATGTTTCTACATATGACTATTTTATTGTGAGATTTAAGTCATATGTTGCTACATATGACTGTTTTGTTGTGAAAATAAATCACATGTTGCTACATATGACTATAATATGTTATAGTAGTCAACTTTGGCAACATATATAACAATATGTTGGAAACGCGAAGGCAAATTATTTAAAAAAATGCAGGTACCAGATCAGATGATAATAATTAATTTTAAATAACTATTAATTGTACTAACCAGAAATAATGGTGTATAACGCTTATGCACTAATTCCAATTGAACAAAACAAAAGTTGGTCCGCTAGTTACAGATTAGGTAAAGCTGATTCAAAAAGAAGAAAGCACAAGCACTACAAGCAAAGACACGCAATTTACGAAAATAAGAAGAAGAAGAAGAGAAGATGAAGAGAGTAGGATGAAAGGAAAGCAAGCATGTAAAGACGAGAGCAGAAGAAGAAGAGGAGGACGAATATGACGTCTGGAGGCGGAAGAAAAAAAACTTTTATTTCCTCTTTTGACTCGATATTTTCCCACCAAAATTGGTTAAATTAGGTTTGGTGTAGTCAATTTACCTTTTTATCCCTCATTTAATCCCCACCAAAAGTTGGTTAAATTAGGTATTATGAAATTACCCTTTTACCCTTTATTTAATTCAGTGGACCAAACTGTCAACTTATAAACTTGAGGGCAACTCCACAATTCTTAATCATTAATCACATAATTGTCACCTACACCCATCCTTAAGAGTTATGTCACCACCCATTTATTTTGAAACCTTAATGTCACCTTTTTTTAAAAAAAACCCACGAAAATTTATGTTTTATGATTTATTAATGTTTTTTTATTTGGCGAGTAAAAATGGGAGGGAGAGTTAAAAATATTGGAGGGAAAATAATACTTTAGTGAAAATTTTGAGACGACGCTTATAATATGTTGTTTTTTCAATTATAAAAATAAGAAACTTTAAAAGTGTGGCCATGTATATAAATAGGTGTTACCAATTATATCATATTGTAAGAATACTTATAAAGTGTAGCTTATACCATTAAAGAGTACATTTTTGAAGTGTTTCCAATATTATTGTAGCTAAAATTTAAAATTTTTGGCTACACTTTAAAAGCATTCACAAAACTATTTTATGCAACATTTTGGAAACGTAGTCTAGAATTAGTGTGGTTATAGACCTAAAATAGTGTAGTAGATTTAGTAAAGCCGTATAACCTTATTCAATCATGTAAACCAAACAAAGGATCATACGCAATGTCTAACTCAACATAACATAACATCAATAGTAGTCATCATTATACTTAGCAATACACACCAATAGCATGTTCATAAATGAAACCAACATCATATAGGATCATCAACATATACATAACATATACATCATAGAACATAAGCACAACCTCCTAAGGCTTCCCTCAAGGCAAACTAGTGCTAGGCATAAGTAGAGTCACATAACCCTACCTAGGCTAAGTCAAACATCTTAAGTCACCCTAGTTAGTGTTTGCTTCATTACTTCATCTTACTTTTGGGAATATCTTGTCTTAACCGACATAGATCACTGATATACCGTGGTTTCACGGTATTATTAATACTTTTTCCTCAAGTTTAGTGTGTCCAAAGGCCTTTTTGTGATAATGTTTATATAAGTTTCTCTTTATTTTGCAGGAAATTTGTCCAAAGATGTGCAGAAGAGACCACCTACGGAGCTTGTGACGGTCAGTTGTGCTTGTGACGGTCCGTAGGTGGCAGCGTAGTGCAGCTGCTGAAGGAAGATGGGGAAGTCTGACCAAGTGTGGGGTTACGAAGCTTGTGACCGTCCGTCGTGTCTATGACGGTCCGTCTTGCAGGTTCGTCATGAAGTTCAGAGAAGTAGTCCCAGTACCTATTTTCCAAGATTTCAAGTGTTTGGAAACGAAGACCCTCGATGAACCGTTGTGCCTATGACGGTCTGTCATACCTGCCGTCGAGGGTAATGAAGAGAGCAGCAGAAGAAATTAAACAAGTATGGGACGACGGAGTCCATGACGGTCCATCGTGACCACGACGATCCGTCGACCCAGCCGTGTTTTGGCAGATTTCCAGCAAAGAGAGTCCTTGTTTAATTAGGTTTTTATTTTTTATAAATAGTTCGAAAAACCTCGTTTTTGAGGTGATACTCTATATTATTAGTTAGACTCTGGATAATTGTTAGACTCCGTATTGTTAGACACCGTATTAGTAAACATTGTATTGTTAGACTTTTGATTATCATTGATTGTTGGTGATTTTTGTTGATTAATCAAGCAAATTCTCAGATTTTACTCTTTCTCATTGAAGTAAGTACATGAATTCTTATATAATATATTTGAATATTGTTATTATGACTATGGGTAACTAAACTCCATAACTAGGGTTGTGGGAACCATAGACAAATAATGAGATAAAACCTAACTAAAATAACAATTCTAGAATGGTGTCTTGCATGTATTAATAATTCTTTCGCTTAGAAGTCTTTTTAACGGATGGCCAACGTTAGAACTCGCCTTAATGCTACCTGCCGGACTAAGGAGGTAGATAATAGGAAAAGAATTATCAACATAGATTTAGTATATACTATCTAATAGGCTAGTATTGATTGGTACGAGGTAATAACTTAATCAAATATCGAATACGACGCTTAATATGAGGTAAAGATAAGGATTAGGAAAGCAACACACGTAGCCGGACCAAGGTGCGGAGTGAGATTTTCTAGATGCCAGACCAAGGATTTAGAAGTACATAACTTATCACTTTGCATGCAAGATAGTAGGAAAGAATTGTTATAGTTAGAATTATCAACTTATGAACCTGTGGGGAACACGTAAACCCTAGTTACTTTGATTAATTGATTAAAATCCACAATTCAAAGCTGTTAAGTGTCTCTTTCAACTTAGGTAGTTATTTTCATTCATTTAGAAATAGAAACCCCCCTTTTATTGTTTTTACTTTCCAACGAAGTCATTGACCAAACAATAGTAATAACAGGTTGAAGTTAGGTCTAGACTATTTTCCTCGTGGGAACGATCCCAACCTCACTAGTTGGGTTATTTACTTGACACGACCGCTTTACTTCTTATTTTAGAAGTAAGTTTGAGAGTATCAATCAGATGAGCTAATGTGGAATTCGGTGTCATGAAACCCTACACTAAAAGAAGGTGGACTACTTGCCAAGGTAGTACCAAAACATGAACATAGCATCTATGTTGATCCACTAGCTAGTATTCCTTGGGGGCAACATAGTTCAAGAACTAGGAGATGTAGTTGGGACCCTCTTTATGCTATATGCACTATAGTATCCAATGTTATGAGTACAATAGTGAACCTACCTTCCGTATGTGGGAAGGGACACTCCTCACTACTAGTTCACTCGGTGCTAAGCTAGAGTCACTTTTGAAATGTCTTTCATTAATAATCATGACTTACCTTAGGTCATAGGAGAATATCTCCCTGTATAGTCATAATTATTAGGTTAATAGGAATTGCATGAGAACACCTTTCATTACAACCCTCATATGTGAGATTAGCACGTTAACATCACCATATCATAGTAAGGTACATAGGTACTTCATGACCAACCATATATCATTACATCTTAAGCATAATCTCACGATCACATAATCAAGACATTTCAATTCAATATCATACCAACACCTACTTAGGCCATTTAGAAGACATACTTCAATTGAACTACATTATCAATCATAAACAATCATAATTGAAGTAAAGGTTAGGATCATGAAGACTTACCAAATCTCCTTCAAAAGCCATCATAATGGTCTTACCATCAATCAACCAATTATATCCAATAATAGGTGTAATAACATTAATCAATAGTAATTAACACAAGAACTAGGTCAATTACATTATCACTATCCCAATTAACTTCAGTTGATAACCTAGGATTAGGGAAGAAGGATCAACATGAATTATTCAATAAATAGATCCAATCCCAACAATACATTACCCTACTCAATCCATAAATGCATTACAATAGATAAAAACCAATCTAACAATCGATACACTCTTCAATTCCCATAAATTCATAACCAAGATCCAAAATTTTGGGGAATTGAGGGAAGGACATGATATACATAAAATGGAATAAATTAACATCAATTATACAACAATCTACACTTAATTAGTCATATGAAATCACAATTTATCATCAACTTGAAGTGTAGAAGAAAACCCATAATATTGGGAAAACCCCATGGAATTGGGTATTTTAGAAATCAACTTTGAAATGACCTCTTGGGAAAAGGAATACCAAGAGTGAAGAATTCATGCCTTAATTAAGATTAATCTCCATGAAATTGAAGTGAAATCCTAGAGAAATTGGTTTTATTCTTCAAGCTTTCTTCCTTCTTCAATAGAGGATTTGGGGAGACAGAAAGTAGAGAGAGGTGAAAGCTTTTGGATTTGTTTTTGGAATTTGGTTTGTGTGATTTTAAAAATGACATAAAAGTTACCCTTAGTCTATATATAATCACCCCCTAAATTACCCAAAACACCCCTCACTTTAATGGGTATTTTTGTGAAGTCAAAATGCTTAAAATACAATTTTTACGAATCTAGAAAGTGACTCCGCATCGCGAGGCTAATTCCCATTTTTATTTTTTAAAAATTTATTTGAGGCAGTAAGGTCCTTGAGTTCTGCGCGCCGTGCAGCAGCCCTTTGGATCTTGACTTTCGCAGGCTGCTTTGGCAGCCTGCCCACCCATGTTGGGTTCCTCCTTAAGGACCCTTTGGGTGGTCCTTGGGGCGTCGTTATTGGACGGTTAGACTCTCTATATTAAAGTATACCTAACCAAGGTATTTTTACAAGTTTTAAACTCCATTTGACCTTATAAAACCATCCCCAAACATAGCGACGTCAACTAGTTCAACTAAGCTAGTGTCCAGACATCATGGACGTTCCTTGACGTCTTGGCTCTAAAATTTCTCGGATGACTTATAAACATTATTTTAGGTCTTAAAATAGTATAACCATCATTAAATTAAATTTTGAGGCTCTATCTTAAGTCTTTGACTTTTCGGAGTATTACAAGGACTACTGCTAGAACGGTGAAAACATTTGCTGCGGTGGGCTTGAATCTCCTTAAAGAGAGAAAGACATCTGCGCTTTAGTCTGAAATATTTAATTTCGTATTTTTTTTCATTATAATGTTGTATTTTTTTTCTATTCTAAGTTTTCACTAACAAGCTATCGGAGTCATCATGTCTATTTAGTCATGAATCCCCTTATTCATGTATAGTATGATGCTCCTATCTCCTCGACTCGTGTCTAGTTACTGCATACTTGGATCACGACAACAAAAAATTGTTTTTTCATATGTTGTCTATTAAGAAATAAGCTATCATTTACAAAACTAAATTACTAATAAAATTTTATGTATGACAAGGTAAGCAAATAAGAACATCAATACATTCCACTTAAACGAGTAAGTTAAACTGCAAAATATTGGAAATAATCTTTCACCTTCTTATCCTATTAGATATCAAGTTAAAATCTATCCTTTTCACATTCATATTTAGTTCTTCTTCCATTAGCTTCAAGTAAACTCTAAAGTACAAATTAAACAAAAGTTTCTAAGATCAGTGTTTAGGGAATTCTCCATTTGTTATTGTTCCGTTATAAATATTATTTTTGTAAGGTATACCATACGGTATTCCATACGGCATTTGTATGATGGTTTGATTAGTCTGAACTTTTTTCGGATTGGGACATTTGGAATAATGCTTCCTGCCAAAGATTTTTTCATTCTCACTACTTGAAATCAAGACCTCTAACTAAGGTAGAAGTAGTCCCCTCTGCTCCAATTAAGTCAAATACCCTACATTTTCAAGTATTGTTCCTGGAAAAAAGAAGAATGGACAAATCCAAGCCTGTGTTGAATTTAGAGATCCAGATAATGCAGTCCCTAAAGATGAGTCTCCTCTTCCCATTACAGAGTTGCTGATTGATTTTATCACTTGTATGAGGACATGTTATTTATGGATGGTTCGTCTAGCTATTCAAAATCTGCAAGGTACCAAAGGATTAAGAACTCATTGCATTTTCCTAAAGGTATTTACAACAATAAGGTGATGCCTTTCGGTTTGAAGAATGTTGGTGCCACATATAAAAGCGCTATAGAAAATATATTGCCACATTATTTAATGTTTTTGTTGAATAAGCTTAGCAACTTTTAGAGGAACGCCAAAGTAATTTATAATATGTCCAAGAGTCTATTTTTCACATGAATTGTCACATTATTTTTTATCCATATTACGAGTTTATGTGTCACGTGTAATGCCACATTATTTAATGTTTTCATATTATAAGTCAATTTGTCACGTCTATTATAACGATATACAATGTATAACTTACCTAAATCCCATAGTGTAAGATCTTAATTACCTTCTATCCCTATTATTTTTCTAATTACATAAATTCCATGTTTTTTTAGGTATTTTTGATACATAAAAAAGGATAAGGATTATTGTTGATACATTCTGTATCAATCTGTTGCACTTATTAAGGAAAAAAAATTGAAAAATCAAATTATGATCTTATCCATCTGTTACACTAATTAAGGAGGAAAAAGTTGAAAATAATATAAGTCCCATAAATTGCGTTATTCCCTTCCTTATTTTCAAGAATTCAATCATATAGTGTAACTATCCAAAAAAATCAAAAATTAAATTTCTTCTTGTTCATCGTTTTCTCTGTTTCATAAAAACTTTTGTCAAAATTTTGGATAAGCAGGGTGAGTTATGAAGGATATAAAAGTGATGAAATTGTTTTTGGACAAACAATTTCTTTTGTGAATCTTCAAGTTCATCGAATATCCTTTCGATTTTGATTCAAGATTGCCGAAAATTTTGAGATTCAAAATTCATCTCCAGTTCATTCAAGATCCTTTCAAATTTTTATTCATAATATCGAAAAATTTGAGGAGACACATCACGAAGATCCTTGCAAAATCAAGAGAAAATAAGTTGTAAAGATATTTAATTAGAAGGTTTGTCCATAATTGAGGGAATTGGCAAAAAGAACGTCCGTGTCTTTGAAAGTTAAAGCACGAAAAATCTCTATTTAGTTACTTTGTTTCGTGTTAAGAAATTTTGAAAAGAACCTATGTAGCAAAAAAACTCCTATTTTTGCTGTAGACTTTGTTTTCTCAGTTTGTAGTCATTGGAAACAGTTATTTCTTGACCATCTTTCTGTTGATTCTTTATTCTTATATTTCACTTTCTTTGTACTGATTCAAATAAGTGTCGTATTTTTACTAGGTACATTAAATAAGAAAGTGTTGTTCATAAGATTTTAGATTTGAAATCGATACATTATTGTTTGGTAATTGTTATGTATCATATAAATTTATTATAAATTCAAATTTATATATCAAAGCTAAAAAATTAGTACATGATACATTATTATTTATGTATTTTATTTTGTTTGAGAAATTCTATAATTTAAAATTAAAAAAAAATACATTATACATGTATTTGTATCAAATAAGCTTCCCTTTTTGTGAGTGATACATAACACAAATTTTATGTATCAAGTACATTTATATTGAACATGATAAACACTAATTGAAGATTCAACAATATTAGAGTTATGTATCTACCTTAAATATGAACATGATACATTGCATACAACAAAGATTATTGTAGCACTGTATCAGATCAATGATAACACTAAGAAAGACTAATTTAAGACTCTAAGTAAATCAGATACGTTAAAATTATGTATCTTTGACAGTGATGGCGTGCAATGACAGATTCAACAATCTTTTTTTGACGTTTTTAACTGTAGATACATTAAAAAAAATATTTTTCAAGAAAAAATTTCAACGACGATATGATTAACTAAAATTACAAAGGTTCAATAAGATTTCAATGGGGTCAAGGGGAGGAGATAATTTTGTTTTTATATTTTAAGATGAAAAGCTAAAAAATAATAATAAAAGAAATCGGAGATTGAAGAGATGGAAAGAAATCTACCTATTGAATAATTTGAAATTATAAATTGGAAATAAAAAGATTTAAAATTCAAAAATATATTAATTGATGTAATTATAGAGAGATTTGTGGCATGAAAAAAGGCAAGAAAATCATGGGTATAAGATTTCAAGTTAATGTATCGGGAAAAAGAGATGCTGAAAGAAAAAGAAGGTATTTTTGATATTTTTTGAAATAATAGGGAAAATAATAAAATATGATAACAAATGATGTGTAATTAAGAAATTTTTCCTTTAATGTATTTGTAATATAAGTCAATGTTTCATGGGTATTTTGACGTTTATTTAGTATTTTCATGCTATCTGAATCTATTGTTAGATTTACATATGTAATGTTACATATCGGTAGGAGAGACTTGAAACAAGATAAAGTCATCTATGTGTAACCTTTAGGTCACTAGTTCAAGCGATGTTAGAGGTCATTTATGTTAGCACTAAGGTAGTCTATTTACGTCACACCCTTTGGTGTATAGCCTTCCTTAGACCCTGCTAACATGGAATGCTTTGTGCACCAAACTACTATTGATTTTTATATAATGTTAATTCTCTACTATGTTGAAAAAAATATGTTCCAAATAACTAGTTTAATTTTTTCATTTACATGTACAATTTCTCCTAACATGATCTAAAAAAAAAATCTTAAAACCTATAGCTCAATTAAACCGTGGAAAATGATTTTATACCTTTAGTTAATACACCCAAAATAAGATGGTGATTAATTCGAGTTGTAAAATCATCTTCTATGATTTTTTTTTAGAAAAATTTGTTGAGATTTTTTCTCTTGAATCATATTAGGAGAAATAGTACGTGTAAATGAAAAAGTAAACTAGTTATTTGGCATATTTCCTTTTCATTTCATCGTTTAGAATTAACATTATATAAAAATAGTCGATGTTTTGTTCACAAAGCATTCAATTTTAGCAGGATCTGGGGAAGGCCACACCCCAAGAGGTATGATTAAAATAGACTGCCCTAGTGCCAGAATTAATGACTTATTCCATGGCTCAGACTAGTGACATATAGGTCACACATAGATAGTTTTATGTTGTTTTAAGGCTCTCCTCCCGATATAACATTATATATGTCAATCTAGTAACATATTCACACAGTATGGAAATACTCTATAAATTTGTGATTGATATACTTATAATATAAAAATAGTTAGTAATAAGATAATACACATGAAAATAGACTCATAATATGAAAACATTAAATAATCCAATAATATATTTGACAAATAAACTCATGGTATGAAAAGGATTAAATAATGCGACAATACACATGCCAAGTAAACTCTTGGACATACTACAAATTACCCTGACATTCCTCTCAAAGTTGTGTTTTAGCTCATTTTAATTGGGTGAAAATACTGTAGAACATATTGATTATTTCTAAATTCATGAACTAACTTAAGGACTCACAACCTTATTAATTACGGTGAATTAGTGCACCTAAAATTGTTTAAAGAATTGTCTTAAGTTAATATCGTTTTAAGGAGAAGTATTAATCACCCTTTAAGATCCATTAACTATGGTAACCGGCTGAACTTAATAAATTAACAGTGTCAAAGTAAAATAGCGTTTTTAAACATTAAACTTGTGTGTTAGAGAAATAAGATGCCTTGAATCTTTTTAAAGTTGGTAAGATATAGGATTTGTTATAAAAAATAATTGAAGCATTAGAGGTAGAAGAAGAACTTACAAGTTAAAGAATTTTTTTTATAAAAAAAAAGCAATTTGAAAATGTAAACCAAAAAGAGTTGGGCAGAAATGTTGTTGTGGTTTGTTGTTAACAAAAGAACTTGAAAGCAAAGTGAGTATTCATAGCTAGTGTATAGGGTCAAAGAAATTTCTTATATATTAGGTAATACATAAATAGAGATAAAAACATTAATCACATCAATATAAATAAATAAAAAAATCTGAGATAAATGAGGTAATTAATAGTTATGCTTGGTTTAAGAGAAGGAATGAATCTCCTCTGTTATTCAACGTTTGAACAATATGAAACGGGAGAGACTAAGATTGTGCGGGCTCCAATTTATGCAAGCTCTATGCAGTAGTGGCTTTGTCGAGCCACAAAATGAGACTCCTCGGCTCCAATTTTCATATCAAATAAACATTTGGAAAGATTTTGGAAAACGGAATTTGATTATTGATATTGTCTAAAAGAAGATAATAGTCATTTGAAAATTATATTAATCATCCCTAGGAACATGTTACATTCTTATCTCAACAAAACAAGATATTTCATGTAACGACCTGTTTAGTCATTTTGAGCAGCAGATTTTATTTCTGGAAAACTGGCTGAGACGACGGATACCACGACGGACCGTCATGGGCACGACGGAACGTCGAGGGTGTCTCATCCCAGAACACTTAGAATTCTGAAATTTGAGTACTAAAATCGACTCTCTGTAATCTGTGATGGACCTGCAGGACGGACCGTCACATCTACGACGAACCGTCGTGAGGCCCCGTTTCAAAACACTTCAACTCTTGAGAATTTGGTACAGGGAACGATTCTCTGAACGTCGTGACGGAAGTGCAGGACGGACCGTCACAGGGGTGACGAACCGTCACAGGCTCCTTAGTGAAAAGTGGAGTTTCTGATCCTTGCGACGACCTGCATGACGGACCGTCGCAGGCACGACGGGCCGTCACAGGTTGCGCAAATCCCAGGCTGGGTCGGATTTCTTTACACGTTTTAAGGGACGTTTTGGACTATTCCTGCTTTAATTATAAAGTTAGAGGGTTAATGTTAATAAGTCTAATTACTTGGGGGTTAAAAGAGGTAACCTTAAGTTAATTAGTGGAGTATTATTGTCATCTTTTAAACTTAATTATATGTTAATTAGGGTAAAAGAAAGAGGGTTTGAATAAGAAAAAGAAAAAGAACAGAGAGAGAGAGAGGATCGAACGAAGAGGAACCAAAGCTTGGGAATTGCTTGCTTGACCATTATTCTTCGGTGGAGGTAGGTTATGGTTTTCATGCTATCTTATAGTAAACTCTTAATAGCGAATGATATGTGTTAGTAGTATTATAAAGTCTTCTATATGCTTAATTGTATGCTTGCATGAATATGATTATGTGATTGTGATAAAACAAGCATGATGAAAACTATTGAATCCCAAATCTTGAAAGAAACTTTAATCTACGTTATTAATGATGATGCCTTGGTATAAAAAAAGGCTTGATGAATTAAAGTATGGGATTGATGATGCCTTGGTATAGAGAAGGCTTGATGAATTGACAGAATGAGATTAGTGGATCGGAGTGTCACGTTCCGACACATAGTATTAGTAGATCGGAGTGTCACGTTCCGACACATAGTATTAGTGGGACGGGTTTCACGAACCGACACGTAGAATTAGGGGATCGGAGTGTCACGTACCGACACATATTATTAGGGGATCGGGTGTCACGAACCGACACATAGAATTAAGGGATCGGAGTGTCACGTACCGACACATATTATAAGGGGATCGGGTGTCACGAACCGACACGTAGAATTAGGGGATCGGAGTGTCACGTACCGACACATAGTAGTAGGGGATCGGAGTGTCACGTACCGACACAAGAGGAAGAAAGATAATGAATCTTTAAAGAGGTTAATATACTCAACATAATGAACTTAATTCCCAAAATGAGTATGGTATTGAGGCTTGAGCCCTCATGGATGAACTTGATGGTACTTATTGATGATTATAGTACTTGTTGTTGCTAAATGTTGAGTTATAGTTGACTTATGATATTAACTGATATATACTGTTTTCTATTTTGAGTTGGCCGATGATATCTACTCAGTACCCGTGTTTTGTACTGACCCCTACTTTTATGTTCTCCTCTTTGTTATTTGTGGAGTGCAGCAAACGTGCCGTCGTCTTCAACTCAACAGTAAATCTAGCCAGTCTTCACTACATCAGAAATTCAGGGTGAGCTAATACGTCTAGCTTGGAATGGATCTTCTTCTTCAAGTCTTGATGCCTTGAACTTCCGGCATGGACTAGCTTTTATTTGTTTTAGCTTCTTAGACATTTTTAGTTTAGTAATTTGATCATAGATGTTCTTGTGATGATGACTTCCAGATTTTGGGGAATAATAGTTGTTGAATTTTAGTAGTTATTGAATTGGTTTTTATTAATGAGTTAAGTCTTCCGCATTATTTTCTGTTGCTATACATTGAAATGTTAAGGTTTAGATTGGTTGGTTCGCTCACATAGGAGGGTAAATGTGGGTGCCAGTCGCGGCCCCGATTTGGGTCGTGACAAGTTTACTATGTACTTCTTTGCTCCTTCAGCTACAACATGCATATCAACAGTTGAAGGTATCACCTAAATAACAAATTCAATGTGAAATTATTAATATATATGCAATTAAAAATTTGGAAGTAAAATATACTTAATTATTATTGAATAGAGTAAAAAACATATCTTCATATTGCAAGACAAAGCAATACTTTTCTAAAGATAAATATCATATTTTTTTGTTAGCTCAGATATTGTTTTATCTGTCTCCCCATTGTGCTTGTGAATCCATCTTTGAATTGTTACCCTCATAAATTCAAGGAGTGAAATCAAAGGTAATCTCCTTTCTACCCTTTTAACATTATTCATTAACTCGGCGATGTTTGAAGTCATGGTCTATGTGCGTTTACAATTCAGATAAGCTCTTGACCATTTGCTATAACCAATATCAAATAAGTAACCTCTTATTCACGGACTATCTGGTCTATTCTCCTCATAATCATCTCAAATTGTTATTTTGTATAAGCTTTTGTCAGTGTAAAAAATAAAATCTTCAAATCTTCAGTATTCCTATTGAAATTCTTCAACACATTAACAAGTAGGCGTCATATGCAGGCATAATGTTCGGATTCAGGATATACAGTATAGTCCATTTCTATATGCTCTCATTTCGATCTGACATAAAACACATGTTTTGTCTAACTCTATATGCTTTCTTAAACAGTTCAAAGAACCAGGTCCATAAAGCATCATTCTGAGAAGCCATTATCGCATACGCCAATGAAAGTATATGACCTGATCAATTTTTTTGAAAATCACACAAATTAAAAACACACTTTATATCATATTTTATTATATTGTATAAGCGTAAAAATATATGGGATCAAAAACTACCTTCCAGATTCATGGTGCTGACAATCAACATTGTACCACCATATGAACATTTTAAACCTGCACCCTCAACAACTACAATTGACCTACGATACTCTCAGCCGTTAATACAAGCTTATCACATTCCTTCCTTTCTATTTCAAAACATATCCAGGGTATGTTTGCTCCAATATGTATAGATAACCTGAAACTTTTATAATTATATTATCAGACAGTTTAATATTATAAAACATCAAATATATAACTGAATGGATACACAAAGAACACTTAATTGATACAAAAATAATACATACTTTAATACCTATTTAACTATAAGTACATATAGAAAGGATACAAAAGTGATACATCAAGTATACTAAACAAACAATTTCAATTCATTCAGAAAACAAACTGTATGCTAGTTTTTTTTTATTTTTACAATTGAAAACATTTTTAGTTCCTAATTTACACCGAAATTACCAGGTAGTTTGGCATATGATTCGATCGGATCGCCACGCACTAATTTTAGCGCTTTTTCTTTAGCTCTCCACGCATGTATGTATGTTAGAGAAACACCATGCAATTTTAATATATCCTCCGTTATATCCTTTGAAGTGTATACAGTAGATAGATCAATATATTTATCCATTATTAAGACAATTACAACATCAGTTATTCCCTGACGTCTTGCATAACTCTGTCTCTAATAGAACAATTGTATTCAACATTGTACTTCCTGACTTTGAATAAATTTAATTTATTCAAACATGATGCTCTCATCATCCAAGAACAAGTATCAGAAAGAAAATTCAGGTAATAATTGTTTCACAAATAAGGAAATATACATTTAAATTTTATAAAACAAAATCAATCAAATAAAAAATACAAATTAAAACAATGATGTGTACTTACTTAAATGCATTACAATGCGATACACAAAAATTAATTTTTTCGACAAGCCCAACATGCCTCATCACCTCCTTAAGTATTTTTCTATTCTTGTAAATCAGATTCTCAGCTACAATTAGGTTAGAATGATCACTTATTACATCATTATCTTCTTCACTATTCTCATCGACATCTCCGTCTAAATTCACTCCGATCAAACGGATGAAATTGTTGGAGTATAAATCAATGTTTGTTTGTGTTAAACTAACTTCAAAATGTCTCCTATCAATAACAACTCCAGTGTCTTCATTATACATCTCAAAATCTTTCAAAGAGATGCACAATAAATATTTTGTAAAGAAATCTAAATTTGCTTTCTTTGGATCTAAAAGAACCCTCACTCCAACATCATTGTGAATACTAACAAGTAAACACATATCACTAACAATATATTTTATCTCAATAATGCTTCTATTAACATCTATGTTAAGTTGCAATGTTATCTCACTAACTAGACCACTATACAGAGTAGACACATCATATATGATGCCCTCCATATGAAAATTGACATTCCTGTTTCATAACATTTAAATAACAATTAGTATGTCTTAATACATATTAATTGCAAAATAATTTATACACATTTTATACACAATTAATATAACATTCATCAACCTATACCATACCGAAGTTACCCTTGAAAAGATACTTCATACAATATAATACAAATTTCATTCCCATCTCATATACAATTAGTATAGCTTTCATCATCACATGCCATATCGAAATTGCTCTTCTGAACATACTAAATACGAAAAGAATACAAATTTCATACACACTTAATACAACATTTATCATCATGTACCAAATAGAACAACTATTCAAAACATACTAACTATGAACATGATACATAATTCACACACTTCACAAAAACTTAATAAAAAAATTTCCATCATGTAACATACAAAAAATCCTATTCAAAACATAATTCATATAAAAAAGGCATAATTCCATCATCCAAAAACATACAAAACAATGTTCTTCAAAACAAAATTCATACAATCAAAAAACAATAACTATTCATACACATTTAATACAAATGTCATACAACAATGATCCACAACGTTATAAATAATTCTTTATTGATTAGTTACTAAACACACTGTAAAATCAATTTCTTTTTTCTATTTTTTCATAAAAAGCGTATTAATTGAACCTTCAATTTTAATAAAACTGAATCATCTATACTGTTCCGAGCTGTTGCAAATATGGTATATACCAAAATGTGGTGTGAAACAGAAACGCAATAATCTGTATATTGAATAAAATTATCAAAAACAAATCAACAAACTATAATAAATACCAACCTGACGGATTCAACCTTCCACCATGTTTAATTAATATAGATACAATGTTGTCCATCACAATAAATCACATTTTTTTTAATAGAAAAAATATCTTCAATCACTAAAAAAATGAAAATGCAATCTCCAAACAAGAGAGAGAAACATGATAGCTGGGAAAAAATGATTTTAATGTGATTTCGTTTTATTAGAGCGTTTTAAGGAATCAAATCACAATTTAATTTGATTTCAACTAAATTGAGCTTTTTAAGGTAACTAATTAGTCCAATTTTTTAAAAGAATTTCTTCATAGACGGTAATCAGTTTTTGTATTTGTTAAATGTAATTATTGTAAATAATGAAACATGATATTTTCCATTTAAAAATTGATCCGTTATTTTTCTTTATTTCTTTTTTTAAAAAAATAAATGTTTTAAATTATTTAAAATCAACCTTTAATTTATAATAATATGCTATAACTTGATATATTAAATGTTATTTATTAAAAAGCAAACTCTAATGCTATAGCTTGAGAATATTACTATAAAAAATGTTATATACCTAATTTTCACTTAAATCATTTATTTGGGACTAATACATGTATTAGTTAAATATTTTAATCGATCCTATAACTAGTATATAGCAAATCATGGCATGAGTTATTTAGAAGCTAGTAATACATGAATAAGCATGGTTAAAGTTAAAAGTGTCCTTAATACACCGAATCAAAAAGTAGCTAAGAAATAATCCTAACATAATATAACTAAACATATCATTACTAATATACTCTTTTCAATACTATTTTTATACTAATATACTCTTTTCAATACTATTTTTATACGCTCTATCAAACTCGTTAGGTAGGATAGGACCGATCTTTTAAATGTACAACTTAAGAATTTTATTTACACCAAAATATCAGTAATTTCCCCCCTTTACATAGAAATAATTTTTTTTTCAAAAACAGAATTTAAATTTAAAAAAATGAATTTTCAACTCAGCTACGATAATCGCTATTTCCATATTTTACTCCAAAGTTGTTGTATTTTAGTATATATGATTAGTTGGTGTATAAATAAGTAAGAAAACGTTTAATATTATTTTTATCATAAAAAGTACCTAATTAAAAATTTGAATTGGAATGTTATCCGGAGCATATGATGGTATTTGTTGTTACTAACTGATATCAAGCTTAGAGCATGATGTTAAGTTGGTATATTTTTTTGTTCAAATTATATTACCTTCATGAATTTTTTTAAATTTTAACATGTAACTACATGAATTTTATTTAGATTTTTAAAAAATATCAAACTTATACCCAACATATTGTAATTATTATTGGGTATACTTTCTGGTAAAAAAATACACCAATTTGATATCTATGGTATATGTTCCTGTTATAATTGTTAAGTTGGTGTGTAAAATAAATAGAGAACACTTTACAGAACAATGTCAAGACGATGAGAAAATGATTTAAAAAAGAGATGAAGACTATGTCGAAGAAGAAAGATTGTAAGACTAAAGAGAAAGAAGAACACCAAAGTGACGAAGAAGATGAAAGGTAAGAGAGAGTTTCTAGAATAACTCAGATACCTATTGAAAACAGTACCAATTTTCTTGGTACCATAAACATAAAAAATCTTTAATAAAATAAAATAAATAACTCAATTACACCAAAAAATAACTCAACGTAAAAGAAAAATAAATACTTAACGTGTGAAAAGGATTTGCAATATTTCTAGGAACTATAACCAACATTTTTAGTACCACAAATCTGAATGTAAAATGAATCCAAATAATAACTACACAAAACATAAAAAAANCGGGTGTCACGAACCGACACGTAGAATTAGGGGATCGGAGTGTCACGTACCGACACATATTATTTGGGGATCGGGTGTCACGAACCGACACTTAGAATTAGGGGATCGGAGTGTCACGTACCGACACATATTATTAGGTGATCGGGTGTCACGAACCGACACGTAGAATTAGGGGATCGGAGTGTCACGTACCGACACATAGTAGTAGGGGATCGGAGTGTCACGTACCGACACAAGAGGAAGAAAGACAATGAATCTTGAAAGATGTTAATATACTCAACATAATGAACTTAATTCCCAAAATGATTATGGTATTGAGGCTTGAGCCCTCATGGATGAACTTGATGGAACTTATTGATGATTATAGTACTTGTTGTTGCTACATGTTGAGTTATAGTTGATTTATGATATTAACTGATATATACTGTTTTCTATTTTGAGTTGGCCGATGATATCTACTCAGTACCCGTGGTTTGTACTGACCCCTACTTTTATGTTTTCTTCTTTGTTATTTGTGGAGTGCAGCAAACGGACCGTCTTCTTCAACTCAACAGTAATCTAGCCAGTCTTCACTCCTTCGGAAATTCAGGGTGAGCTAATGCGTCTAGCTTGGACTGGATCTTCTTCTTCAAGTCTTGATGCCTTGAACTTCCGGCATGGACTAGCTTTTATTTGTTTAAGCTTCTTAGACATTTTTAGTTTAGTAACTTGATCAAAGATGTTCTTGTGATGATGACTTCCAGATTTTGGGGAATAATAGATGTTGAATTTTAGTAGTTATTGAATTGGTTTTTTATTATGAGTTAAGTCTTCCGCATTATTTTCTATTGTTAAACATTGAAATGCTAAGGTTAGATTGGTTGGTTCGCTCACATAGGAGGGTAAATGTGGGTGCCAGTCACGGCCCCGATTTGGGTCGTGACATTTCACGTACTTGGCAAATAAGTATATAAAAACCATCGCCAATAAATATGTCTAAAATAATGCAATAGAGAGCAAATTATCATTTAAATACTATTATATCAAATCACAGTTCAAGATCCTTATGTTAGCATGTGCAAGTAAATAATGTTTCTATATAGTAGCATATCTAATTCTTAACGAAAGTAGTCAATTTATCATTTTTAATACTAAATTAGTATGGGGTATTTTGTAATCCATCTAAACATAGAGTTGTACATGATAACTCCATTTATATGATCAAAATCATATTTCCCAGAACTAAAGAGAGATATTATATCATATCACAGTAAATACCAAAAATATATTAATAAATTGTAGTATAAATATATACAAAAAATAAATACATAACTCATCATTTTCCAGCACAACCACAAATTTTTAGTTAAATAGAAGGATAGGTTTTTACCTTTTAACGTGCAGTGGGATAGGACGTTATCGACCTCAAATCTACTCTCATCCATCAAATAAATTCAGGTGCGATAGAAAGGAGATTCAAAAATTTTTTGTAAGAAATATTCAAACACAGGCGTGGTGTTCTTGTGATTGTAAGAACATGTGAGGTGATTTTCTTGGAAAATAAATCTCATCCAGAATTAATGTCTAACAGGGCATGTTTTCATAGAAAAGTTTTAAGTTTTTAATGTTTTGCCATTTGGTGAGATTTTTATTTTTATTTTTAATCATTGTCAAATGGAGATGTTCATGTCCATACTTTTATGATACAACAGAAAGGAGTTAAAAAAAGTGACAAAGATGTGTATTGAAATGGAGAGATTTTGCCTTTTCATTCAAGATTTGAATGCCTATAGACCATGAAATGGAGAAGAGGTGTTGGGACGCGCCAAATCAAGTGAGGAGTGATACACTTCTTGCATGAATAATACTCTGATATGAATTGTTTATTGATGTATTTTGGTGATTTTTTTTAGAAACTGAAATGGGAAGATAGGGGTGTGCAGTGGTCGAAGAGAAGGGAACCTAGCTTGGATAGTCGAAGAGATGGGAACCCTAGCTAGGATAGTATCTTTTTTTTTCTTCACTTTGACTAAATGAATAAAATAAGATAAGTCGTCTTCTAGATTGTGATTAGACCGAATAAATGGAGTATTTGGGCATTTTTCTTCTATAAATTTATTATTTTGAACTTCTAATTTAATATATATTATGTATAACATTAAAAGTTTAGTAAGTCAAAAAAATAAGAGATAAAGTAACAACAATATATCTTAAAGTAGACAACAATAAAGTAAAAGTAGTAATGTTGATGATAGAAATTTAATTATTTAGAAATAAAAATATGATAAATATAAGAATAGTACAAGTTAGAGTATTATATTGATAATTGTAATAAAAAAATCATAGTGAAATACCAAATATTTCACTTGTTGATATTTAAGAAGCTCAATAAAATTAATTATAAGAAAGGAGGGATAAAACTTGGTGTCAATAGCTAACCCCTCTTTGACTGGAGACGATGAAAGAAATTTTCGGGCAAAGAAGTTCACATAGTAGCACATTTTGTCCCAGCCATCAAATCCAAATGTAATGTAAGAGATTTAAATAAGTGTCAGAAATATAATGAAGACTGATTTTATTATATAAAAATAATTAAATTCGTGGCCGAATGTTGACTTCAAGGTGATTGCATATATCGGTTCGATGAGAATCATGTCATATTTAGTTCAAGTGTTTTAGAAGAGTGATACTAGAGAATTTTTAGTTTCTAGGGGTCATGAAATGAGTTAATTAAGTTGAGATGTAGATGTGGGTATGAAAGAAGAACTTAGAAAATATAAATATCATGTGTTCGTGGGACATAGTTTGAGATGGGTTGGAAAATAGATCCTTTACATCTGCTAGCGGTTTGATATTCTTCTTCACCAAATTGCCTAATTTTACTGCCTCAGAAGTAGGAATTAAGTTTATAACTTTAACCCATAGTTTAACCCCATTGTATTTAGACTAAATTAATTCATGGACAGTAGCAAAACAATGCTTAGCACAAAACTCACTACATTAAATCAAAACTCAAACCATTAGAGCAGCCCCTGATATTAGGGATTCAACCACCCATCACAAAAAATAAAGAATTTGTACCTTCCACAAAAGAAGCCATGGGTAACTTGAAATCCAGAAATTAAGAGTAAACCTACTCTGGATTTAAGTTCAATTTATAAAATTAAAGTCTCAAATTGTAAAACCCCAAGAACTAGAAAATTGTTCTTTCAAAAGTAAATATTCTCTCCTTTTAACTTAACAATCTAAATTCTGATATATAACCCTTCAAACTTCATAAAAATTATATCCTTCGTGCTATATGTAATTTTGTAGAATTTGACCCATATCCATTTAATATCACACTCGAGACGTTAGTCAGGCTCTCCAAACACACTTGGTGAATCACTCTTCGCTCCTTAGCTCGCCATGTGATACTTTATCCTTGAGGTGTGTGAACCTCAATTGGAGAACTTGATAAATCCATCAATTCACCTTAGAGAATAGCTTAATACCACCTTAGTCCGCCTTTCAAACATTAGATATTTGTGTTGCACACTGTCACTTTGGGTGATTTGCATCAAGACCATCGTTCTAACTCGGTGCATCGTCTTCTCTTGTGGAGTTTTTTGATCTTCTTTTATAGACACAAATATTTTGCACTGTCACTTGGGAAAGGTCGTGCTCATTTGGTAATCCGCCCTTCACGTTCGATGATCAACAATGTTAACTTTTAAATTCTTTTTTTGTATTTTTGGTCATTCTTTCAAACTTTTAGTTTGTGTCTTGTCCAATTTTCTATATAGATGCAAATTATCAATATTTGATTAGAAAAGGACAAGGTTAGGCATTGAGGATACTAATTATTGAGCTAAATTAAACTTAAATGAGTGCAAATCTACCACTTATCAATACCCTAAACTTAAACTTATGCCTGTCCTCAAGTTAATCAAGAACACAATATGCTCAATATGGGTGTCTACAGTTGTACCCAATGAGAGATGTCATGCAAGCACTATGCAAAATTGCTTTATATAGCACGTTACCCTAAATCATGATCAAAAAGCTTTAAATGATACTATATTGTCTCAACACAAACTCAAGCGCAATTTAGTTTCTTTTCTTATAAAAGAACATGTTTCAACAAATGCATTCAAACACCTCACATCAAGAAAGATTACATGATCTTAGAAATAAAATAAATAAAGGTACTATCAATCAATGCAACCCTCACTCTCTCAAAGGTGAAACACTTGCACACTTTGTCCTATAGGTTTGCCCATATATTCCAATCATGAAATAACCTAGTTTATGTAAGATCTCAAGGGCCTTTTAGGTTTGTAATGGGGTTGAGGGCGAAGGCATGGTCAACTTCGACTGGTTACATATATCTTTTTCCAAGTATTATTTCAGTCATCTTCACCTTTTCTCACATTTTGTTTCTTAATTTTCATGTGAATACCGAAATCTTAACATTCACTCAATTCATTTGGAATTCCTCTTTATTGCATTTAAGTTTCGTTTTTTATTTAAATCTTTCCAAGATGTTTCAATCACCATGATGACACAAACATTTTTTTATAAGGATAGGTTTCATTTTTTTTTGTGGAACTTCACTTGGTTTTCAATTATCCTTCTTTTTCACACCCCAACATAGGCTTTTTGCATAAATTGAATATTTAAATATTGCAATGCTTCATAAAGGATTTAAGGTGAGATGGTAGGGATAATTTAGTTTAAGAGGCTTCTTTTGGTTACCAAGAAATATATCGCTAAACTGGTGAAAATATGGATTTACACCCTCACAAGGTAGTCTAGAAAAGGCTTTATGGATAATGTGGTTCCCTCATCGAATTTTCGCCCCAGATCATATTCCATATTAGAAAGATTGATATAATTGGAATTACAAGTCATATTCTAAGAGTCACACATGGATGCTTTCAAGTAAAACCATACCACACATGGAAATTTGAACTCATTTAGAAGATCCCAAAAATATCAAAGGCGTACATGCAATGTTCATTAAGGATCACACGAAAACATATCTAGTCAACCAAAGATTTAAAGAGATTGGTTAGAGGTGTAAAGTGAATCCATACACCTGACCTCTAATGTCTCTTGAAAAGACCTCCTCAATGCACCCTGAAAAATGACCTCCTCAATCTCATGAAGCTCGCCTAGTGTCTCAACATTTTCTTTGTCATATCTCATGTTCTCCTCATATGTTTCATCATCCGTATCACTCTCAGGCACATAAGAATTGGTTTCGATGAACTAAGACAAGTCCATCAAAACTAAGAGTACAAAAGGGAAAGTTACAAGCATCCATGGTGATATCCTCTCCCACTTGGTGATTCGCCAAGTGGGTTGGGATGACTAAGACAAGCCCACTGAATGGAACATTATCCAAGATCTTGTGAATGCTAATGAAGGAGATGCAGGTCTTACTCGATGTTTGCCTAACTCCCATGGTGAATTAATACAAGCTTGTTGAATAGGAAGTTTCAGCCCACTGAATTTTCATAGAAAAACCAACACATACAAAAAATACTAGTTATGCTTAATATGAAAATCCACTTATATTCTTATCTACCCATGTGTTATTATATAGTCCAAATTTATAATTAAGATTGCACCAATTGATGATTTTTCATTAAGAAAGTAGTCATTCTATCTATTATTGGTCAAAATTATGCAATTAGTGTTAAACCTCGAAAATCCAAGAACATAATTTTGAATGAAGTTTAATGAATTAAGGAGAGTTATAATAATGTTTTTAGACCTAAACTAATGTAATTAAGTTGGTTCAGAAGTATTAGAGTCTAGATGTCATGAAATTACCCTGACGTCCGGAAACTAGTAAAAATGATCTAGTGTCTCTGTAGGTCTTTTATGGGGTTTAAAATCCTCCATAAGCCAACACTTATAATTATGGAGCTTCTGGCACCTCTTTGAACCAAACCACAAACTGCAAGGATGGGGTGTCAATGACCGTCAATGGCGGGCGTGGTTTGTTGTCTGCAAACGGGTGCAAGAGACGGCCAAGCCAATGGTGGTTTGGTAAATTCCACCGTTGGAAATTTAAGTAGAGGGGCGGCTATAATTTGTAAGTTTATTTTATTACCCAAGAGCACCCCCTAGTCGTTACCGACGTACTCGACCTCGAAGAGGTCTTATACAAGCCCTTAGCATACATCATAGCATGTATCATAGAATAAAAATGCGAAAAAATTTAAAACTCTTACTTTGGAAGTTCAACTACATTTCATATATGAAAAATAGAACAAACTTCATCAAAATGTACCATCTAGATATAGAATTATAGAAAATTCGATACTAAGATCATATATCAATAAGAAGTCTAGATATAAGAAATACAACAATGTCTTCCAACAAAAGCAAAGAACCAAAAAGCTAAAAGGTAGGGTCTTGTCCTTAGATTTGAGTACTCCCCAAATTTGAGAAGAAAATCTAAGTGTTATGAGAAATAGCCTTGAAATCTTCTCAAAGGCCCAAAGCTACAATGTTTGTGAAATTTAAGAAATATGGGTTAGTACAACACACATAATATGTATGGCTACTTGCGTAAAAACTATTGAAATATGCGTAAAAGGACATTTTGGTCAAACCATGCATTTTATCAAGTAAATTCAATATGCACATAAAATAAGCATAATGATCCCACCAAACATAATATTATCCAATATGTAGCAAACCCACGCAATACATATCAGATTAAGCAACCTATTTCATACATACATTCATAATATCATATTTCGTCACGACTTCCCATATTCATAAATCTTATACAAAGCTTAAAATACACAAGTTGTAATCCACAAAATCACAAAAGAACAACACTACAACCATCTCTTAAGATTGCACAAGTGCAATGTGTAAGAGAAGCCACATGCCCTCCCCCACACTATGTAGAACCATTTAAGAAATCCCTAGTCAAAATTTCATACATTCCTTTACTTAACATAAGATAAAGAGGTTGTAATAATCGACATTAGACGATGTGAGATAAATAGAATCCGGTGTTCTACTCGCAGACTAAAAATAGAAGGTTAGCACTTGCCTCTGGTGTAATCTTTCGTACATAGCTATGTAGGTGATTCCACTAAGCTAGAGTCTCATGTAATCACATAGTTAAGGGTCAAGGAAATGGTTACTAGAAACCCTAAATTGCTAAACCTAGAGGTTTCCATCTCACGAGACAACACATATCTTAGGAATACAAACATTCTAAATGCGAGGAAACCCATACGGGGATCTGTACTTACTAAACATGAGACACCCCGTCACATTTACATGACCTTTCGGTGCTGTGTATCTATTCCATTTAGTAATCATCTTTTGTAATCACATAAGTTCACATTAGCCTTTTCTAGGCCTTTATGTAAATATCTTATCATAATAGCTCATAAGCGTTCATAAGTGAGAATAGCCCTTTCACTTTAGAAACACTAGCAAGTGAGTAAACCTTTAACTTTAAAATTTCATTATAATCATGAGAACTACCTTCATATAATAATCATACCATATAATACATACATACTTCATATCTAACTCAAATGTATAGGGTTAAGGATGTGGGGAGCTTGTCATCAACACCACAATAACACATTAGATATATCATCATAACTATCTAAGTAATTCATCTTTCAAACTTGAGTTCAAGGAAGAACCAACATTCATACCTTCTTGCCCTTCATGGGACATCATGCTTCAATTACCCAACATTGCACAACCAACACATAATATAAGGTAATTCATGAAGTAATAACATAAGTAACATCAATATAAACAATTGATATATTCATCATCTTCAATAAATTCACAATGCCAAATCTAAGATTTATGAAATTGGGGAAGAACATAGGTCCAAGGGAATTCCAAGTTAACAACAATTATCTACCATTATGCACCTAAACAGTCTTAAATAATCACAATTAATCATAATTTATTCATACTTTCGTTGTTCAAAGAAGTACCATGTATAAAGAAAAACCCTAGTTTTGGGACTTCCGAAACCATATTTTGAGGGACCTCTTGGGGAAAGGAATCCAAAGTGAAAGAAAATATACCTTAATGAAGATTTAACTGTGAAATCGAGTTTAATTCTTTGAGAATTGATCCTCTTCTTGGACCTTTAAAGTTCTTCAATGGAGGTTTGGGATAGAGGGAGAAACTAGAGCAAAGGGAGATATCCTATATTTTTTTGACTTCTAACTGAGTGTTTTGTGTTTTTGATTAGGAATGGATTTAAAATGACTAAGCACTATCTATATTAAACCTCCTAAAATACCCAAAACACCCCTACACTAGTTGGACGTTAAAATAAAAGTCCAACTTGACTTTTGATTAAATCTCAAAATTATCAAGAATTCATGGTGGGTCAGCAACGTGCAGTAGGTACCAAATTCGAGTTTCAAAAATTCTTTTTGAGGCAGAACATTTCTTGTCAGCTCTGCGACATGGAGATTAAATTTTCAGAAATTGGCAACAGGCGCACGACGTGCGGCCACTCTCAAATTGTGTCAGTCAAAACTTCTTATTCGTTTAACATCTCTAAACCACCCAAAATTCCACGACTCTTTCCCCGAACACTTAGGACTGTAATTGCCCCTTTTTAGGTCATAATTCATTAGGTTAGGCCATAGGTCATAGAACTTTTAGGCTGTTTCAATACTCTCCCCCTTAGTAACATTCGTCCAAGAATGACACCTTTAACATTCATAGGGGAAAAATAAGGAGACTCAAGACTAGCATCCCACAACAATAAGCAATATCAAAATAAGTCACAGCTCATAGGGGGATTCCTCAATTGATTTCAACACATATTCGTAGCATCGAAAGGTGGGAACTTAATCCATGACTCATCCCAATACAAAAGCTCATCATTTCATATCATATGAGGAGGAACTACCTTCTCCTTTTCAACATGAGCTTAGTATGAAAATTAAAGAGTTAACATGCTAATTTCTTCTCAAACATCAAGTATGATAAACATAATTGTCGTGAGGACAATACAACATAATACATATAAGTTCAAGTCAACCATGAGGAACATAATTCATGAAAACTCAATTTAAGTTCTACAAGAATATGCACATATTAGAAAAACCATGGTAATTTGAACATTATTCATAGCTCTCTCATTTATGAGAAACTACTAACCTCAATTTTTGCTAAGAATAAGAGGAAAAATATTAGGATAGTGGGACTTCATGTCGGTCTCGACCTCCCACGTTGCACACTCAACTAGATTGTTTCTCCATAGGAATTTTACGAAGGCAACCTCTTTATTCCTCAATTTCTTAACTTGACAATCCAAGATCTCAATCGGAACCTCTTCATCAGAAAGGTTATCATTCAACCTTAACCTTCTAAAGGGAAAATAGAGACCGGGCACCCATACATTTCTTAAGCATAGAAACATGGAACACTGAGTGAACTGGGGCTAATTCATTTGGCAATTTGAACTCATAAGAGACCTTTCTGACCTTTTCAAGATTTTATAAGGGCCCACATACCGGGGCTAAGTTTAACCTTCTTACCAAACCTAATCATCCCTTTCATGAGTGGATCTTCATGTAGACCCAATAACTTATTTCAAACTCAAGTTCCTTCCTTCTATTATCGGTATATGACTTTTTCCAACTTTGAGATGTTTTCAACCTATCCCTTGTAAGTCAAAATTTAAACACGACCTTATGAACTACTTTGGGACCTATTCGACAAAACTCATATACCTCAAACCACCCAACCAGATACCTACATCTTCTCTCATAGAGAGACTCAAATGGAGTCATGACAATACTTGAGTGGTAGCTATTATTATAGGAAAAGTCAATCAATGGTGGGTGGTCATCCCAATTACGCTTGAAGTCAATGACACATGATCTTAATATATCCTCAAGGGTTTTTATGGTTCTTTCGTTCAAACCATCCATCTCTGGATGAAATATGGAACAAAGCTTCACATTTGTACCAAGTCCACTTTGGGATTCCTTCCAAAAATGAGAAGTATATTGACTACCCCTATCTGAAATGATAGACAAGGGAACTACATGCATCCTAACTATTTCCTTAAGATACAAGTTAGAATAATATTCCACCAAATATATAGTTTTGACTTGAATAAACTGGGATTATTTGGTCATCCTATCAATGAAAATCCAAATTGAATCATGTTGCCTTCGTGTACGAGGAAAACCCACAACAAAATCCATATCGACATCTTCCCACTTCCAAATGGTTACAACTACGTATTGAGATAAAACTCCTGGTCTTTGATGTTTGACCTTGACTTGTTGGAAATTTTGACATTGGTCCACAAGGTATGCTATAATCCTTTTCATTCCGTTCTACCAATATATCTAGCGTAGATAACGATAATATATTGGTGGCAGCAGGATGAATGGAATATCGGGAACCACAAGCCTCTTCCAAAATTTTATCCATTAAGCCATCTATATCTGGCAAAAATAATCTACATTAGTACCTAAGTACCCCATCCTTCTCTCAGAGAAAGATTGGATTTACTAAGAACTGATTCCTTCAACTCTATCAATAGAATATAAAGATGTGGCTTAGATTTCCTCTCAACCACTAAAGACGACTCAGAGTTATGATGAACCATGAAACCACCATTTGGAGATTAACCTACTCGAATAGACAATGGGACTAACCTATGTACCTATTTTACTAACTCCATCTTATCATGAAAAACACGAGTCATGCTACCCAAAAAATTGAACTTAAAGCATCCAGAAGCATATTAGCTTCCCAGGTTGGTAAAGGACGCTCATATTATAAACCTTTAAAATATCTAATCACCTTATTTGATGTAGATTCATGTATTTTTGAGTGAACGCATATTGGAGACTCTTGTGATCGGTGAAAACATCTACATGAACTCCATATAGGTAATGTCTACAGATTTTTAAAGAAAACATTATGGCCTCTAGTTCAAGGTCATGAGTTGAGTAGTTCTTCTCATGCACCTTGATATGCCTAGAGGCATATGCTATCACCTTACCATGTTGCATGACTACACAACCCAAACCTAATCCAGAAGCATTACAATAACCACAAAACCTTCGGTATCCTTCGGTAAGGTCAACACCGGAGTGGTGGCGAGTTTATCTTTCAATAATTGGCGATGCTTCTCACATGATTCCGACCATTTGAACTTGTACTTCTTTTGGATCAATGCCGTTAATGGAGATGTGATAGATGAAACTCCCTCAACAACCCTCCTATAGTACCCGACTGAACCCAAAATGCTTCGGATGTCGGTAGGACTCAAAGGTTTAGGAAAAAATTTGACCGTATCCGTCTTTCTTGGATCAACCTCTACACATTCACTAGACACAATTTGACAAAGAAGCGCAACCGATCTCAACAAAAATTCACATTTACTAAATTTAGCAAAAGGTTGTTATCCTTGAGGACATGCAAAACTATCTTCAAATTATTCAAATGATCAATGTCACTCTTAGAGTATATCAAGATGTCGTAAAGACAATCACAAACTAATCAAGATGACTTCTAAAATCTCGATTCATAAGGTCCATGAAAGTCGCTGGGGCTTTTGTTAGACCAAAGGACAAGACTAAGAAATAAAAATGACCATATCTTGTTTGAAATTCTGTTTTAGGAATATCAAAACCTCTCACTCTAAGTTTATGGTAGCCCGACCTCAACTAAATTTTTGAAGAGTAACTCACTCCTTGGATTCGCTAAAAAATATCATCAATCCTAGGGAGTGGATACTAATTCCTTATAGTGACCTTGTTTAATTGAAAGTTGTAACACCTCGTAGCAGCAATAGACTAAAAACCAGCTTTACAGAAAAAATAATCTGTAGGTACAACCAACGATGGCATTGATGGACCGTATCCTGACCCACGGTCCGTTGTCCTGCATAAGCGTTGATGGGGTCAGAAATTCCCAAAAACTTTAGCCCAGAAAAAATTGGTTTAGTATTGAAAGACGAACGGACTAACGATTCGTAGGTCAGACGATGATTTGTAGTCCGTGACCATCGATCAAGACTCCCTTCACTCACTCTCTGACAAGAGCTATGGATGACCAGCACGGTCCGTAGGTGGAAAATTTGCCGACAGTTAAGGGGAAATGCAGTTGGGTAAACTTCAAATAGTCATAACTCTTAGCACAAAATGAATTTGGTGTTTCGTGATCTACTCACAAATTAATAATTGAATTATCTTTCCATAGCCACGTACCTTGCTAAAATCAAACTTTCGAGTAAAAGGTTATGCCCATTTTAGTAAAGGCCTGACGAATAGGCCCAGTCGACGGACCCAACGACGGGGCGTCGGTCTGACGATGGACCGTCAGTCCTGGTAGTGTTTTGCTCCGACAGCAACTTACCCAGGGTCTTTTAGTCTTTCCCACTTCGTTTAAACCTTAAGTTACGTCGTTTTGACCCTAAATAATCAGATTTTAGTCAGTTTAATCCTAGAAACATAACCAAAACATATCTAAGTCAAATAATTAAATCAAAAGTTTGAAAATTAGAAGCAAGAAAGGACAAAAATCTTAAGAATCCTAGTTGAAGAATGAAGCAAGTTTCCAGCAGTTCCTGCCCAAAAATCTAAGTGTTTCTCCGTGAATTTCATCACCAGGTATGTGGGATTTCACTAGTGGGTTCCTTTCACCCATTGGGTCCCTAGTTTTCAGTCAGATTCCTTATTCCCATATCATGATTAGATCTAGGGTTTCCAGAACTTCAACAAAACATTATGAATTTATTAGTTTTATGTTCCAAATCAGATTATCATTTTATTATTTAGTTTATTGCATGAATTTTAGAACCATAGCTTTCTATTTCTTTAGTTCTTGAATTACACATGCTAGGTCAGATATTTCAGACACTTCAGATATACATGCCTCCGTTATAAATGCATAATTACCATATTAATTGCTGAATTTTCAGTTTGCATGTTCAGTTTCAAGCTATCCAGTATTTCCAGAAACTAAGACATAATCATTAAATTTACAGAATATATGGGAGTAGCATAATAATGAGTTTGACTAGGGTTTAGCGTACCCAATAGTCCCAGAACTACTAGCCAAGTAGGTTGTAATTTCTCTTTGTGGCCAACCAGTTTAGTGATCACGCCAGCATGCCTTTATACCTTTGGCAGGGTATATTGGGTACTCTCGATGGAGCGTATACATCGGACTCCACATTTAGATCATGTGGTTTTATTATCGGTTATTAGTAGCTCCCACAGTTCAGTCAGACTCTTTGCATTGACCGTTTATCAGTATATTCAGTATTTAGTTTCAGCATGTTATCATCTAGTTAGCTCAAAAATCAGCATGTCATGTTCAGATTATTTTACTTTCTTATTCTTTTGAGTTATGTTTTCTTTCAGCTTTACCCTATCCTACATGCTCAGTACTTTTTAAGTATTGATGCATACATGCGCTACAACTTCTCGTGATGTAGGTTCATGTTCTCAGTATCTAAATCAGGCATAGATCAATTTCCCAATCTCCAGTTCAGCAGATTCAGTGGTGAGTCCTCATTCTCCGAGGACAAAAGTCATGAGTTTCTTTTTAGTATTTAGTCTTTTAGTTTTAGTTTTTTCTAAATTTCGCTGGGGCTTGTTCAAGTATTTCTAGTTTAGTTTAGAGACTTATTTCAGAAATAGTTAGATTAAACTTAGTATTAAGTTAATATTTTCATTGTACTAAACTCATTGTTTTCAAATATCTCAGTTATAGAATGTGCGTATTCCCCATCTTTTAAGATTTAATTATGATTTAGCTTCCACATCAGTTTATTATCTTTAGTATGCTCATGATCATGCCACCAGGTTAGCTTGAGATCTCTTGTGGTCCTAGGTTCGTGTCCGCGTCTAAGGGTAGCTCGGGGCGAGACAAAACTTGATATTAGAGCATTAGGTTCAAGTGTACTAGGATGTCTGAAAAGCCTCACTAAGTAGAGTCCTTTTCATGGGTGTGAAGTGCAACACATCTAATGAGACGGAGGGTATGAAGTGTTTTAGGAAAAACTTCACCTTCGTGGTATTCTTATCATGCGTGATGTATGATCTTATTCCTTTCTAACTTGACATTCTACGTTTCAGATCATGCCTTTTCGTAGAGATAATACAAGGAATGCGAACGCTAGGAATGCAAACATATCTCCTCCAGTCCGAAATCAAGAAGTCCCTAATGCTGAGTTCAGAAATGCCATACAGATGTTGGCTCAGAGTATGACTAACCAGAACAATTGGGTTCATGCTCATGTGGGTTGATCAGTGGCAACAAGGGTTTGTTACTTTGTTAGGATAAATCCTCCTGAGTTCTTAGGATTGCAAGCTAATGAGGATCTTTAGAATTTCTTGGATGATGTCAAGAGATATTTAAGGTAATCCAAGTCACTTGGAATGATTGGGTTGAGTTAGTATCATACCAGTTGAAGGATGTTGCTCATATCTGGTACACTCAGTGGAAGGAGAATAGGGGTGTAGATGCAGCTCCTATCACTTGGGATTACTTTAGTGAGACTTTTCTCGACAGGTTCTTCCCAATGCAGTTGAGAGAGGCAAAGGCTCAGGAATTCATGAACTTAAGGCAGGGTAACATGTCATTCCAAGAGTATGGACTCAAGTTTAACAAACTTTCCAGGTATTTTCCTCACATGGTTGCTGACTCCAGGGCTCAGATGAATAAGTTTTTGTATATAGTGTCCGATTTAGTGAAAACTGAGTGCAGAAATGCGATGTTACTTGGAGATATGAACATCTCTAGGCTTATGACTCATGCTCAGCAGGTTGAGGGTGATAAGCTTAGGGAACATGCTAAGGAAAATAAGAAGGCTATGACTGGGACTGACTATTCTCAGTAGAAATTGGGTGGTGGAAATCACTCGCAGAGTCAACAGAAGTTTTTGGCTCCAACCCCTTTATTAGCGAGTGTTCCATCCTCCAAGAACAGGTATGACCAGAAGGGTAGAGCACTATGCTTTAAATCTCAGGAAGTGTTTCAGGGACCAACACTTGCCCCACTTGCCCTAAGTGTGGTAAGAACCATCCGAGCGAGTGTCTTGCAGGAAAAGAGGGACGTTTTGGGTGAGGTCAATCTGGTCGCAGGCTGAGGGATTTTCCTTCTACACAAGGTCAAGGAGGTGGTAATACTAGAGCTTAGTCTACAATTTAAGCAGCACCAGCAAGTTGCCCAACTCAACAGGTTACTCATCTGGTACAGCTGGCGGTCAGCACCAGAATAGGTTGTACGCTCTTTAGGCTCTCCAGGATTAGGTAGGTTCTGTTGATGTAGTCACTGTTACATTATGTGTCTTTAACCTTAATATTTATGCATTATTAGATCCAAGGGATACTCTTTCTTTTGTAACTCCTTACATAGCTGTCCAATTCATTGTTAGTCCAGAAACTCTCTCAGAACCTTTGTCAATGTCTACTCCAGTCGGTGACCCAGTTATAGCTAGACGGGTATACATAAATTGCCCTATCAAAGTCTCTTAGAAAGTCACCTCATCATATCTAGTAGAGTTAGAAATGGTAGACTTCGGTGTCATTCTAGGCATGGATTGGTTACACTCATGCTATGCCCCAGTATATTGTAGAACTAAGATTGTTCGTTTTCAGTTTCGAGAAGAACCAATCTTAGAATGAAAGGGTAGTAGCTTAGCGCCTATGGGTCGATTTCTTTCTTACCTTAAGACCAGAAAATTATATCTAAGGATTATCTATATCAACTAGTTCAGGTTAAGGATGTCCCGACCCGGATTCTGGAATCTAAATTGCAACCGACATCATTGACCTCTCAAAGGTTGCAGACAATCCTCATCTTGCATACATCACATTCATATGGGTAATTTTAGTGGAAAATTTGAAACTTTTAAACGTATGATGTATACATAGACTTCATATATTTTTTTCATGAATTCATCATATACTAAGCTCAAGATAAATGTAACAACCATCTATCATAATAATCAATCGAAACAAAATAAGAATATATCATAAATACGTTTGCCAGACACGACCTTATTAGAAAAGCTTCGAAATAAAAGTACGAGAGAAACACTAGGGAGAATATCCACTAGATTTGTCTAAAACAAAGCCTAGACTAAAACTGTAGCATCCTTGAAAGAGGACCTACCAAATGATCTGGAGAATCGCTGATGTCCAAACTATTGCAAGATTCGTCAATCTGTCTCTTAACCTGCATCTATAATATAGTAAATAATAGGGTTAGTACATCACTTGTATTATGTATGGGTGTATTCACAAATACACATAAGGCTATGAATGATCAAAGAAAGCTCTTCCTAAATGACATGCTATTTCTGGAAAGTCTAGACACTAGACTTTCTTAATTCGTTGGTTGTGAATTGTGGTATGAATATGATGTATTTCAATGCATTCAAAGCACACAACTCATTTTCTATATGATTACAATATATATTAGTATCATCAACATAATTTTAGAACAACTCGGGTGAAGATTTGAGATTTTGATCCTCTTATGCCAAGAGCTCCTCTTTGTACACTTAGATTATTTTTCAGTCTTTTTCTTCTTGTTGTTGTGTAGTTCAATAACTCCTTTGGTACTAAGTAATGATTTCCCTACCTTAAAGTGAGTCAATCTTTACACTATATATTCATTACCTTCCATAAGCAAATCTCTATTGATCATGCCATTGATTTCATTACTTTCATGTTTTATATATTATACATTTCATATACACGAGACTTTGGAATTGTTGATGTAGCATTGAGACATCTTAAGTGAGGGACCAACATATGAGACTTCAACCCGATGGCCTTCTTTAGCAAACACAGAGTCTGCTTCATTCATTCATTTGTACTTCACATTATTCATCTCATTCATTCGCAGGCTGATGTAAATACTAGCTATACCTAGGATGAAGTTTAAGACTCTCATCGGGATAATTAAGTGCAATGACCAAGAATGACCTAATGTCATTACTTGAATCTGATTTCACCTCTTGTTTGTCTTGCACAAACACCATCAGTATCGTTCATTTTATTATCTTTCATACTAAAAGGAACTCCAACCTTAACAGACATAGACCATGTGAGCATCCTGAAATTTGGTGTCTTACCCATACTGAAAAGAGGTGGAGTCACTGGCCAAGGTGAAACCAAAACATGCTAGCGTATATGGGGAAATTGAACCCTGCTAGAACCCTATGTTGGCAGCATAGGTTCAAAGACTAGGAGATATAAGAAGACCCATACCAGCCTAAAAAGACAATGTCATCTCATGAGATTTACACGAACCTCTGCCTTCCCCAAAGAACGAATCACGACTCATAGCTAGCCTATCGGTGAGCAGTATAAATTTCCATTACATTCATCTCACACATCATAGAAGATGGATTCTAGCATGAGGGCATCATTGCTCATTAGATGATTTCTCATCTCATCATTAGTATTAAGTCTGAATTATCCTTACACTTACATATAGAGTATGATTGAGACTTGTCTCTTGATATTCAACACTCTCTTAGGTGAGTACTTTTAGTGACCTTTACTTAGGCTTGGTTGAGACTTGTCTCACCATTCATCTTAGCCTCTTATCATGTTTTCACCATTTTTATTAGCATCATAGATTAACATAATTACTCACCTCATTACGTAAATGTTCATTTCATCTTTATATTTTTGTGTTAACTCAAGCATTACCTTCTGGATTGAGATTTACTTACTCTATTGATGAATGGTCATCCTTACTTTGCATTAATGAAATGTGAATTTTCTTTTCATATCATCATTTCGTGTTAATGAGACTGGGTCACACATTCTAACACCTTCATACGCAAGTATTCTTTTAGCATTGTAGCTTAGGTGTAAGTTAGAGTTGTCTCACTTCCTTTAATTCCCAATTCTGGTCGCTTACTTACTTTAGAACCCGTTAAGTATTTTATAACTTAGGTTACTTACTTACTTTAGTGTAGTATATTCATCATCGCATATGGACGATGAGCACTTCATTTAATGAGTTTCATGAGTTCATATGTCATTCCTTTAGAGCATGTTGGGAGTTGTCCCAATGAGTGGCATGACCTTGATTATGGGTGTATTGAATTAGTTTATATGTTCCTATATTGTCATTTTATTATCTAACTACACAACATTGGCATACGATTAGTATTGGCCATAACCTTTGAATATTAAACTACATAACTATTTTTGTTGGCATGTGCCAATTTTACGTACGTTCATATTTAAATTTAATATGTATGAACCATTAGCCAATATTTTAATTATTTTAAATAATATTATATCCATTTACATGCATCACTTTTACATAATGTATCGTTAGCCATTTTATTGGCATACGATTATGATTGACATAAACAATTGGGTATAGATTTCATAATCATATTTGCTGGCATAAGCCAATTTTCATGTTCAACACGCTTAAGTTTTTATACATTATACATTAGCCAATCTTTTAGTAATTTAACATACTATTATAGCCAATTTCCTACAACTTATTTAAAAATGTAGTGTTAGCCAATGTATTGACATACAATTAGTATTGGCATAAGCAATTGGCTGTAAATTTCATAACTGTTTTGTTGGCATAAGCAAAAATTTCATTCAATCATGCTCCATTTGGATACATTATTCATTAGCCAATGTTTTACTTATTTATAGATAACATTATAGTCAATTCCCATTTAAATTTTGAACAATGTTTTTGTTAGCTATTTCATTGACAAAAGCCTAACATTCACTCAAATTATGATTTTACGAAGATCTTTTTAGCTAACCTTATAACATAACTTTAGGCATAATTTTTTTTAAATATCATGGATAGAATAATATTAGAATTTGATGAATATATCATCTTTATAACGTCATATTAACAGCACGTATGCACAACAGACCGTAACATCTTCATACATAACATTTGCGGACATATGTTTAACATAGTATCATTCTTTTAATCCATATAATAACACTTGGCATCAAACGAGTCCAATTAATAGGTTAATTCAATCATTATTTAATAAAAACCATACACATTAATATCATACAGTACCACATACCAACAAAATGATTTCTAATACATTCAACATTGAAATCATAACAAGGATAGTAGGAAAGGAGTTCGACAAAAACGACGGGCAACAACCCTAGTTTTCAAGATCTTTGAATCATTAAAAAAAAATTCTCTTGGAGAAATAAGTCCATGAGATAAACCCATACATTAAGCAGAATTTAATATACGAATACCACTTTGAATGAAACTCTGAAGAAACCTTGAAATCGCCCTAGAGAAATCGATAAATTTTCTGGCTTTTTCTTTCGTTCATTGCTTACTATTTTTGTGTCGCCTTTACTATAAGTTTGAACGTGATTATAAGTCTTATAAAATTATATTGAATCATTCATATTAGGATTTAATAATCTAATTAAATAAATTAACTAATTACTAAAAAGCCCCTCATAAGTTGACTAAACATAGGAGAATAATGACTTGACCCAAAATCTGGAATTTTGGTGTTGACTATGGTTTTGGTCAATATTTTGACTTTATTTAATTAATTAAATCCTTAATTTAATTAATTTAGGAACCTAGGGTAAGTACTAAAGTACCCCTAAGTCATTGGAACTAGGTTGTCTTTTTCTTGTTTTAACCAAAATTTTGAAATAGTTTTGTGATTTCGGTTTTTCCCCTTTAAATTAATCAATTAAGTTAATAAATTAACTAATTAAGTATCCTAGGGTAATTAATAAAGTATACCTAGGCTTTAGGACCTTAACTAACTCTTTGGACCATCCTAGGTTAGCTACTAGGTTGTCTCTTGAACTAGTACTAGGTTAGTGTCAACCCTGTTTTGTTCTACGTTGTCGGGTGAACTAATTAGTTTGTTTTGTTTGGTAATAGGTTATTTAGTTATTTAGGACAGTAGGTTAGTGTCTATAATTGGTTAGGAAGTTAGTCCCCACATGGAGTTGTACCTTGTGCACGTTCCCCCCTAACTACTCTAATCGAATTCGGTTAGGGTGGTCCCCTCTTTGCTTCTTCACATGTGCTTGCACATCGGTTGGTTGTAATTTTCTAAATAATTATTATTTATGGTTCCTTTCGGGAATGTTTACTTATCGTCCCAAGGACCCTCACTATGTCCTTGGGCACTAGGCTTGACACTTGGATGCCTAGTACCTAATGTGTTTGTAACTAATGAATTTCTGAATTTTATCTTAGGGTCTTCATTGCAGGTACATTTACTAAAAGCTCATTAATACTTAGATATATGGCTAACACCCTTTAATCCAATGTTTTCTAATATACCAAATATTTTGATTATTAGGTATTATACAGAAATTGGCTATTACCCTTGGCCAATTTTATATACTGTGCCCAATATTCTCAATATTGGGTATTGGAATGTCTATCTATCCCCAATACGCATTCTTAAAGACATATTAGGCTCTTCACTAGATATAAAATTTTCCGGTATGTTACAAAGGATTGTAGCCTTTAAACATCAACTCTTGAGTCAGTTCCAGTAGTTTGTGAATTTCCAGAAGCGTTTCCAAAAGATCTTCCTAGAGTCTCTCCTGAAATGGAAATTGACTTTGGAATTGATCTCCTTCCAAAGCCTATTTCTATTCATCCTTACAGAATAGATCCAAAGAGATTAAGAAATTGAAAGAGTAGTTGAAAGACCTTCTATATAAGGGCTTCATCAGACCTAGTATTTCACCATGGGGTGCACAAGTGTTGTTCGTAAGGAAGAAAGATTGATCTCTTAGAATGTGCATTGACTATAGACAGTTGAACACGGTCATAATCAAGAATAAGTATCCCATCCCCAGGATTGATGACTTATTTGACCAACTTCAGGGTGCTAGCAATTTCTCAAAGATAGACCTCAGATCGGGTTATAATAAGCTTAGAGTCAGAGATAGTGACATTCCAAAAACAGCCTTCAAAATTCGGAATAGTCATTATGAAATTGTAGTTATGTCGTTTGCACTAACCAATTCCCCCGCACCTTTCATGGATTTGATGAACATAGTGTTCAAACAGTACTTGGACTTGTTCATTATTGTCTTCATTGATGATACCCTCATTTACGCTAGGAGTGAGGAAGAATATGCAAGTCATTTGAGAGTCGTTCTATAGATTCTCAAGGATCGCCAGTTATTCGCTATGTTTAGTAAATGTGAGTTCTGGTTGAAATCCGTTGCTTTCCTTGGTCACATTATATCTAGTGAAGGGATCTGAGTGGATTCAAACAAGATACAAGCAATGAAACAATGGACTAGACCTACATCTGTCGTAGATATCAAAGTCTCTTAGATCTAGAAGTTTATTACAGAAGGTTTGTGGAAGTATTTCCATCCATAACATCACCATTGACTAGGTTGACTCAAAATATGGTCAAGTTTCAATGGTCAGATGATTGTGAGAAAATCTTTGCAAAATTGAAAACACGATTGACTACAGCTCTTGTCTTGACTCTACCGGAGGGTTCATATGGTTATGTGATCTATTTTGATGCATTCAGAGTTGGCCTAGGTTGTGTGTTGATGCAGCGAGGTAAGGTGATAGCTTGTGCTTCTACACAACTTAAGGTGCATGAGAAGAACTATCCAACTCATGACCTTGAGCTTGCAGCAGTGGTGTTTACACTCAAGATATGGAGACACTACTTGTATAGTGTCCATTTAGATGTGTCCACCGATATAAGAGCCTTCATTATGTGTTCACCCAGAAAGAGTTGAGTCTTCGCCAGAGGAGATGGCTTGAGTTCCTCAAGGATTAGGATATGAGTGTGCATTATCATCCTGGTAAGGAGAATGTAGTAGACGATGCTTTTAGTAGATTATATATGTGTAGTGTTGCCCATGTTGAGGAAGAAGGAAGGAGATAGTGAAGGATGTTCACAGGATTGCTCTCTATGGAGTTCGCCTTATGAGCATATAGACAATAATGTCAAAGTTCAGAATGGGGCAAAATCGTCTTTGGTAGTGGAGGCTAAAGAAAAGCAAGATAGTGATCTAATCTCGCTTGAACTTAAGATTTCAGTCCATAATCAGAAAGTTGTGGTTTTCTCCAAAGGGGGAGATGATGTACTTCACTACCAGGGTAAATTGTGTGTTCCTGATATGGGCGAGTTGAGATAGCATATTATATTCTATTCATCCAGGTACCACTAAGATGTACCATGATCTATGGGAAGTCTATTGGATGAATGACATGAAGAGGCATATAGTAGACTTTGTGAGTAAGCAGAACATCAGAAACTAGGGGTTATGACTCAAGAGATCGATGTTCCTACTTGTAAGTGGGATGTGATCAATATGTACTTCATCATAAGATTACTGCATACTCGCAACATGACTCCATTTGGTTGATAGTTGATAGGACGACTAATTCGTCTCGCTTCTTGGAGGTTAAGACTACATATTCGGTAGAAGACTATGCAAGGATTTACATTAATGAGATTGTGAGGTTACATGGGGTTCCTTTGTCTATCATCTCAGATAGAGGTCCTCAGTTTACCTCTCATTTCTTGAAGTCATTTCAGAGAGGTTTTGGTACTCAAGTTAATCTTAGCACAACATTTCATCCACAGACGGATGGGTAGGCAAAGCGTATCATTCATACCTTAGAGGTATGTTGAGAGCTTGTGTGATCGATTTAAAGGGTAGTTGGGATGATCACCTTCCCCTTATTTAGTTTGCCTACAATAATAGCTACCATTCGAGTATTCAGATGACCTCTTATGAGGCTTTATATGGGCATAGATGTAGATCTCATGTTGGTTGGTTCGAAGTAGGTGAAACAACTTTGATAGGGTAAAATTCAGTCCTTCATGCTGTGGACAAAGTGCACTTATTAGAGATAGACTTATGACAACTCAAAGTTGTTAGAAATCTTTTGCAGATGTAAGGAGAAGGGAACTAGAGTTCCAAGTTGATGATTGGGTTTTTCTGAAGGTTCACCTATGAAAGGGGTGATGAGATTTGGAAAGAAAGGGAAGATCAGTCCTAGATATGTAGGACATTACATGATCTTGAAAAGGGTTGGAAAGGTGGCATATGAGTTAGAGTTGCTAGCAGACTTAGCAACAGTGCATCCGGTCTTCAAACATCTCACTCTTGAAGAAGTGTGTGGGTGATCCATCCTCTGTAATGTCATTAGAGAGTGTGGAGGTGAAATATAGTCTTTCTTATGAGGATGTACCAATTGAGGTTCTTGACCGTCAGGTTAGAAGGTTGAGAAATAAAGAAGTTGCTTCAGTCAAGGTTTTGTGGAGGAGTCAATCCGTAGAGGGGGCTACTTGGGAAGCATAAGCATCCATGAAAGCCAAGTATCCTCACCTATTTCTTTCCGATTCCACTTTAGCTTGAGGTAATAGTTCCTCTTCAGTTTTCGAGACATTCATGCGTGAATTCAGTCTTAGAATCATGTTCCCTCAGTTTGTACTTGCATTTTCAGCGTATTTGCATGTTATTGGAACTCAATTCAATTAGAAACTCAGATGTCAGTGTTTAGTCGTGGGGTTTGTAACTCTTTCCCTCTACTTTAGGTAGTTTAGTCTTCATTCGAAGATGAATGTTCCCACGGGGGAGGTAATGAATGTAACACCTCGTAGCCAAAAAAGACCTAAAACCAGCTTTATAGAAAAAAATTCTGCAGGTGCAACCAACGGTGGCATCGACGGAACGTATCCTGACCCACGGTTCGTCCTGCACAATCGTCGATGTGATAAGAAACTCCCAAAAATTTCAGCGCTGAAAAATTTATTTATGTTTTGGACGACGGACGGACTTACGGTCCGTAGGTCAGACGACGGTCTGTAGTCCATAACCGTCGATCAAGACTCCCTTCACCCACTCTCTTAAAAGAGTTATGGATGACTAGCATGGTCTGTAGGTGGAAAATTTGCAGACAATTAAGTTGAAATAGAGTATGATCAACTTCGAATGTTCATAACTCTTAACAAAAAATGAATTAGGTGTCTCATGACCAACCCACATATAGATAATTGAATTATCTTCCCGTAGACATCGACCTTGCTAAAATCAGACCTCCGAGTAAAACGTTATGCCCATTTTAGTAAAGGTTTGTCAAACAGGTCACGTCGATGGACCCAACGACGAGGCGTCGCTCAGACGATGAACCGTCAGTCTGGCCGTCGTTTGGTCTGACAACAACTTACCTAGGGGTATTTTGGTATTGTCCCACTTTGTTTAAACCTTAAGTTACGTTGTTTTGACCCTAAATAATCATATTTTAGTCAGTTTAAGCCTAGAAACGTAACTAAAACATATCTAAGTAAAATCATTAAATAAAAAGTTAGAAAATTAGAACCTAGAAGGAGAAAAAGCTCAAGAACGCTAGTTCAAGAATGAAGCAAGTTTCCTGCAGTTCCAGCATAGAAATCTAAGTGTTTCTCCGTGAATTTTCATCACTAGGTATGTGGGATTTTGCTAGTTGGTTGCTTTCACCCATTGGGTCCCTATTTTCCAGTTACATTCTTGATTCCCATATCATGATTAGATCTAGGGTATCTAGAACTTCAAGAGAACTTTATGAATTTATTTGTTTTATGTTCCAAATCAGATTTTCATGTTATTATTCAATTTATTGCATGAATTTCAGAACCCTAGCTTTGTGTTTCTTTCGTTCTTAAATTACACATGCTAGGTAAGATATATTAGACTTCAGATACACATGCCTCAGTTATAAATGCATAATTAGTAGATTAATTGTTGCATTCTGAGTTTGCATATTTAGTTTCGGGCTATACAATATTTACATAAAGTCCGACATAATGAATAAATTTATAGAATTCAATGGGGGTAGATAATACTGAGTTGGACTAGGGTTCAGCGTATCCAATTAGTCCCAAAACTACTAGCCAAGTAGCTTGTAAGTCCCCTCTATGGGCAATCGGTTTAGTGATCACCCAACATGCCTTTATACCTTTAGCAGTGTATATTGGGTCCTCTCGGGGCGTATACATAGGACTCCATATTTAGCTCATGTGGTTTAATTATCGGTTATTAGTAGCTCCCACAGTTTAGTCAGACTCTTTGCGTTGACCATTTATCAGTATATTCATTATTCAGTTTCAACATGTTATAAATTGGTCATTGCATCTAGTTAGCTCAGAAATCAACATATCATGTTCAGATTATTTTACTTGATTTTAAGCTTGTTCAGTTACGTTTTATTTCAGCTTTACTCTATCCTACATGCTCAATACCTTTCAAGTACTGAGTCATACGTGCGCTACATCTTTTCGTGATGTAGGTTCAGGTTCTGAACATCTAGATCACGCATAGATCGATTTCCGGATCTCCAGTTCAGCAGATTCAGTGGTGAGTTCTCATTCTCCGAGGACAAGAGTCATGAGTTTTTTTAGCATTTAGTCTTTTAGTTTTAGTTTTTGCTAGATTTAACTGGGACTTGTCCCAGTATCTCTAGTCCAGTTTGAAGGCTTATTTTAGACATAGTTAGATTCAACTTAGTATTGAGTTAATATTTTCATTGTATTAAAATCATTGTTTTCAAATATCCCAGTTATAGAATATGGGTATTCCCCATATTTTCAGATTTAATTATGATTTATCCTCCGCATCAGTTTATTATCTTTAGTATGCTTATGATAATACCAGTAGGGTTATCTTTGGATCACTTGTGGTCCTAGGTTCCGTGTCCACGTCTCGAGGGTAGATCGGGGCGTGACACAAGTAATCAATGCACATTCTAAGGACCAATCCTTCTTCTTAACAAATAATACTGAAGCAACCCACAGAGATATGCTTGGATGAATAAAACGCTTATCTAGTTATTCCTTGAGTTGAATCTTTAATTCCTTCAAGTAAGTTGGAGGAATCCGGTAAGGAGGGATTGAAATAGGTTGTGTATTTTAATAAATTGATGTGAAAATCTATCTTTCATTCGGGAGGAATTCCGGTCAAGTCATCGAGAAAGACATCAAATAATTCCTTCACTATAGGGACCGACTCTAATAAAGGAGTCACGGACTCAAGATCATTGAATCTCACAGTATGATAGAGAAATACCTATGAAATGAACTTACAAGATTTAATCCATGAAAATTTGACCTTTTTGAGCTAAGTTTCCCCCTTCCATCTAAATTAAGAAATTTAAACTTTACTACCCGAGTTCTACAATCAAAGGAAGCAAGACAAGCATGTAGCCAATGCATCTCCAAAATAACATCAAAGTCCTACATATCAAGTTCTACCAAATCAGCAAATGTGACTCTTTTGGGCAATGAAATGGGACAACCCCTATAGACTCTTCTAGAAACAGTGAAATCACCCACCAGGGTAGAACTGAACAGGGTTCATGTAAGACATCAGGAAGCATCTCAAATTTCATAGCCACTAAAGGATTTACAAAATACAAAGTGGCATCGGGATACTAAAATGCATAAACATTTATTGAAATACTTGCAACATCCTTGGTAACAACATCCAAAGAACTTTGTTGATCACCTCGAGATCCGAGAGAATAGAAGAGGTTCTTCAAAAGAGCATTGGAATTTGGACCACTGGATTGTGTTTGAGATTTTTTCCTTCCTTTAGACTTTAACAAAGGGAAGTCCCTCATCCAGTGACTAATCTTATCACAATTGTAGCAATTACCCATTGAAAACTAGGGACTTCTATTCATATTTTCTACCACACTTGGCAAAAATAGGCTTCTCAACATAAGAACCACCACCTCTTCCTTCATACGACTTGGGTAGACAATTTACCTTTGTTGACCCATGGAGTCTCAGGAGGACCTTGGTTGGAGAACCTCTCCTTGAACCTTGTCTTATCTGAACCTCAAACGTGGCCTTGGAAGAATTTCAATCTTCAACCCTTATCATATTCAACTCCTTAGCAACTTTCTTAAGCTTTTTATTCAATTTGTTTGGCATGAACCATGAGACAACAGATATCCATGTTGGGAATCAACATAGCCGACCAACACTCATTAGCCACAAGGTAGGATATCCCCATATCAAATTTATTAATCTTAGCCCTAGAATCCGCCACCATAGTAGGAGCATATTTTCATAGTTAAGTTGACATGAGGCTATACTCCTTCAGGCTTATACCCCCTTGACGAATATTGATAAATTCTTGAGTTTTCCTCTCCGTTAAATCCAATGGGAAGAACCTATAAAGGACAGACATTTTGAATGATGGACAACTTACCGTACATTCTCTAATAGATCTATCCTCCTTCCATTGTTCATATCAAACTTGATCCACATCTTTGAGTTAAGGTGACTAGTTCGCCATTTCTTGTAAAGACACATCCATAGAACCTAATCTCTTGAACACTTCCCTAATGCTTGAAGAGGTAGTTACATTGGAGTTCACTTGCGCCATAGTGTCCGTAGCCACTTGGGTTGCCAACAATTGAGTCAAACATATGAATAACCGCCGTTATCTCATCATTAGACATAACCCCTTCTTTAATATGAACTTGAGGGTTTTGAGGAGCTTGAAGGGGAACTTCCCCATTCACATTCTCCTCATCTGCCCTCCAAGCATTAGTAATTCATGTAATAATTGCCTATAAGCACAAGAAAAGGATTCGAAGAAAGGACTAGATAGAGTAAAGAATCTTACTCATGACTAAGGAATATCAAAAGAGTGAAAGTTCCTAAGCATCTCATATCCTCTCATTTATAAGTGTGGCGCGCTTAAGACCCATGAACAACAATCCACTCAACGTGGTTTATTTTGACACAATTCTACCTTATTCTTAACCTTATACTCTGATACAAGGTTTGTAACGACCAAGGGCACCGTTTAGTCATTACCGGCGTACTCGACTTCGATGAGGTCTTATACAAGCCTTTCGCATATGTCATAGCATGAATCATAGAATAAAAATGTGAAAAAATTTAATTTTTTTGGAAGTTCAAATACACTTCATATATGAAAAATAGAACTAACTTCGTCACAACGTACCATCTAGACATAAAAGTATAAATTTTTTTTAGACTTAGCCTTTACATAAATAAGAAGTCTATAAATAGAAAATACAACAATGTCGTCTAGCATAAGCAAAGAAATAAAAATCTAGAACATAGAGTCTTGGTGTCGGACTTGAGGACTCACAAACATGGAGAAGCAAATCCAAGTGTCTTGAAAAATAGCCTTGAAATCTCCTCAAAGGCCCAAACCATCAATGTTTGGGAAAAGAGATGAAATATAGTTTAGTACAACACACGTACTAAGTATGTCTACTATGCATAAAAACCATTAAAATAATCATAAATATATCAGTAATCTCATATTTCATCATGACATGCCATATCCATAAATATAATACATAGCTTAACATATATAAGTCATAATCCACTTAATTACAAAAGTACACTGTAGATGAGAAGTTCCATACCCTCCCTCACACTACGTACCCCTTATGAAAGCCGTAATGAGAGTTCATAAATTTCATTCATTCATTTAGTATTGCATTAGGGAAAGAGGTTGCATTAACCGATGTTAGACAATGTTAGCTACATGGAATCTGTGTTCTACTCCCACACCTAAAAGAGAAGGTTAGCAATTTCCTAAGGTGTAACATTTTTTACATATCTATATAGGTTGATCCTAAAAGCTAGATTCCTATGTGGGAACACTGTTAAGGGTCAACGATATTGTTAATAACAACCCTAAATTTCTAAACGTGGGGTTTCCCATCTCATGAGACAACACATATCTTGGGAATTCGGGCTTTCTAAACGTGATAAAGCCCATGCGGGGAGCCGGACTTACTAAATGTGAGACTCCCATACATTTAGTAATAATCTTAAGTCATCACATAATTTCACATTATCCTTTTCTAGACCTTTATGTAAACATCTTATTGTAATTGTTCATAAGGGTTCATAAGTGAGAATAGCCCTTTAACTTTTTGAAACACTAGCAAGTGAGTAAATCTTTTACTTTAACATTTCATTATAATCATGAGAACTACCTTTCAATCATATACCAATCATACCATATCATACATACATACTTCGTAGGTAATTCAAGTTCATAGGGTTAAGGATTAAGGGACCTTGTCATCAACACGAATATAACACATTAGATATATCATCATTACTTTCTAAGTAATTCATCTTCCATACTTGAGTTCAAGGAAGAACCAACATTCTTACCTTCTTTCCGTTCATGAGACATCATGTTTCAATCACCCAACAATTCATACCCAACACATAATATAAGGTAATTTATGAAGCACTAAGATAACTAACATCAATATAAACAACTGATATATTCATCATCTTCAATCAATTCACCATAGCAAATCTAAAATTTATGAAATTGGGGAAAAACATGGGTCCAAGAGAATTCAAAGTGAACAACAACAATTATCCATCATTATACACCTAAAAAACCTTAAGTTATCATAATTCATCATAATTGATTCACAATTTCATTTTTCAAAGAAGACACATGTGTAGAGAAAAGCCTTCGATTTTTTGGGAATTTTGAAAACATATTTGGCAGAGCCTCTTAGGAAATGTAATCCAAAAAATTAAATAAACCATACCTTTATAAGCTTTAGCCGCAAAAGTGAGTTGAATCCTTTGAAAAATGATTCTCTTCTTGGAGCTGCAAAGTTCTTCAATGAAGATTTGAGATATAGAGAGAAACTAGAGAGAAGGGAGAACTCCTATATTTTTTTTTACTTCTAATTTAGTTTTTTCGGTTTTCATTGGGGAATGGGTGTAAAATGACTAAAAACTATATTTATTGACCCTCCCAAAATACCCAAAACACCCATACACTAGTTTGACCTTAAAATAAAAGTCCAACTTGACTTTTCATTAAATCTCAAAATTACTAAGAATTTAAGGCGGGTCCGCGATGTGCAGCAGGGTCCAAATTCTAGTTTTGAAAAAGGTTTTTGTTGCAGAAAACCTCGTCTCTGCGATGGGGAGTTGATTTTTTTTTTAAATTCGCACGAGGCGCGTGATACGCAGCCACCCTTAGGTACTGTTTGTCCGAATTTCTTCTTCATTTTTCATCTCTATATCCCCCAAACTTCCACGACTCTTTTTCTAAAAAGTTAGGACTATTTTTTTCTTCTTTTTAGGTCATAATTAATTGGGTTTGGCTCTAGCTTAGGTCATAGAATTTCCAGGATGTTTTAATTTAGGTATATTAAAGTATTTTAAGTCATAAATAAAGTCTTCCACCTTATAACTCGAAAACCCAAAAGCTCCCACTTCTCTGTAGGTTATCTCACTACACTAAGAGTCCATCGAAGTAGAAGGTCAAAGCATCAAGTTGGGTTCAAGAACAAAGCTTTTCTCCATTAATCCTTAAAGATTAACAAAGTATGGGAACTCTTTACTCTTGGCACTCCTTTCCCTAAGAGGTTCCTTCAAATAGATTTTCGTGGGTGACCTTTAAACTTGACTTATTTGGTCTAGATTTGATTGATAACGATCGACTATGAATATTAATGAATGATTTGATGTATTATCTTAGGTTTTTGATAAATTATGTTGAATAATGATTCAAGGATATGAAATTGAGTATGTTCTTGTATAATTTACTATTAAATGATGATGCAAATTTATTTAATGGATATACCGTTGATTAGGGTTGAAGTGTTGAAAGGGTATCTTGAAGGCCTTTGGTAAGATTTTCAAAGCTATGGAGATTCTATTGTAGTATTGTTGGTTTACATTTGGTAATGTTGATTACTTGAAGTATGAATCATGATGTTATGAATGTATTATCATGTTATGAATATGATGGTTATGAGATGATGATAGGTGTGCTATTATGAGCGATTGAAGGTAATTTTCTGTACATGTTATGAGTATGTTATACAGTATAGTTCTCGCATTATATTGGGTTTCTGATGAAAGGGCTTTCTCATCTTAGAACCTATGAGCTACGAACATTTTATATGAGGGGTTAAACTCCTAATGTAAAGAAAGACTTAAAGACACTTCAAAAAGAGAATTTAGCTTAGCGACGAGTGAACTTGACAATGACAGGTGTTCCTTTTGTAACATCCCGTATCCAAAATAGGCCAAAAACCAGCTTTACAAAAAAATCTGCAAATGCAACAAACGGTGGCATCGACGGACCATAGCCTGACCCACGATCCGTCATGCACATCCGTCAATGGGGCCAGAAACTCCCAAAATATCAGCCCAGGAAAATAGGTAAAGTCTTGCTCGACAGACCAACGGTGCGTAGGTCAGACTACGGTTCATAGTGTATGACCATCGATTAAGACCCCATTAACCCACTCTCTTACAAGATCCACGGATGAACAGCACGGTCCGTAGACCTACCATTTGTAGGTATGACCGTAGGTGAGAAATAGCAGAAAATTAGGTGGAAAATGTAGTTTGGTCAAATTCAAATGATCATAACTCTTATCAAAAAATGAAGTATTTGTACCATGACCTAACCATACATATATAATTGAATTAGCTTTCCATAGCCACCGACCTTGATAAGATCCGGCATCCGAGTAAAATGTTATGTCCATTTTAGTAAAGGCATGTTGAACAAGACCAACCTACAGACCAAACGACGGACCATCGACGGAACGACGGACCGTCAGTCTTGGTCATCGTTTGGTGTGACAACAATTTATGTAGGGGTCTTTTGTTTTTTGCCACTTTGTTTAAACCCTAAGATACTTCATTTGACCGTAATTCATCAGATTTTTGTAAGTTTAAGCCTAGAAACATAACTAAAACATATTTAAGTCAAATCATTAATCTAAAGTTAAAAAATTAAAAGCAAGAAAGGGGAAAAAGGTGAAGAACCCTTGTTCAAGAATGTAGCAAGTATCCAACTGTTCCAGTCCCAAAATCTAAGTGTTTCTCCATGAATTTGATCACCAGGTATGTGAGATTTCACTAGTGGGTTCCTTTCACCCATTGTGTCCCTAGTTTTCAGTCAGATTCTTGACTCCCATATCATGATTAGTCCTAGGATATCTATAATTTCAACAAAACTTCATGAACTTATTAGTTATGTGTTCCAACTCATATTATCACGTTATTATTCAATTTATTGCCTGAATTTCAGAACCGTAGCTTTGTATTTCTTTAATTCATGAATTACACATACTAGGTCAGATATTTCAGTTACTTCAGATATACATGCCTCAGTTTTTTTAATGCATCATTATCAAATTAAATATTGCATTATCATTTTGTATATTCAGGTTAGAGTTATCCAGTAATTACAGAAAACTTAGAGATAATCAGTTAGTTACATAATTGATTGGAGTAGCATAATATCGAGTTGGACTAGGGTTCAACGTACCCAATTAGTCCTAGACCTACTAGCCAAGTAGGCTGTAAGTCCCCTCTGTGGGCAATCAATTTAGTGATCATGCCATCACGCCTTTATACCTTTTGGCAAGGATATTGGGTCCTCTCGATGGGACGTATGCATCAAACTCCACATTTAGCTCTTGTGGTTTTATTATCGGTTATTAGTATCTCCCACAGTTCAGTCTGACTCTTTTGCATTGACCATTTATTAGTATACTCAGTATTCAATTTCAGCATGTTATAAATTGGTCATTGCATTAAGTTATCTCAGCATTCATAATCTATATCATGTTCAGATTATTATACTTGCTTTGATGTTTGTTTAATTATGTTTTATATCAGCATTATTCTATCATGCATGCTCAGTACCTTTCCAGTACTGATGCATACGTGCGCTACATCTTCTCAGGATATAGATTCAGGTTCTCAGCATCGAGATCATGCATAGATCGATTTCAGATCTTCAGTTCAGCAGATTCCGTGGTGAGTCCTCATTCTCCTAGGACAATAATCCTGAGTTTCTTTTAAGTATTTAGTCTTTAAGTTTAATTTTTTTCTAGATTTAGGTGGGGCTTGTCCCAGTAATTATAGACTAGTTTAGAGGTTTATTTCAAACATAGTTAGTTACAACTTATTGTAAAGTTAGTAACTTCACTGTATTAAACTCATCAGTCTTCATATTATATAAGTTTTAGCATATGGGCATTCCCCATCTTTTCATTATAATTTATGATTTAGCTTCCGAATCAGTTTACTATCTTTACTTTTCTCATTATCATTCTAGCAGGGTTAGATTCGGATCACTTGTGGTCCTAGGTTCCATGTCCGCATGTCGAGGGTAGCTCAGGGCGTGACAAAACTTCGTATCAGAATAAGTTTCCTAGGATATATGAAAAGTCACACTAAGTAGAGTCCTTTACATGGGTGTGAAGTGCACAACATCTAATTAGAGGGAGGCTATGAAGTGCTTTAGGAAAAACTTCACTTTTTTACTTTAATCGTGTATAAGGTATGATATGATTCCATTCTAACTTGATGTTTTGCACTTAAGATCATGCCTCTTCTTAGATCATTGGCATGGAATTCTGATGTATGCAATGCTAATGTAATTCATCTAGTACAAGATAAAGAAGTTCTAATGTGGAGTTTCAGAACGCCAATTCAGATTTTGACTCAGAGTATGACCAACAAGAAAAATCATTACGTTCGAGTTCCTACTAATAGAATTGATCCATTAGTGGCCGCCAGAGTTTGTGATTTTGTTAGGATGAATCCTCCTATGTTTTAGGGTCACTCGCTGGTAAGGACCCATGAAGTTCATTGATGAGGTCAAGAAAATATTTGGTGTGATGCAAGTAACTGGTAGTGATAGATGAAATTTGCATCCTACCAGCTTAAGGATGTGACTCATATATGGTTGAATTTACTAAGTGGAAATACTATAGAGATGACTTTGTCTTTTGTAAGTCAGTATAACAATCCAAGTCAATGTTAGTCCAGAACCTTTCTCTGTCTCTACTCCAGTCGTTGACCCAGTTATAGCTAGACGGGTATACAGTAGTTGCCCTGTCACAGTCTCTCAGAAAGTTACCTCAGCAGATCTTGTAGAGTTATTAATGGTAGACTTCGATGTCACATGAATTGGTTATATTCCTATTATGCCTAAGTCGATTGTAGAACTAGGATTGTTTGTTTCCAGTTTCCAAACGAACCAATCCTAGAATGGAAAAGTAGTAGCTTCGCGCCTATGGGCCGATTCATTTCTTACCTTAAGGACAGAAAGATGTTCTCTAAGGGTTATCTCTATCATTCAGTTTGGGTTAAGGATTCTAGTTCTGAAACCAAAACTCTTGAGACAGTTCCAGTAGTCTATGAGTTTATAGATGTATTTCCAGAAGATCTTCTTGGAGTCCCTCCTGAAAGGGAATTCGACTTTGGAATTGATCTCCTTCCAGATACCCAACCAATTTCTATTCCTCCTTACGGAATGGATCCAGCAGAGCTTAAGGAATTGAAAGAGTTGTTGAAAGACCTTCTAAATAAGGGCTTCATCAGACCTAGTATTTCTCCATGGGGTGCACCAGTGGTTCGTAAGGAAGAAAGATGGTTCTCTCAGAATGTTCATTGACTATAGACAATTGAAAAAGGTCAAATTCAAGAGTAAGTATCCCATCCCCAGGACTGATGACTTGTATGACCAACTTCAGGGTGCTAGTTACTTCTCAAAGATAGAACTCCAATCGGGTTATCATAAGCTTAGAGTTAAATATAATGACATTCAAAAAACAGTCTTTAGAACTTTATATGGTCATTACAAATTTGTAGTTATGTAATTTGGACTAACCAATACTCCTTTAACTTTCATGGATTTGATGAACACTGTGTTCAAACAGTACTTGGACTTGTTCGTTATCGTCTTCATTAATGATATCCTCATTTACTCTAGGAATGAGGAAGAACATGGGAGTCATTGGAGAATTGTTTTACAGACTCTCAAAGATCGCTAGTTATTCACTAAGTTTAGCAAATTTTTGTTTTGGTTGCAATACATTGCTTTACTTCGTCACATTGTATCTAGCAAAGAGATCCGAGTAGATTCACAGAAGATAGAAGCAGTGAAACAATGGCCCAGACCTACCTCTGCTACAGATATCAGAAATTTCATAGGCCTAGCGGGTTATTACAGAAGGTACCTGGAAGGATTTTCATCCATAGCATCACCGTTTACTAGGTTGACTCAAAATATGGTCAAGTTTCAATGATCCGATGATTGTGAGAAAAGATTTGCAGAATTGAAAACTAGATTGACTACAACTCCAGTCTTGACTCTACCAGAGGGTTCAGATGGTTATGTGATGTATTATGATGCATCTAGAGTTGTCCTAGGTTGTGTGTTGATGCAGTGAGATAAGGTTATAATGTATACCTCTAGACTACTTAAGGTCCTAGGTTGATCTTGCAGCAGCGGTGTTTGTACTCAAGACATCGAGACACTACTTGTATGGTGTTCATGTAGATGTGTTCACTAATCTAAGATCCTTCTGTATGTGTTCACCCAGAAAGAGTTGAATCTTTGCCAGAGGAGATGGCTTGAGTTTCTTAAGGATTATGATATGACTGTGCATTATCATCCTGGTCAGGTGAATGTAGTAGCCGATACTATTAGTAGATTATCTATGGGTAGTGTAGCCCATGTTGAGAAAGAAAAGAAGGAGCTAGTGAAGGATGTCCACAGGCTTGCTTGCTTGGGAGTTCGCCTTATGAGTATCTAAGATAGCGGTGTTATAGTTCAGAATGGGGCAGAATCATCTTTGGTAGTGGAGGTTAAGGAAAAGAAAGCAGTGATCCAATCTTTCTTGAACTTAAGGGTGCAGTCCATAATCAAAGAGTGGAGGTTTTCTCCCAAGGTGGAGATGTTGTACTTCGTTACCATGGTAGATTGTGTGTTCCTGATGTGGGTGAGTTGAGAAAACATATCCTTGTGGAAGCCCGTAACTCCAAATATTCTATTCACCCAGGTGCCACAAAGATGTACCGCGATCTGCAGGAAGTCTATTGGTGGAATGGCATGAAGAGGGACATAGCAGATTTTGTGAGTAAGTACCCCAATTGCAAGCAAGTCAAGGTAGAACATCAGAAACTATGAGGTATGACTCAAGAGATCGACATTCCTACTTGGAAGTGGGAAGTTATCAATATGGATTTCATCACAGGGTTACCGCATACTCGCAGACACCATGACTCCATTTGGGTGATAGTTGATTGGATAACTAATTCTTCTCCCTTTTTGGCAATCAAGACTACATATTTCGGAAGAAGACTATGCCATGTTTTACATTAATGAGATTTTGAGGTTACATGGGGTTTCTTTATCTATCATCTCAGATAGAAGTCCTCAGTTTACCTCTCATTTCTGGAAGTTATTTCAGAATAGTGTTGGTACTCAAGTTAACGTTAGCACAACATTTCATTCGCACATGGATGGACAGGCAGAGCGTACCATTTAGACTTTGGAGAATATGTTGAGAGCTTGTGTGATCGATTTCAAAATAGTTGGGATAATCACCTTCCTCTTATTGAGTTCGCCTATAAGAATAGCTACCATTCCAGCATCCAGATGGCCCCTTATGATGCCTTATATGGGCGTAGATGTAGATCTCCTTTTGGTTGGTTTGAAGTACGTGAAGCAGCTTTGATAGGGACAGATTCAGTCCTTTATATGGAGAAGTTCAACTCATTAGAGATAGACTTAGGACATCCCAAAGTCATCAGAAATCTTATGCTGATGTAAGGAGAAGGAAACTAGAGTTCTAAGTTGATGATTATGTTTTTCTGAAAGTGTCACCTATGAAAGGTTATGAGATTTTGAAAGAAAAGTAAGTTCAGTACTACATATGTAGGCCTTTACAAGATCTTGAAAAGGATTCGCAAGGTGGCATTTGAGTTAGAATTGCCAAAATAATTAGCAGCAGTGCATCCTGTCTTCCACATCTCACTCTTGAAGTATTGTGTGGGTTACCCAGCCTCTATACTGCCATTAGAGTGTGTGGCGGTGAAAGATAGTCTTCTTATGAGGATGTATCAGTTGAGATCATTGACCGTCAGGTCAGAAGGTTGAGAAACAAAGAAGTCGCATCAGTCAAGGTTTTGTGGAGGAGTCAGTTTGTAGAGGGAGTTACTTGGGAAGCAGAAGCAGCCATAAAAGCCAAGTATCCTCACATCTTTTCTTCCTATTCCACTCCAGCTCTAGGTAATAGTTCCTCTTATGTTTTCCAGTCATTCATGCGTAAATTCAATCTTAGAATTATGTCTTCTCAATCTGTACTTGCATTTTCAGCGTATTTGAATGTTATTGAAACTCAATTCACTCAGAAATTCAATTCTCAATGTTTAGTAGTAGGGTTTGAAGATCTCTCCCTGTATTCTAGCTAGTTTAGTCTTCATTCGAGGATGAATGTTCCCAAGGGGGAGATAATGTAACACCATGTATTCAAAACTAGACAAAAACCAGCTTTACAGAAAAATCTTCAGGTGCAATAAATGGTGGTATCGACACCCTGTAGCCTGACCCACGGTCCATAATGCACATTCGTCAATGGGGTCAGGAACTCCCAAAAATCTCAGCTCAGGAAAATTGGTTAAGTCTTGGTCGACGGACAGGCCTACGATTAGTAGGTCAGATAACACTCCATAGTCTATAACCGTCGATTGATTCCCCATTCACCCACTCTCTGACAAGAGCCACGGAAAACCAGCACGGTCTATAGGTCTTACTGTAGGTGAGAAATAGTAGATAGTTTAGGGTAAAATGCAGTTGGGTTAACTTCAAATGCTTATAGCTCTTAGCACAAAACAATTTAGATGTCCCATAGCTTACCTACAGATATATAATTTAATTAGATTTTCATAGCCACCAACCTTGCTAAAATCCGACCTCCGTGTAAAAAGTTATGCCCATTTTAGAAAAGGCATGTCGAATAGGCCCAACCTACAGACCAAAAGACGGATCGTCGATGGAACGACGGACCGTTAGTCCTGGTCGTCGTTTGGTCCGACTGCAATTTACTCAGGGGTCTTTTGGTCTTTTCCAACTTTTTCTAAACCCTATGATATGTTGTTTTTACCCTATATCATCAAATTTTAGTCTGTTTAAGCCTAGAAACATAACTAAAACATATTTAAGTCAAATGATTAATCAAAAGTTAGAAAATTAGAAGCAAGAAAGAGGAAAAAGGTCAAGAACCCTAGTTCAAGAATGTAGCAAGGCTCCAACAGTTCCAGCCCCAAAATCTAAGTGTTTCTCCATGAATTTCATTACCAGGTATGTCATATTTCACTAGTGGGTTCCTTTCACACATTAGGTCCCTAGTTTTCACTCAGATGTTTGATTTCCATATCATGATTAGACCTAGGGTTTCTATAGCTTCAACAGAAATTCATGAACTTGTTAGTTATATGTTCTAAATCATATTATCATGTTATTTATTATTCTTTTTATTTCATGAATTTAAGAACCCTAACTATGTATTTCTTTTGTTCTTGAATTACACATGCTAGGTCAGATATTTTAGTTACTTCAGATATACATGCCTCAGTTTTTAATGCATCATTATCAGATTAAATGTTACATTCTCAATTTGTATGTTCAGTTTTGAGCTATCATGTAATTACAGAAAATTCAGACATAATAAGTTAGTTACATAATTCATGAGAGTAGCATAATACCGAGTTGTACTAGGGTTCAACGTACCCAATTAGTCCCATAACTACTAACCAAGTAGGTTTTAAGTCTCCTTTTTGGGCAATGAGTTTAGTGATCACGCCAGCATGACTTTATACATTTGGCAGGGTATATTGGGTCCTCTCTATGGGGCGTATACATTGGACTCCACATTTAAATTATGTGGTTTTATTATCGGTTATTAGTAGCTTCCACAATTCAGTCACACTCTTTTGAATTGACCATTTATCAATATACTCAGTATTTAGTTTCAACATGTTATAAATTGGTCATTTCATTAGTTATCTCAACATTCATAATCTATATCATGTTCAGATTATTATACTTGTTTTGATGCTTGTTCAATTATGTTTTATTTCAGCTTTATTCTATCCTACATGCTCAGTACCTTTAAAGTACTGACACATACATGCTCTATATCTTCTCATGATGTAGGTTCAAGTTCTCAACATCCAGATCACGCATAGATCAATTTTTGATCTTTAGTTCAGCAGATTGAGTGGTGAGTCCTCATACTCTGAGGACAATAGTCATGAGTTTCTTCTCAGTATTTAGTGTTTTAATTTCAGTTTCGGTAGATTTAGCTGGGGCTTGTCCCAGTATTTCTAGTCTAGTTTAGAGGCTTATTATAGACATAGTTAGTTTCAACTTAGTGTTGAGCTAGTAACTTCATTGTATTAAACTCATCAGTTTTCATATTATATCAGTTTTAGCATATGGGTATTCCCCATATTTTTATTATAATTTATTATTTAGCTACCACATCAGTTTACTATCTTTAGTATGCTCATGATAATGCAAGCAGGGTTAGTTTTAGTACACTTCTGGTCCTAGGTTCCATGTCTGCGTCTCTGGGGTAGCTCAGGGCGTGACACCTTCACAAAGGAATAAAGGTTCACTCGACGTTCTCATGAGGTTGATACTACAATACAAATTAGCGTAAAGAGTTTCTAGTAACAACCTTCTACTTCATTAACTATGTGCCCTCATAGGAACCTCAGCTACTTGATCCACCTTGATGTTATACGAGTGTTTATGTATTACCTTGGAAAGTAAGACACCCTCCTTTCGGTGTGAGAGAATGACAGTCGATTCTATGTAAGTCACATGGTCTGTATTAGTTATGGCAAAGTTTCTCGAATGTAAAAGTGAATGAATGAAAGTGAGAAGATGAACACTAACTATGACTACTTAAGAGGTGTTACTTAGTGTAGCTAAGGGGTTACATCTGGGAGCACCCCCTAGACGTTGCCAGCGTCGTCGTCCTCTTTGAGGACTAAGACTAGTCTCTTAACTTACATAATTACATTCATAAGTTAAAATTAGAGGAAATATAGAAGTTTTCATTACTTCTACGTTGAGGTTTACATAGACCTCTACGTACATATAATATTTACATTGAGTATACATAGACCCTTCGTATAGGAAGATTAACTAGTCTTCTACTTTTATTGCACATAGATATATAAAATATAACATAGTCTCAAATAATGTCTTATCTCATAACCATCTAACAAAACTGTATTAATTTGGGCCTAGACCATACATTAATATAACAAGACCATATATATGTCATACAATGTTTTTGTATCAAGATGAAAAGGAAAGAACATAAGAGTCTTAATAGTATAACAACTTCATAAGCTTGATAGTGGCATTGCCCTCGGAAGTGAAGACCTACCCAACTTGGATGATTGAGAATTCCAAGTCTTCTTCAAAGTCGTCTCAAAAGACCTTCAACGACCAGAACATAATGTTTGGGAAAAAGAAAAAATAAGGTTAGTACACTACTTGTAGTAAGTATGAGACCATATGCACACATATCATGAAATCATGCTAAAAAGGGATATTTCATTAAAACATGTTATTTTACATTTACAAAGCCTTATGCACATTCAAGAAGACCATACCAATCATTAAAATATATTAATTAAGTCATAGGCATGTATATCACAAGACCAACGATACAAATTCTAATCAAGTCAACATGCATCTCATGACCCTATTTATGTCAACTTGTAAAATGACTAAGCAAAGCCCCATACCCTTAATAAATCAAGTAAACCTAGAAAGAACCATAACCAATGACAAACTTAACATAGCATAACATTAAGAGTACATAACGTCATACTCTAGCAATAGAGACCAACTAAATGTTCATAAGAGTAATCCACATCACATAGTGTCATTAACATGTAAGATCATCATATACATATCATTTACATTTATAAGCATAAACATACATAAGAACATCCTCCTAAGACTTCCCTCAAGGCTAATTAGTGCAATGTTTAGGTAGATTTACATACCCCTACCTAGACTAAACTAAACCCCTTAGGTCATCTTAGTTAGAGTTCAATCCTTTAGTTCATTTTACAATGCACACTTTCATATAACATCATCACTTAAAAAGGCATACTTTGTTAGAGTTATATCGTTTAGGTTATCTTAGTAAGTGTTCAATCCTTTAGTTCAATGTATCAATACTAATACAAGGGATACTTCAATATAACATCATCACTTAACCACAAGTAACCATAATTGAAGTAAAGAATATGGATCATAAGACTTACCAAGTCTCTTAATAAATAATCATCAAGGTCTTACCATCAACCCTTAATTCAACCCAAACATGGTATAGTATCAAAACATATCTATAACCAACACTATAACAAAGACAATTAAATCAGTACATCACAATCCATCACTAGTTTATAGCTTAAGAGAATAGACTTTGGCCAAATCAATAATACACTTCATAACCTAGATCAATTTCTCAAGAACTAGAATGATAATATTCAAATTCATCTTAATTTGTTCATGATTTATACAGTAACATCATGTAGATGTAATTCAACTAATAACAAATTCAATTGAACCAACATTACACAATTCATATCAAGATCATAACCTCGGGTTAAGGGGAATAGGTTATATTCTACAAACTAGACCAATCCATCAAGAAATAACATAATTGAGTTAAATTACATGTTAGTCTATTCATAATATCCAAAATAATTCATAAATAAAGTAATTCATAACATCAATTTTGTAGTGGATGAAAACCCAACTTTTGAAATCAATTTGATGGAACCCTTTAAGGAAAGAGGTCTCAAAGGTGAAAGTGATCCCATACCTTACTAACTGATTAAGATTGATGGAAAAATTCGATCCTTTGCAGACCTTGAACCCACCTCTAGCTTGTTCTTCAATGGGGTATCTTTGGAAGAGAGAAAGAAGAGAGAAGGAAGAGAGTTTTGGGTTTCGGAATTATGAGATCTTAGGTTAGTCTAATTAGGTCAGAGGCTTTATATAGGTGGTTAACTAACTTAATTATACCTCACCTAACTCCTAATTAACCTCCTATATAGTCCAACAAACTCAATGAATTAATTAGAAATATGCAGCAAAACCAGCCCCTCACAGACGAGACCCCGATCGACGGTCTGTCTGTGAGACAATAGCCACAGGACTCTCCGTCCTGTTAGTCTGTTGTTTTGGTCAAAGAATATGAAAAATGACCCTTTGGAAAAATTGACTAACTGTCCATCAACGGTATCCATCGATGACCAATCGATTGGACCACGCCTCGTTAGTGGCCTCAGTCTGTAAGCACTGTCTCTTGACAGCTTATGCCACCTTTTGCAAGATTCCTCCTCAAGGGATCTTGGTTAGTCCTTGGGGAGTCGTACCCATATGTTTTGACTATGAACTAACTCTAATATGTGTTAGTAACCCTTCCACCAATTTTCATCATTTTCCGACTCTAAAAATCTAGACAAATAGGCTAAGGAGCGCTAGCACCTCATTGAACTAGTTTACGCACGTCATGGACATTCTTTGACATTTTGATTTCTATACTTCCTAAATGAATTATATTCATTAAAATTGACCTTGAAACAGTGTCTAAACCTCTTGAAAAGTATGTTAGGTTCTATAACACGTCTTAGATTTTTTAAGTGTTACATTATCCTCCCATTAGAAACACTCTTCCTTGAATGACACTAAAATCTTTTGAAAGAAGGAATAGACTCAAAATAGCATTCCAACTATAACAATACGTAACAACATCAATCATATCATTTACACAAGGCAATTCAAAACTTCAATTACCACACATAAGGCTTAATATCACATTATGAGGAATATCCTTCTCACAACAACAAGAGGTCAACATATCATATATGAGTCAATTATGGCAAAGTTCATCTTACCAACACGCTACATATTATTTTATAAAGACTCACCATATAAAAATGCACAACATGACTCAAAACAAGAAAAATTTAAAATTTTTAAGTTAATATGCACAATTTCACTTTAACTTCACTGTAATGACATCAAAAATGCTCAATTTTGCAAAACTTCACTAAAATTCAAGTAACTTCAAGTTTTAGTCATAATTTTCATTATTATTAGGAATAACTAACCTTAGTTATCAAATAGATGAGGGTAATGGGACATTATGTCGTCCTAGGCACTTCCTCATAAGAGAGGTTATCCTTCACACAAAGACCCTCAATAGGAAGAATAGACTCGGGATCACCGATACACTTCTTAAGCAAAGAAACATGGAAAACCGGATGAATCGTAGCCAATTCACTAGGAAACCTCAAGTCATAAATAACTTTACCAACTCTTGGCAAGATTTCATAGGCACCCACATAACGAGGACACAACTTCCCTTTCTTTCCGAATCTAACCACCCCTTTCAGAGGCGAAATTTTTAAGTACACTTTATCTCATTTTCAAAATGTAATTCCCTTATCCTATGATTTGCATAAGACATTTGATGACTATAGGTTGTTTGCAACCGATTCCTTATGATATGAACCTTCTCCAAAGTCTTATAAATCAAATCGGGACGTAAAAGTGAAGACTCACCCACGTCAAAACATCCAATTGGAGATCTACATCTCCTACCATACAAGGTTTCATAAGGTTTCATATATATAGATGAATGGTAACTATTTTTGTAAGCAAACTCCACCAAAGGCAAATACTTATCCCAATTTCCTTTGAATTCAATGATACAAGCTCTAAGCTTATCCTCAAGGGTTTGAATAGTACACTCCGCTTGACCATTAGTTTAGGGATGAAAAGCGATACTTAAATTTACCTTGGTACCTATCCCATGTTGGAATGACCTCCAAATCCTATATGTGAATTGTTCACCCCAATCCGATATGATGGATAACGAAATACCATGGCGACACACAATCTCATCTATAAAGATCCTTGCATAATCTTCGGTTGAATAAGTAAACTTGACGAGAATAAAATGAGCAGATTTGGTCAACCTATCCAAATAACCCATATAGAGTCATATTGCTTTTGTGTCTGAGAAAAACCTAACACAAAATCCATATTAATGTCTTCCCACTTACAAATAGGAACTTGTATTTCTTGAAGTAAACCACCTGGCTTTTGATGTTCGGCTTTCACTTGTTGGCAATTTGGACACTTAGCAACAAATTTCATTATATCCTTCTTCAAACCTTTCCACCAAAACACTTCCCTATGGTCATGGTACATCTTTGTTGAACCCGGGTAAACGTAATAACGAGACCCATGAGTTTTCTCAAGAATCCTACTCCTCAAACCATCTATATTGGAAAAACATAACATTCATTGGTACGTCAATACACCATCCCACCCTAAGAAGATTGACTCATTTAGTTTACCAAGAATCGATTCTTTCAACTCCATCAATGTATGAACAAGGTGTTCTATGCACTTCACCTCGACCACTAAAGACGACTCGGATTTATGACGTACCACTACACCACCTATAGGAGAATCTTCTGTCCGAACCCCTAAACGAGCCAATCTTTGAATATCCTTCACTAGGTTCCGCTTGGATTTCTCAACATGGGACATACTTCCCATTGATAAACGATATAAAGCATCCACTACCACATTATCTTTACCAAGGTGATAGACAACACTCATGTTATAGTCTTTCAACAACTCTAACCATCTTCTTTGTCGGAGATTCAAATCCTTTTGAGTGAAAACATATTGAAGACTGTTATGGTCGGTATACACATCAACATTAACAACATAGAAGTAGTGCCTTCCTATTTTCAAGGAAAATACTATGGCCGCTAACTCAAGATCATGAGTTGGATAGTTTCTCTCATGCACCTTAAGTTTTCTAGAGGCATAGGCTAATACTTTACTATGTTTTATAAGCATACACCCCAACCCAACTCAGGATGCATCAGAATATACAATGAAACCCTTGTTACCCTCCGGTAAAGTCAACACCATAGAAGAAATAAGACTATCCTACAAGATTTGGAAGCTTCTCTCACATGCTTCCTACCACTCAAATTTTTTTACTCTTTTGAGTCAAAGTAGTTAAGAGAGATGCAATGGATGCAAAACGATCCAAAAACCTCCAATAATAACCCACTAGACCCAAGAAACTCCTAATATCGGTTGAAGTCAATGGTCTAGGCCAATTCTTAACCGCCTCAGTTTCCTTTGATCAACGTACACTCCCTCACAAGAGATGATATGACCAAGAAACGCCACCGACTTCAACCAAAACACACATTTGCTATACTTGGCAAATAGTTGGTTCTCCTTAAGTACTTGTAACACCACCCTCAAATGGTTCATTTGAACACCCTCATTTTTTGAATATACAAAGATGTCGTCAATGATGACAAGGACATATGAATCTAGGTAACTTCATAACATCCTATTTATAAAATCCATAAATGCCGCTGGGGCATTAGTGAGACCAAAGGACATTACTAAGAACATATAGTGACCATACCTTGTCGAAAATGTCATTTTTGGTATATCTTCACCCTCACCCTAAGTTGGTGATACTCCAAGATAAAGTTAATCTTGGAAAAGTAGCATGCCCGTTGGCGTTGATCAAACAGGTCGTCAATCCGAGGGAGAGTATACTTGTTCTTAATAGCGGCTTTGTTCAGTTGGCGATAATCAATGCACATCCTAAGGGAACCATCCTTCTTCTTCACAAATAAAACCGGAGCACCCCATGGAGAAATACAAGGTCTAATAAAATCCTTGTATAGAAAATATTTGAGTTGAGCCTTCAAATCTTTATATTCGGCCGGAGCCATTCGATATGGAGGAATTGAAATGGGATTTGTATCCGGTAACAAGTCGATACCAAAGTCAATTTCCCGTTCGGGAGGAATACCAGGAACATCATTAGGGCATTCAGAAATTTCTTCACTATGGCGACCGGCTAAATGGGAGGATTCAAAGTCTAAATCTTGGACTCTTACTATATGGTTAAACACCCTTTAGAAATCATTTTTCATGCTTTTAAACAAGGGATGATACGACTTCTAGGAATAGAATTTATCCCCTTCCACTCTAAAACGTGATCATTTGGAAAGTTAAACTTCACCACCTTTGATCTACAATCTATGGAGGCAAAGCAAGCATTAAACACATCCATACCCAATATGACATCAAAATCAAACATATCAAGTTCTAATAGTTCAACATTATTAACTCTATTGGGAAACATTATAAGACAATTTCTATACACCCTCTTTGCAACAACCGACTTACCCACCGGGGTAGTCACACTGACGGGTTCCTTTAGAATATCGGGAAAAATTTCAAACTTCTTAGATATCAAGGGAGTAACAAAAGATAGTGTAGAGACCGGATCAAGTAAAACATATACATCAATGGGAAATACTTTCAACATACCGGTCACCATAATGGGAGAAGTCTTTTGCTCACCGCCTAGAGCGGAGAGCATAAAATCGATTCTTCTTCGGAGCATCATTAAAACAACTTGATTGATATTGAACACTTTGACTATTCATATTAGGGAAGTCCCTAACCTTGGGACACTTTTACCACAACCAAAACAATTATCCGTTCCCCTAACATAATCACCATAATGCTTCTTGCCACACTTTTCACAAGTTGGCTTCTTTGTAGGTTAACTAGTATACCTTCCCTTTTTAAGCTTAGGGTTAGGCACCATATCATCATGAGACTTAGGGAACTTGTAAGAAACATGGTTAGAAACTCTTTTCTTGGACCTAAGCTCATCTTGGATATCAACCCTACCCTTTGAAGAACCATTATCAAAAGATCTTGTCCTCTTGGCATCTCTACTCTTTCTGTTAGACCTTGCCTCTTCCACTTGTTAACCTTGAACCATGAGACTAGAGATATTCATATTATCATGTATCATAGATGAATGAAATTCCTCTTGCAATTCATCCAACACTCCCATCAGAAAGCGGTTCATTACATCCCTAGGATCGGATACCATGGAATGAGTATACTTTGACAATTTTGTAAATTTCAAAGAGTTTACAAACACACTCATACCTCCTTGACTAAGGTTGATGTCCACCACCTTGGCTTCCCTCTTCTCCCTAGGAAATAATCTATCAAGAAAAGCCTTTTTAAACACCTCCCAAGTCATCGACCCACCTCTTAAAGTCCTGTTGTCTCTCCATTGGATGTACAAAGCTTTGGCCATATATTTGAGTTGGTAAATGGATAACTCATACTTCTCACTTGTAGACAACCCCATAGAATAGAGGATCTTGTAGATTTGATCAATGAACTCTTGTGGTTCTTCTTCAACCTTGGACCCATAGAATATAGGGGGGATTCATCCTAGTAAAATCCCTCAAACGGAAAGTCATGGTAGCAACTTGTTGGTTTGCTTGGGCTACAACCTCCCAATTAGCTTGGGCCATCATGATTTGAGCTTGAGCAGTGGCAACTTGTGCTTGTCTAGTAATGGTTTGGGCCATTTTGAAAAGAGCAGCCCGAATGGCACAATCCATGAAAGAAGGATCGACCAGAGCTTGGTAATCATTAACATCTTCTTCAAGAGGAGGGACTTGATCACCAAGGAGAGAAACTCCCGCATTGGCAATCTCTTCTTTAAGTCTTCGTTCCGCATTCGTTTGAGTAGTCATTACCTATAATCACAATTAGATGATTAGATGCAAAAGCACGTAGAGCATAACTCTAGAGGCACGATATTGGACTTCCAAGAAAGTGAGAGTTTCCTAAGCATAAAATAGATTCCTATTCAAAAGTGTGGCGCGCTTCACAATTATGAATACAAACCTACATAGACGGGGTTGAGAGATACATCGACTCAAAGATATTTAACTCATGCTCTGATACTAAGTTTGTCACATCTGGTGAGCACCCCCTAGACGTAACCACCGACGTCGTCCTCTTTGATGACTAAGACTAGCCTCTTAGCTTACATCATTACATTCATAGGTCAAAATTCACAAAAATTTAAAACTTTTCATTACTTCTACATTGAGGTTTACATAGACCTCTACATACACATAATATTTATATCAAGTATACATAGACCCTTTTGTATAGCAATATTACTTACTCTTCTACTTTTATTGCACATAGACATACAAAATATAACAAATTCTCAAATCATGCCTCTTCTCATAACCATCAAACAAGACTGTAATAATTTGGGCCTAGCCCGTACATCAATATAAAAGGACCACATATAGGACATACAATGTTTAATATCCAAATGAAAAGGAAAGAACATAAGAGTCTTAAGACTAAAACAACTTCATAATCTTGATAGTGGAATTGCCCTAGGAATGTGAGGACCTACCCAACTTGGATGATTGCAAATTCCAAGTCTTCTTCAAAGTCGTCTCAAAATCCCTTCAACGATTGGAACTTGAAATGTTTGGGAAAAGGAAGAAATTAGGTTAGTAAACCACTTGCACTAACTATGAGATCATATTCACACATATCACGAAATGATGCTAAAAAGGAACATTTCAGTAAAACATGCTATTTTGCTTTTACAAAGCCTTATGCACATTAAAGAAGACCATACCAATCAATAAGACATATTCATTAATTCATTGGCATGTACATCACAAGACCAACAATACAAAGTTTAATCAAATCAACATGCATCTCGTATAATTGAAGACATGATCAAGGCAACTCTATCATCAAGTTTTAATAGCAACAATCATAAATAAGAGTATATTTAAACATCACCAAAGCAAGATCATTACGTATGACCCTCTTTAAGTCCACTTGTGCAATGACTAAGTAAAGCCCCATAACCTTACTAAATCATGTAAACCTAGAAAGAACCATAACCAATGTCCAACTTCACATAACATAAAATTAAGAGTACATAATATCATACTTAAGAAATAGAGACCAAGTATATGTTCATAAGAGTAATCCATATCACATAGTGTCATTAACGTGTAAGATTATCATATACATATCATTTACATTTATAAGCATATTCATACATAAGAACATCCTCCTAAGACTACCCTCAAGGCTAACTAGTGCAATGTTTAGGTACAGTCTCATACCCCTACCTAGAATAAGCTAAACCCCTTAGGTCATGTTAGTTAGAGTTCAATCATTCAGTTCATTTTACGTTTTTGGAAATATCTTACCTTAACCGACATAGACCACATGAGCTAATGTAGAATCCAGTGTCATAAAACCTTAAATTGACAGAAGGCGGACTACTTACCAAGGTAGTACCAAAACATGAACATAGCAACTACGTGGATCCACTAGCTAGTATTCCTTTGGGGGCAACATAGTTAAACAACTAGAAGATATAGTAGGGGCCCTCCTTATGCTACATTCATTGGAGTCCCAATCTCAAGAGTACATTAGTGATCTACCTTCCTATGTGGGAAGGGACACTCCTCACTCTAGTTTGCTCGGTTCTAAGCTAGAGTCCCTTTTGAAATGTATTTAATACCTTTATTAATCATCATAGATTAATGTAGGTCCTAGGGTTTATCCCTTGTATAAACATCATCATAGATAAATATTAATTTCATGAGTATTGTCCTTTAATTACAATTCATATAGGTGAGGTTAGCACATTAACATATTCAGATCATGATAAGGCACATGAGTAAATTATCACCATCCTTCTAACATTTACATCTTATCCAACACCTCACAATCCATAGTCAAAATATTTCATTTCAACGTCATACCAACCCTATCAATCCTAATAAAAGGCATACTACAATATAACATCGTCACTTACCCACAAGTAACCATATTTCAAGTAAAGAATAGGGATCACAAGACTTACCAAGTTCCTTCATAATTCATCATCAATGTCTTACCATTAACCCTTAATTCAGACCAACAAGGCTATAGTATCCTCACATATAAATAACAAACACAATAACAAAAAAAATTGAATCACTACATCACAATCCATCAGTAGTTCATAGCTTAAGATAATGGATATAGGTCAAATCTATAATACATTACATAACCTAGATCAATTTCTCAAGAACTAGCATTATAGGATTCAAATTCATATTAATATATTAATAATTGGTAAATAACTTAATCTAGTAGTAATTCAACCACTAACCAATTCAATTGAACAAACATTACAAAATTCATATAAAGATCATAACCTAGGGTTAAGGGGATTGGTCGTCTTCTACAAACTAGACCAATCCATCAATAAATAACATAATTGTGTTAAATTAAATGTTATTATATTAATAATATCCAAAATAAATCATAAACAAAGTAATTCAGAACATCAATTTCGTATTGGATTAAAACTCACTTGAAAACCCAACTTTTGAAATCAATTTGATGGAACCCTTAGAGGAAAGAGGTCTCCAAGGTAAAAGATATCTCAAACCTTAATATTTGATGAATATTGATGGAGAAATTCATACGTTTTCAGTCCGTGAACCCACCTCTATCTTGGTAATCAATGGGGTTTCTTTGGGAGAGAGCACCAAGAGAGAAGGAAGAGTTTTGGGTTTGGAAATTGTGAGAGCTTAGGTTAGTCTAATTAGGTTAGAGACATTATATAGTGGTTAGCTAAATTAATTAGACCTAACCTAAGACATAGTTAACCTCCTAACTAAGCCAATAACTTAAATGAATTAATTAGAAACATGCAGCAAAACAAGCCCCTCATAGACGAGACCCCCGATCGACTGTTCGTCTGTAAGACGACAGCCATAGGACCCTTTTTCCCGTTGGTACGTCGTTTTGGTCAAAGACTATGCAAAATCACACTTTGTCCAAATTGACTAAATCTCCATCGATGGTGGCCATCGTCGCCTCGTTAGTGGCTTCCGTCGGTGAATACTATCACTTGACAACTATTGCCACCTTTTGCCAGAGTCCTCCTTAAGGGCATGTGGTTTGTCCTTGGGGAGTTGTGACCAAAATATTTTACAATGAACTAACTCTAATACGTGTTAGACACCGTTTCACCAATTTTCATCATTTTCCGACTAGTCAAATAGGCTAAGCCCCGCTAGCACCTCATTAAACTAGTTTCTTGATGTCACAGACGTTCTTTTACGTTTTGATTTCTAGACTTCCTGAATGAATTATATTCATTAAAGTTGACCTTAAAACAATGTCTAAACCTCTTGACACTTACGTTAGTCTTTACAACACGTTTTAGCTTTTTAAAGTTTTATATAAGGGTATGAGACTTTCACATATACATTGCACAAGTGGATCTGATCAGGAGTTCTAGGGTGGGTTATTTAGGCATACATGTTATGAATAAAATGTATGATGTTGGTATCATATGATATGCATTATGTAGTTTTCACTTAATATAAATGATATTGGTTTTACTTCATATGCATGTTATTGACTATACTTGTTATGATGATGTATGAGGTAAAAGACAATGATTGTAATTTCCTTCTTAATTTACTTGGTTTGTCTGGGGTTATGGGACTTCACATACACACTGCACTACTAAACTTGCATTGGGGTTATGAGTAAGGCCTTGTGATTTATTGATGAAACGGACCTTCAATTTTAATTTTGACAATGGATTTATTATGATTTTACTCATGAATATGCATATGTCTTTTTGTTGTGATATGGACTTATATATTGTTCTTAGAATGTGCATAAAGGCTTTTAAAGTGACTACGACATTCTTGTTAAAAATATCCCTTTGTCCATGTTTTCAAATTTTTTACTTGCCTATATTTCCATACTTAGTACATGTGGGATGTACTAACCCACATTTCTTCAGTTTTCCACATAAATGTAGGATCGAGCCATTGAGATGATTCAAGTCATATTCTCAATAAGCTTGGATTGTTTTCCGAAGTTGTTGAGTTCTCCAGTCTTACCTGAAAACCTATGATTCTAGGTTTAGTTGTTTTGCTTGTATTGAAAGACATTGTTCCACTTCTCCTATTTCATAGACTATGTTGTATTCATTCTATAAGACTTGTAATAATGTAAAGACTAAGTCTCAATTTTCATACTCTTATGTCTAGAAGGAAATGTGAGAAAATTTAGTTTCTATTTTGAAATTTGAAGTGAAGTTGAACTTCAAATGAAAAGTTTTACATTCTCTGCTTTTATTCTATCTAATATGTAATGATAAATGTTAAGGTCTTGTCTAATACCTCTACGAGGGAGATGACGCCAGTTACGACTAAAGGCTACTCTTGGGTCATAACAAACTTAGTATAAAAGCATGATGTTGAATAATACTAGGAGTGATGTCTCACAAAACAACATCTATGTAGAGTATTATTTATAATTGTTAAATGCTGCACACTTATAAATGAGAGGCTATGTGATGCTTAGAAAAATTTCACTTTCTTTTGTATTCTTAAGTCATGCCAAAGGAGTGATAACTCTATGTGTAATTTTTTTCAATTCTTTATCTTGTGGATATAGGCTTAGACTACTAGAAGGTCAGTCGCAAGAAGGGTTAAAGAGGAAATTACGAATGCGAGGCTTCCTCCCCCAAGACAACCAAGCTCATCCTCAAGAGAAAGTTCGTCTAGGTGGTCATGCTCCGGTCATTACAGATGGAGAAATAAGAGTGTCACGACCCAAAACCGGGGCTGCGACTGGCACCCACATTTACCGTCCTATGTGAGCGAACCAACCAATCTAAACCTTAACATTTCGATATAATATCAACAGAAAGTAATGCGGAAGACTTAAACTCATTATTAAAAATCAAATCAATAACTATTAAAATTCAACATCTATTATTTCCCCAAAATCTGGAAGTCATCATCACAAGAACATCTATGATCAAATTACTAAACTAAAAATGTCCAAGAAGCTAAAACAATTAAAATCTAGTCCATGCCGGAAGTTCAAGGCATCAAGACTTGAAGAAGAAGATCCAGTCCAAGCTAGACGCGTTAGCTCACCCTGAATTTCCGATGTAGTGAAGACTGGCTAGAATTACTGCTGAGTTGAAGATGACGGAACGTTTGCTGCACTCCACAAATAACAAAGAAGAAAACATAAAAGTAGGGGTCAGTACAACCACGGGTACTGAGTAAGTATCATCGGCCAACTCAAAATAGAAAACAAATATATATCAATAATATCATAATCAACTATAAAACTCAACATGTAGCAACAAC
>CM064970.1:24748345-24795845 GCA_032847665.1 Solanum chilense
TATGTGTCGGAACGTGACACTCCGATCCACTAATTCTATGTGTCGGAACGTGACACTCCGATCCACTAATTTCATTCTATCCGTTCATCAAGCCTTCTCTATACCAAGGCATCATCAATCCCATTACTTTAATTCATCAAGCCTTCTTTTATACCAAGGCATCATCATTAATGAAGTATATTAAAGTTTCTTTCAAGATTTGGGATTCAATAGTTTTCATCATGCTTGCTTTATCAAAATCACACAATCATATTCATGCAAGCATACAATTAAGCATATAGCAGGGTTTACAATACAATCAATACATATCATTCACTATCAAGAGTTCACTACGAATATCGTAAAAACCATAACCTACCTCCACCGAAGAATTGGAATCAACAAGCAATTTCCCAAGCTTCGATATTCCCTCTGCCTCTTGATCGATCAATTTCTCTCTCTCTTTGTTCTTTCTCTTTTTCTTATTCCAAACCCTCTTCCTTTTACCCTAATTAGTATATAATTAAGAATAAAGGATGGCAATAATACCCCACTAATTAACTTAAGGTTACCTCTTTTAACCCCCAAGTAATTAGACTTATTAATATTAACCCTCTAACTTTATAATTAAGGAAAGAATAGTCCAAATCGTCCCTTAAAACTTAACCAGAAATCCGACTCCAGCTGGGATTACGCAACCTGTGACGGCCCGTCGTGCCTGCGACGGTCCGTCACGAAGGTCGTCGCAGCATCTTAGAACTCCATTTTTCGCTAAGTAGACTGTGACGGTCCGTCACGCATGTGACGGTCCGTCCTGCACTTCCGTCATGACGTTCAGAAACTCGTTCCCCGTACCAAATTCTCAAGAGTTGAAGTGTTTTGCAACGGAATCTCACGACGGTTCGTCGTAGCTGTGACAGTCCGTCCTACAGGTCCGTCACAATTTACAGAGAGTCGATTTTAGAACACAATTTTCAGAATTCCAAGTGTTCTGGGACGATACACCCTCGACGGCCCATCGTGCCGATGACGGTCCGTCGTGGTGACCGTCGTCTCAGCCAGTTTTCCAGAAATAAAATCTGCTGCTCAAAACGACTAAACAGGTCGTTACAAAGAGCGGGTTTCCTAAACTTGACTCGAGTCATGGATACTAAAGCTCAAGTCATAACTACTCAAGCTAAAACTATGACTGCACAAAAAATAGAGAAGTTGCACCCTGTGTGAATCAAAATGCTAGTACCATGGCTTCACATTTGAGGGACTTCACTCGGATGAATCCTCCAATGTTCTTTGAGCCTAAGGTAAATGAAGATCCTCAAGACATTCTGGATTAGGTTTATAAGATGTTGTATGTTATGTGGGTGAGTTCAAATGAGAAGGCTGAGCTGGTCTAATTATTTGTATAAGAGTTCCAAAAGAAAAGAATGAAGGAATAAAATAATAAATTTGCTTAAAATAGTTGGAAAATCCTTTGGATGCAGCATTTATTGGATTTCATGTATTATATTTTTACTTAGAACTAATTTTAGTTGTCAAGTTACTGTTTATAGGGTTAATTGTTTGATTCGGGTTGCACACATCTCGCCGCCTACCCCAATTAGATAGCTAACTACATCGTTGAGCAGGTATAAGTAACCTAATTTGTGAACATTTTTATTTCATCCTATTTCGTAACCAAGCAAGTTGTTTGTCCGAGCGTCACTCCTAAAAACAAATCAACTCAATCTAATGGGTCGATTGGTCTCTCTATATTCTCTGTTTTATGTAACCTCTCATCTCTCAATTCTAAGATTAGACAATAGATTTATTTGGTGATCAAGCACAAAATACTAAAACAAGAATGTACAAGTAACTTTTAATGAAAACCACAAATTAATTCAGAATGCCATTAATACTCAACATTCAATCCGTAGCTACGAACCCGGAACAAAGGTTTTAGTTACTAATCTCTAAGAAAACAACAAGAAGAAAAGAACCCAACAAATTAATGACAACTTTCTACTCCTTATAATTGATCTCTTCCTCTAGATGGATCCCCTCTGTATTCCTCTCTATAATTCAATACATGTAATAATTATTTCTATCGACTACTTATATATGTAGTAAACCCTAAATAAAATAATTGAGTCCAAAGAAAATTAGGAATCCAAAACCAAACAGAATTTTGTTCTCTTCGCTCGAAACTGTATTGTCCAGTTCTCACGTTCTTGTTGCTTCAATTAATGCCACATGGCCAGCCAATATCAATTTGCATTATTTGGCTATCTTTATATTAATATTAAATTTAGTCTAATAAGTTGCCTTCTTGATTTTTTTCTACAATATTTCATCATTAATTTGTTTTAGATCCAAACTTCTTCAATTTTACGTCAATTTAATCCTACAAATAAAATACATTATTTAGCAAAATCCATAAAATTCATGTAAAAAGGGACAAGTATAAATAATAAATGTGACACAAATGATGATAAAAAATGTACTTTTTTTTGTCTCACATCACCACCCCACACTTAAACTTTTGTTCGTCCTCGAGTAACATTAAAACTTATTCTCAAATAAATCATACTAGCATTGTCATCAATTTTGTTATTACCAAAAGTTAGGTCATATACAAATTTCAAAACATAAAGTACAATTCTCAATAATTATGCAAGACATCCATATAAACAACAAACCTCTAACGTTCTAACATCAAGGAAAGACTTTAAACTCATCAAATTCAAGCATGTTCACCTACCTAATCACATTAAGCTAATAAAATAATCTATCCATTATGAAACAAGTATCCTCACAAAAAGAAATATTTCACAAAATCAATTCAAAAGTTCAATATAAATTAAGGACTTCGCATAAAGAACATTGTAACCGTCACAAAGAAACTTCATATGTATGCACAAAGAACCATATGGTTGCTCGTTATGTACATCTCCACTAGTTTAAGCATGTTTGAATAGAATCGAATAAAACTTTAATTACTTGTAATTTAGGCTAGGGGACATGTACAAAAACTACATAATATTGACTTACACTTCCTTAAGCAGTTTTAAATTTTAGATTTCATCACCCATTATTTTATGCTCTTTATTTCATACCTCCCTTCAACAATTATTTCACAAGTAATTCTGATCATCTCAACCATATTTCATTTTGTAGTCACCCTCAAGTTATGTATTTTATATACGTTAAGGCGCATGATTCCCTTGGAAGGACCAGGGTCATAATTAAGGTAACCTTTTCGTTTTTACATTAAATTCTTTCAAATAGGGATTTTAAGCACTTTGAAACTATCATTAATTACCTTTTAACTCAACCATCACTTATTCTCAGAATTGATAATTAGAATAAGACTATGATATAATGCTCAAGGAATCAAGACGCAAAAACTATGGATACAAAAAAATAGTCATGGGAAAGATGGCTACCAAGACAAGGCTACATGCTCAAAAAGGCTGACTAGTGATATAATATTATAAAAGGCAAAAATTGACCGTACAAATCAAAGAAAGTCTATTATCATCTAGTAAACAAAGACACACTTTTTATTCCTGTTCAATAAGATGAATGCAAGTTCTACATTACGATGCAAAACATGGAATAAGCAAATTCTCACCATACGTGGAACAAGTATCAGTAAAGATGGATCAATTCCACTTCTAAGAGAGATTATATTTTGTCCTATTCCATAACAAAGCAAGTTTTTTGTTCGGGCGTCACTCCTAAAAAACAAATCACCTCAATCTAATGGATTAATCTAGCTTTCTATATTCTCTGGTTCATCTAACCTCTGCTCTCTTGATTTTAAGATTAGACAATAGATTTTATCTAATGGTGATCAAGCACGAAATACTAAAATAAGAATATAGAAGTAACTTACAGTGACAATCAATAATTAATTCAAAACCTTATTAATAATCAACATCCAATCCGTAGCTAAAGCCCCAAAATAAGGATTTTAGCTACTAATCACTAAGAAACCAACAAGAAGAAAGAACCCTAAAAAGTATTAGTAAATTTCTACTCCCTATAATTGATCTCCTCCTCTAGATGAATCCCCTCTATATTTCTCTCTCTATTTTAATACCTCTAATAATTAGTTCTATGGACTACTTAAAGATATAGTAAACACTAAATAAAATAATTGAGTCCAAAGCAAATTAGTAATCCAAATATCAAACGGAATTTTGTTCTCTTCGCTCGAACTTGTATAGTCGAACTCTCACATTTTTGTTCCTTCAATTTCTGCCGTATATCAAGAGAATATCAATTGGCATTCTTTGTCTATCTTCATATTAATATTCAATTTAATCTATTCAGAAGCTGCCCGTTGGATTTTCTTCTATAATCATTCATCTTTAATTTGTTTTAGCTCCAAACTTCTTCAACTTTACGCCAATTTAATCTTACAAAAAAAACACTATTTAGCACAATCCATAAAATTCATGTTCAAAAAGAAAAAATATAAATAATAAATATCAAAAAAATAATAAATAAAAATATGCTATTTTGGTATCACATCAGGAAGTCTGTAGGAGGCATTTCTTGATAGGTTGTTCGCAATGGAGAAAAGAGAGAAAAAAGTGGAAGAATTCTTCAAATTTCTGGAAGAAGGTAGGAGTGTTGAACAATACTCTTTGAAATCATTAAGTTTCTCAATATTCCTCGCCTTTGGTGACTAATCTAAGATATGAAATAAGTCACTTTGTGGTGGGTGTGTCTGATGATCTTGTCGTAGAGTGTCGTGCGGAAATGTTTCACAATGACATGGATCTATATTTTTTGATGGTGCGTGCTAAACAAGTTGAGGAGAGTAGGTTTAAGAGGAAAATAGGGATGTTAAGAGGGCAAGGCCCTATAATAGAGGTACTTCAAAGGGTAAGCTTGAAATACAAGAAAACCAAAGTTTAAGAAGAGATTCTCCAACCAAGTTCCTTCTTATGTTCCAAGGGAAAAAAAGGAGAGGGTACCTAACCCTAAGACTCAGGGGGGGGAAAGTGGTGGTTCACAAAGTGAGAAGCCCAATTGTGCTAAATGTGGAAATAGGCATATGGGTAAATTTCTAGTGGGAATATATAATTGTTTTGGATATGGAAAGAGTTTCTTAATTTTCCTATGATCAAGGAAGGGAGAGAAACCAAGCACAAGCAAGTGGTCTTATTTCTGATTCTCCTAAGAGGAACCTCTTCTATGCTCTCAAATATAGGGGTGATCAAGATGATTTTCTCGATGTGGTTACCGGTATGTTGCAAGTATTTTCAATTAAAGTTTATGCATTGCTAGATCCCGATGCCACTTTATCTTTTATAACTCCTTAATGACTATGAAGTTTGATGTGCTCCAAGATATCCTAGTTGAAACTTTCTTGGTTTCTACCTCGGTGGGTGACTCCATTGTGTCTAAAAGATTCTGTAGGAGTTGTCCCATATTATTGTCCAACAGAGTCACATTGGTTGATTTTTTACAACTTGATATATTGGAATTTGATGTCATATTGTGGAAGGATTCGTTACATGTTTTTTTTCAATTGATTGAAGAACAAGGGTAGTTAAATTCCAATTTTCTGATAAACCCATTTTAGAATGGAAGAGGGGAAACTCAATCTCTAGAGGTCAAATTATTTCATATTTAAAAGCATATAAGATAATTTTTGCAGGATGTCTCTATCATATTGTAAGAGTCCAGGACCATGGGAACGAGGCTCCTCCTTTAGAGTCATTCCCATATTGAGGGACTTTCCAAAAGTCTACCCTGTTAACTTACCTGGAATTCCTCCCGAGCGGAAAATAGATTTTGGCATAGATTTGTTTCTTGATACTTAACCCATATACATTCCTCCTTACCAGATGGATCTGACCGAGTTGAAATAATAGAAATCTAGACTAAATGAATTGCAAAAGAAGGGTATTATACAACCAAGTATCCATGTGGTGGTCTGACATTATTTTTGAAAAAGAAAGAGGGGTCTTTTTGGATGTGTATTGATAACCGAAAACTAAAGACGGTCACCATAAAGAATATGTATTCTCTCACTTGACTTGATGATTTATTTGACCAACTTCAAGGAGTGAGTTACTTCTCGAAGATTTATTTGAGGTCGGGTATCACAAACATAGAGTTAGAGGAGTTGACATTACTAAAAAAGATTTACGAACAAGGTATGGTAATTATGAGTTCGTAGATATGTCTTTTCGTGTAACTAATGCCCCGATGAATTTTATGGACCTTATGAATAGGGTGTTTAAGAATTATCTTGATTCATTTGTAACTGTCTTTACTGATGAAATCTTGATATATTCCTAGAATGAGGATGAACACATCATTCATTTAAGGATATTATTGCAAGTCCTTAAGGAACACCAACTCTTTGCTAACTATAGTAAGTGCGAATTTTGGCTAAGATAAGTTGTTTTTCATGGTCACATTCTCTCTAGTATGAGTATTGAGGTTTTTTCGACGAAGAAGGAGGCGGTTAAGAATTTGCCTAGACCTCTAACTCCCACTGATTTTTGAAGTTTCTTGGGTTTATCCGGGTATTATAGGAGATTTATTGACCAATCCGCACCTATCGCTTCTCCATTGACTACCCGTATTTAAAATAAAGTTCAACTTCAATGGACGAAGCTTGTGAGAAAGGATTCCAAAAGTAGAAAGATAAAATTACCTCCACTTCAATATTGACTTTAGGAGAGGGTACCAAAGGGTTTGTTGTGTATTGTGATACTTCTTGAGTAGGTTTGGTTTGTTTCCTCATGCAACATGGTAAGGTGATAGCATATACCTCTAGGAAACTCAAGGTACATCATAAGAACTATCCGACCCATGATCTTGAACTAGCGCTCGTAGTGTTTGATTTGAATATATGGAGATACTACCTATGTGGATTGCATGTAGATGTGTTCACCGATCATTAAGGTATCCAATATGTGTTCACCCAAAGAGAGTTAAACTTCCAACAAAGAAGGTGGTTATAGCTTTTGAAAGACTATGATACGAATGTCCTTGCCGCCCCAAAAAAACAAATGTTGTTGTGATGCTTTGAGTTTGATATCTATGGGTAGTGTGACCCATGTTGTTGAGGGTAAAAAGGAGTTAGTAAAATATGTGCATAGATTGGCCCGGATGGGTGTTGAAGTTGAAACTTCTCAAAAAGAGGGTGTCATGGTTCATCATAACTCCGAGTCATCTTTATTTGTTGATGTGAAAGCCAAGCAACATTGTGATCCCATATTGATGGAGTTGAAAGATTCCATACTTTTAAAATTCATTGAAGCTTTCTCCCAAGGGGGAGATGGGTTACTTTGGTATCAAGGTAGGTTGTGCATTTCGGATGTGGATGACTTAAGGAGAAAATTTTTTTGAAGAGGGTCATGGTTTCCGATATTTCGTTCATCCGAGTTCCACAAAAATGTATTGTAATCTACAAGAGATCTATTGGTGGAATGGTTTGAAGAGGGATATAGAAAGAGTTGTGGCCAAATATCCCAAATGTCAACAAGTCAAGACCAAATATCAAACACCTGGGGGTTTCACTGAAGATATAGCTATCCCCACATAGAATTTGAAAGATGTCAATATAGATTTTGTGGTGGGTTTGCCTTGTACACGAAGGCCACCTGATTCGATTTTGGTCATTGTTGATACAATTACCAAACATCCTATTTTATTCTCGTCAAGACTACATATTCGGCAAAAATTTATGCCAAATTGGATCTTAAGGAGATTGTGAGAATTGATGGAGTTCCATTTTCTATCATTTCGGATAGGGGTACTCAATTTACCTCTTATTTTTGGAGAGCATTCAAATAAGGACTTGGTAAAGGTAAAATTTAATATCGCATTTCATCTACAAATAGATGGTTTAGCCGAACGAACAATCCAAACCCTAGAAGATATGTTGAGGGCATGTGTCATTAACTTCAAGGGTAATTGGGATGACAATCCACAATTGGTTAATTTTTTCCTACAACAACAGCCGTCACTCAAGTATCGCCATGGCCCCATTTGAAGCTCTCTATAAGAGGAGATGTAGATCTCCGATTTGGTGGTTTAGGTAGGTGAGTTTGACCTAATAGGTCCAAAGTAATTTATGATGTCGTGGAGAAAGTCCTACTCATAAGGGATAGACTGAAGATGTCCTAAAGTCGACAAACATCTCATGCCGACAATCGAAAGAGGTACCGTGATTTTATGGTAGGTGAATTGGTCTATTTGAAGATATCACCCATGAAAGGGGATGAGGTCTGGGAAAAAGGGGAAACTTAGTCCCCAGTATGTGCGGCCATATGTGATTTTAAAACGCATTAGACATGTTGAATATGACTTGAAATTACCTATTGAGTTTGCTTCGGTGCATCCGGTGTTCCGTGTATCAATTCTCAAAAAGTGCAAAGCTGATTCGGTGTCTATCCTTCCTCTAGAAGGTTTAGAATTTGATGCTAGTCTTTCTTATATAGAGGTCCTAGTTGATATTTTAGATTGGCAAGTGAAAAAGTTGATGAATGAGGAAGTACATTTCGTAAAGTTTCTCTAGGAGAATCATCTTGAGGAAAATTCTACTTAGGAGGGCGAAGCTAATATGATGTCCCGATATCCTTATCTTTTTCCTTCCTCTTCTAGTCAAAGTTGAGATTATTAATCCCTCCCAGTTTTGATTTATGAAATTCATAAGTGTATTTTAAGTTTAATGATTTTCCTTCATGTATGCATGCCTTTGTGAAGAATTCATGTTGCATAAGTGTATTGAACATCGATGAAATTATATGTTCTATGTGTTTGATGGCACTTGATAATTGTAACAACCTTAAAAATGAATAAGATAAGAAATTCTTTATGTGTCAAGAATGCCTATGATTAGACCAGGGTTCACACGGATTGATGCACGCAGAACCAGACCTCAGAACCCTTATAACAACCAAACCAACTAATTTGTTGAGTTAGTTGATCTTGGAAAGGTTGGGTCCAACCATATAGGTCTCTCGAATACAAAGATTTACTCAAAGGAGTCTTTACGAAAGAAAGAGACGTGTTTCGAATTAGAGTAAGGGCATGCTAAGACATTCCTTTTTCTTGCTTTCGATCTGCTCACTTTGAATAAAGAGAGAAAAAAATAGATAGGCGGAAAGTCTTTACACAAGACCACAGAGCGATAGAGAGAGAGCCTTCACTTACCTGCTTAACCGTACCCTCTTATTGTACCTATATAGCCTTTCCTTCAGTTATATCTAGTTTCAGTTCTACTTCCAACTACAGATGAGAGAAGGCTTAGATGTATAGCAATATTAAATAAGAGGTATTGCATACGGGAATGATATATAAAATGAAAGGTTGGGCATGCTCTGCTCCCAAAATGCAGAGAGACTTGCAAAGGCAGATCCGGGTTGGTTGGTACAGAAAGTCATGGGAGTGTCACGACCCAAATCGGGGCCGCGACTGGCACCCACATTTACCCTCCTATGTGAGCGAACCAACCAATCTAACCTTAACATTTCAATGTATAACAACAGAAAATAGTGCGGAAGACTTAACTCATTAATAAAAACCAATTCAATAACTACTAAAATTCAACATCTATTATTCCCCAAAATCTGGAAGTCATCATCACAAGAACATCTACGATCAAATTACTAAACTAAAAATGTCTAAGAGGCTAAAACAAATAAAAGCTAGTCCATGCCAGAAGTTCAAGGCATCAAGACTTGAAGAAGAAGATCCAGTCCAAGCTAGACGCATTAGCTCACCCTGAATTTCCGATGAAGTGAAAACTGGCTACATTACTGTTGAGTTGAAGAAGACGGTCCGTTTGCTGCACTCCACAAATAAGAAAGAAGAAAACATAAAAGTAGGGGTCAGTACAAACCACGGGTACTGAGTAGATATCATCGGCCAACTCAAAATAGAAACAGTATATATTAGTTAATATCATAAATCAACTATAAAACTCAACATGTAGCAACAACAAGTACTATAATCATCAATAAGTACTATCAAGTTCATCCATGAGGGCTCAAGCCTCAATACCATACTCATTTGGGAATTAAGTTCATTATGTTGAGTAAATTATCATCTTTCAAGATTCATTATCTTTCTCCCTCTTGTGTCGGTACGTGACACTCCGATCCCCTACTACTATGTGTCGGTACGTGACACTCCGATCCCCTAATTCTACGTGTCAGTTCATGACACCCGATCTCCAAATATGTGTTGGTACGTGACACTCCGATCCCCTAAATCTATGTGTCGGTTCGTGACACCCGATACCCTAATATGTGTCGGTACGTGACACTCCGATCCCCTAAATCTACGTGTCGGTTCGTGACACCCGTCCCACTATTACTATGTGTCGGAACGTGACACTCCGATCCACTAATACTATGTGTCGGAACGTGACTCTCCGATCCACTAATCTCATTCTATCAATTCATCAAGCCTTCTCTATACCAAGGCATCATCAATCCCATTACTTTAATTCATCAAGCCTTCTTTTATACCAAGGCATCATCATTAATGAAGTATATTAAAGTTTCTTTCAAGATTTGGGATTCAGTAGTTTTCATCATGCTTGTTTTATCAAAATCACATAATCATGTTCATACAAGCATACAATTAAGCATATAGAAGGGTTTACAATACCACCAATACATATTATTCGCTATTAAGAGTCTACTACGCATAACGTAAAAACCATAACCTACCTCCACCGAAGAATTGAATTCAAACAAGCAAATTCCCAAGCTTTGTGTTTTTCCCTCTTTGATCGACTCCTCTCTCTCTTTCTTCTTTCTCTTTTTCTTATTCAAACCCTCTTTCTTTTACCCTAATTAACATATAATTAAGTGTAAAAGATGACAATAATAACCCACCAATTAACTCAAGGTTACTTATTTTATCCCCCAAGAAATTGAGTTATTAATATAAACCCACAAATTTTATAATTATGGCAGGAATAGTCCAAAACGTCCCTTAAAACGTGTAAAGAAATCCGACTCCGACTGGGATTACGCAACCTGTGACGGCCCGTCGTGCCTGTGATGGTCCGTCATGCAGGTCGTCGCAACATATTAGAACTCCATTTTTCTCTAAGGATTCTGTGACGGTCCGTCACCATTGTGACGGTCCGTCCTGCACTTTCGTCACGACGTTCAGAGAATCGTTCCCTGTACCAAATTCTCAAGAGTTAAAGTGTTTTGGAACGGGGCCTCACGACGGTTCGTCGTAGCTCTGACGGTCCGTCCTGCAGGTCCGTTACAGATTACAGAGAGTCAATTTTAGTACCCTAATTTCAAAATTCTAAGTGTTCTGGGACGAGACACCCTCGACGGCCCGTCGTGCCCATGACGGTCCGTCGTGGTATCCGTCGTCTCAGCCAGTTTTTCCAGAAATAAAATCTGCTGCTCAAAACGACTAAACAGGTCATTACAATAGATACCAATTTACCCATCGTTCGTCCTCGAACGATCAAAATAAGAAAAACAAGGGCGAAAAGAAGTACCTGAATCTGTAAACAGATGTGGGTATTTTTCTTGCATATCTGCCTCCTTCTCCCAAGTAGCTTCTTCAACCGGTCGATTCTTCCATTGAACTTTGATGGATGCAATTTCTCTCGACCTCAACTTGCGAACCTCTCTATCTAAAATAGCAACCGGTTCCTCCTCATAAGTCAAATTCTCATCAAGCAAAACTGAATCCCAACGGATGATGTAGTTTCCATCCCCATGGTATCTTTTCAACATGGACACATGAAATACGGGATGCACCCCGGACAGCCCTGGAGGCAAGGCTAATTCATAAGCCACCTCCCCTATTCACTTAAGCACTTCAAATGGTCCAATATACCTTGGACTTAGATTACCCCTTTTTCCAAACCGCATCACCCCTTTCATGGGTGAAACCTTCAACAAAACTTGTTCACCCTCCATGAACTCCAAGTCTCTAACTTTTCGATCCGCATATTCCTTTTGTCTACTCTGAGCCGCTAAAAGCTTTTCATGAATAGCTTTCACCTTCTCCATGGAATCCCTCAACAAATCAGTACCCCATGGTCTGACCTCAAACGCATCAAACCAACCAATGGGAGACCTACATCTCCTCCCATACAGTGCTTCAAATGGAGCCATGTCAATGCTGGAGTGATGGCTATTATTGTATGAAAACTCTGCCAAGGGTAAGAAGTTATCCCAATGGACACCAAATTGTATCACACATGCACGAAGCATATCCTCCAACACTTGAATCGTTCGCTCAGACTGACCATCGGTCTGAGGATGAAATGCAGTACTAAGGTCCAATCTAGTACCTAATTCAGCATGCAATGTTCTCCAAAACTTAGAAGTAAACTGCGTACCTCTATCTGATATGATGGAGAGTGGAACCCCATGTAATCGAACGATCTCTGAGATGTAGATTTTGGCTAACTTCTCTGCATTGTAGGTCACCTTGACCGGAATGAAGTGAGCAGATTTAGTTAATCTGTCCACAATTACCCAAATAGAATCAAACTTACCCAATGTCTTTGGGAGACCAACCACGAAGTCCATTGCAATTCTTTCCCACTTCCATTCAGGAATGGGCATTGTTTGAAGTGTTCCTCCGGGCCTCTGATGTTCATACTTTACTTGCTGACAGTTTGGACATTTGGCAACAAAATCCACAATGTCACGCTTCATTCTACTCCACCAAAAGTGTTGCTTTAGGTCACGGTACATCTTGGTTGCACCAGGATGTATGGAATATCCGGAACTATGAGCCTCTGTAAGAATAGTGTGGATCAAATCACCATCACGTGGCACACATACTCTTTCCTTGATCCTCAAAACACCTTCCTCATCAATCATTGCTTCTTTGGCCTCTCCTCGCAACACCATATCCCGAATTCGCCTTAGTTTCTCATCATCAAACTGTTTCTCCTTAATCTTGTCAAGAAAAGAAGATCTCGCTTCCACACAAGCCAAAAATCCTCCCTTCTCATTTACTTCTAGCCTCATGAAGTCATTAGCTAAATTTTGGATTTCCCTAGCCAACGGGCGTCTAGAGACTTGCAAATGAGCTAGACTTCCCATGCTTTCCGCCTTTCTACTCAGAGCATCTGCCACAACATTAGCTTTTCCCGGATGGTATAAGATAGTGATGTCGTAGTCTTTGAGTAGTTCCATCCATCTCCTCTGTCTCAAATTCAAGTCTTTCTGAGTGAAGACATACTGTAGGCTACAATGGTCCGTATAGACCTCACACTTAACCCCATACAAATATTGTCTCCATTGCTTTAGTGCAAATACTACCGCGGCCAACTCCAAATCATGAGTCGGATAGTTACGTTCATGCACCTTTAATTGTCTCGAAGCATACGCAATCACACTCTTCTCTTGCATTAGCACTGCACCCAAACCAGAATAGGATGCATCACAATAAACAATGAAGTTCTTACCCTCCACTGGCAAAGTAAGAATTGGTGCGGTAGTCAACAAGGTCTTAAGCTTCTGAAAGCTTTCCTCACATTCATCTGACCATACAAATGGGACATTCTGCTTAGTCAAGTTCGTCAATTGGGAAGCAATAGAAGAGAATCCCTTAACGAATCGGCGGTAGTAACTAGCTAACCCAACAAAACTCCTTATTTCTGACACATTAGTAGGTCTTACCCAATTCTACACCGTCTAGATCTTAGATGGATCCACCATCACTCCATCCTTGGAAACCACGTGCCCCAAGAAGGACACTGAATCTAGCCAAAACTCACACTTGGAGAATTTCGCATAAAGCTTTTTCTTCCTCAATAACTCCAACACCATTCTCAAATGCTCTTCATGTTCTTTCTTACTCTTGGAGTATATCAGTATGTCATCAATAAACACGATCACAAACAGATCCAGATATGGCTTAAAAATCCCGTTCATCAAGCTCATGAACGCGACGGGGGCATTCGTAAGACCAAAAGACATTACCACAAATTCGTAGTGCCCATACCTAGTTCGAAATGCAGTCTTTGGTACATCCGTTGCCCGTATTTTCAATTGATGATAACCGGATCTCAAGTCGATTTTTGAGAAGACACAAGCACCTTGTAACTGATCGAACAAGTCATCAATGCGAGGAAGAGGATACTTGTTCTTAATAGTTACCTTGTTCAGTTGTCTGTAGTCTATACACATCCTAAAACTCCCATCCTTCTTCTTCACAAATAACACCGGAGCACCCCACGGAGATGCACTTGGTCTGATGAAGCCTTTGCTCAACAACTCTTGAAGTTGGGCCTTTAACTCTCTCAACTCCGCGGGAGCCATTCTATAAGGGGGTATAGAAATGGGGCGAGTACCCGGTTCAAGATCAATACAGAAGTCAATATCCCTATCCGGTGGCATACCAGGAAGATCTGCAGGGAACACATCCAGAAACTCACAAACTACCGAAACCGACTCAATTGGAGGTACTTGAGTAGTGTCATCCTTGAGATGTGCCAAGAAAGCTAAACACCCCTTACTAATCATTCTCTTAGCACGAAGAAAGGAGATGATACGAACCGGAGTGGAAGTGTAGTCGCCCTCCCACACTAGCGGATCTGTCCCAGGCGTGGCTAACGTCACAGTTTTAGCATTACAGTCCAACATCGCAAAATTCGGAGAAAGCCAAGTCATACCCAGAATTATATCAAAATCAACCATTTCTAAGATGACCAAGTCTACATAAGTATTGCTCCCCACAAAAGTCACCAAACAAGACCTATATACTTTTTCAACTATCACAGACTCACCCACCGGAGTAGACACACGAATAGGTATGTCAAGCAATTCACAATGTAATTTAAGACCATTAGCAAATGAGGAAGATACATATGAAAACGTGGAGCCAGGGTCAAATAATACAGAAGCCATGCAATCACAAACCAAAAGATTACCTGTGATAACAGCATCAGACGCCTCCGCTTCAGATCTCCCAGGGAAAGCGTAGCAATGGGCCCTATCACCAGTCTGTCCGTTGCCCCTACCATGTTGCGCCGTAGTGGCTCCAGTTTGCCCATCACCTCGGCCGTTTTGGTGACCACCATTACCTCGACCACCACGTCCTCCAGAAAAACGGCCTCTACCATGACCACCTCTACCTCTAGCTATTGGGGGTCTGTAACTCTGTTTTGGACAATTCCTTCTAATATGTCCAGTCTCCCCACATCCATAACACTCTCTGGAGTCAGGCGTAGGTCTCTCGGAGAAGTGTTGACCGGTCTGAGGTGGACCCCCAACTATAGTCTGTAGTGAAGATTGAATTGGTCGGACTGAGTAACCTCCAGAACTCTGTCCTCTAGTATAAGAACCATTGAACTCACCTCCCTTTCGAAACCTTTTTGATGTCGATGTCGTGGTGAAGTCATCTGGCGTCACTCCTTCCACCTCTATCACAAAGTCTACCACCTCTTGGAAGGATTTTGCCGTAGCCGCTACCTGTAAGGCTGAAATCCACAATTCTGACCTCAACCCCTTCACAAAACGGCGAATCCGTTCTTGTGGACTGAAACAAAGTTGGGTGGCCTACCTGGATAATGCACGGAACTTAGCCTCATATGCATTAACCGTCATCCTACCTTGCTCTAGACTCAAGAACTCATCCCTTTTTCTATAACTCAAAGTCCTTGGGATATACTTCTCCATAAACAAGCTAGAGAATGATGCCCAAGTCATAGGTGGTGCCTCTGTTGGTTGACACTCAACATGTGACCGCCACCACATTTTGGCGTTCCCTTGAAACTGATAACTCACGAACTCAACACCAAACCGTTCCACTATACCCATCTTGTGTAGTAGCTCATGACAATCAACCAGAAAATCGTAAGCATCTTCAGATTCTGCACACTTGAAGACTGGAGGTTTCATTTTTAAGAACTTACAGAAAAGTTCATGCTGATCATTTGTCATTATAGGCCCCGTAGTCAGACGAGGAAATGTGCCTATTTCAAATGAGGCATCCATACGAGGAGCCATAGTGGCTGCATGTTGTACCTCTGAAACCAGAGGTGTTGGTGCAGAAAACACTGGAGGTGCCTGACCCTAATCAGATAACCCGCTAAGATAAGCAAGAACCTGATTGATCATCTCTAGGGTAGGTTGGGGTGGCAATTCCTCATTATGTACTTGTTCAGTCTCCCCTTCCTCACCCTCTCTTATCACTTCCTCAGTCGGTGGAGGTGTCACCGCCCTAGTACCAGATGGGCTAGGTGCTCGTCCTCTTCCTCTAGAGGACGTCCTCCCACGACCTCTACCACGGCCTCTTGCCACTGATCCTCCTCGAGCTACAGCCCCAGTGGCTGGCTCAGACGCATCTTGTCTTGCTAGATCTTCATTAATGTTTATTGAGTTAATTTTGTGTTAAAATGAGTTATAATGATGTTTTAGGAAGTATGGGAACTTTGGTGACGTTTTGAGGTCAAACGTCCATGAAGTTCGGAAGGTGTGCCTTACAAAGTGCTAGTGTGTCTTGATTTGTTTAATTGAGTTTTACCTGTTCGTTTTAATCAAAAATTTTGTGGATGTTCCTAATACCTAGATGACTATGCATAGGGATTTAAAGTCCAGGTACGAATCCACCTAGGACCCACGAGGGGCCCTAGCAAAAAACCCAAAACTGCAAAAACTGTGTCAACCAATCGACGGAAATTCGACCAATCGACGACTGTTGAATTGGTCCATCAATTAGACCTGCATCCTTCACATTTTGGGAGCTGCAGTACCAAACCACGAGCCCTCATCAACGCGACGCAGCTGCTTTGGCTTGGGGTGTTTAGTAAATTCACCCCATGTCTTTTATGACCCTAGGACGATATTGTTAGTGTTTTAAAGTTATATTAGATAAGTTTTAAGTCCTAGACCTAGACAAGACCCCTCACTTAAAATATTCAAACTCTTTCTGTAAAGACAAACTCTATCAAGTCACCATTGGAGCTAAGACTCAAGCATAGCTAGGAGGACTGGTTGGGGTGTTTTTTCATCAAAATTAGTGGGTTTACTTCTCATTGAGGTATGGTATCCATCCTTGAAATATCTTACATTAAAGGAGTCATTTCTAAAAGATTTCAGAAAGGGTTTTCAAACTCTATCTTCTCCTAGTTTTGATTCTAAGCATGGGTATTCATGTAAAAGTGTTTTAATTCATGTTTATGTATATCTCCAACTTTTAGCTTAAGAAATGGGTTAAATGAACATGTTTGTATAGGGTATGAACTTTGGTTTTCTCTTGTTGTTATTATGGTTTAGCTACTGCCCCAAGGTCCATATTATGATGAAAAATTGAAGAATTTTTTATAGGTGATGAAAGCTTTGTTAAATAGGGAGTTGGTTATATATATACACACACACACACACACGCACAAACATACATACATACACACACACACACACACACACACATATATATATATATATATATATTTATGTGTTATGAGTATGTCTTTGAAGTACTAAGGTGTTAAATGAAGTGATAATGATGAGGTTCATGTTGATTATATGATGAAGCTTGAATTGTATGTCTTGCTTAGATTATGCCTAAATGAAGTATGTGTATATGTTGAGTATGCTAGTGTGTGAGAAATGATGAATAAAGGTGTATACATGTGTAGAATTCAATATCAATGAAAGATATTATTCATGTGAAAGGTGTGCTCACATGTACATAGACGCTCACACTTTGACTGAATGAATGAATGATTGAAGTTAAAGAATGTGAATGAAAAAGGGAATTTTGGGGTGAGCACTCATTGTGAGTTGAGATGAAGTGTTTAGTAGAAACCTCACTATCTCCCAAGAGCTTTCTAATTTAGGTTGGAGGATGGATATTCATTATGAGTTGAGATGGAGTGTTCAAAAGTTATCCTTGACCTTTAGTAATGAATGTTTAAGACTCCATGGAGGAGTTATGCTTAGCACCGAGAAGATTTGAAGAAGGGGTGGGTGCACATTGTGAGTAGAGACATTGTACCCAATATACCTCTTGAGATAAGTACTCCTTGTTAGTAGAGAGTGATTTATTTAGTAGCAATCTCCTTATCCCTTAACTATGCGCCCACATAGCTCTAGCTATTATAAAATCCATGTAAATATAAGAGAGAGACCCCACCCTAGGTAAGTGAGGAGCCCTCATTCGATAAGGGTAGTATCGGGATTCCATGTCTAGCTCCCATGGTCTATGTAGGTTAAAGCTCTTCCCCCACAAAAGAATGAATGAACTAAGTCTTTTAAAAGAACGTACTACTTAGGGTAGGTGGTGGTATGGGACGCTATTTATTCATTGCACTAGGTAGACCTTCCGAAAGGGGAGTCTTTGTGTGTTTTATATGATTGTATGAACTAAGACTCCTAAAAGAACTTACTACTTAAGGTTGGTGGTGTTATGGGATGCTATAAGTAGACCTTTCAAAAGGGGAGTCTTCATGTGTTCTATCATGTGTTAGGAGTGCTAATGTAGAGTGCTTAATCCAAGGGAATCCTCAAGGAGCACTAAGTGAGAGTTGTAGTATGGGATGCTACTCTCACATTGCACTTAGTGTATTTTATAGGTCCGATTGGATAAGGGTGCTTAAATGAATACTTCTTGTATGAGTGTCTTTCAAATGTCTAACCAAGAGAGTGGACTTGTTTCCCCGGCCGAGGAAAGCCTATGGTTCGTAGTCTTAAGGATCGCTTTGGTGTGCCTTGAAGGGGGTGTATGGGCAGTCTCTTCTTGTCTTACCTTAGGTAACCTTAGGATAACTTGGTTAGGGAAACCTCAATGGAAAAGAGTTCACTATGATTGGGAAGAATGGTTCACTGTAATGTTTCTTTATGTTTTCACTGTTTCACTGTAAATGGACTTGAGTTACTGTAAAATTACCTTTTGGTTCTAAAATTATGAGAATTCTATTTTTTTTTAGTATAAATGATGATTCTTATACTATTTTAACTCTATAATCATGAAATTTTTTTTTATTTGGCATGAAAGCTTATTTTACAAAAATATCCGTTTTCATGCTTTTGCATATGCCATACTTAATACATTATTTTGTACTAACCCCATACTTTTCTATGCTTAATAAGTATAGGTTGGAGGCGTTGGAAGACTAGAAGACAAAGCTTGGGAATCTATTCTCTCAAGATTAAGTATGTACTCTTATATACGGGGACATAGTTCTATTTCTTAATTTCTATCTTTAAGACTTATTATGTATTTTCATTCGATGTAAGGGGTCGTGTACCTAAGATATTAATGTAGAGTCTTTAAGTTGGCTTTTAAGACGAGATCAATCCTTAGATTTTACGAAAGATATCTTCTTTATTAATTAATTTGTGAAAAGTTTTAATTTTTCAGTACTTTTAATGTCTTATGTAATAAATGATAGCTAAGGCTTGTACAAAACTTCCTAAAGGTCAATTGTTCAGACCTAAGGGTGCTCCTTTCTTCTAGGGGTTACTTTCGGGTCGTTACACCTAGTTAAAACCGCCTAGTTTATTTACTATGTGTCCCCATAGGAACCTTAGCTAGTGGATCCACCTAAATGTTATAGGAATGTTCATGTCTTACCTTGGATGTAGGATACCCTTGTTTCGGTGTGAGAGGATGACACCAGATTCCACGTAGCTCACATGGCCTATGCCGGTTATGGTGATGTTTCCCAAATAGTAAAGTGAATGAATGAAAGTAAGAAGATGAACACTAACTACGACTACCTACGAGATGTTATTTAGTGTAGGTAAGGTATGGGACTTTACCTATATATTGCCTAAGTGGATCTTGCGGGGAGTTCTAAGTGAATTCTGTATACATATATGTTATGAATGAAATATGTTGTGTTGGTCTCATATTATATGCATGATGTTGGTTTCACTTTATATATTTGATATTGGTTTTACTTGATATGCATATCAGTGAATTGAAATTTTTTTATGAAATACTGACTATGGCTTTATTATGATGTTACTCTTGAATATGGATATGTCTATTTCTTGTGATATGGACTTATATATTATTCTTGGAATTTGCATAAAGGCTTTTAAAGTGACTATAGCATGCTTATAACAGAATGTCCCTTCGTGCATGTTTTCAAATGTTTTAGTCGTATATATTTCCACACATAGTACATGTGGTTTGTACCAACCCATATTTTTTCAATTTTCTACATAAATGTATGTGTGGGCCATTATGGTGATTCCAGGCCATTTTCTCAAGAAGTTTGCATTCTTTTCCCATGTTTGTGAGTCCTCAAGTGAGAGGACAAAACCCTATGATTCTAGATTTAGTTGTTTTGATTATATTGAAAGATATTGTTCCTCTTCTCATATTTAAAGGACTATCTTGTATTCATTCTATAAGACTTGTAATGATGTAAGGGCTAACTCCAAATTTCATACTCTTATTTCTAGATAACAATGTGAGACAATTTAGTTTCTATTTTCATATGTGAAGTGAAGTTGAACTTTTAATAAATAGTTTTAAGTCTTCAATTTTTATTATATATATAATATGCAATGATGACTTCTATGGACTTCTCTAAGACCTCTTCGATGTCGACGATGTCGGTTATGACTAGAAGGGTACTTTCGGGTCGTAACAATTAGGAAGACTGAGCTACTTAGACTCCACTCACATAAAATTAGGCTCAAACCTAACAACTTAACAACTTAAATTCAATGGTATAACCAACAAAATCGTGATTCATCAATTGACAAGCCTTATAGTTAAAATCACAGAGGAAAAATTCAGTCTGAACAATATGATTCTATCTATTGAAAATCAGGCTCTCAAACTTTCTTAAAAGGCTCAGTAAGACACCCTATATTCTTTATAAATTCAAAATTAACAACAAGAGGTTGAAATACCAACCATAAAGCAAAATGTTATCATGAAAAAAAAGGATTGAGGTTGTGTTTGCACGAACTCATGCAAAATTCACTCCTAGCACCTTTAATGTGCACACACGAGGCTCACAAACACTCACAATGCATCAATGCAAAATAAAGCAATAAATAAATCACTCACATTTAAAAGAAATATAATATTTACTTTGAATGACAAGTATCCTTTTTATTACATGACCATTTGGCAATCAAGACTGATGTCCCTTAATGTGTTCGACAAAGTAACAACTAGAGCTTAATGTCATGGACTTTTCGATTCGGACAAGACTCCGTGCGGCACTTGACGGTTTGCTCACGATTCTTTCATGTATCTCGCAAACTCAAGTAAGCCTCTCACAATTTTGGATCGCTAAGAGAAATTAAAAGGAATACAAAAGACAAATTTGGAAGAATGGACTAGTATCTTATTAGTCAATTGAATTGTTGGATGCCTTTACAAATACAATGACCCTACTATTTATACTACTCTAATGACTAAGAGTAATTAAATACAACTATAAAAGTCCCTATGTTCATGCACTCAAGGCATGACTACATTCTAAGAATGTCTAAGTCTTCCAAAAAGGACTCCTAGCATTGACTAGTCTGCCCCCACGTCCTAGAGGCCCTGCACAAGCCCCTCCAAGGCTGGAAACTGCCGACCCTTCACCTGCAGAAACGACTGTAATGGCTGAAACTGTCTGCAACGGCTGTAACTGCCTGCAACGGTTGTAACTGCCTGTAACGGCTGAAACGCCTGCCTGTTCACCTGCTGCCTGCTTGAACGCCTGCCCCTTGGTCTGCTGGCCGGTTTGGGCTGTCTGCCCCCTTGCACAGGCTGCTGGCTGCCTAGACGGGTCGCGATCTGCCTGGGTATCTGGCGGGTCGTGACAAACTCCACCACCTGATGATGCGACGACCGCGTCGCATTGCGTCCGTATCGGCGTTGAGTTCTGTCGGGCGACCATCAACTCGCGTACTCGATCAATCCCTTTGAGCAGCCACTTCATCGATGTCCCGACCTTTCTTGACCCAATCAAATGAACTTCCTCCTTCAACGGAGGCAAGTGCCTCGGCGGCTTCTTCTTCATCACGCCAGAGTTCCTGTTCGGAACCCTCGTTGCTTGCGAAGGCAAGGATTTTTCTGCACCATTGTCTTCTCTCGAACTTGCAATGGTTGCTGCCGATGCTAACCTCTTTCCCACGTCGACCCTCTTGAGCTTTATGGCTGTAGAACGAACCTGTCCCTCCGGTGTTTGTGCCTTTACCATGGGAACCATACACGTTCCTTCCTTCCCCATGATTATCAGTTGTTGGAGATAAGGATCGATAACTGCATGGCACTGCTGGAAGAACCTCTGCCCAAGAATGCTATCACAGATATCTATGGGAGCGACGGTGAATTTGGTTTTCCCTTGCCAATCGCCTATCGTGATGTTCACCCCGTGCGCAATTCCAACCACGGGAGTAGGTGGTGCGTTGACAGTACTGATTTGGTCGTTACTTGCACTATATCGCAGTCCCAACCTCGTTGCTGCCGTCTTGGTCACAAGGTTGACCTCTGCAATGGTGTCGACCAACGCACGAGCAGGTTTCCCATTGATCGTGATGTCGACCATTTGAGACCACGCCTTAGACTTCGCAAGTCCCTGATCAGCATGCTTCGACTCTGCTTGCCTTTGCTTATCTTGCCTTGGCCTCGTCGATGGTTGCTTGATGAGAGCCCCGCATAGGCTTACCACGCCCAACTGCTTAGTCTCCCCGACTTCTTCCTCTTGGGCTTTCTCTTCCTTCCGCTCACGGAGGATAGCACCAAGACTTTTCAGTTCAGGGCATCTTTTGTAACCATGCGGCCCTTTGCATATGAAGGAACCATCCTTGGAATCCCTTACCGTGTTGCCACGACCTTCGGGCTTCTTGCCGCTGGACTTGTAGGTGTCACGCCTCTTGGGTCTTGTCCTTTGCTCCTCACCTTCGCCACTGTCTTCCCCACTATCATCGTGACTGCCTACCTCATCGTCCTCATCGGCGCTGAGAGACTTCTCCTGCCTGAAGTCTGTCAAGGTTTCGGTCTGCGTAATGGAGTCGTCTATAGTCCTAACCTGCCGCCGTTCCAACTCTGATCTGGCCCAATTTTGCAGCCCATCCATGAAGTAGAACAACGCATCGTCGTCCGTGAGGTTGGGAATCTAAAATGTAAGGGTGGTAAACTCCCGCACATACGCGCGTATGCTGCCCTTTTGTCTCAACTCCCTCATCTTGCGCTTTGCCTCATAGACAACGTTGCTAGGGAGGAACGCCTTCTTGAACTCCACACGGAACTGCTCCCATGTGTTCAACGTGCATGTCCCCTTTGCGATGTTAGACTCTTTAAGCTTCCACCATAGTATGGCCAACTCCGAAAGATACAACACATCCGTGTTGATCTTGTTCACATCACTACGGACCCGCATACACTTGAAGTAATTTTCCAAGTGCCAAAGGAAATTATCCACCTCTTGCGCGTCACGGACGCCTTTGAAGACGGGTGGCTTGGGCGCCTCAACTATGGCTTCCCTTTCCCGGTCATGTGATGAGGATCCACCAACCTCTCTATCTTCCTCGAGTGCTGCCACCTTGGCCTTAAGCGACTCGACTGCGCCAAGTGCTTCCCTAAGTCTGGACTCTAAGGAAGTAATGGCCTCCTTTGTCTCGTACTCAGCTCGCTGGCGTGCCTCCAACTCCTTCCGGACGCTCTCAACTTCCTCAAGGGAGTACTCTTCAAGGGCTTTAAGATTTCTGTCCGTCCCATTCAAGCGCTGGCCTATGATCTCAACGGCTTGCCTCGCCATTTCGACCCTCGCAATCCACTCATGTCCGACAGCAACATCCACGGACTCCTCGCCGGTGTTTTCGTCACTTCCATCAACAATAGTGGGCGGGTGAGATGTTTGCCCATCGCTTGGTGTGGCCTGGGGTAGAATCACTTCGTTCCCCTTCTGCTGCTTCTTCCCTTTCTTGGACTTTTTTCCTCCGACAGTGGAGACGTTGGGGGTGGTGCCGGTGCCGATCATGTCTCCTTCGTTCGTCATTCTCTTACGATGAACCTGCTATGATACCACTTGTCACGGACTTTTCGATTCGGACAAGACTCCGTGCGGCACTTGACGGTTTGCTCATGATTCTTTCACGTATCTCGCAAACTCAAGTAAGCCTCTCACCATTTTGGATCGCTAAGAGAAATTAAAAGGAAGACAAAAGACAAATTTGGAAGAATGGACTAGTATCTTATTAGTCAATTGAATTGTTGGATGCCTTTACAAATACAATGACCCTACTATTTGTACTACTCTAATGACTAAGAGTAATTAAATACAACGATACAAGTCCCTATGTTCATGAACTCAAGGCATGACTACATTCTAAGAATGTCTAAGTCTTCCAAAAAGGACTCCTAGCATTGACTAGTCTGCCCCCACGTCCTAGAGGCCCTGCACAAGCCCCTCCAAGGCTGGAAACTGCCGACCCTTCACCTGCAGAAACAACTGTAATGGCTGAAACTACCTACAACGGCTCTAACTTCCTGCAACGGCTGTAACTGCCTGTAACGGCTGAAACGCCTGCCTGTTCACCTGCTGCCTGCTTGAACGCCTGCCCCTTGGTCTGCTGGCCGGTTTGGGTTGTCTGCCCCCTTGCACAGGCTGCTGGCTGCCTAGACGGGTCGCGATCTGCCTGGGTATCTGGCGGATCGTGACATTAAGCTCTCTGAACATTCCTTAATAAACACAAAACCAGAAGGATGATTTTGTGGAACAATGGATTTCACTTAGTACACTTCGGTGAATCGCCTGTTAGAGTTCTGATGGCCACTCTTGAAAGTACAGTTTTCCATGTTTTAAAGTTTAGAAGGCGAACAAGAAGTAGTGTGCATAATGCTTTCAGGTTTTACAATGATATAAGGTTTACCTATTATGGTTAGAAATATGAGAGAAAATTTTTCAAGAGTTTAAAGATAGGCTTACCTCTTCTCGGGAGTTTACTTTAATGTAACGCTCTGATGTTTTTGTTATTTATTGTGATTCTTCATGTATTGGATATAAGTGCATTCTTATGCAAAATTGGGAAGTTATTGCTTATTCTTTAAGACATTAATATTAACAAAAATAACTAACCTACCAATGATTGGAATTAGAGGCGGTTTTTTTGCCTTAAAGATTTGGAGGCAATTTTTGTATGGTGTCCATCTTAATGCTTTTACTAACAACAAAAGTTTGCACTATGTATTCAAGAAAAATAATCTAAATAATCACAAAAGGAGATAGCGTTAGTTGCTAAAGTGTTATGACTTAAGTGTCTACTATCACTCAGTAAGACCGATGTAGCGGCAAATTATCTTAGTCAGCTATCAATGGGTAGTGTAATAAATGTGGAGGAAGATAATAATAAGGAGTTGGTAGATGATGTTCATAGATTGGATTAATTTGGTGTTTGGTTGTTTGATTCTAATGAAGGTGGTGTAGTTGTTCAAAATGGTCAAAATTTATATTTTGTAATAAATCTAAGGCTAAGAAACGTATTGACCCAATTTTGGTTTTGTTGAGTGAAGTGGTCCGTTTAGGCTCTCTTCGAAGAGGAGATTGTTTGTTTCGATATCAATATTATTTGTGTGTTTCATATGCTTACGAAATCAAGATAACTCATTATTGGAATCCTATAGTTTGTGATAATCCATTCTCTCGGAAGCCACTAAGATGTACCATAACATGCGAGAGATCTATTGGTGGAATAGGATAAAGAAGGATATTGGGAAGTTTTTGCTTACATTTCCTAATTGTCAGGAAGTGATAGTAGAGCACCAAAAACCGAGTGGTCCTTCGCAATACATTAGCATTCCTACTTGGAATTAGGAAGATTGGAATATGGACTTCATCGTTGGTTTACCGCGCACCCGGTGGCAATATAACTCGATTTGGGTTATGGTGGATCGTATGACAAAAATCGACTTATTTTATATCCCCCAAGGCTTCATATTAGATTGAAGATATTTCCAAGTTGTATATTAGGAAAATGGTTAAGTTTCATGGGTTCTCCTATTCATTATCTCTTACTATGGTATACAATTCACTTCTTAGTTTGGAAGTTTTTGTAAAAAGGTCATGGTACTTGTGTTAAGCTCAATAAATCCTTTCATCCTCAAACCAATGAAAAAGTTAAGTGTATTATCCAAACTTTAAAAGATATTTTAAGAGCTTTTATGACTTATTTAAAGGGCAATTAATATAATGAATTGCCTTTAATTGAGTTTTCATATTATAATAGCTATTATTCAAGTATTGGTACTACGTGTGAAGTTTCTTGTGGTAGAAGGTGAAGATATCCTAAGGTTGGTTTGAGATGTTTTAGATAGGTCCCAAGTGAGTATATCATGCTTTGGAGAGAGTTCATCTTTTTATAGCAATTTGAAAAATTGTACAAAGGAAACAAAAGTCTAATACCAACATTCAAATAAGCAATATTGAATTTCATATTGATGATGGATTTACTTGAAAATTCACCAATGAATGGTGTAATGACTTTTCGTAATAAAGGGAAGCTTATCCCTATTATGTTGGTCCTTATTATTTGGTGAGGTTGATAGACCTGGTGGCTTATGAATTAAAATTGCTGAACCTAGTATTCCATGTAACTTTATTGAAGAAATGTATAAGTGATCCAACATCTATAGTGCCATTAAAAAGTCTTGGTATAAAGAAAATCTTTTCATATGAGGAAGTTCCAGTTGAGATTTGGACCGGTAAGTTAGAAAGTCGTGAAACAAGAAAGTTGAATCTATAAAAGGTATTGTGGAGGAATCTAATGGTTGTGGGTGCTACTTGGGAGATCGATTCTGATATGATATCCATATATCCTTATCTCTTTATCTCTTGCACGACACAAGGGTACCCATAGATGTAAAATGGCGTATAGAACCGTGATGGACTATATACAATCCACATAGCTCTCATAATCCAAAACATTTTTAGGGTTCTTCCTAGATTTTCTTACCTTATTTCAAGTTTATTTTTTCCTAAAAGAATAAAAAATATTACCATAAATATTTTCATTTTTCGTGAAGAAAAATATATTTTTCTTCCATATTTTGTATATTCTTTCCTTAGAGGAAAATTTAGGATATCGATAAATTGATGATCCTCATCTCATATCAAGAACACAACAGAATCCACAATATAGTTGTATAAAGACTTTTGTTTATGTGGTGGTTTTCTCTGTAAAATTTTAATATTTTTGTTAGATTTTAATATGTTGGTCAATTGGGCAAATTCCATACAATATTATTTTGATTTTAGTATAATTTTTTGTTGTTTTATTTATGAACCATATGATATGTAATTGAAAGCTTCCGCATGACGTGTTGATAACCCTTCATAAACCAACAAGTGGTATTAGATAACATGGTTGAAAGATTTGATGGTTTAATTATATAATGTCTGATGGAGGTTGAAGACATATTCAAGTGGTTTCAAACCAATTTGTAATCGATTTGATCATAATGAAGTTCTTTGTCAAGCTCTTTCTGGAGAATAATTTATTTTCAAAAATTATGTCGCCGCATCTTTGAAAATAAAAATAAAATGTTTTTAAATCATTTTCAAACCACATATTTAAACTTTAGTTTTTACAATGGTAGACAGAAGTGATGAAGACTCTATGAACAACAAAAATTAGCATGCACTTTAAGTCCACATATCAATTTTGTCAAGAAAATCCATCCAAAAGGGGAGACGAACCCTGCTCTGATACCATGTTAAATTAGGTCTTAACCCTAAATTATACCTCAAACACTTTCTCAAAGGGAGGAGGATTTCACGAGTCTTATAAGGAGTCCACCTATCTCATGAACCACCGATGTGGATTTTTGTCATTCTTTAACAATCATTTTATAAGATGAAAAGAAAAAGTCTAAACTCTTGTCTTATCAGAGCCATCTAATGCAATAGAATGAAATTGGGCTTAGCCCATATATCATGTCACAAAATAGAAACGCATGAAAGAAGATAAAACAATAAAACTCCATCCTCAAAGCATGAGAACTCACAAAAGCTCAAGAATCAACCAAATCACCTACTAGTCACGAAACTGAGCCCCCTTAATATCAGAACCTACATTTAGGAAATATATAGGCAAGAGTACGCGTTAGTAAAAAAAATGTACGAAGTACCATATCCATATCTAAAACATTTAAAACATGCAAAAAGGGAGATTTCATTACATGAAATTGAATTGACCATGTTAAAAATCATCCAAAGAGTTACAAAACATAAATCGTAAATAATTGTCAATAAAAATGACATGATCTCATGTGAGCTATAACATGATCCCCTGTGTTTCCCACACAAAAAAGTGTTATCCTATTTGAAAGGTAGAACCAAGATCATCTAGATTAAGTGGATCGACTAGCTAATCAACATATGGAGAATATAGTCATGAGATAATGAGATATGTACTAAAAAATTCAGCCACTACTAACATGTGGGATTCAATCTCATGAGATTACTTTGGACACCCAACCTCAATTGACGTGAGAGCTTCCATCTCATATTCAATATCCACTCGGTTCTAAGTATAAATTCGATGGAATTGTTATTAATTCTTGACTTATCTCATAATACATGGAATGTAGACTTGACATTCATACCAAGTTAGTTTCATTAGGATATCTCCTTATACCATGCGTGGGAAAACCTTTCACCATACACGATCCTTTTATAATAAGTAAATTTGGATCTTTGATTCAATTGGGTGAGATATTCTTTCAACCTAAGAATTATTTCGTTTGGAGAAAACATTTTACATCATGCTAGTTATGTGTGTGAGAGAATATCTTTTTAACAACAAAATAGCAAAATCATCATTGGTACTTTACTCTCAAGAACCCTTAAAATATTGGTATAGATTTCATAAAACAATGGATAAGTTCACAATTTACCGCTTGAGGTGAAAACCCACTTTCAAAGATAAACTCTTATAACACATGGGTTAGATATGGGTTTAATCATACTCCGATAAAACTTGCAATACATGCTTAATTTTATCAAACACTTCCTTTAAGATCAAAAGGGCACATCATGTGATTCATAACTTTAAAACATGGGAAAATCATCATAAAATCATTGTAATTCATATATTCATGCTTGATTTCCTAAAAAACCTTTTGTCATAATCAAAACCCACACTAAATCATCATAATTGGAATATATGGGATGTACATGGATTTGTGGTGTATCATCAAAAAAATCATAGTAATTCATAAATTCATGCATAAGAGTTCCACATTAAACTATTTAAATCAATATTGAAGATATCCCATGATTATTGAAGAAATTCCTAACTCTATTGGATAATTCTAACATTTGAAATTGAAGAATTTGGGAACTCCATGGATGAAAACTATAATACCTCAAATCCCAAAGCTTAACTTCAATGGAGAAATTGAGGGTTGAACTTGATCCTAGCTTGAATCCTTTCTTCTTCTTCTTTATGTTTCTAGATAAAGAAATATTTGAGAGGAGGAGCTTGATTTTCTTTTGGAAATTTAATAGAATGAATTGGTTTGGGTAATTTTGGGGTTTTGGAATCAATATATTGGGCTTTGGGTAAAAGTAAAAATGACTTTGTATTGAGTTAAAAACAATTCTGGGGAAAAGACCCATCAGTCCTGACTAGAAACTACCAAATGGCATGTTGGAGGTCAAAATAGTTTGTTATCATCACCACGGCCCGTCAAACGTGTCATGAAGAATTTCTGCCTGATATTACTTCACTGTTTAGGGCATAACTTTTTATTCAAAGATGGGAATTGAGCAAAATTAAAATTGGTGTAGTTAGAAAGAGGACTCAAAGTCCTTTAATTTGATAGGTCATGGGCCACATAATTTGTTTTGAACTAAAATATATGATTATTTGAAGTTGACTCTAAACTCGAAGTCTAATGAAAAACCCTCCATAAAAGGCTAAACAAGACTTGGCGCCTATCAATAAACATGGTGCCTCTCCTTTTCATGATCCAACAGCTAGGCAACCTTATCAGAACTCCTAAAAACTAACTCACCTTCACGAAAACTACTAAGGCCAATGGTATCCTTCACGAGCCGTCAAGTGGCTTGTGGGAGTGCCCATTGTCTGGGAAACCTTAGGGCGATTACTTTCTAGCCACCATGCCCTTCACTGTTATCCGTGGTTCCGACAAGAATGTATGGAGGTAGTTGTGGGAGGTGAGGCAACTTTGAAATCTACTCCCTAAGGTTTATGGGAACATCCACGACTAGTGATTCCCTTCAATACTCGTGGGGACTTTCTTGGAGGGTGTCAAAGTTTAAATCTCTATATCATGCCTTAACACTTATCCCCTAGCTTAGACTACTAAATTCGAGGTGTCACACCTGTTATGTTGATCTAGCTTGAGGTTTTTATCCTCATACAGTTCATTTTGGCGGATTGATGTGTCCTAGTAATTTTGATGTTTTCTTATGTGTGCATGTATTTTATGTGAAAAGAAGTTTTAAAGTCTAGGTTAGGTTTGATTAAATTTTCTCTTGATTATGTTGATTTATATCATTGCATTCATGTTGGGGTGTTTGATCTCTTCCCCCATCATCTTTATGTTGCCTTGAGTTCCACTCAAAGAGGAATTTTCCAAGGGAGCGATATTGTAATACCTCTTAATTTTTAAGGGAATACTTTGCATGAACTTTTTAGTAATTTAAGTCTATGATACTATTCAATGCTTTGTAGAACTTTCTTTGGGTTGTAGACCAACCCCGTAGAAAGAGGGAAAACAAGTTTTGGAAATCAAGTTTCATATGTCGAGTCTACGATTGAACATAATAGTATGTCAAGTGATCGACGGGTCGTAGATAGGTTATATAGAAGCAATCAAGACTTTGTCAAATTTTTGGATTAAGGTTAGGTTCTACGGTTGGTGTCTAGGAACTCTAAGAAGTTAAAAAAAAACGTAGAAAAGTTGAGTTATAAAATAGTCAAAATTAAAGCTTCTGAACATTTTTATGGTTGACTAGGACGGTCCATAGAAACCTATTTCGGCCGTATGTACTAAACATAGAATGTTCCAATAGTTATTTAAGGGATTGTAGGTATTTTACCTATGTGTTTGAAACACAGTTATGTCATTCTTGCATATATCCTAATACTTATAGAAAGACTTTAAGTCCCAAACCTACCCAATTTAAACCCATTATACGATTTTCCTAAACCGTAATAAAATTTATTCTCCCAAATTCACTATTCACCTAAGGAAGAAGAAGAAGTTAGGGTTCACTCTAAGGTTTTCAATTCACAATTCATATAGAGCTTTAGTTAACAAGGTATCTGGGCATTTACTCATTGAATCCATTCATTCATGGGGTCCCCAAAATTTTCAATTTCTCAAATCAATTGATCAAATTGGGTTTCTTCTTAATTTTACACGAGTTTCATTCAATTATGATTTTATAGTGTTGCCGCTCATATTACGTGATGTAATATATGAATACAAACATGATCATTAAATTTCAATTTGAACTTATGATGAACCTATGAACTATGAATTTTGAAGAATTATGAATGCCTTGTAAAAATGACAGTTATGATGATAAGATGCTTTTAGATGAAAGTATAAATTTGTTGTGAAAGAACTTCTCACATGTGAATATGATCATGATTGTTAAAGGGATTTATCCCATGTGAAAGGTTTTCTCATCTATTCTTAAATTGTAATTTAAGGAGTTATTCTATGTTTAGACATTGAGATGTAGATTTGTGTAGATCATTGTCTTTCCTATGCTATAATGATATTTCACCTTCAACTATTCCGTTGGGATTTATACTTATTACAAAGATAATTTTATATGTAAAAACGAATAGGGTAGTCTGTACTAGCAACCTCTAGTCCCTAACTACATTCCCCTATAGAACTTTGAAAGGTATTTATCACATGTAAAATGTTTTCTCAGCTATGCTTTAATTATAATGTAAGGAGTTATTTTATGTTTTGACTTTGAGATGTAGATTTGTATTGATCATTATCTTTCCTATGATATATTGATATTTCACATTTATCTATTTTGTTTAGATGTAGACTTAGGACCGAGATGATTTGAGATGGAGACTCGAATATGGTAGTCTCTAGTAGTAACCTCCAGTCCCTAACTATGTTCCCTCATAGAATTGTCTTAGATATCCAAGCATTTAACCAATTAAGAAAAATATGATGTGTATAGATTCTACCTTGGCTATTAGAATTCCCTTTTTTCGGTATGAGGGATATACCGGATTACATGATATAAATTTCATCGTCTTATTGTCAATTAAAGCTAAGTCCCACAATTTGAGTATGTTTATTCAATGATTAATTATGTCTCTTATTCTAAATATTTTGACCATATTTTATGAGATACATGTTGTTCCTTTAAAGCTTCCAAAGGTTTAAATATTTTTCATGCATCACATGTTTAAGCTATATTTGTCATCATTTCTATTAAGTCATATTTCCTCATATTTAGTACTTTTATGTAATAATACATACTTGTGCTTACATTGACTTATTAATGTACAATATGACGCTCGTATGTCCTAGACTCGTGTCTAGTTGATGCATCTACCGGATTCAAGAGTTTGAGATTCCTCATGTTCTGAGGATCGAGGCAAATTTACTTTCTTTATGTCTTTCTAGTTTTGTCTGTGGTGTATGGATTATGTTCCAACCACTCATTCTCATGCATACATGGCTTCTTAAGACTACATTAGATTACTTCTTTGACAAACTACTTTATGATATATGATTGTTATTTTTGAAATGATTATTCCTATTATGTAGTACGATTCATGCTTAGTGTCTTGTGTAGCCCCTTTCGGAGTTCTATAAGCCATGTTTTACTTATAGTATACTTTGGATTGTGACAATAAGCATTTGTATTTTCATCGTTATTTTATTTTCGATAGAGAAATAAGATATAATTTACAATTCTAAATTACTAATAAATTGTATGTATGACATGATAAATAAATAGGAATATCAATACATTCAACTTTAACGAGTAATTTAAACTACACATTATGGAAAAAAAATCTTTCACCTTCTAATACTATTGGACATTAAAGTAAAATCTAACCTTTTCATATTTCATATTTAGTTATTTTTTCATTAGCTTCGAATAAACTATAATGTACAAATTGAACTAATTTTTTCTAACATCAGTCTTTTGCTAATTCTCCATTTGTTATTGTTTCGTGATAATATGATATTTGTAAGGTTTTACCTACGGCATATGTATTGTGGTTTTATTAGTCTGAACTTTTTTCGAATTGGGACATTTGGGATGACACTTCCTACCAAATATTTTTTCAATCCCACTATTGAAAATCGAGACCTCTAAATAAGGATGGAGTAGCCCCTTCCGGTGCACCACATCTTTTGATCTTATGAGTATATAATATAATATGTATATTACATAAACTATTGTTGTTATTATTTAATACATACATTCAGAAATCACTTAAACTAATATACTCAAAGAATAGTGGGATGTCTTTGCTTAGACTTATAGAAGATATTCCTAGCTTGAATTCTAATCAAGCGATCCATGAATCGATAGTAAGGAATGGTGCTCGTCCTATTAACGAGGCTCAAAGTAATTTTTGGGTTAAATTGGTTCCATTAATAGAAAACGAAGTTAATAAGATCATGGAGGAAGACTTTATTCTTGAAGTCAAATACACTACATGGTTTTCAAGAATTGTTCCTGTAATGAATAAGAACCGTTAAATTCGATGAATGGCCAAACTTGAGTCTGTGTTGAATTTAGGGATCAAGAAATTGTACTCCCTATAGATGAGTTTCCTCTTCTTATTACTGAGTTGATGATTTATGTTATCAATGGTTACGAGGCCATGCCATTTATGGATGGTTCATCCGGCTATAACCAAATATGCTAGGCATTGAAGGATGATGAACTCACTACATTTTGCACTACGAAAGGTATTTACAACTATAAGGTGATGCCTTTCAGTTTGAAGAATGGTGGTGGCACACATCAAAGGCTATGTCAAATATATTCACATTATTTAATGTTTTGGTTGTAATAAGCTGGGCAACTTTGAGAGGAACGTCAAAGTAATTTATAGTAGGTCCAAGAGTCCATTTGTCACAAGTATTGTAACATTATTATTTTATTTCATATTATGAGTTTATGTGTCACATTATTGTAACATTATTTAATGTTTTCAAATTATGAGTCTGTTTTTCACGTGTATTGTCACAACATTTAATGAATTCAAAATATAAGTGTATATATCATGGGTATTTTGACGTTTATGTAGTATTTTCATGCTATCTGAATCTATTATTAGATTTATGTATCTAATTTATATATTTGTAGGAGAGACTTAAAACAATATTAAGTTATGGATGTTCGACCTTTAGGTCACTAGTTCAAGCGATGGAAGAGGTCATTAATTTTTGCACTAAGGTAGTCTATTTGCATCACAGTTTTTGGGGTATAGCCTTCATTAGACCCGCTAACATGAAATGTTTTAAGAACCAAACTACTATTATGAATGAAAACAACAAATCCCAAATAACTAGTTTAATTTTTTCATTTACATGTACAGTTTCTCCTAACATGATTCAAGAAAAAAAATCTTAACAACTATAGCTCAATAAAACCAAATCTTCTTTTTACACCTCTAGTTAATATACCCTGAAATAGACAGTGTATTAATTAGATGTGCAAAATCATCTTCTATGTTTTTATTGGGCTAAGTTTGTTGAGATTTTTCTCTTGAATAATTTTGGAGAAATGGTACTTGTAAATGAAAAAGTAAACTAGTTAGCAGGGTCTGGCGGAAGGCCACACCCAAAGAAGTGTGATTAAATAGACTACCCTAGTGCCAAAATTAATGGGTTATTCCATGTGTCAAACCGGTCATGTATAGGTGACACATAAATAACTTTACGTTGTTTCAAGACTCTTCTCCTGATATAACTTTATATATGTCAATCTAGTAATAGATTCACATAGTATGGGAATACTTTATAAACTTATGATAGATATAATTATCATATCAAAATAATAAATTATAAGATAATACTCCTGAAAAAAAACTTATAATATGAAAACATTAAATAACGTGATTATAAATTTCACAAATAAACTCATTGTATGAAAAATATTAAATAATGTGACAATACACATACCAAGTGAACTCTTGGACCTTCTATAAATTGTCCTGGCATTCCCGTGAAAGTTGTGTTATAACTCATTTTAACTGGATGAAAATAGTGTACAACATATTGGTGATTCCTAAATTAAGGAGTCACAACCTAATTAATTATAGTGAATTAGTGCACCTAAAATTATTTAAATAATTATCTAATGTTAATATCATTTTCAGCACTACTAAACATAAGATTCTAAATAAGGGTTCAACTAATCTAAAGGAAAAGTATTAATCACCCTTTTAAGATCCAATAAAAATGGCTAATCGGCTAAACATAATTAATTGGTGAAAGTAAAATAGTGTTGTAAACATTAATTTTTTTTGGAGAGATAATGATGACTTGAATCCACTTGAAGTTTGTAAAATATAGGGTTTATTATAAAAAATAATTGAAGCATTACGTGGTAAAAGTTTAAGAGTCAGATAAATTCAACAACTTACAACTTACAGAATAATTTTTTTAGTAAAAAAATCTGAAAATCTAAATAAAAAAGAGTTGGGCAGAAATGTTGTTTTTGTTTGTTTTTAAGAAAAGTACATGAAAGCAAAGTGAGTATTCATAACTAGTTTATGGGTCAAAGAAATTTCTAATATACTAGGAAACACATATATAGATATGAAAACATTAATAACATCAATACACGTAAATAAGACAAGCTGAGATAAATGAGGTAATTAATAGTTATGATTGGTTTTTAAGAGAAGGAAAGAAGCTCCTCTGTTATTCGACGTTTAAACAATATGAAGCGGAAAAGAGTAATGCTGTGTGTACTCCATGATATGCAAGCTCCATGCACTAGCGGCGTCGTGAGTCTGAGAATGAGACTCCTAGGCTCCAATTTTCATATCAAATAAACATTAGGAAAGATGTAGACAAAGGAATTTGATTATTTATATTGTCTAACAGTCATTTGATAATTATATTTATCATCGCTAGGAGCATGTTATATTCTTATCTCAACCAAATTTGATATCTCACGTACTTGGCACAAATTAAGCATATACAAATCATCGTCCATAAATATTAATTAAAACGTAAGGAAGAGGTCAGAACTTGGTCACTGCTGCTGGTAACCAAGGCTGACATAATATATCTATATATATACATATATATATATATATATATATATATATATGTGTGTGTGTGTGTGTGTGTGTGTGTGTGTGTGTGCTGATGATGTACATGATAGATTTTGAATACAAATAGAAAATATCTATCCTAATCAATAAAGGATGTTGAGTTTACATAGAAGACTTATTTTCATCTAACAACCTCCGGCAAGCACATGTCGGGTTTGGAGATAGTGAGCTTGGATCGTAGATAAGCAAAACGAGGGGAGCTTAGAGCTTTAGTGAACACATCATAGTTTGATCAGTGGAAGGAATGTACTTAACACAAAGCTGGTCACGAGCAACCTTTTCGCAAACAAAGTGATAATCAATTTCAATATGCTTTGACCTTTGATGAAAGACAGGATTGGCAGTGAGATAAATGGCACTGATGTTATCACAGAATATCACAGGAGGACAAGGACAAGGCAATCTGAGTTCCTTGATCAAACTAGCTATCCAAGATACTTCTGATGCGGTAAATGCAATGGCACGATATTCAGCTTCAGTGCTGGACCGAGCTACTTCCTTTGCTTCCGTGAGGACCAACTGATTTGATTAGGACCATAATATATAGCAAAGCCATGATGAGAACGACGATCATCAGGATCAGCAGCCCACCCTGCATCACAATAGACATTTATAGTAGATGAAGTGGATGGGGTGATGGAGATACCACACGTAAGGGAGCCTTTGAGATAGCGAAGGATCCGTTTCACGGCTTTCCAATGATCTAATGTAGGATTTTTCATGTATTGGCAAACACGACTAACCAAGAAGGAGATATCTGGTCGCGTAATGGTCGCATACGCAAGAGCGCCAACAATGCTCCTAAATAATGATGCATCATCAAAGGTTTCACCATGTTTGGACAATTGAAATGTGGTGTCCGCTGGAGAAGGAGAAGGCTTGCAATCTGTCATTTTTGTTCGAGTGAGTAAATCACGAATGTAGCAAGTTCCAGATCCGACACGACTAACTTCAATACCCAAGAAAAAAAAGAGATTACCAAGGTATTTTAAAGAGAAGTCTAGATCAAGAGATTGGGTAAATGAGGATATATAAGAGGGATCACTACCCATTATGATGATGTCGTCCACATAAACTAAGAGGTAGGTAGTGGAGGAAGGAGTATGACGGACAAACAAGGATGAGTCAGAGTAACAACAAGTATAACCATGCGATAGGAGAAATGTTTTGAGCTTGAGAAACAAGGCGTGAGGAGCTTGCTTTAGTCCATATAACGCTTTCGACAAGTGACACACAAAATGTGGGTGAGACTTGTCAATAAAGCCTGGTGGTTGAGACATGTAAACAACCTCCTTAAGGTCACCACTAAGGAATGCATTGTTAACGTCTAATTACTTAAGAGCCTAACCTTTAGTCACTACATGAGATAAAATAAGTCTGATGGTTGAAGGTTTGACAACTGGGCTGAATGTATCATGAAAATCCACCCCTTCTTCTTGATGAAAACCTTTGCAAATAAGCGAGCTTTACACCTTTCGATTGAACCATCTGCTCGTCGCTTAATACGGTATACCCATTTGCAACCTACCACATTTGCAGTGGGAGGGAAGGGAACAAGTGTCCAAGTGCAGTTACGACGCAATGCTTGATATTCAGCTTCCATGGTGCACAACCACTCAGGAGAGGATGCAGCTTGCTTAACGGTTTTTGGTTTATTTGCTATAACGGATGAAACTGGGCTAGGATGGCGAGATACAATAAATGTTTTAGGCTTGAGGGAATTTGTTTGAGCTCGTGTGGTCATAGGATGATTGGAAGAAGTAGCAGGACGGAAATATGTGGGAGCATTCTCATATGTGCTTGAAGCAGAGGACGCGACGGTGGGCGGACATGTATTGTGTGGTCGAGATGTTGTGGTAGATGAATGAGGTACTGGTAGAATTTAGTGGGTAGTGAGGATGAGGAAGGGAAATCTGCCACTGAATGGAGTAAAGGTGAGGCAGCAGATGTGGGAAACGCATTGGAAATTGATTGTAGAGAAGTTAAGAATGAGGGTGGTGAGTTGTCACTGGAGCAAGAAGAAAATTTCTTGTAATGAGGATATGGAAATCTATATTCATCAAACATCAAATGAAGAGCAATATACATCCTATTGGTGGGGGGATAATGACATAGATAACCTTTATGCTTTGAACTATAACCCAAGAATACACACGGAAGAGAGCGAAAATCAATTTTATGATGATTGTAAGGAGGTAGAAAAGGGTAGCATAGACACCCAAATTTTCGAAAGAGTTGGTAGTCCGGTGAATGATGATATAGAGCTTGATAGGGTGATTTAAAGTATAATATGGGAGTGATGGTATGGTTATGTAGGTATGTGGCGTTAGAAAAAGCATGCTCCCAGTATTGATATGGAAGACATGCGTGAGCAAGTAATGTTAGTCCTCTCTCCACAATGGTGCGGTTACATCTTTCTGGAGCCCCATTTTGTTCATGCGTATGAGGACAAGAGACACGAGGAGTTATGCTGATGGATTGGGCATATGAAGACACATTACGATACTCCCCACCCCAATCAGTTTGCAAAGTTTTGATGTTTCTGCCAAATTGTGTGGAAACCATCTTATGAAAAGTATTTAAAAACATCAAATACTTGTGATTTTGTTGACAATAAAAATATCCAAACAAATTTAGTAGAATCATCAAGAAACTGAACAAAATACTTGTTTCCATTAATAGAAAGATCCGGAGAAGGCCCCCAAACATCAGAATACACCAAATCGAAAGGGAATAAACTACGACTTGAGGAAGATGCTAACGGGAGCCTATGACTTTTTCCTAATTGACAAGAGCTACAAACTGCAGACATTTTGTTGGAAGTCACTGGAAGATTAAAACTAGAGACTAGACGACGTAAAAGTTGCTCATGGGGATGACCAAGGCGTTCATGCCACGCTTGGAGTGATGCTCGAGATATGACAAAGGCGCGAGGAGTTGAGGATGAGATAACAGGAAGCCCACCACCATTGAAACGATATAAACCATCATCAATTGAACCGCGGAGTAGTATTTTTCCCTGAGGATCCTTCACAAAACAACATGAGGGATGAAATTCCATAAAGACATTATTATCTTTAGTAAATTGAGAAACACTCAGTAAACTCTTGGTGATGGAAGGAACATGAATAATTTTATTAAGATGAAGAGGTCGAGTAGCACAAAGAAAGCTTAGAGGAGCCGATGTGATTAATAGAGAGTTTTTGGCCATTACCTACAGCAAGCTGATCCTCACCATTATAGGGAATAGATAGTTTAGACAAGTCTGACGTAACATGATTGGTAGCACCTGAGTCCGCAAACCATGAATTATCAATAATAGCCGAAGGAGACATCATAGAATTAATCAAGGGAGTAACCATATTGGCTTGTGGACGGTTAGAGGATCGGGTTGGTGGGTAGGTATCCATGTTGTTGCGGTTGTAGCAATTACGAGCATGGTGGTTGGGTTTCTCACATATTTGACAGATTATGCGAAGTGATGATCTATTAGAGGAATGAGGGGGGTTGGTATTGGTCGGACGAGTGGAGGATTTTTGAGAGGTGGTGACACTTTGTTGATTAGGATATCCAGTGATGAGGGAGCGGTTGGAGTATTGACGAGATATGGCATTGGCTTGAAGTTGGAAGGATTTGGTTTCCTCAGCCAGTTTCTCCTCTTCTTGGAGAAGTAAACCAAGAAGTGAGTCAGTGGTGAGGTTATCAAGGTGAGGGTTAATGGCAGAGCGAAAAGGTCCATAGGAAGAGTCTAGTCCGAACAAAATAGCACTCATAAGTTCTTCGTCTGTTATGGGACGGGCAGCAAGGGCTAGACTATGGGATATAGTTCGTTTCTTGTCAACATAGTCCATAATGGTTGAAGAACCCTTAGTGGTGGTTTGGAGTTGGTGGCGAAGTTGCATGACGCGAGCTCGGGATTGAGATTGATAAAGGTTGGAAAGATATGACCAAGCTTCACGAGTGGTACGAATGTGCATTATGTAAGGTATGATAGAATGGCTCATGGTAGTTTTGAGCCAAAGAAGAAGGATTTTGTCCCGCTTCTTCCAAGCCGTGAAGGCTGGATTTGTTGTGGATGCAGAGGTGCCCTGAGTAGTGGTTAAGATAGTGGCGGATGGAGCATTAGTTCCATCAAGATGACCCTCCAAATCAAAGGCTTCAAAGGCAGAATATACGGTAGATTGCCAAAGGTAATAATTTTCGCGATCAAGTTTTATCGGAAGGCCGGGAAGGGCAATTGTTTGGGAGTTGGAGTCAGTTATGGAGAGATGTGTGGAAGAGGATGAATGTGGCTGAACGGCAGTGGCAATGGACTGGTTGGGGTTGTCCATGGTGGCGGAAAGAAAAAAAAAGTTGGCTCTTGATACCAAACTAAAACGTAAGGAAGAGGACAGAAACTTGGTCACTGCTGCTGGTGACCAAGGCTGCCATAATATATATATATATATATATATATATATATATATATATATATATATATATATATATATATATATATATATGTGTGTGTGTGTGTGTGTGTGTGTGTGTGTGTGTGTGTGTGTGTGTGTGTGTGTATGTGTGTGTGTGTGTGTGTGCTGATGATGTACATGATAGAGTTTGAATACAAATAGAAAAGAGCTATCCTAATCAATAAAGGATGTTGAGTTTACATAGAAGACTTATTGTCATCTAACAATATAATGCCTAAAATAATGCAATGCAGAGCAATATCATTTCACTACTATTATATTAAATCATAGTTCAACATCCTTATTTTAGCATATGCTAGAAAATAAAGATTCTACATAGAAGCATATCTAATTCTTAACCAAAGTAGTCAATTTATCATTTTTAAGACTATATATATATATATATATATATATATATATATATATATATATATATATATATATATATATAATCGCAAATGTTTGATTAAATAGAAGATAAGATTTTACATTTTAAAGTGTAGTGGACTAGGAACGTTATCAGCCTCAAATCTACTCTCATCCACCAAATAAAGTCAGGTCCAATATAGAGGAGATTCAGAAATTATTTGTAAGAAATATTCAAACACAAGTGTGGTTTTCTTGTGATTGTAAACACACGTCAGGTGACTTTCTTGACAACCAGATCTCGTCCACAACTGATGCTAACAGGGCATGTTTTCATAGAAATGTTTAAGTCTCTATAGTTTAGTCTTTTGGTGAAATTTTGATTTTGATTTTTAATCTTTGTCAAGTGAGGACAGAGACACTTCTGGCACAAATAAAGCTCGGACACGACTTGTTCATGGCATTACTTTGGTGAATTCTTGTGATGAAATGGAAATTGTAATATAGGGGTGTGCAATGGTTGAAGAGATGGGAACCCTTTCTGGGAAGTCTCTTTTTTTCACTTGGGCAAAATGAATAAAATAAGATGGGCTTCTCCTAGTGGCTGTAATCAGACCTAATAAATGGATTATTTAGGCTTTTTTGTTATTTTAATTGACTCTTTGAACTTCTAATTTATTATAAAATATGTATTAAATAAAAAGTTTAGTAAGTAAAAAAAACTAGAGATGCAGTAACAACAATTTATCTTAAAGTAGACGATAATAAAGTAATAGTAGTAGTGTCGATGGTAAAAATTTAATTTTTTAAAAATAGAAATATGATAAATAATAACATTAATACAAGTTATACTAATATATAGATAGTTGTAATAAACAAAAATAGTAGTGAAATACCAAATATTTGACGTGTTAAAATTTTACAAGATCAATAGAATTAATAAAAGAAAGGAGGGACAAAACCTGTTGTTGATAGGTTGCCCTTCTTTGACATGAGACAATGAAAGAAATTTTTGGGGAAAGAAGTTCACATAGTAGCCCATTTTTTCCCAGCCAATAAATGCAACTGCAATGTAAGAGACCGATATAAATGTCTGAAAGATTATGAGGAATGATTGTTTTGAAAAAAATTTAAATTCATTGATGAATGTTGATTTCAAGGTGACTGCATGTATCGATTCCAAGAGAATGATGTCATATGTAGTTCAAGATTTTTATAAAAGTGATACTACAGGATTTTTAGTTTCTAGGTGTCATGAAATGAGTTAGTTGAGTTTAGATGTGTATGTGGGTATGAAAGAATAACATAGAAAACGTTCATATCATGTGTTGGGGGGACATAGTCCCAAATGAGTTGGAAAATAGATCCTTTACATCTGCTAGAATTTTGATATTTCTCTTCACCAAATTTGCCTTATTTTACAGCTTCGGAAGTAGGAATTAAGTTTATAACTTTAACCAATACATTAACCCCATGGTAGTTAGACCAAATTAATGCATCGACAGTAACAAAACAGAGCTTAGACCAAAACCCACTACAATAAATCAATACTCAGCCCCAATAGATCACCCTTCGATATTGAGGATTCAGCCACCCATCCCAAAAAATTAAGAAATTATACCTCCACGAAAGAAGACATGAGTAACTTGAAATCAATCAATTAAGAGTAAACCAACTTTGTATTTAAATTCAATTTATAAAATTCAAGTCTCAATTTGTAAATCCCCAAGAACTAGAAAAAAGTTCTTTCAAAAGTAAATTATTTTCTCCTTTTAACATGGTAATGTAAGTTCTCAAATAGCCCTACAAACTTCATAAAAATTATATCCTTTGTGCGATTTATAATTTTGTAATTTGTTTCCCAAAATCCACTTAATATAAAATTCGATGACGTTAGTCGGGCTTGCCAAATGCACTTGGTGAATTACCCTTCGCTACTCATCTCTCCATGTGATGATCTATCTTTGAGGCGTATGAACCTTAATTGGAGAAATCGATCAATCACCTTCACAGAATATCTTAATACTACCTTAGTCCACCTTTCGAGTACCAAAAAATTGTGTTGCACAGTGTCACTTTGGGCGATGTGCATAAAGTTCGCCGTTCTAACTCGGCGCATCGTCTTCTCTTGTTTAGTGTGCCGACCTTCTTTTGTAGACACAAATATTTTGCACTATAACTTTGGTCAAGGGCGTGCTAACTTGGTGATTTTCCTTTCATGTTAGGTGATCAACAATGTTAACTTTGAACTTCTTTTTGTACTTTTGGTTATTCCTTCAAATATTAGTCTGTTCCTTGTCCAATTCCCGAGCATCAATATTTAATAAGAAAAGGACAAGGTTAGGCAATGATGAAACTAATTATTGAGATAAGTTAACTTAAATGAGTGCAAATCTGCCACTCATCAAAACCCCTAAGTTAAACTTCTTCGTGTCCTTAAGTTAATCAAGGACACAATATGCTCAATATGGGCGTCGACAGTAGTACTCAATGAGAAATGTCATGAAAGTACCATGCCAATACTACTTTATATAGCATGTTACCCTTAATCATGATCAGAAAGGTTTAAATTGTGGCTACATTATTTGAACACAAACTCAAGCACACTTAGCTTCTTGTCTAATACAAGAACATGTTTCAACAAATATATTCAAATGCCTCACATCAACAAAGATTCCATGAACTTAGAAAGAAAATAAATAACGGTAATATGAATCAATGCAACCCTCACTCTCTCAAAGGAGAAACACATGCACACTTTGTCCCATAGGTTTGCCTATATATTCCAATCATAGCACGACCTAGTTTATGTAAGATCTCAAGGGCCTTTTAGGCTTGTAACGGGGTTGAGTGCTAAGGCATGATATATTTAAATTCGTGACATATATCTTTTTAAAAGTATTGTTTCAGTCATCATCACCGATTCTCAGGTTTTGTTTCTTATTTTTTTCCTTTGAATCTCAAATCTTGACACTCAATCTATTTGGAATTCTCCTTCATTCCGTTTTAGTTTTGTTATTCATTCAAATCTTCCAAAGATGTTTCCATCACAATGATGACACAAATAGTTTTTATCAGGAGAGGTGTCTTTTCTTTTCTTTTTTGTGAAACTCCACTTTGTTTTCATTTAATCTACTTTTTTCACACACCCAACAAAGGTTTTTGGCTTAAGTTTACTATATAAATATTGCAATGATTCAGAAAATATTTAAGGTTAGAAGGTAGGGATAATTTTGTTCAAGAGGCTTCTTTTGGTTATCAAAAATAGGTTAGGCTTAATTGTTGCCAATATGGATTCACACCCTCAAAAGGTAGTGAGAAAAAACATTACGGACAATTTGGTTCCCTCTCGATTTTTTCACCCAGAGCATGTTTAATATAAGAAAGATTCATGCAATTGGACTAACAAGTCATATTCTAAGACTCACACATGCATGCTTTCAAGTAAAACCGTACCACACATGGAAGTTTAAACTCATTTAATATATCCCAAAAGATTAAGAGCATACATGCAATGTTCATGGAAAGGCTCACACCAAATCACATTCAGTCAACAAAATATTTAAAGATATAGCTCAAAGGTGTAACCATATCATATTTGTTCTCACAACACCAACACTATGCATCATTCTCATCCTGAATACTATTCAAGACATATATTTTGATAAAAATCAATTCCCAAATTTTTATTAAAGAAAATTTCAAGAATTTCATGATTTAAAGTCATGGGGGGTTGCAACATGAAGGGAGAATGAGATAGAATTAAAGAAACACATGATTACAAAAGTGGCACACTAGTATAAAGAATTAACAAGTTAAAATTTTTTAAAATACAAACAAAAGGGGAATATTTTCATGAAGGCCCTCACCCCACCTAAAATAGAATGTAGTGTACTCAATACAAAATAAAATAAATGTACTGGAAGAATAAGAGAACGGTCCCATTGACAAGATATTCATGTAGAGTAATCTGATCTAGAGTCTCGAGTTGAGAAGCCTCAAGATTTGAATCAATACCGGTCAATAGGATCACATGAAGCAGCATAGGAGGAACAAGTGGGGTATTAGTGACGATCTCAGCAGCATAAGTTATGGAGGATTTTGGAGTGAATTCACCACACCCGACCTCTAATGTCCCTTGAAGAGACCCCTTCAACGCAGCCTGAAGAATGACCTCCTCATTCTCATGAAGCTCAGCTAGTTTCTCAGATATCCTGTTCTCCTCATCTCTCGACTTCTCCTCATATGTTTCCTCGTCCAACTCCTTCTCGGCCGTCTCAATTTCTGGAATAGAAGCAGATGCAGTGCACTAGGCATCTTAGGCGCATTTGGAAGAGGAACATCTCCCTAATTTTTTTGGAGATGTCCACAAATTGTATCTTGATCAACTCTTCCCTCAAAGTTTACACCTTCACCCTCAGGGTATTAACATCACTAAAACTACCCCTAACCTTCTCCTGAGTCTCAACCCTCATATTTAATTATTGAGCTTCGAGCATAGCTCCCTACTATTCCCTCACATTTTTTCACTCTCTCAATCACATGTGTGAAGACCTATTTAATGGCCTGCTTAATGAGACGGAGAAATTCATTCTACACTCAAGTAGCTTTTACATAAGCTGACTGGGAAAGATTACCCATCTTATATATCAAAGCCTAAGTCAATGGGGGACGACATACATGAGAAGTCACAATGGTAGTCGCAACAATAGCAGGCAATATAGATGCAGCAACAAAAATCAGACAATAACGGAAGGGTTGGAAAAACCTACCTACTCCATTGAAGCAGAAGGTGTGTTGGTCAAAATTGCAAGGGTAGCAGAGTCGAACACTAGAGTGGACTCTGTTTGTGGAAGCTTTCTCCAAGCTGCATCATCACTCAAATACACTGGAGGAGACTAGAGTATTCTTGAAATTAGTTTTTCCTCGAAAGGGAAATCATTCTCCGTCGCATAGCTGAGTAATGAGCACCGGGAAGCGAAGCGGCATCTACTCATGTTCTGCCTGAAGTAATATCTCCTTCACAATTATTTCTCCCTCTTTTACCTTTCACTAATAAAACCCACTAACACATCGTTTGGATGTCAGGCTATACATTAATTTTTGTGACGACATCACATTGCGACCAGTAAACCCGAACAAGTATCTCGCCACAATAATCATATATATCTTTACTATCTAGGAACCTTTAACCATCGAAGAAGGTGCAGACCCACCAGATATTATATGTGCCAACCACTCTTTTTAGTGTATCCGATGTATTTTTCATCTTGGTAATGTACTTATTAGGCTGATTATCCGGGGTGTCTATTATTGCGTGTATTTCAGTGGCATGACACTACACCATCTTACCCGCACTTCCAGTTCATGCAACTTCTTCTTGACATACCTTTTTCTCTTTTTTCCCATAAATTCCTAGGAATATGCATCATAAAACTCTCGTACTCATCTAGGTATATGTGGTTGACTTACTTTTGTGAAATGATCCAACTTGTGGAATTTGATTACAATCCATATTGTGGGATTCTAACTCACATCTGTATCAGTCGAGAGTCTGTCTTTCTCAGATCACGGAGGCACAATTCAGTCTCAATAATATGATGCTACCTATTGAAATGAGGTTCACCCCACACCCTATATTTTTTCTAAACTCAAAAATAAAAAGAAGAGGTTGAAACACCAACCAGAAAGCCCAAAGTAATCAAGAAATATAATTATTGAGATTAGGCTGGCACGAATTCATACCAGATGCACTCCTAGCACCTTTAATATGCTAACACGAGGATCTCAAACACTCACCATTCACCAATGTAAGAGTAAGGAATAAAAAAATCTCTCACATTTCAAAGAGATAAATTTTTAATTTGAAAGACCAGTTCCCTTTTTATATCAGGACTATTTTGCAATCAAGAAATATTTTCCCGAATGTGTTTGACAAATCAACAACTAAAGCTTAAGCTCTCAAATCTTTCGTAATTAAACACAAAACCACAAGGCTGATTCGATGGACCCAATTGATTTCACCTTGTACACTTCGATGAATTGCCTGTTGGAGTTCTGAAGGTCGATCTTGAAAGTACACTTTTCCATCTTTTCAAGCTTAGAAGGCGAACAAGAAATGATATGCAAAAAGACTTTGGGGTTTACTTTACTGTAAGGCTTACCTATTATGGTCAGAAGCATGTGAGAAAAGTTTAAACTGTTGAAAGATAAGCGTACTTCTGATCAGGGGTTCACATTACTGTAAGGCTCAGATGGGTTCTTTATTTATTGTGATGCTTCATGTATTGCATTTGGGTGTGTTGTAATGCAAATGGGATAGTAATTTCTTATGCTTCAAGACAACTTATGATTTACAAAAAGAACTATCCCATCCATGATTTGGAATTAATTGTGGTTGCAATATTTGTATGGTATCCATGTTAATTCTTTTACTTACCACAAAAGTTTGCACTATGTGTTCAAGCA
>CM064970.1:24800845-24837252 GCA_032847665.1 Solanum chilense
TTGGGTGCCTCGGGGCCAATGATTTACTAATGTAGGCAATAGGGTGTTGCATTAGCACAACTGCAATACCTCTGCCACTAGCATCTGTCTCCACTACGAAAGGCCAGGAAAAATCTGGCATAGCCGGTACTGGGGCAGAAATCAAAGCTTGTTTCAATGATTCAAAAGTTGTAGTAGCATCATCTATCCACACAAACCCTTCCTTCTTTAACAAGTCATGCAATGGTCTACATATGCTTCCAAACCCTTGGATTAATCTTCTATAGTATCCTTCAAGACCCAAGAATCCTCTGAATAGTTTGATATTGGTTGGTATTGGCCAATGTTGCACAGCTGTATTCTTTTTGGGATCAGTTGACCCCCCCCCCCAGCACTAATAAAATGCCCCAAATATTCCACCTTATCCATTGCAAAAGCACACTTTGACATTTTTGCATACAACTGATATTGTTTCATCAAATCAAATACAGCTTCCACATGAACTAAATGAGCATTAACATCTTTGCTATAAATATGAATATCATCAAAGAATACCAATACTAATTTCTTCAACAATGGTTTAAAGATTGCATTCATCAAACTCTGAAATGATGAAGGTGCATTGGTTAAGCCAAACGGCATAACAGAAATTCATAGTGCCCATCAAGAGTTCCAAAAGCTGTGTTGCAAGCATCCTCTTCAGCCATTCGTAATTGATGATAACCTGCCCTTAGATCAATTTTAGAAAAAATTACAGCTCCACCTAACTCATCCAGCAAGTCTTCAATGATAGGTATCAGAAACTTATCCTTAATTGTCATCAGATTCAAATCTCTTTAATCAACACAGAGTCTCCAACTTCCATATTTCTTCCTAACTAATACTACTGGAGAAGCATAAGGGGTAGTACTATGTTGCACCACACCTTGATCCAACATCTCTTATACTAATTTTTCAATGACATACCTTTTAATTCTTGGATACCTATAGGGTCTCTTGTTAACAGTATTTGTTTTGTCAATTAGGGGAATTCTATGATCAAAAAAACCTCTGTGAGGTCGTAATGTAGTTGGTAATTCGAATAATCATGAGTAATGACTTATTAGTGCAGCAAATGATGGCAAAATTCCCTCACTTTGAATGGCTTGAATGTTGTGACACTGCGCGACTTCTACTGCATGAGGTACATGTGACAACATGAACAATTGCCGTTCCATAGCTAAGGTCGTAGCTTTAACCGCATTCAGACCAGTGCTAGTACCTCTTAATACATTTTTTTTCCTTTGTAAACAAACTCAATGGACCTATGTTTAAAATCAAACAAAATTCTTCCCAATGTATTCCACCTATGTACTCCTAACACTATATCCACATTTCCTAGTGGTAAAAGCAAAAAATCATAAGAGAATGTGGTTCCCTTCAATAGCCAGTGAAGATTCTTGCAAATAGCAGCACTTTGCACTTCTTTACCATCAGCCACACTTATAGATTGTTCTTGAATAGAAGTAGTCTGACAGCCCAATTTTGCAGCCACTTGGTTATCTATAAAGTTGTGAGTGCTTCCAGTATCAATCAAGACTTGCAAGGGTTGTTTTTCATGGTATCTTGTTACTCTTGTGGTTTGATAACAAATGACCCCCGTAAAAGCCTGTAATGATATAGCCATAAATTCATCTGTTTTCTCCAAAACCTCTTCTATCTGTTCCTGTTCTACTTCAACATTTACTTCTTCTTCCTCAACTACTTCTACCAGATACAATTGCTTCTTTCCTCTGCGGTTATGTCCTTTCACATATTTTTCATCACAAAAAACACACAACCCTTTGGATCTCCTTTCATCCATCTCTGCTGCTGATAGCCTTTTAGTAACAACATTATTAGGGAATATATTAAACCTATTAGGTAGAGATTCAAGGGGTTTCGTGAATGTGGAATTCGAATTTGAATTTCTTTGGAAATACTGAGGTTTAAGATGGCCAGGAGTGGGTAATATAGGACCTTGGACTTTAGGAAAAGATTTGATTCCCCAGGATTGAGCTTAAGCTTCAAACACCTCATCTTGCAACCTACCTACCTTATATGCTTGCGACAAAGTTTTTGGAGCATGTATTCTAATAGACTTGTTCAACTCCTTCTTCAGACCTCCAAAAAAACAACTAATGACATTTTCATTCGAGACATTAAGTCCAGTTAATGACCTATCAAACTCAGCCTAATACTCCCTCACACTACCAGTTTGTTGTAAGTTCTTTAGGGCTTCCATGGGATCTTCAAAACCCTCTCTGAACCTTTCATTCAATGCTAACAAGAATTTAGTCCAAGATCTAATGTAGGACATGTGCCATGCCATAGCTTCACCTTCAAAGTGGATGGAAGCCACCTTCACATATGCTCAAAACGTATTTCATCCATGGAGAAGAATTGATCAACCATGTATAACCAATTTCTCAACTCACCACCAGAAAAATGAGGGAATTCTAATCACCAATAACAATTGAATAACGTACTATTGTAGTTAGGATCATTACCAGTATGCATATCATTGAATCGAGCTCCTTGCGGCGTTTCTCCTAGACAATCTCGACCAGAAATAGATTCTACCCTGCTGGGTCTTTTTCTTTTCCCTTCTGATTTCAGTTTCCAATTGCTTACCTCATTTCTATCAATTCCTTATCATCCTGTGCATTGAGATAGTTAATACTAGACATTCCTTCCATCAATTTTTTTAACTGCGTCTGAATCTGTTGAAGCTTGTCCGTTGTTTCTTCTTGACCTTTTTTGCGCGTCATCATATCAATGCCAAGGATTATCGGGCTCTGATACCAATTGATACAATTACAGAGAAGAAACAAATTCCAGGAGTAATCTCGAAGAATTTGAACGGCTAGTTCAGGGATTAAACTTGAGAATTCAGCATAAGAGAAAATTATAGAGAGAAGAAAACAATTTGATTATCAATCAATGAATGACTATCAATGATCTCATACAAACCTTTTATAGGCTCCTAGAGATTACTAAAACCAGTAAGTTTGACAGATACAATTAACAGAAATTAACTATCTAACAATCCTAACTGTTCTAACTAACTTCTGGACTTGTTAACAGATCCTTTGGCTAAATTGTATCATTTTGAAAAGGGTGTTGTTGATTTGATCTGTAACAATAACTCCCTATTTTCCAATATCTGGATTTCAAATCCGAATTCAGGATTCGAATATTGCCTATAAAAGGCAGGCCTCTTTCCATTCAAAGGGGGAGAAAAAAGGAGGAGAAAGAGACGAGGGAAAGGGAGGAAGAACGAGAGAGAAAAAAGAGAGACAGGAAGGGAAGAACGATAGAAAAGAGGGATAAGATACACCTCAAGCATTAGATTTGTGAAAATTTCTATACTCTTTCGTCTTTCCGTTTTCGATTTTGAATTCGAGTTCGAGTAAGGTTGAATTTGGAATCTCTTAATGTGAAAGCTTTAATTTGCTCCAACACAAGGTAAAATCTTTTCCAAACCTCAATTTTTATTTATTTATCCAATATTTTTGTTTACCGATAGAAAATAAGGTTTAGTTTTCTCTTTCGTTAATATGATTTTCTCCCGTGTCCTTTTCGCTTTTCGGATATGGTATTGTTTCAGTTGCTCTGAATATGTGTATCAATGTTGTTAAGTTTGATCCATCTGTTAAGAATTGTGGCTTGTGTATTACTTCATAGTTCTATGTTATTGCATGTAAAATCTCTCTTTAGTAGTCTCCTAGTCTAGCATGATAAAATTATATTTTTACGGTTTTCAGAATAATATGAATTATTTTTCTAGCATAACTTATCTGATGTTGCTTTGTGTTATAGTAGTGGTAAAACTCATTCTATTACCATGATAAATCTTACTTCACACAAGTATGAATTGCACTTTTGGTTAATCTTTTCATAAGAGCTTGTAATAGGTTCTGCTGCCTTCATAATGAGCAGAACAGTAACACTACATCTTTGGCAAAAATAATTTAGTTGCAGTCTTTTAGGAAGTGATTTGACTAATTGTAATTATGCTTAAGGTTGATCAATGTCTATTCTCTTCAAATACTCAAGTAGCCCCTCCCCCTGATCACACATTAGTCTAAATAAGTTACATGAAGTATGAAATCTATTTTTAAGTATGATAAACAACTAATTATTGAATAACTGTAAAAATCGCACATCGATACAACTATCCAACCAATTTTGATATGCTCGTTTGAATGGTATTTTAAGGTCGTTCTGTAACAGATCAAAGTTTTGTGTACTAATTGATTCAATGTCATCAAGGTACTGTCGGAATAATATTATACTTCTGTTGGTGCTGTGTTTTTTTAATGTCCGCCTAGGACTACATGATACTTGTTTTTATGTCTTCTGATAAAATCTAAAGGCCATTTTGCTAAATAAACTTCTTCTTTGTTTAGTACATGTACATTCGGGAACACATTTGGATTTAGTTTATAACACCATCTGTCCAAATCAGAGAAGCGACTAATAGCTGCGTAAGCTCGTGTCTAGCAGCCCATTTTCATATCAATAGCGTCCCTCAATTCCTCCTTATCTCAGAGTTCACGTTTTTTAAATATGCATATATGTTGTTACTAGTTTGACTAACATTTTTCGTATTAATGTTCTGTATTATGCTTGCTTTATTTTTTTGGGCTTATAAAGACCAATTGAGAGATAGTAAGACATAGTTTTTCATATCTTTTCTCGTAAATGCTCAACTTTCTAAGAAAAAGTGAACTCGGGAATGACTTCTTTTTACTTAATTTTTTAAAAAAAGAATGTATCCGTTTATGATTTTTTTAAGATTTGATAATGATTTTCTGAGTAACTTAATGATGCAGATTTTGAAGGATAAAAAGTGGAGATTTTGAGTTTTCAAAACTGCAGGTTTTAGTGTTAAAAAAATGCAGCTTCAGCATGCTCTATCGAGCATTTTTTTTAGAACATAAAAAATGCAGATTTTTATGATTAAATATACCATATTCTTGACAGCTTAAAAGTTGTATATTGAGTCTAAAAATGCAGCTTTGTAAGCTCAATAAGGTGCAGATTTTAAGCTAAAAATGTACATCGGTTGGGTGTAAGACTGCAGGTTTTGAAACTCAAAACACTGCCCTTTTGTGCGCTTTGCAAAAAGTACAAAATTTAAGCTTGAAAAGTACAGATTTTAAAAGATAAAATTGCAGCTTCTAACAGCTTCATTTCTGCAGATTTCAAAGTGAAAATGCACAAATTTTCTTAGTTTAAAATCTATTTCTCTTAGGGTCTAAAAGTGCATATTTGGAAACTAAAGACATTAGTTTGAGAGATGAAAGTGTACTATTTCTAAAACTGCAAAACAAGTAGGTATTAACGTTTGTTAGAATTTTTTATTTTTATTCTTAAACGGAATGTATGGCTTAAGTTGTTCGCTCCGAGTTATACCCATTTATATTCTTGACATCATGCCTTTATAAAATATATTGACTATTCTTACACCCCTTGATATGAGATATTTTTTAAATATTCTAACCCCATAACATACTATTTCAAGGTTTTATAGATACAATAGGTCCAAAATATAAGGTACATATATGTGTCATACAAATAAAGGTATATATTCTATATTTTTCTCTACATAATCTATTATTTTTATCTATTACCAATATTATTTGTTTATTTTGTAATTTACAAATTCCTATTTACACATGTTATTTTTAATCTAATCTATTGTTAACTTATCTCTACAAAATAATCTTTTATGCGTTTTAAAAAACTTACATGTATATACTATATTTTTTTTATCATAAATATATATTTTATTTAAATTATACATCACATATTACTACACATTTAAAAGGAACTACTATTATATTTTTATTTCACGACGAATTTTCACGAATTTAACATCTATACATTTTAATATAAATTTATTATGGTACAAGTATATTCTTTTACATATTAATTTATCATATATTTAAGTACATTTATTTATTTTTACCACATAATAGATATACTACTATTAAATTTTAATATAAATTTATTATGGTACAAGTATATTCTTTTACATATTAATTTATCAAACATTTAAGTACATTTATTTTTTTTACCACATAATAGAAATACTACTATTAAATTAATTTTATAAAACAGACATATGTTGTACCTTGTATTTTTTTTCATAAACTAACTAATTAAAGTATATTTTTTTTAACGAAAAAATAAATAACCAAGTTTTTGTAATTATATTTTCCTAAATTGAGTTTAAGGACTATCTTCGGATAGACTCTGAGGGGTGCTTAACACCTTCCCTTGAGTAACCAAAACCCTTACTCAGAATTTCACTTGTTTCGCAAATGTAAAACAGAGTTTACATTTACATAAAAAATGGTTTTCCTAATATTTTCCTTAAAATTTAGGCGGCGACTCTTAAACAAATAATTTTTAAAAAAATCAGAGTGTCAGTCATATTATATTGTGAACTGTTTTCAATCGGTTCGAAAATAGTGGTGCGACAGGTATGACACCGTTTGAAGTTCCTTGTGGTACAAGGTATAGATCTCCTAGAGGTTTGTTTGAGGTGTTTTATATAGGTCCCAAGTGGGTACATCATGCTTTGGAGAGAGTTCAACTTATTATAGAAATGCATAAAATGGTTCAACGTCACCAAAAGTCCTTTGAAAATATTAGAATAAGCGATCATGAATTTTATATTGATGATGGATTTACTTGAAAATTTTACCAATGAAAGATGTAATGAGGTTTCGTAATGAAGGGAATCTTATCCACCATGGTGAAGATCCTTATTATTTGTTGAGGTTGATCGTGATGGTGGCTTATTAATTAAAATTCCACTCCGATTTATCGTTGTTGAACCTAGTATTCCATGTACATTTATTGAAGGAATGTATCGGTGATCTGACATCTATAATACCATTAGAGAGTCTTGGTAGAAAGAAAAATACTTTCATTTGATGAAGTTCCAGTTGTGATTTTGGACCAGGAAGTTAGAAAGTTATGATACAACGAAGTTGCTTCTATAAAAGATGTTGTAGAGGACCAAATGGTTGAGGGTGCCACTTGGTAGCCCGATGCCGATATGATTTCCTAATATCCTTATCTCTTTTAGTATCATCATGACCCAAGGGTACCCCTAGATATAATATGGCGTATAGAACCCCAAAGGAATTCATACAAGACACTTAGCTCTCACAACATATGAAATAGAACAAGGGATAGTCCAAGTCCAAAATATTTTATATAACGAAAAGCGTAAGTCTAAACTTTTGTCTCATTAGAGCCATTTTATCTTAGCCCATAAATCATGTCCAAAGTAGCAATACATGAAAGAAGCTAAGACATTAAAACTCCATCCTTGAATCATGAGGACTCACCAAAGCTCGAGAATCACTCAAATCACTTACTGGTCATGAAATTGAGCACCCTAAATATCAGACCCTACATTTAGGAAAAATATAGGAAAGAGTATGGCGTTAGCACAAAATAATATACTAAGCATGATTCCACATATAAAACATTGAAACTATGCAAAAAGACAAATTTCATGTTATGACATTTAATTTACCATGTTAAACATCATACAAATGAGTTGTTAAACATAAGTCGTAAATAACAGTCAATGAAGGTGAACTTCATCTTTAAAACCGTTGAAGCTCATATGTGATACTTCTTGAAGTAACCTTGGTTCGTTATTACTTGTGGGGGAATAGCCTTAATCCATATGAGATCATGTGACCTATAACATGATTCCCGTTGTTTCCCACACCAAAAAATTTTATCCTACTTGAAAAGGTAGAACCATGAACATCTAGCTTAAGTTGATCCCCTAGCTAATAAACCTATGGAGAATATAGTAATGAGATGATGATATTGCTACTAAAGATCCGGCCTCTACTAACGTGTGGACTTCCATCTAATGATATTATTTAGGAAACCCAACCTCAATTGACGTGAGAGCTTTCATATCATATTCAATATCCACTCAGTTCTAAGTATAAATCCGACTGATTAGTTATTAAGTCTTGACTTTTCTCATAATCCATGGAAATTTGCCCTTATACAATCACACCAAGTTAGTTTCATTAAGATATCTCCGTATATCATGCATGCGAACCTTTCACCATCCATACTCTTTTTATAATCACTTTTTATATTTGATTCAATTAGGTAAGAAAGACTTTCAACCAAAGAATTATTTCCATGTGAGAAAATAATTACATCATGCTAGTTATGTGTTTGTGAGAATGTCCTTTCAACAACACAACAACAACATCATCATTGATACTTTACTCTGAAAGCACCCTTAAAATATTTGCATAGATTTCATAAAACAATTGATAAGTCCATAATTTATCTCTTGAGGTCAAAACCCATTTTAAACAATAAACTCTTATAAAACATGGGTTAGATATGAGTTTCATCATATATTCTGATAAAACATGCAATACATGTTTAATTTCGTAAATCTCTTCCTTGAAGATCAAAATGGAACATTATATGATTCATAACTTTAAAACATCGGGAAAACATTGGTTCATGAAAAAATCATCATAAAATCATTTTAATTCATATATTCATGCTTGATTTCATAAAAACATTCTTTCTTAAATAAAACCCACATAAAAATATCATAATTGGAATATATATATATATATATATATATATATATATATATATATATATATATATATATATATATATTCATGGGGTATCATCACAAAAACAATAGTATTTCATAAATGCATTCATAAGAGATAATAGTTCAATCATTTAAATCAACATTGAAGATATCCCATGATTATTGAAGAAAAAGCTAACTCTATTGGACAATTATAACATTTGAAATTGAGAAATTTATGAACTACATGGATGAAAAGAATCCATGGATGAAAGCTATCATACCTCAATCCCCAAAGCTTTACTTCAATGGAGAAATTGAGGGTTGAACTTGATCCTAGATTGAGTACTTTCTTCTTCTTCTTCTTCTTCTTCTTCTTCTTCTTCTTCTTCTTCTTCTTCTTCAAGTTTCTAGAGAAGAAATATTAGAGAGGATAAGCTTGATTTACTTTAGGAAATTTAAGAGAATGAATTTATTTTGGGTGATTTGGGTTTTAGAATCATTATTTAGGTCTTTGGAAAGATGGAAAAATGACTTAGTATTGAGTTAAAACAATTGAGGGAATGGACCCAAAAGTCCCTGGTTAGAAACTGCCAAAATGGCATAATGGAGGTTAAAATGGTTTGTTATCATCACCACGGGCCATCAAACATGTCCTGAGGAATTTCTGCCTGACAGTGCTTCAATATTTACTTTGAGATGGGAATTGGGCAAACTAAACTCGGTGTTGTTGGAAAGAGGACTCAAAATAAATTAATTTGTTAGGTCATGGGACACTTAATTTTTTTTGAGATAAAAATATATGATTATGTGAAGTTGACTCTAAACTCTAAATGTAATGAAAAACCCTTCATATGAGGCTCACCGAGCCTTGATGCCTACAACGAGCCATAGTATCTCTCTTTTTTCATGATCCAGCAGCTAGGTAACCTTCCCCATAACCCATAAAAACTAACTCACCTTCACGAAAACACGATCCATCAAGTGGCTTTTGGAAGTACCCCTTGTCTGTTAAGACTTAGGGAGCATACTTCCTTGAAACCAATCCCTTCAACACGATGCATGGAGGTGACTGTGGGAGGGGAGGCATCTTTTAAGCCACGTCCTAAGGTCTATGGGCACCACCACGACTCGTGCTTCCTATCGTAACTCGTGGGGACTTTCTTGGAGGGTGTGAAGGTACAAATATTTATCTCATGCGTTAACACTTAGTCTCTAGCTTAGACTACTAAATTTTGAGGTGTCACACCTCTTATCCTAATCTAGTTTGAGGTGTTTATCCTCATACAGTTCATTCTTGCGGATTCATGTGTCTTAGTATTTCTATTGTTTTCTTATTCATGCATGTATGTTATATGAAAAGAACTTTTAAAGTCTATGTTAGGTTGGAATCAATTTTCTCTTGATTATGTGCATTTATGTCATTGCTACAATGGTGCGGTGTTAGATCTCTTCCCCCACCCTCTTTATGTTTCCTTAAGTTCCATTGAAAGAGGAATTTTCCAAGGGGAATGTATTGTAACACCTCATTTTTTGATAAGGGAATAGGTTGCATGAATTTTACTAGTTCAATCCTGTGAGGCTAGTAAATTGTTTGTAGAACTTTTTATGGGTTGTAAAACAGTCTCGTAGAAAGAGGGAAAACAATGTTTGAATATAAAGTTTTTTTATGTCGAGTCTACGATTGAACATGAGAGTATGTCAAATGATCAAGGGTTGTATGTAGGTTATATAGAAGCAATCTAAACTTAGTCAAATTTTGGGGTTAAGGTTAGGCTCTACGGGTGATGTCTAGGAACCGTAACAAGTCAAAAATACAGAAGAAAAGTCAAGTTAAAAAATAGTCAAAATTAAAGCTTCAGAACTTTTCTATGGTTCACCAGAACGTTCAATACAAACTCCATACGGTCCATAGGAACTCCTACGGATCGAATGTACGAACCATAGAAATTTCCAGTAGTTGTTTAAGGGATTTTTATGTCTTTTCCCTATGTGTTTTAAACCCATGTTATGTTGTTTTTGCATCTGTACTAATACTTATAGATAGACTTTCAGTTCCAAATTAATCCACTTTAAACCATTCTCCTATTTTCCAAAACCCCAATAAAAATTTTTCTCCCTAATTCCCTCTTCACCTAAGGAAGAATAAGAAGTTAAAGTTCAATCTAAGGTTTTCTATTCAGAATTCATATTGGGATTTGAGTAAAATGGTATTTGGGTATTTACTCACGGAGTCCATTCTTTCATGGGTTCCCAAGGTTTTCAATTTCTCAATTCAATTGATCAAATTAGGGTTCTTCTTAATTTTACACGAGTTTCATTTGAGTTATGATTTTTATAGTGTTGATTCTCATATTGCATGAAGTAATATATGAATACAAGCATGATGATTAAATTTCAATTTGAACTTATGATGAACCCATGAACTATGAACATTGAAGGATTATGAATGTCTTATGAAAATGATATTTATGATGATAAGGCGCTTTTAGATGAAAGTATAAATTTGTTGTGAAAGATTTTCTCACATACAAATATGATCATGATTATGAAAGGTATTTCTCATATGTGAAAGGTTTTTCTGATCTATGCTTGAATTGTAATTTAAGGAGTTATTCTATGTTTAGACTTTGAGATGTAGATTTGTATTGATCATTGTCTTTCGTATTCTATAATGATATTTTGCCTTTATCTATTCTATTGGGATTTAGTCTTACGACAAAGATGACTTGATATGGAGACTCATATAGGGTAGTATCTAGTAGTAACCGCTTGTCCCTAACTACCTTCCCCTGTTTAATTGTGAAATGTACTTATCAAATGTAAAAGGTTTTCTCATGTATGGTGGAGTTGTAATTTAAGAAGGTATTTATTGTTTTGAATTTAAGATATAGATTTGTATTGATCATTGTCTTTCCTATGCTAAAATCATATTTCACCTTTATCTATTACATTGGGATGTAGATTTAGGACTGAGAGAATTTGAGATGGAGACTCGAATAGGGTAGTCTGTAGTAGTAACCTCTAGTCCCTAACTACGTTCCCCCATATAATTATTTTAAATGTCTTATCTTGTTTATCCACTTAAGAAAAATATGATATGTATGGATGCTACCTTGGATATTGGAATTCCTTCTTTCGGTATAAGGGATACACCAGATTATATGATATAAGTCTCATGGTCTTATTTTCAATAAAAGTTAAGTCCCACAAAATGAGTATGTTTCTTCAATGACTTCTTATATCTCTTATTCTAAATGTGTTGACCATATTTTTTGAGTTATATTTTGTTTCTTTAAAGCTTCCAAAGTTTCAAATGTTTTTCATGCATTACTTGTTTAAGTTATCTGTGTAATCATATATATTAGTCATATTTCCCCATATTTTGTATATATTATGTACTAATGCATACCTGTATTTTATGATATAAGATTGTAACTTTTGAAATCATTGTTCCTGTTATATAATACGATGCATGATCAATGTCTTGTGTAGGACCTTTCGGAGTTCTATATGCCATGTTATACCTATAACGTTTTCACATTTCATATTTAGTTCTGCTTCCATTAGCTTCTAGTAAACTAAAAAGTACAAATTAAACTAAAGTTTTCTGAGATCAATTTTTTGGGAATTCTCCATTTGTTATATTTGTATTATAAATATGAATTTTGTAAGGTTTCCATACAATATTTGTATAGTGGTTTGATTAGTCTGAACTTTTGATGGATTGGGCCATTTGGGATAATGCTTCGTACAAAGATATTTTCATTCTCACTGTTGGAAATTGACACCTCTGACAAAGGAAGAAGTAGTCCCCTCCGCCTCACCACATCCTTTGATCTTTTGTGTATGGTTTAATACGAACATTACATGAACTATTGTTGTTAAAATTTAATAAGTGATACGCTCAAACTTACTTCTCAAATAAGAAGTAAAGCGGTCGTGTCAAGTAAATAACCCAACTACTGAGGTTGGGATCGTTCCCATGAGGAAAATAGTTTAGACTTAACTTCAATCTATTATTACTATTGTTCAGTCAATTACTTCCTTGGAAAGCAAAAATGATAAAAGGGGGGTTTTCTATTTCTAAATAAATGACAATAACTAGCAAAATTGAAAGAGACACTAAAGAGCTTCAAATGTTGGAGTTTAATCAATTAATGAAAGTAACTAGGGTTTACGTGTTCCCCACAGGTTCATAACTTGATAAGTCTAACTATCACAATTCATTCCTAGTATCTTGCATGGAAAGTTATAAGTTATGTATTTCTAAATCCTTGGTCCGGCATCTAGAAAATTTCACTCCGCACCTTGGTCCTGCTACGTGTGTTTCTATCCTAACCTTATCTTTACCTCATATTAAGCATCGTATTCGATATTTGACTAAGTTATTACCTCGTACCAATCAATACTAGCGTATTAGATAGTATACACTAAATCTATTTTGATAATTCTTTTCTTATTATCTACCTCCTTTGTCCGGCAAGTAGCATTAATGCGAGTTCTAACGTTAACCATCCGTTAAAAAGACTTCTAAGTGAAAGAATTATCAATACATGCAAGACACTATTCTAGAATTATTATTTTAGTTAGATTTTACCTCATTATTCGCCTATGGTTCCCACAACCCTAGTTATGGAGTTTAGTTACCCATAGTCATAATCACAATATTCAAATATATGATATAAGAATTCATGTACTTACTTCAATCAGAAAGAGTAAAATCCGAAAGTTCGCTTGATTAATCATCAAAAATCACCAACAATCAATTACAAGAATCTCAAAATAATCAAGAATCTCACAAAAGGCCTAAAAAATAATCAAGAGTCTAACAATAATCAAGGGCCTAACCAATTAATCCAGAGTCTAACCTCAAAAATAAAGTTTTTCGAACTATTTCTAAAAAAATAAAAACCTAATTAAACAAGGACTCTATTTACCGGAAATGTGTCAAAACGCCGCTGGATCGACGGACATCGTGACGGATCGTCGTAGTCACGACGGACCGTCATGGACTCTCTCGTCCCATACTTGTGCAATTTCTTCTGCTTCTCTCTCTTTATTACATTCGACGACAGGTATGACGGACCATCACAGGCACAATGGTCCGTCGAGGGTCTCTGTTCCAAAACACTTGAAATCTTGGAATATGGGTACTGGGACTACTTCTCTGAACTTCATGATGAACCTGCAAGACGGACCGTCATAGAAACGACGGTCCGTCATGCTTTCCGTAACCCCACACTTGGTCAGACTTCCGCATCTTCCTTCAGCAGCTGCACTACGCTGCCACCTACGGACCGTCACTACACTTCCCCATCTTCCCCACACTTGATGAATTCTTGCATATATTTCGTCCTTAGTTCCAATGGAAATAACCTATCAAGAAAATCTATTTTTAAATCCCCCTCGAGTAACCCGACCTTCCCTAATAGGCCTCTCATCCTTCCATTGTTCATACAAAACCTGAGCCACATGTTTGAGTTGATAGGCGCCTAGTTCTGCCTTTTCTTGAGAGGTCACTCCCACGACATCTACCACCTTGAGTACTTCATCCATAAACCCTTGTGGGTCTTCTTCCACCTTTGATCCAAAGAATGAAGGGTCATTCATCCTTGTTAAATCCCTTATTCTTCAAGTGGTGGTTCTAGGATTGGGATTCACTTGTACCCTAGAATCTCTCGCAAATTGAGTAGCAAACATTTGAATCACACTATGCATGCAAGACCTTATCTAAACACTGGAAATAGACCCTTCTTCAATAGGGACTTGAGGGTTTTGCGTAGCCTGGGGGATAGTGCTATCGTATCTGCCAGATTGTCAACAAGTGGAGGCAACTCTAGATGGGGCCCTCTGCGTGGAGCCAACTCATTAGCTCATCCCTGATGAGGCCGCTATCAACAGTGCCCAGAGGGGTCTTGAGCTGATCAACGTGCCATATAGGCACACCTTTTTGGACCTGCATAGAGAAAATATCATGCACGGGAAAAGGGTAAGTAGTTGTGACCTTAAAAGCCTTCTCGTGCATGACCGCCTGTAGAATCAACGCAAAATCCACCTCAAACCCGGCTCTCATCGCCGCCATCAGTACTGCTCAATCCCATGTGACGATATTATCAGCGGCAGTGGGGGAAAGGTAGTGGCGGACAATCAACCACAAAAACTTCGCCGTGAAAGTCAGGTTGGCCTTCTTAATGGCCCCCTTCGGCTCGATCACCCAGTCGACACCCTCTCCGTCAACGGACAAGTGCGATGGCTCACGCAGAAATTGGCTATCTTTAACAATCTGCCATCGATAGTCAAACTCGGCAGTGAGAGGGGCCCGATAAGCATCAACATCCTCGCCGTATAGAAACTGGCGTATGGTAGGCAGGGAGATATCAACCTGAACGCCACGTGCTCAGACCTGCTCCAGTGGGGCCTGTTTGGCGGGGGCAGCCCGCCTATCAATCTATGATCGGAGAGTCGCTACGTAGGATGCATAGAACTCTTGGACCAACTCTTCACTATAACGTCCCAAAGGACGTGCTGTCCACTCAAGTCGATGTCTGGTAAAGAGATTATGGATCTCAGGCATCGTGGGGAGACTTCCCGTAAGGACCCGCCGCTCCAATGTAAGTGTCCGAGTCATAACTCCTTTCTCATTCAGGAACTTAGCATCATAATAGACTTGAAACTACCCGTCGACACACCACCGGTTGGGCTGGTCAGAAACTGGGGTGAGAGCACCAGCTGGTGAACCGGGTGTGGATTCCGAACTTTCAGCCTCAATAGATGAGGCCGACGCTGCAGCGGTGGCGGGTGCGGGAACCTTAGCAGATCTGGAGGCTTCCTCCAACCACGAAACTCCTAAGGAGCCAGACGCTCCTTCTTCATTAGTGGCTGACCCAGAAGGTGTGCCGGTCAGTGTGTGCTCCTCATCAGACTGGGAGGCAGTGACTACGCTGGACTCTACCTTTTTGGGTGTGGCTCTGGCTGCACGTGTAGCACGGGATGGGGTAGAATTTCCTGGGGGCACGTACTGGGGGTGATGCTCATCATCAGAGCCAATGACCAGGCGGGAAGACGGGGTGACATACTTCGATCGCCCGCGTGCATAGACTCGATCTTGTTTTGGTGCCATAGTAGATAGTACCTATAAAGGATAAATATAAGTACTAGAAGGAGCAAACAAGACAAGCAAAACCACACAAAATAAATAAAAAAAATTAAAATAAAATGACATTGCTATAATAACAGAGAAACACAACGGACTCATGATGGCTCATCGTGAGTACGACGGATCGTCATGGGGTCCGTCGTGTCTTACTTGGACTATGTTAATATGTAGAACCCCAAAGGAGAGTCTCTGACAAGTATGACGGTATGTGCAGGACGGACCGTCAAAGGTACGACGGTCCATCGTAGGTGTCCGTCATAGGACGCTTGAAAAAAATATGGAGACCCTTAGGAGAGGGGTCTCTAACCATCATAACGGTCATGCAGTACGGACCGTCGTGGGTATGACGGTACGTCGTTGTTGTCCATTTGAGGACACTTAGAAAAAAATGAGAGAACCTTAGGAATAGGGTCTCTGACAGGCAGAACGGTTGTGCAGGACGAACCGTCGTAGGGATGACGGTCGGTCGCATGTGTCCGTTGGAGGACACTTAGAAAAAGTGAGAGACCTTTAGGAATAGGGTCTCTGACAACAAGAACGGTTGTGCAAGACGAACCGTCATGGAAACAATGGTCCATCGCATGTGGACGTTGGTGGACACTTGGAGAAAATATGACAGTGGGGTGTTAGGGCGGTTGGAACGGACCCAATGACAGCCCGTCATGAGTACGACGGTCCGTCATCGGGGTCTTATTTTTTAAGTCAGTGACAGAACTGGAGATGCCCCATTCATCCCCTACGACCCAAATCGAATTGGAAGTGTTTAAACCTACATTTGTCTAACCTAAATACCTAGTAAACTAGCAATGCTAAAGCACCTATTTCTAGGGTTTTAACACGGCAATTTTGAGGATTTTTAACCTAGGTCAGACAGAATTATATAAAAAAAATGAACATATCAAGAAGAACTAGGATAATACTATTTGATAATCAAAAATGCAATATAAATGAGAAGAAATTAGAGACACATACCTTAGAATTTGAGAAAAACCAGAGGGAAAGGTACTTGGTGATCAAGAAGACACCCATAACAGCAACTCCGACCAGTAGATGATGACTTTTAGGAATTTGGAGAATTTGAGGGAAAAAGATCGGTTGTAAGAGAGCTTTGAAAGTTGAAAAGGGAGGCAAATGGGAGAAAGAGTGAAAGAATGGGGTTAAATTAAGGGGTGGGGATTTTAAATGATGAATTTTTAAAAAAACCCAGTCGGGTCGGGTCGGGTACGCTTCATTAAAGACGCGACGATTCCCCGACGACGGTCCGTCCATGTTGTGACTGTTAGTCGTTGGTTCCGTCGCGTGTGCCCTAGTTTGAAAATAACAGAAACACGTACCTCACACGACAGATTCATGCGAAGGTCCATCACAGGAGCAACGGTCCGTCGCTGTACTTGTTAGTGACTGCTGCAGAGTAATTTTCTGCAGAATTTCCTGGTGGTGTGCCTGCAAATTTAAAACCCATTAGTAGAAAATGCTACCATTACTAGAAAAAAATCTATAAGTATTGGGTTGCCTCCCAACAAGCGCCTGATTTAACGTCGCGGCACGACTAAGGACACTTTATTACTTAGCCTTCATCAAGATGGTATGCCTCTATCACTTCATTCACCAATGCAGTATGCCCAAAATAGAGTTTTATGCGTTTTCTATTAACCTTAAACTGCACTCCCTCCTTGGTTTTTAACTCAACTGCTCCATGAGGGAATACTTGGTTAATAAAGTAAGGTCCAGTCTGTTTGGACTTGAGCTTGCCCAGAAGACAAGGCAATCCAGAACTGTCTAAAAGCACTAAATCCCCAACCATAAACTCTTGTTTTGCACTTTATTGTTCATTCTCCTTCTTCATCTTTTCTTTTTGAGATATGGCGGATACCGATTGGAGCTCACCACTCTGCCTCATGGTCCTACAAATGTTGAAGGTCGCTTCTTCATTTTTCAACCGAAATTTCATCTGCCCCTTTTCCATATCAACTAAGGCTCGACCTGTAGCAAGGAATGGCCTCCCAAGAATAATAGGCACTTCAAAATCGACATCACAATAAAGAATAATAAAATCTGCCGGAAATATGAATGACTCCACTTTTACTAGCACATCATGGAGTATCCCTATAGGCCTTTTAACTTTTCGATCACCCTTCAGTAGCCGCATCGCAGTGAGTGTTGGGTCACCCAAACCCAACTTCTTGTAAATCGAGAGGGGCATGAGATTTATGCTTGCACCCTGATCACATAATGGTTTCGCAAAATGTAATGACCCTACTGTACAAGGAATAATGAACGCACCCGGATCTTCTTTCTTTTGTATGAGAGATCTTGTAGCAATAGCACTACAATGATGCATTCTATCATCATCCTCGAAAGTGATCAATATTTTCTTTGTAACCAGATCTTTCATAAACTTGGCATAAGCGGGCATTTGTTCTATAGCTTCTATCAAAAGGACAATGATAGAAAGCTGCTTCATCATAGTTATAAGACGTCGATATTTACCATCCTGGGGATTTTTCACTAATCTCTGAGGGAAGGGTTGTGGTGGTCTAGGCATGGGAATTACCTTCATAGGGACTTGTGCATCTTTTCCAGTGCTCTCTTCTGCTTCACCACTACCCTTTACCACCTTATCATCATCCTTTCTCACCTTTTTCTCATTAGATGGCATAGGTGGGTCAATGGTTTGCTTACCACCCCGAGTAGTGATTGCCATACAGTGCACATCATTTTCATATTTTGGAAAGTGTTGCTAGGAAGTGTGCCCGGTCGCCGTGTGTTCACAGTCGCAGATAATTGGGCCATTTGAAACTTGATCTGCTGAATTGTATTGCATGTGTATCAACTTTTTGCCCAATACCTGCTAAATCACACCTTAACTCTTTAATGTGCTCATCACTAGCATCGAACTTCCTCATCATTTTGTGCTACATATCCTCAAGTCGCGTCATACTATCTCCACCATCCCTAGGAGTAACTTCACGATTTTGAGGAGGGACATAGGGCCCATTCCTATCATTTTTGTTACCGTACTTACCCCTGTTGAAGCTTTTGTCGCGGTTGTAGTTACCATCTCGAACATAATGACCCTCACGATTATAGTTACCATAGATCTGACCTTGGTTCCCTTGACCTTGGCGCCAATTATCCTGATTTGAGCCTTGGGCGCTCGGTCGGAAACCCCCGTCTGCTCATTTACTGCATAGGAGTCCTCCGCATAATAGCATTCATCATTAGGTGGTGGCGGTTTAGGCAAGTAGTTAACTGCATTTATCTTATCTGCACCCCAGTGATATGTTTTAGTACCAACCCAAGCTCAGTTCTCATCTGAGTCATTTCTTCATGAATCTCATCTGTGGCTAGGTTGTGAGTGGACTACACTGGGAAGGTATTTCTCCCGGTATCTGACTTCCTATTACTCCAAGCTTTATTATTTCGGGAGATTTTCTCTAACTTTTCGGCAATCTCAGCATAAGGACACTCCCCATAAGATCCACCTGCTATAGTGTCCAACACCTCTTTATTATTATCATCCTGTCCTCGATAGATGTATTCCTTCAGTGACTCATCATCTATATGTTGATTTGGGTCACTTCTCAAGAACGAGGTGAATCTATCCCAAGAACTACTAAGTGACTCTCCTGGTAGTGCCACAAAGTTGTTCACTCTTTCTTTGTGGTTTAGTTTCTTGGAGACCGGATAGTAGCGTGATAAGAAAACATCCCTTAGTTGGTTCCAAGTGAAAATTTAGTTGTACGGGAGCTCAGTGAACCATATAGCAGCCTCTCCTGTTAGTGAGAGAGGAAACACTCTAAGCCCTATTACATCCAAATCCAAGTCAGGCCTCCCTACACATCTTTTACACACTGCCCTTACCTTAGCTATATGGGCATGTGAATCCTTAGAAGGTAGCCCTGAAAACAAACCTTTGTCAGTGAGCATTTACATCAGGCTACTAATTACCACAAAGGTGTGGCGTGGTGGTAGAGGAGGCAAGACAAGTGGCCCATCGGAGTCTGCTATGTTATCATAGCCTCTGTAGAATGCTTGGGGCCGTGGAGCGGGATTTTTCTGCCTCTGTTGGTGTTCACCCAGGGCATCGGGTAACAACTGACCATGAACATCAACCGGAGCAGTATGCTCTGCTTTGGATCATCATCATTAATTCCCAAGTTTCGATTCATGTTGCGTAGTGTACGCTCTAATTCGTGATCGTAGGGAAACAAGGGTTCTCTTCATCTCCGTGTATTTGTCTACAAGGAGGGTGGTTCTGCACGAATCAAAAACAATAAAACAAAGTAAAATCAAGAAAATATCAACTAAACTATAGTAATAAGTTTAAGTTAATCTAAATGCTTCTTTCCCCGGCAACAACGCCAAAATTTGATACGCTCAAACTTACTTCTCAAATAATAAGTAAAGCGATCGTGTCAAGTAAATAACCCAACTAGTGAGGTTGGGATCGTTCCCACGAGGAAAATCGTTTAGACTTTACATCAATCTATTATTACTATTGTTCAGTCAATTACTTCCTTGGAAGGCAAAAATGATAAAAGGGGGGGTTTTCTATTTCAAAATAAATGAAAATAACTAGCAAAATTTAAAGAGACACTTAACAGCTTCAAATGTTGGAGTTTAAACAATTAATAAAAGTAACTAGGGTTTACATGTTTCCCACATGTTCATAACTTGATAAGTCTAACTATAACAATTCTTTCCTAGTCTCTTACATGCAAATTGATAAGTTATTTATTTCTAAATCCTTGGTTCGGCATCTAGAAAATTTCACTCCGCACCTTGGTCCGGCTACGTGTGTTGCTATCCTAACCTTTATCTTTACCTCATATTAAGCATCGTATTTGATATTTGACTAAGTTATTACCTCGTACCAATCAATACTAGCCTATTAGATAGTATACACTAAATCTATGTTGATAATTATTTTCCTATTATCTACCTCCTTGGTCCGGCAAGTAGCATTAAGGCGAGTTCTAACGTTGGCCATCCGTTAAAAAGACTTCCAAGCGAAAGAATTATCACTACATGCAAGACACTATTCTAGAATTGTTATTTTAGTTAGATTTTACTTCATTTTTCGCCTATGGTTCCCACAACCCTAGTTATGGAGTTTAGTTACCCATAGTCATAATAACAATATTCAAATATATGATATAAGAATTCATGTACTTACTTCAAGCAGAAAGAGTAAAATCCAAAAGTTCGCTTGATTAATCAACAAAAATCACCAACAATCAATTACAAGAATCTCAAAATAATCAAGAATCTCAAAGGTCTAAAAAATAATCAAGAGTCTAACAATAATCAAGGTCCTAACAAAATAATCCAGAGTCTAACCTCAAATACGAGGTTTTTCGAACTATTTCTAGAAAATAAAAACCTAATTAAACAAGGACTCTATTTACTGGAAATCTATCAAAACACGGCTGGATCGAAGGACATCACGACGGATCGTCGTGGTCACGACGGACCGTCATGGACTCCGTCGTCCCATACTTATGCAATTTCTTCTGCTGCTCTCTTCATTACCCTCGACCGCAGGTATGACGGATTGTCACAAGCACAACGGTCCGTCGAGGGTCTCCGTTCCAAAACACTTGAACTCTTGGAATATGGGTACTGGGACTACTTCTCTGAACTTCATGATGAACCTGCAAGACGGACCGTCATGGACACGACGGTACGTCATGCTTTCCGTAACCCCACACTTGGTCAGACTTCCCCATCTTCCTTCAGCAGCTGCACTATGCTGCCACCTACGGACCGTCACTACACTTCCCCATCTTCCCCACACTTGATGAATTCTTGCATATATTTCTCCCTTAGTTCCAATGGAAATAACCTATCAAGAAAATTTATTTTTAAATCCCCCTCGAGTAACCCGACCTTCCCTAATAGGCCTCTCATCCTTCCATTATTCATACAAAACTTGAGCCACATGTTTGAGTTGATAGGCGCCTAGTTCTGCCTTTTCTTGAGAGGTCACTCCCACGACATCTACCACCTTGAGTACTTCATCTATAAACCCTTGTGGGTATTCTTCCACCTTAGATCCAAAGAATGAAGGGTCATTCATCCTTGTTAAATCCCTTATTCTTCAAGTGGTGGTTCTAGCATTGGGATTCACTTGTACCCTAGAATCTCTCGCAACTTGAGTAGAAAACATTTGAATCACACTAGTGATTGAAGACCTTATCTAAACACTGGACATAGACCCTTCTTCAATAGGGACTTGAGGGTTTTGAGGAGCAAGAGGGGAAACCACCTCATTCAAATTCTCCTCTTCGACCCTCTTAACATTATTCCTCCTTGTATTCACGGCGTATAAGCAAAATAAAAGTATTAGAAGGAAAGAGTTAAATACATAGTGTTAAGACTCCAAGAACGATCATAGAATAATGAAGAAAGTAAGGTTCCTAATCATCTGTTAGCCTCTTATTGCTAAGGGTGGCACACTTCCCATTTATGAATATGACTCTACTTGACGTGGTTTGAATGAAATCAACCCTACTATTATCCTAAAACATTATGCTCTGATACAAAGTTTTTAACGACCGCGGAGTACCCTCTAGACGTTAACTGTGTACTCGACCTCGAAGAGGTCTCGTACAGTCCTCTTAGATTAATCTTCATGGCATAATGAACTTGAAACAATACAGAAAATTTAAAACTTTTATATATGGTGAAGTATACGTAGACTTCTCACATATCATATATGGAGTTTACATAGACTCTTCGTTTATGGAGTTCACATAGAATCCTCATTTAGCAATATAACCGATTCATAGTCATATTTTAATGTTGTATCACAAAACCATCTATTAACAAGCTTTCTTAAATGATGTAGAAGCAAACCAACTAGCCGGAACCTATACACATAATATAAAAAGGGAGAAAGGGGCTAGTACAATTAATGCACTAAGTAGGGAGAAATGCATAAAACCCATTAAAACATGAGAAAAGGACATTTAAATGTAAAATACTCATTTATGTGGTTTTTGTAGTCATTTATATCAGCAGGACAACATACAAGACAATATTCCAAAAACGTCAAAACTAAAGTGGAGGCATAACCTTAGCACTTCCTAGGGTCCATTTGTGCAATACAGAGTTAGCATCCCATACTATTAACCCTACTAATAATTCCCATACAAACCATGTTGGCCACACATATTACATTTACATTCATCACATACAATCATAGGTGAAATGCATAGATGATGTGTAACATTTGGACATAAGGATATGTTCACTTCATGTATTTTCCCTACAACTTACATATTCTTATATTACATTATGACTACAAAAGTTCGCTATAACATCCCTCAAACCCTACAAGTGCAATGAACAAGTGAAGTCCCAAATACCCACTTAAACTTATTCCAATTATTAGAATATCATAGGCTAATTTATTCTTCATTAATTAGATTATAAATTTGGGAAGATGTACCATAATCGACAAAGACCATGAGAGCTTGAATTAAATCAGGTGTGGTAAAGCCCCACACCAAAAAGTGTTCTACTTGACAAGGTAGACCCTACATACTAGCTACTATCTAGATCTACTAGATAATTCCTATGGGGGTACGTACTTAAGGGGGAGATTGATTCTAAGTACTCTACCTACTGCATTAGCGGAGGAGCCCCCATCTCTTGGGTATCCCTAGGATGACCCAACCTCCTGCACTAATGGAATAGTTTTTTCCTCATTGGATATACCATCTTGATAGTTAATATACTTTCCCAACATAAATACCATTGTTTAATTGTATGTACATAAGTGAAGATTAATCCATCTTCGTTCAATACAAGTTAACATAAAACTCTTTAATGTATTAGGTGAAAATACAATTTCATCATAGAAGTAACGTACATATCTGAGTAGCACTTCACAATCTCAATATATAGTGTTTTCACGTGGACTATATTTTCAATCAACACAAGAGATCAACTATACTATACACAATTATACCACACAATAGGTATGGTTGAAGAGAATTAAAACATTCCAATTACCTTTCTTGCATCCTTTCATAAGCCATGTACCTTGAAAGCAAATTCAAAGTATATGCACAATAATCTTCATCATATATACAAACCCTATAATTTACCCTTTCTTAAAGGTTAGGAATGAATTATCATGATCAACACCATCTACCTCACAATAGGCATGAAAACAAGATTCTTTGACTTGATAATAATCAATTAACAATGCATCACATTCATATATACTCAATTCATTCGTCAACAGTCATGATATTAGGTCATACGGTGCACATGGGTTCTTGGAATATTTTCACAATAGAAATCATCAATTGATCCCTATACATTAATAATTCAAGATAAATAACCTAAAGAAAATGATTTTGGATTGAATCCATGACTAGATCAAAAGCCCTAGTATTTGGTCACAATGTAGAATTTGAATTCAGAGGTTTTTAAGGTATTGATGGAAAAACTAATCCATGAATCAACAATCACAAAACTTAATTGATGATTTCCCACGCAATTGAAGTGAATAACTTGAGGAATTGGTAATCTTTTTCAAGATTCCAATTGCCCTTCAATGGACGTTGAGTAAAGATATATTTTTTAGAGAGAAGTGAAAGTGATTTGGGGAATTGATTTGAATGGGTAAATAATAACTTAAACTTGACCCTAAATAATATCTATTCACCCCCTAAATTACCCAAAGTTCCCCTCACTTAATTGGGTCTTTTTGTGAAGTCAAATTGACTTAAAAACGATGCGAAAGAATCGTGAAAAAGGTTGCACGGCACGGGGGCAGTTTCAAATCTTTTTTCTGAAATCTTGGTTGAGTCAGTGAGCCTTGTCAAGGCACCGCTTTGCGAGGAACTTTTTTTCTTCCAAGAGTTGGTTACGTGACGCGTGACAACCTTTCAAATATTGGCTGCATAAAGGCTGCTTTTACAGCCTGTTTGCCAATGTTCGGGTCCTCTTCAAGGACCCTTTGGGTTGTCCTTTGGGAGTCGTGATTGCACATTTTTACCTTATACACATTATTTTACCTATTTAATGTAATTCTATAAGATATTTACTTGATATGACACTCTCAAACCTTCACAAAACACAAGGACGTCTACTAGCTCAGTTTCACTAATTTCCGTACGTTAAGGTCTTCCTTTGACATTTAGTCTCTAATACTTCTAATTCAACTTGATTATGTTAGTATACATCTGGAAACATTCTTTTACTTATTATTTATTATATGAGGCTCTAGTCTAGTTGATAGTACTTCCGGAGTGTTACAACTAGGCTTCAATAAAAAATATCTCATGATTTTAAGAAGTTACAAACTTTCAAAACACACATGAAGATCTAGTTATTCCTATTTATGTTTTAGGGTCATTACACAATCTTTTGTTTACGTCTGTTGAATAACTTTTCCATCACAAGAAAGCATAAGAAGTTGTTTTTGTTGAATAAACTAAGAAACTTTGTGAGGAACGCCAAAGTAATTTATGGTAGGTACAAGAGTCTATGTGTCACGTGTATTGTCACATTATTTAATTTTTTGTTTTGATAGTATGAGTATATGTTTCAGGTTTATTGTAACACTATTTAGTGTTTTCATATTATGAGTCTATTTATCACGTGTATTATCACAACATTTTATGTATTCATAATATAAGTCTATATTTATTGGGGTTTTTGTCATTTATTTAGTATTTTCATGCTATTTTAATCTATTATTAGATTTACGTATGTAATGTTATATCTCGGTAGGAGAGCCTTGAAACAACATAAAGTTGTCTATGTGTAATCTTTAGGTCACTAGTTCTAGTGATTAAAGAGGTCATTAATGTTGACACTAAGGTAGTCTATTTACATTACACCCTTTGGGGTATGGCCTTCCTTAGACCCCTCTAACATGGAAAGCATTGTGCACAAACTACTATTGATTTTTATATATTGTTAATTCTCTACTATAAAGTGGAAAGAATGCACTCCAAATAACTCATTTAATTTTTTCATTTACATGTACATTTACTCCTAATAGATTCAAGAAAAAAATCATAACAACTATAGCTCAATAAAACCATGGAAAATGATTTTACACCTCTAGTTAATACACCCTCTATTTTGATTTGTATTCCTACATTTCTTTTAAATCCATTTAAAAATACAATGTCCCTTTCCTATTTTTACAACTCATTACTTTTAAATTTCCACATCACATATTAAAGACTAGAAAATTAAAGTGTATTTTCATTTATTTGAAGTATATTTAATTTATGACCATAAGATTCAATGTTTTCTTTACTTCTTAAAAATCCGTGCCAAGTAAAAATGGGGAAAAATTGAGACTACAGGAATAACATTTAGTGTTACTTTAAACAAGTATTATCTTAACTAAAGTGATTCAACTAATTACTTTCCTTTTCAACATCATCTTTATCACCTTTTGTGTTACTTTAATGATCTGTTGTGGTGTACTCTAGGACAATCAAGGACATATATGATGAAGTCAAGACTCGGGTAAGGACAATAGGAGGTTACCTAGAGAACTTCTAATGTGATGTGGCCAAACTAGGATCAACTCATATTCTGTTTTTCATTTAATATATCGCTTACATCACCTTGTTATTTTTCATTATCGCTAGTACATTACCAAGAAACTTTGATGGGATCATTTGTTTGTTATTAATTTTGGTTTTTACTCAAGATCAAAGGACAACTAACTTAATCATGACCTACACCGCTCCTTTTTTCATATAATATTTCACTCACATCACCCTGTTATTTTTTAATATGCTTGTACCTTTCAAAGCAACTTTGATGGTACTATCAGTTTATTTGTCATTTCGATGTATCGTAGACATAAAAGGAAAACTTGCTTCATGATGACCTTGGTCCTTAAAATAATTTCACTACAATCTACTGCAAAACCTTGATCAACTTATTAGATTTTCATCTACAAGCTACAACCTTATACATTTTCGAAGCTTATCCTTTATTAAGTATAACCTTAACATTATTTGTGCTAGGCCTTGATTTGATTTGATTGACTTAACATTTTCGAAACATTCCACTACCTACTAATTTTCTACCGTAATTGGTATCTTACATAATCTCATATCTTAGGTCATATCCTTGGGTAGCCTCACCAACATGTTGTCTTGTATAATCACTTCTCTTCAATATTTCTTACACCTATCTCTAACTCTCCTAAGACTATCCATATCCAACCTCTCACACTTCTTCACTAGTATTCATGCATCTCATTTTTCACATTCGAAACTATTTCAGTCTAATTTCCCCGATCATTTTCACTACCACAATCACTCCTTCATATCCTATCAATCCTTATTTTTGATCTTATGACCACAAATCCACAACTACATCCTCGTATTCAAAAATATTATCCTCTAAACATGAGACTTCTTTGTTAGCCAACACTCCACCTTATAAAACATAGTTGGTCTAACGATCGTATAACATACCTTTATGTGTTGGTGGAACCTTCTTAATTATCACACCCATACTATGGATGTGAGCCTCGATTTCATCCACTCTACATCAATGTATTGTGTGAAATCATCAATCTCCTTGTTTTCTTTGATAATAGACCCAATATAGTTAATATTTTCTTTTATTTGGAGGCTTGTGCGTCATGCCTCACTCCACACCAACTTCAAACAATACATCGTGTAATTTACACTCTAAGTGTTCTATAGTCGGTCTACTCAACCTTAACCCTTTTCACTATGGGGTCCATTTCGAAACATTCATCATAAATTATTTTTATCTCAATTCTTTTCAATTGGAATAATGTCATCGACAAGTAACATATACCATGACACATCACCTTGGATTCTCTGTGTCAATTCATCTATCACCAATGCAAATGAAAACATGTGAAACGTTGATTCTAGTGTGGCCCCTTCACATAGGAATTGCTCTAATTAGAAAGCTATTCTCTTTACCCTAGTCTTCACTTCATCGTACATGTCCTTGATTGCCTAGTGTACACCATAACAAATCACAGAACTAACATAAAAAGTTATAAAGATGATTTCAAAAAGGGAGGTATTTAGTTCAATAACTTTAATTAAGCTAATCAAGGTTTAAAACTAACAATAAATGTCATTTTGTTAGTCCCAATTTTTTCTATTTTGACTTGGCATAATGTTTTGAAAAATAAAGAAAATTTTTGAATCTTCTGATCTTAAATTAAATATATATCAAGATACAAAAAAATTATTAAACCCTCTAGTCTAAAATATGTCATGTGGAATGTTTAAAAATAAAGAGTTATCAAAAAAGAAAAGATATGTTCGCATTTTAAACGGACTTTAAATAAAAAGAAGGAAAAACGAATTAAAATGTGTGGTGTATTAATTAGAGGTGCAAAATTATCTTCTATGATTTTATTGACCTAAAGTTGTTGAGATTTTTCTCTTGAATTACATTAGGATAAATTTTACATATAATTGAAAAAGTAAACTAGTTCTTTGACATATTTCTTTATCATTCATAGTTTAGAATTAACATTACAGTAGAAGTTTGGTACACAAAGTATTCTATTTAAGCCAGGTCCAGGGGAAGGACACACCCCAAGAGGTTTGATTAAAATTGTCTACCGTAGTTATAGAATTAATGAATTTTCCAAGGCTCAAACTGTGACTTATAGGTTAACTTATATAACTTTATGTTTTTTAAGGATCTTTATCTCGATATAACTTTATATGTGTCAATCTAGTAATAGAATCACATAGGACGGAAATTCTCTATAAACTCATGATAGATATAGTTTTAATATGAAAAAATTAAATAATATGACACTATACATAAAAAATATACCCATAATATGGAAAATTAAATAACGTGATAATTTTGTTACAACTAGACTAATAATATGAAAAAAAATTAAATAATGTGACAATACACATGTCAAGTGAACCCTTGGACCTACTATAAATTAACCTGACATTCGGCCGAATGTTATGTTATACCTCATTTTAACGAGGTGAAAATAGTGTACAATATATTCATAATCCTAAATTAATGAATTTACATAAGGAGTCACCACCTAATTCATTTAGGTGAATTAGCAGAGCTAAAATTGTTTAAAGAATTTTCTAAGGTTCATACCTTATAAAGCGCTACTAACCATAAGATTCTAGATAAGTGTTCAAGTAATCTAAAGTAAAAGTATTAATAAATCTTTTAAAATCAATTAAAAATGGCTTAATAGAGTCAATGTAAAATAGTGTTGTAAACGTTTAACTTGTTTGTTAGAGAAATAATGATGCCCTGAATTCACTTGAAGTTGGTAAGATATTTGATTTGTTATAAAAAATAATTGAAGCATTAGAAGTTGTAAAAAAGATCTAGTGAACTTAAGTAGATTAAGGGGTAAAAGTATAAGACTTGGGTAAATTAAACAACTAACAAGTTAAAATAAAAAAAAATTATAAATATTTTTTTGAAAAGTTAAACCAAAAAGATTTGGGCCAAAACATTGTTGTGGTTTGTTGCTAACAAAAATACTTGAAGGCAAAGTGGGTATGCATTGATTGTGCATGGGAACAAATAAATTTCTTATATATTAGGAAACACATAAATAGATATAAAAACATTAATCACATGAATACAAATAACTACAAAAAGAAGAGATAAATTAGGTAATTAATAGTTATGCTCGGTTTTAAAAGAAGGAAACATTCTCTTTTGTTATTCGATGTTTGAAACATATGAAGCAGGAAAGAGTAAGGTTGTGCAGACTCAAGAATATACAAGCTCCATGCGGTAGCGGCGTCATTATATATCAAAATGAGACTACTCGACTCCAATTTTCATATAAAATAAACATTAGGAAAGACTTAGACAAAGGCATTTGATTATTGATATTGTCTGAAAGAGGATAATAGTCATTTAAAAATTATATTAATCATCCTTTCGATGATGTTACAATATTATCTCACCCAAACATGGGATTTCACGTCCTTGGCACAAACTAAGTATATAGAAAACATCGCCCATATATATGTATATCAAAAATAATTTAATGGAGAGAAAGTTATCATTTTCACCGTAATTACATCATACCATAGTTCAAGATCCTTAGTTTAAAACTCTTAGCTTTTTTAATAAGCTCAAACGAGGCTCACAAACACTCAAATGCACCAATGCATGAGAAATGAATAAAAAAATCTCACATTTCAAAGATATAGAATTTTAAATTTGAAAAGACCATTGTCATTTTATGTCAGGCCCATTTGGAAATGCTTAACAATGTCGTTGTAAGTTTTCTGAAAATTTCAAGCTAGAGCTTAAGCTCGCTGAACTTTCCTAAACAAACACAAAACAAAAATACTGATTCAGCAGAACAAACGGATTTCACTTAGTGCACTACGGAATCGTCTGATGAAGTTCTGATCGCCGATCATGAAAGTACATTTTTCAAACTTTTCAAGATCAGAAATCAAACAGAAGTAGCATTCATAATGCCTTCGAGGCTCAGTGTAAGTCTTACCTCTTATGGTCTGAAGCATGTGAGAAGCGTTTACAATAGTTTATAGACATGATAACTTTATCTCCTGGGTTTACTTTACTATAAGGATTTGATGGGTTCGTTATTTATGGTGATTTTTCAAATATTAGTTTTGGTTGTGTTGTTATGCAAAATGGGATAATTATTGATTATTCTTCAAGACAACTTAAGATTCACAAAAATAACTATCCTACCGAATATTTTGAATTAGCGGCGGTTGTTATTGCTTTAATGATTGGGAGGATATATTTGTATGGTATCAATGTTAATGCTTTCACTATGCACAAAAGTTTGCACTATGTGTTCAAGGAAAATGATCTAAATATTCACCAAAGGAGGTGGCTTTAGTTTCTAAAGGGTTACGACCTTAGAGTCCACTATCACCTAGTAATCGTAATGTAGCAGAAAATTATCTTAGTCATCTATCAATGGGTAATGTAGTAAATGTCGAGGTAGATAAGAATAAGGATATGGTATATGATATTCATAGATTTTCCTGATTGGGTGTTCGGTTGGTTGATTTTAATAAAGGAGGCATATTTGTTCAAAATGGTTCAAAATCATCTTTTGTAATGAATATAAAGCTAAGAAAACTCTTGATCCAAATTTTTTTGAGTTTAAGGATGTGGTCAGTCCTCGAAGCATGAGGACTCACAAAACCTCTAGAATCAATCAAATCACCTAGTAGTCATGAAACTAGGCACCCTAAATAGTAGACCCTACATTCAGAAATAATGTAGGCAAGAGTATACGTTAGTACAAAACAATGTACCAAGTATGATGCCAAACATAAAACATTAAATCATGAAAAAGGGATATTTAATTTGAGGACATGCAATTGACCAAGTTAAGCATCATATGAAAGAGTTATAAAGCATAACTCGTAAATCATTGTCAATGTCAGTTAAATTTATCTTTGAAACCCTTGAAACTCATATGTCATATTTCTTGAAGGAACCTTAGTTCATTATTACTTGTGGGTAATCAAAATTATCCGACATGAGATCATGATAGCTATAACATGATCCCCAGTATTTCCCAAACCAAATAGTGTTGTCGTACTTACAAAGGTAGAACCATGAATATCTAGCTTAAGTGGATCCACTAGCTAATCAACCTATGGGGGCATGTTGTTATGGGATAAGGAGATTGCTATTAAAATCCAGCCTCTAATAATGTGTGGGCTTTAGTTTCATGAGATTACTTTGGAAACCAGACCTCTACTAACGTTAGATCTTCAATCTCATATTCAATATCCAGTCAATGCTAAGTATTAATCCCACATAATAGTTATTAAGTCTTTACTTATCTCATCATCCATGGAAAGTTATCCTTAGACAACCACACAAAGTTAGATTCATTAGGATATCTTCTTAGATCATTCATGAGAAAACCTTTTACCATCCATGATCCTTTTAGTATCACTTTTTATATTTGATTCAATTAGGTGAGAAATACTTTCAAAATAGGAATACTTCCTATCTGATAAAACCTTTCACATCATGCTTGTTAAATGTTTGTGAGAATGTCATATAAACAACACAACAAGAGCATCATTAATCGTACTTTATTGTGGAAGCACCCTTAAAATATTTGCATAAATTCATAAAATAATGGATAGGTCATTAATCTACCTATTGAGGTCAAAACCCACTTTAATAATAAGGTTTTGTAAAATATGGGCTAGATTTGGATTTTATCAATAATTCTGATAAAATATTCAATACATGTTTACTTTCATAAAACTTTTCCTTGAAGATCAAAATATAACATCATATGATTCGTTAATTTAAAAGATGGGCAAAACATGGGTTCATAGGAAAAATCATCATAAAACTATTGTATTTCATCTATTGATGCTTGATTTCATAAAAATCTTCTTTCTTAATCCAAACCAACATTAAATCATCATAATTGAAAATATGGGATGTACATTGATTCACGGATAACCATCATAACGACCATAGTATTTCATAAATTAATGAAAAAGTTATCATAATTCAATAATTTCAATCTATATTAAAGAGATACCATGAAAATTGAAGAAAACCCTAACTCTATAGGAGCATTTTACTCTTCGAAATTGAGGAATTTGGAAACTCCATGGATGAAAGCTATCATACCTCAAAGCTTAACTTCAATGGAGAAATTGAAGGTATACCTTCATCGTATCTTGAATACTATATTCTTCTTCAAGTTTCTAGAGAGAGATATATTTGAGAGGAGGAACTTGATTTCATTTGGAAATTTAAGTGAATTAATTTAGTTTGAGTGATTTTGGGGCTTAAAATAATTATATAGGGCATTAGGTAGAAGGTAAAATGAATTATTATTGATTTAAAACAATTGAGGGAAAAGTCTCAAAAGTCCCTGACTGTAAACTACCAAAATGGAATGATAGAGGTCGAAAGGATTCGTCATCATCACCACGGTCCGCCAAACGTGTCGTGAATAATTTTTTCCAAGAAGTGGTTCACTATTTAGGGCATAACCTTTTACTTTGAGATGGTAATTGAGCAAACTTGGTGGACTTGGAAAGAGGACTCAAGGTCTATTAATATAACAGGTTATGGGCCAACTAGTTGTTTTTGAGCTAAAATATATTATTATTTGAAGTTGAATCTATTAGTCTAAGGAAAAGCCCTTCATCTGAGGTTTGACGAGCCTAGGGGTAATAACTAGGAATTTCATTGTAAGAACAAGCTAGAGTCTAATGGAAGCTAATAAGTGATTTTAGAGCCTTACATGTTAGTATAAGGCTGTAAACTTTTTTAAATGATTGAAATGACCAATTACGTTAGTTTACTGATTTTAAAATAAAACATAAATAAACGACCATGACGTCCAGAAACTAGTAAGTTGAAGTAGTTAGATGATCATTAGCGGAAATGAATTCTTAATTGCATCTAAATATTTATTTAGAGTGGCAATTGTCATTCTTTGTATAGGTCCCTATATAATTTAGCCAAATTGCTTCTAATGGCACTTAACTAGTATCGCTAAAGACTTTAGTATTCTTTATTAATATCAATATTTAATGCTGCTAAAAGTTCTTTTTGTTGTAGTGGAACTAGTTTGTTTAAGGGACTTGTAATGGACTTTTAGAGTGTGGTATAAAGGTTAAACTCAAGGTAGTTTTTTACTGCACTTATAAATACGTAATTAGGTGCTAAATGTACAAATACGACCCCCAAGGATCACCAAAGGGATCCTTGAAGGGGACCCCAAAAGTAATCCCCAAAACTGCCAAATTGATTGACATACGACGGGTTACACCCAAATAAGCCAACCTACGGACCATAGGTCATGGGTGTAAGTCATCACTGAAATTTCCTGCAATCTTTTACCCTCATAAGCAAACCACGGATATCACCTACGGACAAGAAGTATTTTTACGGTCTGTAGGTGACCCCCTCGTAGGCGCTGCCAGTTGTAAAGAAATTTAGTTTAAGTTAGGAGTTAGGGGTTGGGTTAGTTACTAAGTAGGGGTTAATGTGGGTCTGTTGATAGAATATTTAACCACCTATATAATCTAAAATAAATCGTAAACTAATCATTCTAACTAACTCATCTAAAGACCCCGTAAACTCTCTCCAAATATTCCCTTTCTAGAATTGAAGTAGAAGAATAGAAAAAGATAAGAAGAGAGGCAGAAACTATGTTGAGATTCCACTGCTCATTCAAGCGTTGTATAATGCATTGATCAGAAGTGAGGGAATATTAATCATACATTGGTTCTTACAATTATGGATCCCCTATAGTTTCCCCAAATTGTGAATCCTATACTCGAATCTAGCTAGGTTTGTGATTGGATTGTGGGTAAGACTTGATTGTGATTCCAATCTAGTGGATAGAATTAAATTATGTTCCAATTATGTATGTATGATGAATATATGTTTTTGTCATTTGAATTACTTTACGAACCCTAATCTAAGTTGATAAAGGTTATCATTGTGGGTTTAAGCCATTAAAGGTAAGGTTGAAGGTTCTAAATTGATCTTTTTAATTCAATTATCTTGAATACGAATTGATCATAGGTAGGATCATCTAATTATGAATTGAACTAGGTTTGATTGAATATGAAGGATCTTGACTTGTAAATTTTGAATTGAACCTTTATGATAAAGTATTACTAGAATAACCTTTTAATGATCAAGGTGATTGAATAGCTCGTAATTTAGACATGGATCATGATAGAATGAAGTTAGCATTTAAAATAGGGTTTGTAGACATTTATGTAAATGATTTGGTAGTAAATTTATTATGAGGTGATATTGATTGAGTATTATCTTCCTCTTATACACTCAGACATGAAGAAGCTAGAAGAATCATGTTCTCTCACATAAAATGATTCTAGGTGGACTTAATAGCCTAAAATGACTCAAATCATGTTATACTAGAATAGCTTAAAGCTTTGATATATGACCCCTTCATGTATAGATTTACTTGGCAAGACACAACATGGTAGGATAGCTTGAAGTTGAGGCTTGTGTTTCCTTCATGTGTAGCTTGTGTTAATAGAATAAGACCAAGGTTGATAGCTTGGTATGGAGGATCAATACTCTCCTAAGGAATCACATAACATAGCATTGTAGAATGCATATCATGGTAGCATGACTTAGTAGTAGTCATGGTAGCCTAAGATTGAGGATTTATACTCTCTTATTGGTAGCTTCAACAAGTATTGTTAGAGTGCATTCATGGTATCTTGGCTTTGTTTTGTACAATACCATTTAATAGTAAGTTTAGGATAAAGGACTTATACTCTCCTAATAGTAATCTTGAGTTTCATGCAAGGTGCATTTCAACGAATAGCTTGAGTTAGGTAACTCATGGTAGCTTAGGATTGAGGAGCCTTACTCTGCTAAGGATAGCTTAAGGTTGACAATTATACTCCCCTATAGACAGCTTTCATTTGTATTCTGGTACACTTGTAAGGATAACATGACTTAGTCTGTTAAGAACTATTTCTTGGTATCTAGTATAGGGTAGTGGTATCTTTCATAGAATAGCTTATATTTTCATGATAGTTTAACTTTCAAGGTAGTTAACTTATCTTAACCTAGCTATGTTAGAAAAGCAGATAACTCTGTCTAGACTATTAGAGGGTCATTCTTTTGTAGCCTTGAAAAGGGTAAATAGAATAGAGGGATTAGAACCCAAATAATGAAAATTCATGATACTCTAAAGAAGTACTTAGTGTTGGTAGTATTAGTATGGGATGCTATCCATACAGGGCACAAGCATGACATTAGGGTAGTTGTTAAGGGTTACCTTATGTAGTAAGGCTTAGCTTGGGTTGTTGAAATTGTTGCCTCTCAAGACATTATTGACTAAGTTGGTAATGCCTTTTTCTTATGAAGTAAGCTTTTCAGTAAGATCATATGCGGGTGATTATGAATAAGATGACTTCAATAGTATGCTTAGTGTGAAGGGTAGTATGGGATTTATTTAGACATTGCCCAAGTGTTTCTTAGGGTTAACTTTGAAATATGGTGCCCTTATGGTATAAAGACCTATGATGTAACCCTTCTCTTAGACTATGAGGGTAAAGTTGACTAAGTTCCTATTCATTGTTGTATAGTTATAATGTACCTCCTATGCTCATTAACTACGTGTTATGATGAATTATGATCATATGAAGTTTATGCCTATGATTATCAGGATTGTATTATGACCATGTTATTTTATCTTTTGCCAATGTCTTATGTTGAGCAACCATTTCTTATGATGCTTTACTAGATTTCTTACATTTTACCTTTTTACTCACGCATATTGCCTACATTCTAACAAAATGTAGTGTTGGAGTAATGAGTTTCTAATGGAAGCTATAGTTTCAAGTATTTAGAAGATTAAAGATCTTGGTGAGTCCTCATAGCTTCAAGGAAAACATCCACTTACCTTATGCCATTTAATTTCATGATTAAGAATATGTATGGGATACGTCTTAAAGACTATTATTGGTGTCAAGTTAGATGATTGGACACAGAAGTGTAAGAAAAGACTTCTGTTTGTGTAACGACCTGTTTAGTCGTTTTGAGCAGCAGATTTTATTTCTGGAAAAACTGGCTGAGACGATGGATACCACGACGGACCGTCATGGGCACGACGGA
>CM064970.1:24837352-24848145 GCA_032847665.1 Solanum chilense
TCCCCCTCCCCCGCCAATCCACCCTACCTTTGGGATTACACTGGGTAGGTTGTTGTTGTTGGTGTTATAACTCGAGATTATCATATATTTGTTGTCTTAAGATTTCTTTGTTTTCAATATTCTAAAAGTGCTACTCTGTTTGTTCCCATTTATATGACACACTGTCCTTTTAGTCTATTCTGTAAAACAACTTCCTATATTTGAAACTTCCCATTTTATGCTTAATGTCATGATCTTATAGGCCATAGCCATAGAAATGGCATGACATGTTAAGATCACACATTTTATGGTACTTTAGGTATTTGTCAAAAGTCTTTTCTTTCTTGAACTGAATGCATGGTCAAACACTTCCATACAAAATGAATGGAGGGAGTAATAACAATTTTGATGGGTTCCATATCCTATGTGATTTGGTCTTGTTTCTTTGATCTGTTAGAATTGAACTTCTGCAGCTCAAAGAGGATCATTTTGGTGTATTCGGCATGGATACATTTTGTGTTCGCCATTGTAATCATTACCCTTAAATCCTCTTGGATGTTTGTTTTGGATGTTTGTTTCAGAAGCAAGTGCAAGTGAATCGGAGGATGACAATGAAAGAGTTGATGCTGCTGAGGAAGATACTGATGATGAAGAGAATACTTTCTTTGACACTAAAGATTTTCTTTCATCAAGCTCTTTTAAAAGCAGTGGTTCTGATTTTCGAACATCATCTTTCTCATCGGATGATGATGATTTGTATGCATATGCATCTGATGAAAGTGTCGATCCTATTATTAGATCTGCTGGAACCAAGTTTCCTTATGTTAAACGTCGTAAGAAATTGCCTAATCCCATTGAAAAAGAGAAAGGAGTCAGTTTATGGTCGATGATCAAAGACAATATTGGGAAGGATCTCACGAAAGTGTGCCTCCCTGTCTACTTCAATGAACCCCTTTCTTCTTTGCAAAAATCATTTGAAGACTTGGAGTACTCATACCTTCTTGATCGGGCTTCTGAATTGGGAAGAAGGGTAAGCTGACAAATTCCCTTCACCTTTTGGATAGATTTGTAAGATTATCTACAGTAATTTGCCCAATAATACAGCTAGTGCTCTTCACCGTGTTACGTATATTTGGGGCATTTTTGTGATGTGCAGGATAATCAAGATAGGTTCCTTAGTCACCTCTGACGCTTCATCATAAATTGGCTGAACTAAACCAAATGGCACAGATATCATATAATATTATCTATTTTGGTTTGCTAAATGATTGAAAATATTCAAGTTTTGGTCATGATCTCTTCTGCTAATATTATAAAACTGCGTGCAAAATCTCTGTGCCGTCTTTACTGGGTTCTATGGCTTTGCTTTAAAGTTTGAAGACACTTAAATTTTACTTTTCAACACCCTGCAATGAAAAAAAGGATGAAATAATCATGGGTGGGTGTGTAGGGGATGTTCCCTTGGCCCGCTGCATCTTGGGGTATTTGAAGCCAGCCTTTTTGTGATGCTTCAGATGTTCTTGTTTTTAACTTGACTGTCTACAGTTCCATTGCGTGTGCTCAGGTCACATCCTTTTGGTATTATTATCGTACTAAGCTCTGCAATTACAGTGTAATGGCAGAATTTCTCTAGTTCAAGCCTATTTATCCACTGGGTACCACCTACCTATCTAGTTTATATTCTGTTAGACGTTTGTCATCCGTTTTGATTTTCGATTCAAAGTGGTTCATAGTAATCTACTTTTCTTCCCCCCCCCCCCAACCAAATCACTGGATCTTCTCTTTCTCTATCTGTTTGAATGCGTTGACCCTTTTCCTTTTTAAGTATTTTCAAAACAGAAACGTAATAGAAGATTCGTGTGAACTAATCCAGCCTTGTTTGGATCGAGGTATAGGTGATTGATTGATATGTTTTTTTTTTATCTGCAAAGACCATGTTTGTTCATGTACATGAAACAATTAGTATGCACGACTCCCTAAGCTTATGAATAATCTATTCGAACCTTCAGATATCTTTTTCCATGGACATAATTGACTCTGAAACGAGTATGGGGATGACTGCAATATCTTTGAAAAGCTTAGTTGGTGGTGATTTGTCACATCTGACACTAGGATTTTCACGATATGGCATTTCCTCCTTTTCTTTTACGGGGCCTCTGTTGCCTCTTTTTTTTTTCATTGGATGAACTGATTGACCTTTTCGTTTCTACAAATGCAAGCATGATCATTGCATGGTCTCCGGCTTGACAAATTGGTATTTTCTTAAATTCCCTGTACTCATAAGTGAGTTTACAGACTTGTGCCTTCAGTTCTGGTCTATCAGTAGATGTCTTTGCAGCAATTGCAGTTTGCTCTTTGGATGGTGTGTTCACACAGCTATCATGCTATCTGAACCATATTGATGCTTATTATTGAGTGACTCAGTTTCAGTTGTTTTTATCTGGCAACACTAATGATCGTCACTTTTCTCTTCATCTTTCTACTTAGTTGGCAGAATAGAACTTTTTACCAGTTTTCAAGGTGTCATTGTCCTCATCCTTGTGTCTGCAATATGAGCTTGTGTTTTCAACGTTAATCCTAATTGGTGGTTGTCAAAACTCAAAAATAAAGGAAAAGATACTTCATCATTATTCTTTTCTGTAACAAAATTTCCCTTTGTCCGCATTATCATTTTATGCTAGCCATTTTTCTCTATCCATGAAGTTCTGATTTCAATTCTATCTTACTGTAGGGTGACAACCTTATGAGGATTCTCAACGTAGCAGCGTTTGCCGTATCTGCATATGCTTCTACTGAAGGAAGGATTTGCAAACCATTCAATCCGTTATTAGGGGAGACTTATGAGGCTGAGTATCCAGATAAAGGCCTTCGGTTTTTCTCAGAAAAGGTGTCATTACTTTTTTGCTCTTTGGAGTAGTCTTCGCTCTTCTGTAGTTTCTGAGGAATATGGCAGGGATATACAGATGAATTCTCATTACGAGCTTCCAACTTGTCATGGAACTGTTGTTCTACAGAATCACTGTGTCTCTATTTACGCCTTTTATTTTTCCAGTCTTTCTCATGCTTGTGATTTCTTGATGCCATTGTGTAACTGGAAGTTCTTTGTGGTAAGTGGTCACTAAGAAGTATCTTTTGTCAGTCTTGAGTTGAGAGGTCATGAGAGAAAGATTTGGGAGAATAGGGGAGTCAAAGCGGGCATTCCCAGTGACTCCATTTTTGGGTGACAATTAATCTCAAGCAAGAGTCTGTAGCTTAAAATGTTTTCAAGGCTGCTTGCAAGCATGTCGCTGATGTCTGATGTATCTATCTCCTTGTTTAGGTAAGTCATCATCCCATGATAATAGCATGCCATTGTGAGGGTACAGGATGGAAATTCTGGGGAGATAGCAATTTGAAAAGCAAATTTTGGGGTCGCTCAATCCAGTTGGATCCTGTTGGTATATTGACTCTTGAATTTGATGATGGGGAAATCTTTCAGTGGAGCAAGGTATATTTGTGTAAGGACACTTGAATATTTATCCTTCTTTTGATCATTTCTTATGAGTTAATATTTTCTTTTTTCCTGTGAATTTTCTTATAAAAGGTAACTACATCGATATACAATCTGATTTTGGGGAAACTATATTGCGATCACTATGGTACAATGCGCATACAAGGAAATCGTGATTACTCTTGTAAGCTGAAATTCAAGGAGCAATCAATAATAGACCGGAATCCACATCAGGTCTCTCTCTATTCTCAATTCCTTCATGAAAATGCAAGAAACCCCGATCTTTGAATGCTTCCACTTGTTGAAGTCTGCATTAGACTAATATGAGAACGGAACGGTTATTGCAGAATACATGCTGTTCGTATAGAGTGAACAATTCTATTTAGCTTGAGGTTATTGTGAACTGGGTATGCCACAGGAAAGCTGAGATGACAAGCATATTTTGTCTAGGTGCAATTCATGTGTCTTTGGAGTCAAATCTGATAATAAAAAGTGGTTTCATTCAGATTTCGTGCTTGTTGGTGCAAAATTTTCCTTGTTAAATTCCCTTAGGGTACTAAACCCTGTGGTTGTTGAATTATTAACATTTTGTAGAAGGATGTGCTAGCACAAAAATGCTATGATGTATATGCTGATTTCATAAATTAAGCCTGTAGGGGAAAGCTGAAACTATTTCAATGTTCACAATGCACAAATTATTTTTTCAAAGCTAGAGTTGGAAATAACCAATATGTTGTTTACCAACAGAGGGGAGGAGAGAAAAAAGAACTTATGTGAGATGATCTTTTTGTGGCTTTGCATTGTTATTTAAAGGAACTGTAGGGAAAGTACTTGGATCCCAGTTGCATCTCCACCTTGTATTCGATGTCTTCGTCAGTTCTGTGATAGTGCAATTTTTATGTGATTGGAATTCAGGATGTTTTCCTCTTTTTTTGGAGAAATCATTTATTGTAAAAATCTGGATAGTGTCTTGCTTCAGACTGAGCATGTTGCTTCCTGAATTTCCTTTTTGCAGGTTCAGGGAATAGTTCAAGACAGGAGTGGGAAGACAGTAGCTACATTATTTGGGAAGTGGGATGAGAGTATGCATTATGTGAATGGGGATTTCTCCTCAGGAAAAGGATTTGATTCTCTCTCTGAGGCTCATTTGCTATGGAAGCGGAGCAAACCTCCCAAAGATCCTACTAGATATAATCTGACACGGTTCGCAATTACAATGAATGAGCTCATACCTGGACTGAAGGTATGTGTTGATTTATTATGTTCAAATGAAAAGCAGTAGTTATATGAAGTATCTGCAAATATCATTTGCTCTTACCCTCAGTAGAAAACTTTATATCGATTCTTCACACATTCATTGTAGTCCTGGATGACCTTGGTTTTAATATCACTTCATTTATAGGACAAGCTGCCACCAACAGATTCTAGACTTAGACCTGATCAGAGGTGCTTGGAGAATGGTGAGTATGACAGGGCTAATTCAGAAAAGCTGCGTCTTGAGGAACGGCAACGACAGGTAATCTTTACAGCCCTTTTTTTTATTCTGGTTAAAAGTCGAGGTCATGAGCCGACTAGGAAATGAGAGGAGATTCGTCTGTCCTTGTTTGTTGATTTACTTTTGAGAAGAGAACCGTATTGCAGTTTGTTTGAGTTAATACCTCAGATGGTCACTCAACTTTGCACTATTCTCTCAGAAAGTCACTCAACTTTCAATTTTCCCTCAAAAGTCACTCAACTATGCACTCTTCTCTCAGAAAGTCACTCAACTTTCAATTTTCCCTCAAAAGTCACTTAACTATCCACTCTTTCCTCAGAAAGTCACTCAACTATCCACTCTTTCCTCAGAAAGTCACTCAATCTATTAAATTATTTTTAATTAAAATTTATTGATATTAATTATTTATATAACAAACCAAAAATTTTAAAAAATAAATTAAATCATTTAGTGATCCACCCACCTAACCCGACCCATTAAAAAATATGATATGACCAATTTTATTTTATCTTTAATCCTAAATTAATCTATTCCTAATTCAAGGTTAAAGAGAGGGATTAATTTATTGATATTAATTATTTATATACAAACCAAAAATTTTAAAAAATAAATTAAATCATTTAGTGATCCACCCACCTAACCCGACCCATTAAAAAATATGATATGACCCATTTTATTTTATCTTTAATCCTAAATTAATCTAATCCTAATTCAAGGTTAAAGAGAGGGATTAATTTAGGATTAAAGATAAAATAAAATGGGTCATATCATATTTTTTAATGGGTCGGGTTAAGTGGGTGGATCACTAAATGATTTAATTTATTTTTTAAAATTTTTGGTTTGTTATATAAATAATTAATATCAATAAATTTTAATTAAAAATAATTTAATAGATTGAGTGACTTTCTGAGGAAAGAGTGGATAGTTGAGTGACTTTCTGAGGAAAGAGTGGATAGTTGAGTGACTTTTGAGGGAAAATTGAAAGTTGAGTGACTTTCTGAGAGAAGAGTGCATAGTTGAGTGACTTTTGAGGGAAAATTGAAAGTTGAGTGACTTTCTGAGAGAAGAGTGCAAAGTTGAGTGACCATCTGAGGTATTAACTCCAGTTTGTTTCCTGCGTTATAAAAGAACTTACTAAGATTAATAAACTAAAAAAGGAAAATTTATACCTCCGAGGCTTTTAAAGTCTTTACTTGAACTGGCAGAGACTCGTGCTGATAACGTGTTATAAAATAACTGCTAAGTAACTTAATATTAGTGAACTAAAAGGAAACAAGTGGAAAAAATGGTAAGAAAGTAATGTAATTGGTATAATATGCATCACTTGGCCAATAAGAAGGCCAAGTTATACATATATACCAATTACATTGCTTTCTCATCATTTTTTCCACTTGTTTCCTTTTAGTTCACTAATATTAAGTTACTTAGCAGTTATTTTATAACATGGTAATCCGCGTAGAACTCCAAGCAACTCAGGTACTTTAAATGAAGTAGACATTAAAGGAGGAGATGATTTGCATTCTATATCTCAAACCTCCTCTTTACTCTGCGAAAACAGTTGGTACCTATTCAACGGGTGCATGTCGGATCCTCCTGTTTTTTTAACGTATCTGAGCAACATCTTTGGAGAGCCCAATCATCGTAGCTAAAAATCATTAGATTTCCTAGTTGAGTAGGTGGAAGTTATTGATTAGTTATTTGCATACAGGCTCGGAAAATGCAAGAAAGGGGTTGGAAGCCTCAGTGGTTTGCAAAAGAGAAAGGGGGTGATAGTTACCACTACATTGGTGGTTATTGGGAAGCAAGGGAGAAGGGCAAGTGGGAGGCATGTCCTGATATTTTTGGTCATATCCCTTGTGATCAGATGTAAAGTAAGAGTGAGTGAAACTTTAATCAATTTCCGGCTTATTACTTCCATTTCTTTACAAATATTTTACACAATCATTATACAGTACAGCAGTGGAGAGGGTGCAAATTGTTTATGACATATGTAAAGTAGTACTTTGAATACCTTAAAAGTAATAAAGGTTTCATTCTTTTTCGTCGATTGTCATTTCTGCATAGAGAAACTGAGTCGAGATCCCTCATTGCTTTCACCATATAGACAGACATCGACATTGGATGCGAGTTTAATAGTAGGTGTGCCTGAAAGTCTGTTTGTTTGATTGTTCAGGTATAAATGAAAAAAAGGGAACTAGATTTAGTTAAATCTTAATACCTGAGGTGAATATTGAGTTTCCTAAACTATGCTAATCCTGTGTTCAGTAGATTTGTAATCTTCTATAGTTATACATTAAAACATCATAAATATATGTACAAGTCAGGGAGATTTTAGATGAACACCCTGACAATCCTAGATCCGCCTTATAAAAAATATTGAAATATTTGACTAGTAGTCGGGCAATCACATTACAGCCGATCATTTAATATGAAAAAAAGGTCGTTTATAGCAGTCATATTAAACATTACACTAAAGTAGGATCACGAATGTATATAATCAAATTTTTCAAAAGAAATCATATCTGGAGTTTTCTTAATTTAATACATCAAATTTGCATTTGAACTGACTATCTTTTCGGAATAACCAATCTCCTCTATCGACTATCTTTTCGAAATAAGCAACCTACCTATAGAGGGGAGGTTGGAGAAAGCAGGGGCGGAGTCACATAGGTTATATTAGGGGTGTTCTCTTTTTTCTGCAATTATTTTGACTTCTTGAATTCAATCAACTAAATAAACATGTTTAATTTTAACATAAAAAGTTTAGTAGCTTGGTGGTTAATAGTATCAAAGATTTTCTTAAAGTATAACTTACATAAATACCATAATGTAAAATCAAAATTACCTTCTATCCCTATTATTTTTATAATTACATAAATCCCATATTTTTTAGACATTTTAGATACATAATTAAGGATTCGGATACATTATTGTTGATACATTATGTATTAATCTGTTGCACTTATTAAGGGAAAAAAAACTGTAAAATCAATTCAAAATGTTATGATATCCATTTGTTCCACTAATTAAGGGGGGAAATTGAAAATTAAATTAAGATTCCACAAATTACGTTATTCCATGCCAAATTATTATCAAGAGTTCAAAATCCTATAGTGTAACAACCCAAAAAAATCAAAAAATTAAATTTCTTCTTCTTCTTCATCGTTCTCTCTGTTTCATAAAAAAATTTGTCGGAATTTTGAAAAGTGGGATGAGTTATGAAGGATTGTATGGAATTGTTGTTGGACAAACGATTTCTTTTATAAATCCTCAAGTTCATCGAATATCTTTTCGATTTTGATTCAAGAAATCGAAAATTTTGAGATTCTAAATTCTCTCCAGTCATTGAAGATCATTTCCATTTTGATTCAAAATTGACAAAAATTTTGAATTTCAAAATTATTCTCCTAGTTCATTAAAGATCCTTTCAATTTTGATTAAAATTATCAAAATTTTTGAGAAGATGCATCATGAAGATCCTTTCAATTTAAATTGATAAGTGTTGTATTTCTACTAGGTACACTAAATAAGAAATTGTTGCCCATAAAATTTTAGGTTTAAGATCAATATATTATTTTGCAATTGTTATGTTATAGATACATTTGGTATAAATTCAAATTTACGTATCATAACTAAAAAAAATAGTGCATGATATATTATTATTTATGTATGTTCTTTTGTTTGAGATCATGAAGATCCTTTCGATTGAATTGATAAATATTATGTTTTTACTAGATACATTAAATAAGTAAGTGTTGCCCATAAGATTTTAAGTTTGAGAGAAGATTATTGTTTGGTAATTGTCATGTATAAGATACATCTAGTATAAATTTGAATTTATGTATCATAACTAAAAAATAGTGTTTGATACATTATTATTTATGTCTGTTATTTTATTTGAGAAATACTACACTTTAAATTTTTTAAAAAATACATTATAGTAATTGTTTGAGATTGATACATTATTGTTTGGTAATTGTTATGTATCAGATACATTTAGTATAAATTTGAATTTACGTATCATAACTAAAATAAGCGCTGATACATTAATCGTTAAGTAAGGTACATTACATTTTATACATGATACATTAATCTGATGCGCTGATACATTAATTTAATGCGCAAAAATGAGGGATTTTGAAAATTTGTAAAACAATAGATTTAAAGCTCGAGCATGTGTCCTTCCTCGATTTCTTCGCTCACAAATGTATCACGAATATAATTTGATATTGTGTACGGAAACATATTCTTCTAAATTTGAATAACCGTAGAAGATACATATCAACACTTGATACATGATAAAATGATACATCTGGTAGAGACTACTTCTTTTCATTTCATAATGTAGTTTCACTAGCAAAAGAGGATCTCCTAAAACTGATTTTTTTTGCAATAAACAATATGAATACATCATCTCTTTTACCTTTTCCTTATGCATATTGTGAAGGTGAAAATGGAGGAGAATTCGGTAATTCTTTGGAAAAAATTGTAAAGCGAAAACTAGAGTTTTTTTGAAAAAAAATGTGGAGAGATATTAATGAAAATAGAAAAATTAAATCTGAAAATTGAAAAATGAAGGAAGTAAAGATTGAGGGAGTGAAAATAGGAAGAGATAGAGTGAGTGAAAATAGGAGGAGGTTGAGGGAGTGAAATAAGGAGTAAAAATAGAAAGAAAAACGTGTATAACTTTATGTATATGGAACAATGAGTTTGAAAGGAAAAAGAGGGATTTTAGAAATATTTTTAAATGATAGGGAATAATAGAAATTATAGATCCTTGATTTTTTAAATTAAAATTAAATTATTTTTAAAATTTTAATACATTTTTCTTGGGCAATAAAACTATCTTAAATTTTAATATTTTTTTCTTATGCAATAAAGTTTTCTTTCTCTATAAATAGGAAACACATTTACCCAAAATATATCATGATATTATTAAAAATAAAATCTCAATAATTCTCTCTGTTTTTTTGTAACGACCTGTTTAGTCGTTTTGAGCAGCAGATTTTATTTCTGGAAAAACTGGCTGAGACGACGGTCACCACGACGGACCGTCATGGGCACGACGGACCGTCGAGGGTGTATCGTCCCAGAACACTTAGAATTCTGAAAATTGTGTTCTAAAATCGACTCTCTGTAATCTGTGACGGACCTGCAGGACGGACCGTCACAGCTACGACGAACCGTCATGAGATTCCGTTGCAAAACACTTCAACTCTTGAGAATTTGGTACGGGGAACGAGTTTCTGAACGTCATGACGGAAGTGCAGGACGGACCGTCACAGGTGTGACGGACCGTCACAGACTACTTAGTGAAAAATGAAAGTCTAATATGCTGCGACGACCTGCGTGACGGACCGTCGCAGGCACGACGGGCCGTCACAGGTTGCGTAAGCCCAGTCAGAATCGGATTTCTTTACACGTTTTAAGGGACGTTTTGGACTATTCCTTCCTTAATTATAAAGTTAGAGGGTTAATATTAATAAGTCTAATTACTTGGGGGTTAAAAGAGGTAACCCTAAGTTAATTAGTGGGGTATTATTGCCATCTTTTATTCTTAATTATATACTAATTAGGGTAAAAGGAAGAGGGTTTTGAATAAGAAAAAGAGAAAGAACAGAAAGAGAGAGAGAGATCGATCGAGAGGGAGGAATATCAAAGCTTGGGAATTTGCTTGTGGATTCCAATTCTTCGGTGGAGGTAGGTTATGGTTTTTACGATATTCGTAGTGAACTCTTAATAGTGAATAATATGTATTGATTGTATTGTAAACCCTGCTATATGCTTAATTGTATGCTTGCATGAATATGATTATGTGATTTTGATAAA
>CM064970.1:24848477-24870117 GCA_032847665.1 Solanum chilense
CCGACACATATAGGGGATCGGAGTGTCACGTTCCGACACATATAGGGGATCGGAGTGTCACGTTCCGACACATATAGGGGATCGGAGTGTCACGTTCCGACACATATAGGGAATCGGAGTATCACGTACCGACACATAGTAGTAGGGGATCGGAGTGTCACGTACCGACACAAGAGGAAGAAAGATAATGAATCTCGAAAGTTGATAACTTACTCAACATAATGAACTTAATCCCAAATGAGTATGGTATTGAGGCTTGAGCCCTCATGGATGAACTTGATAGTACTTCTTGATGATTATAGTACTTGTTGTTGCTACATGTTGAGTTTTATAGTCGAATTATGATATTATTGATATATATTTGTTTTCTATTTTGAGTTGGCCGATGATACTTACTCAGTACCCGTGGTTTGTACTGACCCCTACTTTTATATTTTCTTCTTTGTTATTTGTGGAGTGCAGCAAACGTTCCGTCATCTTCAACTCAGCAGTAATTCGAGCCAGTCTTCGTCACACTGGATCTTCAGGGTGAGCTAATGCTTCTAGCTTGGACTGGATCTTCTTCTTCAAGTCTTGATGCCTTGAACTTCCGGCATGGACTAGCTTTTATGAATTTCAGTTTCTTAGACATTTTTAGTTTAGTAATTTGAGGATAGATGTTCTTGTGATGATGACTTCCAGATTTTTGGGAAAATAATAGAGGTTGAATTTTAATAGTTATTGATTTGATTTTTATTAATGATGTTAAGTCTTCCGCATTATTTTCTGTTGTTATACATTGAGATGTTAAGGTTAGATTGGTTGGTTCGCTCACATAGGAGGGTAAATGTGGGTGCCAGTCGCGGCCCCGGTTTTGGGTCGTGACAGTTTGCGATAAATGAAAATGAGTTTGATCGTATATCTTAAAGTTTTGAAGTCTTCAATATTTTCTAAAGTCATGTCTTCTGAATATGCTAATGGGTTGTACGAGACACCTTTGGGGTCAAGTACGACATATTATTACTAGGGCGTGCCTTTGGGTCGTGGTAAACTTGGTATCAAAGCATAAGGTTCTGAAATTTTTTTTAGGATGTCTTAAACCATATCTAAGTAGAGTCTTTTTCATGTGCGTGATTCGTGATACCTTTAATGAATAGAAGACTTTTGATGTTGAGGAACAATATCTCTTCTTCATTCCCTTAGTCATGCCACAAATGTTTTAGATCTAGTAGGTGTTTCCCTTAATGTTTCCGTATGATTTTTTCGGTTACGGAAAACACTGGATTTAATGCTAGAAGAGTTGAGGAAGTTTAAGGGGAATAAGTTCTTTAAGGATAAGAGAGTTCGTCAAGATGAAACCCCCAGAATTCTATGGCTCCTGGATTAAGAAAAATCCAAATAGATTCATAGATAAGGTTTATAAGGTGCTTGCAATCATGGGAGTCTCTTCCATTGAGAAGGCAGAGCTAGCTTCCTATCAATTAAAAGATGTTTTCCAAATTTGGTATGAGCAATGGAAACATAGTAGAATAATAAGAGTGGTTCCTCCACGTGATGAAGATTTCCCTAACACTAAGGTCAAAAGGAGAGAAAGTAAGTAAGTTTTCTCTACTAGCAGGGTGTGGAGTCTCGAAAGAAGAATAAATTTTATTCTCTCCAACCTAGTGAAGGTCAAGAGTGATCTCCTCATGTCATTTCTTGTATGTGTTTATAGATAATTGAATTATGTTTCCAGGGCCACCGAGTTTGCTCAATTCCAATCTCCGAGTGAAACGTTATGCCCGATTTAGTGAAGGCCTATTGAGCAGACCCAAACGACAAACCGTCAATTGAAAAACGACTTGTCAGTCCAGGTCATCGATTGCTCCGACACACATTAATTAGCGGTCTTTTGGTCTTTTACTACTTTGTAGGACCCCTAAGATATGTCGTTTTGACCCTAAATAATAAGACTTTAGTCATTTTAAGACTAGAAAATAACTAAAACTTACCTAAGTAATTTAAATCATTAATCAAAACATAGAAAATTAGAAGCAAGAAAAAAGTAAAAGGTCAAGAACCCTAGTTCAAGAACGCAACAAGTTTCCATCCGTTCCAGCCTCAAAATCTAAAGATTTCTCTGTGGATTTCATCACCAGGTATGTGAGATTTCACTAGTAAGTTCCTTTCACCCCTTGGGTTCCAAGTTTTCAGTCAAATTCTTGATTTCCATATCATGATTAGATCTAGGGGTCCTAGAATTCAAACATATCATCATGAATTAGTTAGTTTTATGCTCCAACCAGATTACCATGTAATTACACAAATTATTGCATTAATTTTAGAACCCTAGGTATGCATTTATTTAGTTCTTGAATTACACATCCTAGGTCAGATAATTTAGTTATCTAGTTATACATGCCTTAGTTATTAATTCATTATTATCAAAATTATTGTTGCATTCTTAGTATGCATGTTCAGTTTTGAGCTATCTATTAGTTACAAAAATTCAGTCACAATTAGTTAACTACTTAATTCATTGTGAGTAGCATAATACCAAGTTGGACTAGGGTTTAGCGTATCCAAAAAGTTTTAGAATTAGTAGCCAAATTGGTTGTAAGTTCCCTTTATGGGCATAAGTATAGTGATCACCCATCATGTATCTTTACTTCTGGCAGGGTATATTGGGTCCTCTTGTTGAGGCTTATACATCGGACTCTCCATTTAGTTCGGTGGTTTTATTATCTATTATTAGTAGCTCTATAGTTCACTCGGACTCTATTGCATAGACCATAGTTACAATTTAGTTAATATTCAGTCTCAGCATATTATAAATTTGGTCATTGCATCCAATAATCTCAAATTTGGTATATCATGTTAAGAATATTATACTTGTTTTTGTTCTTATTGATTTATGTAATATTTCAACTTTGCTCTATCCGACATGATGATTACCGTTCAAGGACTACCGCATACATGCAATACATCTTCTCGTGATGAAGGTTCAGGTTCTTAGAATCCAGATCACACTTAGATCAATTTCTAATCTTTAGTTCAGCAGAATCAGTGGCGAGTCCTCATTCTCTGATGACCATAGTAATGAGTTTATTTTAATATTTTAGTCCGTCAGTTTCAATTTTTGATAGACTTAGCTTGTTTCTTTCTTATTATTTCTAGACAATTTAAAGGCTATTTTAAGACATAGTTAGTTTTAACTTAATATTGACTTAATATCTTGTTTGAATTAAATACATCAGTTTAAAATATCTCAGCAATAGTATATGGGTATTCCCCATATTCTTCATTTTAACTATGATTTAGCTTATGCATTAATTTATTTTCTTTAGTGTGCTCATGATCATGCCAGTAGTGTTAGCATGGGACCGTTTATAGTGCTAGGTCTGCTGTCCGCATCTAGCGGGTTATTGTAGATGGTTTGTGGAAGTATTTTCACCCATTGCCTCACCATTGACTAGGTTTACTGAGAACATGGTCAAGTTTTAATGGTCAGATGATTGTGAGAAAAGGTTTGAAGAATTGAAAACTAGATTGACTACATCTCTCGTCTTGACTCTTCCAGAGAGATAATATAGTGATGTAAACTATTGTGATTCATCCAGAGTTGGCCTAGGTTGTGTGTTCATGCAGCGAGATAAGGTTGTAGCTTATGCTTCTAGACATCTTAAGGTTCATGAGAAGAACTCTTCAATTTATGACCTCGATCTTGCAAATGTGGTGTTTAAAAAATATGGAGACACTACTTGTATGGTGTTCGTGTAGATATTTTCACTATCCATAAAAGCCTTCAATATGTGTTGACCTAGAAAGAATTGAATCTTTGCTAGAGGAGATGGATCGAGTTCCCTAAGGATTATTCTATGAGTTTGCATTACATTCCTAGTATGGTTAATGTAGTAGCAGATTCTCTTAGTAGATTATCTATGGGAGGTGTAGCCCATTTTGAGGAAGAAAGGAAGGATGTAGTGAAGGATCTTCATAGGCTTGCTCGCTTGGGAGTTCTCCTTATAAGCATATCAGACAGTGGTGTAACTGTTCAGAATGGGGCAAAATTTTCTTTGGTAGTGGTGGTTGAAGAAAAGCAAGACAGTGATCCAATCTTTCTTGAACTTTAGGGTGTAGTACACAATCAGAGAGTGGAGGTTTTCTCCCAAAGGGGAGATGGTGTACTTCGTTATCAGGGCAGATTGTGTTTTCCTGACGTGGGTGAGCTAAGACAACATATTCTTGCAGAAGCTCATAACTTCAAATATTTTGTTCATCCAGGATCCGCTAGGATGTACCGAATATGCGGGAAGTCTACTCGTGGAATGGCATGAAGAGGGATATAGCAGATTTTTTGAGCAAGTGCCCCAATTGCCAGCAAGTAAAGGTAGAATATTAGAAACATGGGGCTATGACTCAAGAGATCAAAATTCCTACTTTGAAGTGATAAGTGATCAATATGAATTTCATCACAGGGTTACCTAGAGCTCGCAGACAACATGACTCTATTTGGGTGACAATTGACAGGATGACTAAGTCTTCTCGCTTTTTGGAGGTCAAGACTACAGATTCTGTGGAGTACTATGCCAAGATTTACATTAATGAAATTGTGAGGGTGCATGGGGTTCCTTTGTCTATCTACTCAAATAGAGGTCCTCAGTTTACCTCTCATTTTTGGAATTTATTTCAGAAGGGACTTGATACTCAAGTTAACCTAACACACTATTTAATCCATAGAGGGATGGGAAGGTAGAATGTTCCATTCAGACCCTAGAGGATATGTTGAGAGCTTGTGTTATCGATTTCAAGTGGATTTGGGATGATTACTTTCCTTTTATTGAGTTTTCCAATGAAAATAACTACAATTCCAACATTCAAACAGACCCTTATGAGGAAGGTACTGTAGATCTCTTGTTTGTATGTTTGAATGATGTGAAGCATATTTCGAAGGTTTTGATTCAGTCCTTTATGCTATAGATAAAGTGCGAATAATTAGAGATAGACTAAGATAACCTAGAGTCGTCAGAAGTCTTTCCTACTTTTTGAGCCATAAGATACATCATTTTGACCGTAAATTATGATATCTTAATCAATTTAAGCCTAGAAGAACAAATTGAAATTACCCTAGTTCAAGAACGCAACAAGTTACCATCAATTTTGGCCCTGAAATGTAAAGACTTCTCCGGGAATTTCATCACCTGGTATGTGAGATTTCACTAGTCAGTTTCTTTCACCCATTGAGTCCTTAGTTTTCAGTCAGATTCTAGATTCTCATATCATGATTAGACCTAGGATTCCTAGAACTTGAATAGAACATCACAAATTTGTTAGTTATACGTTCCAAATCAAATTACCACGTTATTACTCAGATTTATTGCATGAATTTCAAAACCCTAGCTATGTATTTCTTTATTGCTTGAATTCAACATGCCATGTGAAATATTTCAGTTATCCAGTTATACATGTTTCAATTTTGAATGAGTCATTATCAAAATTATTATTGCATTGTCAATCTAAATGTTCAGTTTTGTGTTATCGAATATTTAGAGAAATTCAGTCATAATCAGTTAACTACCTAATTTATTGGGAATAACATAATACTCAGTTGGACAGCGATTTAGCATACACAAATTTTCCCAGATCTACTAGCCAAGAAGGTTGTAAGTCCCCTTTGTCGGCATCAGTTCAACGATCAGCCAACATTCCTCTTTACCTCTTTCACGGTATATTGGGTCCTCTCGATGGGGTCATACATCGGACTCCACATTTAGCTCATATGATTTGATGATCGGTTATTAGTATCTCCCACAATTCAGACTCTATTGAATTGACCATAGTTACAGTTAAGTTAGTATTCAGTCTCAACATGTTATAAATTTGGTCATTGCATCAAGTTAGCATAATATTTAGTACATCGTGTTCAGAATATTATACTTGTTTTTGTGCTTGTTCAGTTATTCATTATTTCATCTTTGATCTATCCTACTTGCTCATCACCTTTCAATTGCTGACATATATGTGCGCTACATCTTCTGATGAAGTAGGTTCATGTTCTTAGCATTCAGATCACCCTTTGAGCGATTTCCGCTCTCTAGATCAGCAGAATCTATGGTGAGTCCTCATTCTTCAAGGACAATAGTCATAAGTTTAATTTTATTATTTTATTCCTTTAGTTTCAGGTTTTGCTAGACTTAGTTTGGGCATGTCCTAACATTTCTAGCAACTTTTTAGGCTATTTTCAGGCATACTTAGTTTCAGCTTAGTATTGAGTTGATATCTTCTTCGTATTAAACTCGTTAGTTTTAAGTATCTCAGTTATAGTATATGGGTAAACCCCATTTTTTTCATTTTAGTTATGATTTAGCTTTTGCATTAGTTTATTTTCTTTATCATGCTCATGATCATGCCATAGGGTTAGCTTAGGGTCAATTGGGGTCCAAGGTCCCGTGTCTCTTGTCCGCGTCTCGAGATAGTTCGGGGCATGACAGTGTAGGCTTACCACTAAGTGAGTATAGTGTGTGTATCCTGTGGGTTATAGTGTGCCATGTGTTTCCATGATTTCCTTATATGCATGTTAATGAGAATCATACATTTTGTCTAAAATTACTAGTATACATAGTTTCCTCATATTGTAGCGCATATATAAAGAGTTGCACTTCACGAATTGGTTATGAGCATGTCCTAGTTTTAAGATGAATGATTTCCTCCATGGATAAATGCTTTGTAGGAAGTAATATCTATTTCTGGTTCCAAGTGTAAGTGTTGAGCATGTTGTAGCGAGGAGATGTTAGTTCCTCCTTGAGAAGGAGTAAATATTGAATTTGATACATTTTTTGGTTCTTAGAAGTAGTTCATACTCCATTGCATGACATTAAATGAATTTAGCTTAGAATTGAGATTTTTCTTACTGGATCATGTTCATTAGATGCATTTCATGCATAATGGTCTTTTAAGTTTGATTTTTTTACTTTAGAGAATATTTAAAGTGTCTAAAGTGGGGGTTAATTTAATAACCTGAATTTCTAGTAAGAACAAGCTAGAGTCTTATGGAGGCTAATAAGTTACTTTATAGCCTCACATGTTAATTTAATTTTGGAAACTTGTTAAAAATATGAAATGTATATTTAATTTATTTTGGTGATTTTAGAATAAAATCTTAATGAAATGGCCATGACGTCTGGAAACTTGTAAGTTGAACTAGTTTGACGAACTAGTGTATTTAAGGGTCTTCTAATGGACTTTTGGAGTATGGTATGAAGGTTAAAGTCAACGTTAATGTTTTTACACTTAAAAAGGCATAATTAGGTGATTAACATCCGAATATGACCCCCCAAGGACCACCAAGGTGTCCTTGAAGGGGATCCCTAAACTCTAAATGGAGTGACTTACGGATGGGACTAAGCCCAAGTATGTCCACCTATGGACAATATGTCCTGGGCGTAGATAAGGCCTGTAAGTTCCTGTATTATTTTACACTCATACCCAAATCACGGAGCACACCTACGAAAAGTAAGTGGACCTTTAGTCCGTAGGTGACCCCTTAGTAGGTGCTGCCAAATTAAAAGAAATTTAGTTTGAGTTAGGACTTAGGGGTTGGTTTAGTTATTAATTAGGGGATAATATGGGTAGGTTAATAGGTTTTTTAACCATGTATATAATCTTAAATAAACCCTAATCTAACCATTTTAACGAACTCATCTAAATACCTAAAAACTCTCTCCAAATATTCCCTCTGTAGAATTGAAGAAGAAGAAGAGAAGAAGGGAGGCAACAACTAGGTCGAGATTCCACCATTTATTAAATATTAGTCAAAGTCATTTATAAAAATTGTTTAAAGCGTAATCATCCATGGGTTCTTCCAGACATGAAACCCCTATAGTTTCCCCCAATTGTGAATCCAAATACTCGAATCAAGCTAGGGTTGCGATTGCATTGTGGGTAAGACTTGCTTCTGATTCCAATCTAGTGTATGTCATTAAATTATCTTTAAATTATGTATGTATGATTAAAATATGTTGTTTTCATATTAATAACTTGATGAACCATAATCTATGTTTATGAAGGTGATCATTGTGTGTTTAGGCCATTAAAGGCAAGGTTGAAGGGTCTAAATTGATCTTCTTAATTCAACTGTCCTGAATACTAATTGATCATATTTAGGATCATCTATGTATCAATTGAAATAGTTTTGAATTAATAGGAATGTTCTTGACTTGTAAAGTTAGAATTGAATCTTTATGATTAAGTATGACTTGAATTACCTTCTTATGATCAAGGTGACTGAATAGATTGTAATTTACACATGGTTAGTATTGAAAATAGGGCTTCTAGACATTATTGTTAGTGATTTTGTAGTATAGTATATATGAGTTGATCTTGATTGTGTATTGTTCTTTTACATATACACTTAGATATGAACTAGCTAGGAGAACCAAGTTCTCTCACATAAAACGATTCTATGTAGGCTAAATAACCTGAAATGAATAAAATTATGACTAGAATACCTTTAAGTTGTGATATGTAATCCCTTCATGTATTGGTTGTCTTGGAAAGACAAAACCAAGGTGAGATAGCTTGATGTTGAGACTTGTGGTTCCTTCATGTATAACTTGTCTTAGTATAATAAGACCAAGGTTAATAGTTTGAGATGGAGGATCTATCATCTCATAATGAATAGCATGACAAATAATTGTATAATGCATGTCATTATAGAATGACTTTTTTATAGTAATGGTATCCAGGATTAAGGACCTATACTCTCCTATGGGTAGCTTGAAGTAGAATTATTAGAGTGCATTCACGGTAGCTTGAACTAGTGTTGTTAGAGTGATTCATGGTAGCTTGACTTGGTTTAGCCAAAACAATTTCATTGTAGATTTGGGATAAATGACTTATACTCTCGTAATAGTAGCCTAAAGTGCATGCAAGGTATATTTCAAGCAATTACTTGAGTTAGGTTAATCATGGTAGCTTTGGGATTAAGGATTCAAACTCTCTTAAGGATAACTTAGGGTTGAGAATCATACTCTCATATAGATAAATTGCATTTGTATTCTCGTACACTTGTAAAGATAGCATGACTTAGTTGGTTTTAAACTATTTCATGGTACCTAGGATAGGGAACTTGTACCTTTCCTCGGATAACTCAGATTTGGTTGATAGTGTGTCTTCAAAGGTAGTTAGCTTACGTTAGCCTAGATATGGTATAAATGAAAATAGCATGGTATAATCTACTAGAGGGTTATTCCTTGGTAGCTTAAAAAAGGGTAAATAGAATAGAGGGATTAGATCCCATATAGTGAATATTTATGATAGTCTAAAGAAGTCCTTAGGGTGGGTAGTAGTATGGGATATTATCCATACATGGAAAAAGTACGAGTTGAGGCTAGTTTCTAAGGGTTCCCTTATCTACTATGACTTTTCTTGGGTCGTTGCAATGTATCCTTCCATACCATGATTGACTATGCTGGTAAGACCAATAGACAATGAGTATGACAAAGATGACTTCAAGACTATTCTTAGTGTAAAGGGTATTATGGGATTCCTTTTTGTAAATTGCAAAATTGTTTCTTGTGGTAACCTAGAAGAATGGTGCCCCTATGGAAGAAAGACATATGAATTCACCAAGCTTTTAGACTATGAGGTAAAAATTACCAAGTGTTTTTTCATGCTTACATGGTTTTGATATATATCCTATGCTTATTAACTATTTCTTATGATATCTTATGTTCATATGAATCTTATGTTTGAGACTATGCTATTATTATGATGATTATGTTATGATCGTGTTATTATATCTAATGCTTATATCTTATGTTGACTAACCATTTGAGATGCTCTTATGATGTGGTCCTAGTTTTCATACTTAGTACTTTTGTTTGAACACATATTGCGTACATTCTAACCAAATGTAGGGTTGGAGCTTTAAGTTTATATTTGACGCTAGAGTTTCAAGGATTTCAAAGATTCAATATCTTTGTGAGTCCTTATAGCTTCGAGGACAACATCAACTTACCGTACTTCATTTATTTTTATGTTAAAGAGTTTGTATGGGGGCTGTATCCCAAAGACTATTATTGATGTCAAGTTAGATCGTTTGAGACAAAAGAGTTGGAAAAGTCTTTCGTTTGCGATTTATGAAAATGACTTCGATTTGTATATCATAATTTTTTTCCATATTTCTATTGTCTTATGTTATGAATATAATAAGGTCTTGTATGAGACCCCTTGGGCGTCAAATAAGCCATATTACGAATAGGAGCTGCTATGGGGTCATGAAATATGTGCCTACCACGAGCCGTGGTGCCTCTGATGGTCATGATCCAGTAGCTAGGAAACCTTCCCTTTAATTCCCAAAAACAAAATCACCTTCACGAGCGCTCCAATGGCTTTCACAAGCCATGAAGTATCATGTGGGAGTGTAAGGTTTTTTGCAGCCTTTGGGAATATACTTCCTAGCCACCTTCTCTGTCACCATGATTCATGGTCCCTTACACGAGGTGTGGAGGTGAGAAAGCTGCTAAAGCCATTTCCTAAGGTCTATGTGCACAGGCACGGGTAGTCGCACCCTTGCCGACTTGTGGGGACTATCTTGGAGGGTGCAAGGTTGAAATCTCAATCTCATTCCTTAACACATAGCCCCTAGGTTAGACTACATAATCCCAAGGTCTTACATTATCTTATTCATGGAAATATTCGTCCTTTAATGACATTCTGTTAAAACATACGAAAGATTATCAGCCCGTTAAGCATGCAACTCATCAAAATTCACAAACTAAGGAGGACACATCCACTCCATGACAAACATACTCAATTCATCATAATGAAGTAGGAACGACATCTAACAATCCATTATGCATGAAATATCAACATCTCTCATGATCAAGGAGGAAGTACCTTTTCCAAGCTAAAAGCATGTTCAACATAACTCATGGAGCAATATGTAATTTACTCTAAAAAGTATATCTAAACCATATTTATACATTCACCTCATGAAGTCTATAGGAAACTAATACTCAATGCAGAATCGCATGAGGAAAATCAGTTACAAAAACTCATTTTATTTCAAAACACAAGGTTTCATTTGTATGCATCACATAAGGAAATCATGGAAACACATAAAACACATGACTCCAAAACAAAAGACAAGTCAAGAAGAAACTCATTACCTCAAGCTAGAGTTAGAAAAACAAGGAATATGATGAGTATATATAATCCTCGGCCTCTAAAGCAGAACCCTCAACTAATTGATTCCTTCACAAAACCTTCACGAAGCTATTTCCTTGTTTCTCAACTTCTTAACCAGCCACTCAAAATTCTCTACCGTAATTTCTTCATAAATAACCTTCAATCAATTACATAAACTCATTTCTTTCAAAATATAAGTTTTAGTTATCATGCATTAAATAAGGAAATTATGGGAACAAATGAAACACATACCCCAAAATAATAAACAAACCAAGAGGAAACTCATTACATCAAGCTTGAAATAGGAGTAGATGGAAAAGCATGAGGATATAAAGAACTCATATCTACCTCGGCCTCCCAAATAGCACCCTCAACTAATTTATTTTTCTACAAAACATATACAAAATATATTTCCTTGTTTATCAACTTCTTATATGTAGCCTATCATTAATAAATTAATCAAGACTCTTAGATGTGGTTTATGAGACATCTTAGCCTTTTCTCTGATTGCCATGTTTGTCGCGAACCAAGTGTACCCCCTTGATGTAACATGACGTCTAAAACCACGAAATACCCCATACAAGCCACTTAGATCTCATAATGTAAGAAATTTAACAATAGGAGTAAAAATAGTTCAACTCCAAAACATTTTATAAAATAAAATGTGGAAGTTTAAATCTTGTATAATCATAGACATCTCATAAAATAAAAGGAAATTGGATGTAACCCATGCATCATGTACCAAAAAGAAATACATGAAAGAAGCTAAAAAAATTCATCCTTAAAGCATGAGTACTCACAAAATGTCGATAATCAATCATATCACCTTCAAGCCACAAAATTGAGCACCCTGAATATCAGACCCTACTTTCGGGTAAAAATATAGGCAAGACTATGCGTAAGTACAAACAATGTACCAAGTATGATAGCGATGCATAAAACATATAAAACATGCAAAATGATACGTATAAATTCATGACATGCAATTGGCAAAGTAAAAAATTATATGTGTCACGCCCTGAGCTATCCATGAGATGTGGACATGGGACATAAGACTACAAGTGATGCCAAGAAAAACATGGTGGCATGACGTGAGCACACTAAAGGAAATAAACAAATAACTTATTGTTACAAAAGAGAAATCCAACTCTAATACTAAAACTTAAACTAACTATGATTGAATAAGCCTTTATAAAGGCTAGAAATGTTGGGACATGCCCCAACTATATTTTTGCAAAAAAGAAACAAAAAGACTGAAAATTGTGAAATAAAACTCATGATTTTCATCCTCAAATAATGTGGACTCACCACTGAATCTGCTGAACTGGAGATCAGGAACCGACCTACACGTGATTTGGATATTGAGAACGTGAACCTACATCATGAGAAAATATAGTGTATATAATATGCAACAATACTTGAGTATTGAGAATGAAGGATAAAGCAAACATCAATATAAAACATAATTGAACAAATAATAACACAAGTAAATAATGTATACATGATAGAGGTACGAGATATTGAGCTAACTTAATGCAAGTAGCACTTTGATAACATGATGACTCAATGTGCCCTGAACTATAAATATGGTCAATGAATAGAGTCTGACTGAACAACATGAGGTGCTGATAACCGACAATTAAACCACATGATCTAAGTTTTTAGTTCCATATATACACCCCATTAAGAGGATCCAATACACCTGAATAACGGTGTAGAGGCATGATGGAGTTATTACTAAAAACAAGACAATATAGGGGACTAACAACCTACGTGGCTAGTAGTTTTGGGACAATTTGGGTATGCTGAACCATAATGTAACTCGGTATTATTCTCCTCCCAATGAGTTAAGTGGTTAAAATTTTATGACTAAGTTTCTATAAAACCGCATATTGAACATGCAAATTGTGAATTAAAAAACTAATTTGATAATGATGTATGAACAATTGAGGCATGTATTACTAAAAAGTTGACCTAGAATGTGTAAATCAAGAACAAAAGAAAATATAAATCTAGGGTACTTAAATTCATGCAAAAATTTGAGTAATAAGATGAAAATATGAATAGGAACATACACATAGGAATTTCATGATGATCTGCTGTAATTTTTGAAACCCTAGGACTCGTCATAATAATGCGATAAAGAAACTGATCGAATTCTAGGCACCTAAAGGGCTAAAGGAACCCACTAGTGAAATCTCATATACTTGGTAAAGAATTCCACAGAGAAATTATTTTATTCGGAGCTGGAAAAAATGGAATCTTGCGGCGTTCTTGGAGCTAGTTTTCTCGACTTGTTCTTCTCTCTTGCTTTATTTTTGTAACTTTTGATTAATGATTTGACTTATGTAAGTTCTAGTTATGTTTCTAGGTTTATATTGACTAAATCATCATTAGGGTCTAAACGATGTAGTTTCAGGGAAAAAAATATATAAAGGACCAAAAGACCCTTGACTTTCAAGTTATTGGAGTCACGTGAGGAGCTGACTGATGGGACATGAATAGACTAACGGTTCGTTCTTGCCGACTGTCATTTGAGATTGAAGGTTTGGGGTCTGAAATTTAAAGTTGACTTTCCCACCGAAAAAAACTGACATACGGGTCGTCCGTCGAGTGATAGTCCATAAGTGGCTTCCTTACATGGCACTTGCAACTTTTCAAAATTTGGAATTTTTCCCTTGTTGAATCTGTGTTATTACATTATCTCCCCCTCGAGAATATGCATCCTTGAATGAAGACTAATCTGACTGATATTAAGGGAGAGGATTTCAAACCTTACAACTAAACACTGAAAACTTAATTTCGACTAAATATACTTCCAAAAACATGCAAATACGTTGAAAATGCAAGTACACACTGAAGAAACAAGATACTTATATTGAATATGCTCTTGAATGACTTAAAATTTAAGAGGAACTATTACCTCAAGCTAGAATGGGATTGGAAGGGAAGAGGTGATGATACTTTGACTTATGGCTCCTTCCACTTCCCAAGTAGCTCCCACGGCAGATTGACTCCTCCACAAAACCCTGACTGAAGTGACTTCTTTGTTTCTCGACCTTCTAACCCGACAATCAAGAATCTCATCTGGTACATCCTCATAAGAAATACTTATTTCATAGCCACACTCTCTAATGGCACTAAAAATACTCGATCACTCACACACTTCTTCAAAAGTGAAATGTGAAGACTTGATACACTATTTCTAATTGTGCTGGCAACTCGAACCCATAAGAAACTTTACCATCCCTGTTTAAGATCCAGTAAGGGCCTACATATCTGCGACTGATCCTTTCCTTCCAAATCTCATTACCTCTTTCATATGCGACACTTTTAGAAAAACTCAATCGTTAACTCTGAACTCTACTTCCATTCTCCTTACATCTCCATAAGATTTCTTGAAATTCTGGCTGTCTTAACTCGATGTCTATTGAATTTCACTTTCTCCATAGCATCATGAACTTAATCTGGTCCTATTAAGGTTGTTATACCTACTTCAAACAAACCAACATGAGGTATACATCTACGCTCATACAATGCCTCATAAGGGGCCATATGAATGCTAGAATGGTAATAATTATTGTAGGCGAACTCAATAGGAGGAAAGTGTTCACCTCAACTACCCTTGAAAACTCACTTAATCTTTCATAGAATCCTCTATTCATCGAGGGAAAAAATATATGCTAAACTTAACTTAAGTACTAAGAACCTTCTAATATGATTTATTAAAAATTAGAGGTAATCTGAGGACCTCTATTTATGATTGAAAAAGGAAACCCATTGAACTTGAGAAAATTATGTGAAAGGTGTCAAATAAGTCTCGTTTTTGTTTTTGGTGACAGAATGACAAAGAGCCGGTCAAATATTTTTTAAAAACATAATTAATTTACTATGGGACCAAATTAACATTTTCAAAACTTTCTAATCTTTTATAAAATACAAAAAAGCACACTTTTATAATTCAAACCAAATCATTTAAAATGAAAAATCTTTTCATATTCCCTCCTATCTTTTCTCTCTTCTTTTCTTCATTTTCTTCCTTACAAATTCTGAAGTCCATCGTTACTCTTCCTCTGAAGTCGTTACTCTTCCTCTCAAATCCTCCATTACTCTTTAATCTTTCTGATTTGTAGTAATGTTTGACTAGAAATGTTTAAGTTATTTTTTGAAATACTTTACAATTTTTGAAGTTTTTTCTTGGATTAATGAACAATATAATGTTCAGTAGCTTTAAAAATTGAATAATCGACTTAATGGAGTGTATTATTTATCATTTTTTAAGAATCCAGCCAACTCAAAAAATACTTATTTTGAGGAAATGTATCTTTAATGTTATCATTTAGTGAAAAGTCATTTTTTTTGCTGTTGTTCTATTTTTTGCCATTTTTTTATATGTTTTTAGCATATGTTGCCACATTTTAGTGAAATGTTGGTCATCTATTGCCACATATGATTCAAATGTTGCAATAATCTGTACAAATGTGTCAACATATGATGCATCTATCGCTACATAAGATGTATATGTTGCGCAACAGTAGGTAGAAATGTGGCAACATAGTGTTAATTTATAGCAATAGACTATCCATCGGTTGCAACATACTGCTAATATTATTTTATAATGAATTGTAGAATTGATATGCTGGTCATAGTGTACCACATAAGATTCAAATGTTGCAATAATTTGAATAGATATATCAATACATGATGCATCTGTTGTTACATAAGATGGATATGTTGCGAAACATCAGGTACATATGTGGCAACATAATGTTAATTTATCGCAACATACTACTATTATTATTTTATAATGAATTGTAAAATCTCAATATTTTTTTATTTACCTTTAAGATGAAATGATACAAGAAGCTTCATCCATGACAAAAACTCAATCTTCTAACATGAAATTGTCTTTTTGTCTATGCGAAGAATGTGAGAAGCAACATGATTATTTCATTAGTCGTGTTAAAAAACTCACTGATATTTTTAAGGAAATGTTTCATAATATTGATGAGCAAAGATCCAAGAAGACTTCACAACCTTTGAAATGTAGGAGGTTGAAAAAATCTTTTACACAAACACTTTCTATGATTATTGAGAAGAAAGAAAAGGAGAAGAAGGGAAAACTGGAGAAGGACTAGGAGGGGAAGGAAAAGGAGAAGAATACAAAGGAGTAGAAGGAATAGATTATAAAGGAGGAAGAGGATAGGGAGAAGAATGAAGGAGAAGAAGAAGGAGAAGAAGTCAAAACAGGAGAAGGAGAAGAATGAAAAACTGGAGAAGGAGAAGGAGAAGAAGAAGAAGAAGAAGGCAAATGAGATGGAGATGGAGAAGGAGAAGGAGAAGGAGAAGAAAGTCGAAGTTTTCTGTTGTGATGTGAAAGGACAATATCCATTTGAAGGTTTTAACATTGCAAGCGAGGGTCCAACTGAACTAATGTCATCCTTCTCGCAATGGATAAAAGAGGGTGTTTACAAGTACCATGCAAAATAGTAAGTAAAGTAAAGCAAGTAAAGCCATTACACTAATATTAAAATTTCTTATTGTTGTGCAATATATAATGATTTATAATGATTACACAATTGCAGAGGAAATAAGGAAGATCACTACTTAGTTAATTGCTCAAAACTTGAATTTGACCAACTTTATTTACTCGTTGAATTCCCAATGAATAAGGACTGGTTCTACAAAATGTATCAACCCATAAGGTGCTGGAATGATGAGGTAAATCCATTCTCACTTTTATATGTACTGTTTTGTAGATGAATATATACAATTAAATTGATACACTTGGTTGATGCATGTATGCAATATGTGGATATAATATTTTACTATTTGCGTAAGAAGTCGAAGCAAAAGATTCAGTCTGAATATCAATATACAACCACTAGTTGTTTTTTCAAAACATACATTGACAATTATAGTGAATATGAGGATAAAATCATTGACATAATTAAAGGGTATGTTATACGTTCTGAAATGCCTTGGCACTTCACGAATGATGTTTATGTCCCAGTAAATAGTAATGGGGAGTTCCATTGGGTCTTGGCAGTCGTTGCATTGAAAGAACGATGCATAAAGTGTATGATTCCATGTCCTCAAATAGATTTAATAGAAAACTATCCTCCGAGATTTAAAAGATCGCTACAATGTTTCCCAAGTAACTTGAGTTGAGTGGATTTTTTTGAGCAAAATGAGCGAACCAACTGGTCAGTTCTTAAATTTTACAAAGGAAAGAACAAATCTCACTCATTTGAAGTCAGTCATGTTACTGGTATTACCCAACAAGAAAACAGTAGTCTGTCAGTATCAAAATATTATTTTGTCTTACGACTATTGAAATGTGATGTTATTATATTTTCTGATTGATGATATACCATGATGAGATTGTGGAATTTTTATTATTGCGTACGCTGAGTATTTTAGTGATAGATTACAAGTGCCATCATGTGGAATTAATGCTGACACCCTTTGCTTGAGATATGCTTCACTCTATGGAATTTTGGGATTGTAACGACGCGAAATGGTTACATTAGTAATATTGAAGTCATAGAGATGCGTAGAACTAAAAAAGAATCTAAGATCGATGAAAATGTTGTGTTTACAACCATTAATTATATAGGTGGTTATGTATACTATATCATTGTGAATTACCTTTTTGTTAATAAGTTGTACAAAAAAATTGGTGAAATGTTAATAATTCTGTAGTACTAAACACAGCAAAATTATATATAGCAACAGATAGTATATATATGTCACAGTTTGAATTGTCCAAATTAAAACACAGGTAAATGACTTTATTTTCATTTTTCCTCTCTCCTCTCTCCTCTCTTCCATAAATGTCGTTTCGTATTCCATAAGATTTATTTATTTCTAATAATTTCTCTTCTATATATGTTGTTTCTGTAGTAATAAACACGATAAAATTATATGTTGCACCAGTTCGTATATATGTAGAAACATACGTGCACAATTTGAATTGTAAAAATTGAAACAAAAAATTTAACAACTTTATTTTCATTTTCCCACTCTCCTCTCTTCTCACTTCTATAAATGTCATTTCGTATTCCACAAAATTTATTTATTTATACTTATTTCTCTTCTATATATGCAACATCTGTAGTAATAAACACAAAAAAAAATTATATGTTGCAACAATTCGTATATATGTAGCAACATATGTCACAGTTAGAATTGTCAAAATTAAAAAAAAAAAGTTAAACAGGTTTAATTTTCATTTTCCCTCTCTCTTCTCTCCTTTCTTCTATAAATGTCGTTTCGTATTCCACAAAATTTATTTATTTCTTCTCTACTGCCAACTACTTCTCCTTCTTCTCCTCTTCTCTTACTCCTTCCTTCACATATTATCTTCTACAACAAGGCTGTGATGTCCTCATAATTTCAACTTTATCGTTGATATATATCTTCTCTGGTAAGATAACATTTAATTAGAGTTTGAAATGCATGTGCTTATCTACTTATTGACCTGTTTTGACTTGTGGTTGTAGCTCATGTGTGTGTGACTTTCAAATATATTATTTTTGTGGTTACAGATACAAATATATTGTCTCCTGTCAAAAGAAAACTTGATATTGATACATTTGACCAAACAAACATCCAGAAGAACTAGGTCGAAAAATCATAGGAAGAGGAATGAAAATACTACACTTTTAGAAAAACTTGCAGCTGAAGCAGTTTCTTCTTGTCAAACAAAAGTAGAATTTTTAAAAAGGAATATGAACAAAGACAAGTAGTGGAGGAAGATGATGGAAAACAGGATGTTAAGGAACAAGGGAAAATAAATGAAGTTCGAGAAGATGAAGGGGAAGTTACAGAAGTAGTATTTGTGGCATAACAAGAAAAAATAAATGAAGTTCACGAAGAAGAACAAGAACTTCATGAAGAGTTCAATGCTAGTGGTAATGATGGGATTAAATCATCAATGCAGACACTTTCCCTGTGCATCTGCAGCTTGATGCTAATGGTGACAACATCATTAGGTCAGTCCTGGGAAGACCTTTCATCAAATTCAGGGATATCCTCAAGATAAATCGATTGGAAGATTTTTTCAAAAATAGCTATTTTGGTCATTTAATAGATTTACCCATTGACCCACTTCCACATTTTCAAATAACCAACGTGTATGAACTTTTGAAAAGAAGATTCATTTTTGAAAATCCCAAAAAGAAGGATGAGATTGTAATTAATTATTTGTAACGACCTGTTTAGTCATTTTGAGCAGCAGATTTTATTTCTGGAAAAACTGGCTGAGACGACGGACACCACGACGGACCGTCATGGGCACGACGGACCGTCGAGGGTGTCTCGTCCCAAAACACTTAGGAATTCTGAAATTCAAGTGCTGAAATCGACTCTCTGAACTCTGTGACGGACCTGCAGGACGGACCGTCACAGGTACGACGAACCGTCGTGAGCCCCCATTTCAAAACACTTCAACTCTTGAGAATTTGGTACAGGGAACGATTCTCTGAACGTCGTGACGGAAGTGCAGGACGGACCGTCACAGGCGTGACGGACCGTCACAGACTCTTTAGTGAAAATTGAGTCTCTGATATTTGCGATGACCTGCAGGACGGACCATCGCAGTCACGACGGGCCGTCACAGGTTGCGTAATCCCAGTTGGAGTCGGATTTCTGGTTAAGTTTTAAAGGGGCGTTTTGGACTATTCGTGCTATAATTACAAATTTTGTGGGTTAACATTCATAACTCAGTTTCTTGGGGGATAAAAGAGGTAACTTTGAGTTAATTAGTGGGTTACTATTGCCATCTTTTATACTTAATTATATGTTAATTAGGGTAAAATAAAGAGGGTTTGAATAAGAAAAATAAAAAGAACAAAAAGGGAGAGAGAGGATCGAACGAGAGAGGAACGAAGGGGGATATCAAAGCTTTGGGAAATTTGCTTGCGTGATCACTAATCTTCGGTGGAGGTAGGTTATGGTTTTGTTTTACGTTATTCGTAGTAAACTCTTAATAGCGAATGATATGTATTGATAGTATTGTTAACCTGTCTATATGGTTAATTGTATGCTTGCATGAATATGATTATGTGATTGTGATAAAATAAGCAAGATGAAGCTATTCAATCCCAAATCTTGAAAGAAACCCTAATTTACTTTGTTAATGGGATTGATGATGCCTTAATATAAAAGAAGGATTGATGAACTAAAGTAATGAGATTGATGATGCCTTGGTATAAGAGAAGGCTTGATGAATTGATAGAATTATGTTAGTGGATCGGAGTGTCACGTTCCGACACATAGTATTAAGGGATCGGGTGTCATGAACCGACACGTAGAATTAGGGGATCGGAGTGTCACGTACTGACACATAGTATTAGGGGATCGGGTGTCACGAACCGACACGTAGAATTAGGGGATCGGAGTGTCACGTACCGACACATAGTAGTAAGGGATCGGGTGTCACGAAACAACACGTATAATTAGGGGATCAGAGTGTCACGTACCGACACATAGTATTAGAGGATCGGGTGTCACGTACCGACACATAGTAGTAGGGGATCGGAGTGTCACGTACCGACACAAGAGGAAGAAAGATAATGAATCTTGAAAGATGTTATTATACTCAACATAATGAACCTAATTCCCCAATGATTATGGCATGGAGACTTGAGTCCTCATGGATGAACTTGGTGGTACTTATTGATGATTATAGTACTTGTTGTTGCTACATGTTGAGTATTATAGTCGATTTATGATATTAACTGATATATACTGTTTTCTATTTTGAGTTGGCCGATGATACTTACTCAGTACCCGTGTTTTGTACTGACCCCTACTTGTTTGTTTCTTTTTTTGTTATTTGTGGAGTGCAGCAAACGCACCGTCGTCTTCAACTCAACCGCAACTCTAGCAAGTCTTCATTACACCGGACTTCAGGGTGAGCTAATGCTTCTAGCTTGGACTGGATCTTCTTCTTCAAGTCTTGATGCCTTGAATTTCCGGCATGGACTAGCTTTTTATGTATTTTAGTTTCTTAGATACTCCTAGATTAGTAATTTGAGGATAGATGTTCTTGTGATGATGACTTCCAGATTTTGGGGATAATGAGTTATAAATTTTAGAAGTTATTTAATTGATTTTGTTAATGAGTTTAAGTCTTCCGCATTGTATTTTGTTCAATATGTTTGGGTTTAGATTGGTTGGTTCGCTCACATAGTAGGTTAAGTGTGGGCGCCAGTCGCGGCTCGGTTTTGGGTCGTGACAAACTTGGTATCAGAGCATTAGGTTCGTTGGTCTCATCACACAAGAACGAGTCTAGTAGAGTCTTAAGGAACGGTAGGGGGACGCCTTTACTTTTCTTTGAGAGGCTATAAGACTTTAGGAAAATTCCATTCTTTCATTCTTTCTTTCGTGCTACTACTTGAGTCCAATTGGTATCTAGGTGATACAAATTGGTATCTGACCATCTTCACTCTATTTCGCAGATGGTTAGAACTAGAGCAACGACCGC
>CM064970.1:24875397-24928123 GCA_032847665.1 Solanum chilense
ATTAAGGGAAGGGTATGTGTGCCCCGTGTTGATGATTTGATCCACACTATTCTTACAGAGGCTCATAGTTCCGGATATTCTATACATCCTGGTGCAACCAAGATGTACCGTGACCTAAAGCAACACTTTTGGTGGAGTAGAATGAAGCGAGACATTGTTGATTTTGTTGCCAAATGTCCAAATTGTCAACAAGTAAAGTATGAACACCAGAGGCCCGGAGGAACACTTCAGAGAATGCCCATTCCTGAATGGAAGTGGGAGAGAATTGCAATGGACTTCGTGGTTGGTCTTCCAAAGACATTGGGTAAGTTTGACTCTATTTGGGTAATTGTGGACAGATTAACTAAGTCTGCTCACTTCATTCCGGTCAAGGTGACCTACAATGCAGAGAAGTTAGCCAAAATCTACATCTCAGAAATCGTTCGATTGCATGGAGTTCCACTTTCCATCATATCAGATAGAGGTACGCAGTTTACTTCTAAGTTTTGGAGAACATTGCATGCTGAATTAGGTACTAGATTGGACCTTAGTACTGCATTTCATCCTCAGACCGATGGTCAGTCTGAGCGAACGATTCAAGTGTTGGAGGATATGCTTCGTGCCTGTGTGATAGAATTTGGTGGCCATTGGGATAACTTCTTACCCTTGGCGGAGTTTTCATACAATAATAGCTATCACTCCAGTATTGACATGGCTCCATTTGAAGCATTGTATGGGAGGAGATGTAGGTCTCCCATTGGTTGGTTTGACGCATTTGAGGTTAGACCTTGGGGTACGGATCTGTTGAGGGATTCATTGGAAAAGGTGAAAGCTATTCAAGAAAAGCTTTTAGCAGCTCAAAGTAGACAACAGGAATATGCGGATCGAAAGGTTAGAGACTTGGAGTTCATGGAGGGTGAACAAGTCTTGCTGAAGGTTTCACCCATGAAAGGGGTGATGCGGTTTGGTAAAAGGGGTAAGCTAAGTCCAAGATATATTGGACCATTTGAAGTACTTAAGCGAGTAGGGGAGGTGGCTTATGAACTAGCCTTGCCTCCAGGGCTGTCAGGAGTGCATCCGGTATTTCACGTGTCTATGTTGAAAAGATACCATGGGAATGGAAATTACATCATTCGTTGGGATTTGGTTCTGCTTGATGAAAATTTGTCTTATGAGAAGGAAACTGTTGCTATTTTAGATAGAGAAGTTCGCAAGTTGAGGTCGAGAGAGATTGCATCCATCAAAGTTCAATGGAAGAATCGACCAATTGAAGAGGCCACTTGGGAGAAGGAGGCTAATATGCAAGAAAGATACCCACACATGTTTACAGATTCAGGTACCTCTTCTCGTCCTTGTTTTTCTTCTTTTGATCGTTCGAGGACGAACGATGGGTAAATTGGTATCTATTGTAACGACCTGTTTAGTCGTTTTGAGCAGCAGATTTTATTTCTGGAAAAACTGGCTGAGACGACGGACACCACGACGGACCGTCATGGGCACGACGGACCGTCGAGGGTGTCCCATCCCAAAACACTTGGAAATTCTGAAATTCGAGTGCTGAAATCGACTCTCTGAACTCTGTGACGGACCTGCAGGACGGACCGTCACAGGTACGATGAACCGTCGTGAGCCCCCATTTCAAAACACTTCAACTCTTGAGAATTTGGTACAGGGAACGATTCTCTGAACGTCGTTACGGAAGTGCAGGACGGACCGTCACAGGCGTGACGGACCGTCACAGACTCTTTAGTGAAAATTGAGTCTCTGATCTTTGCGACGACCTGCAGGACAGACCGTCGCAGGCACGACGGGCCGTCACAGGTTGCGTAATCCCAGTCGGATTTCTGGTTAAGTTTTAAAGGGGCGTTTTGGACTATTCCTGCTATAATTACAAATTTCGTGGGTTAACATTAATAACTCAGTTTCTTGGGGGATAAAAGAGGTAACTTTGAGTTAATTAGTAGGTTACTATTGCCATCTTTTATACTTAATTATATGTTAATTAGGGTAAAAGAAAGAGTGTTTGAATAAGAAAAATAGAAAGAACAAAAAGGGAGAGAGAGGATCGAGCGAGAGAGGAACGAAGGGGGATATCAAAGCTTTGGGAAATTTGCTTGCTTGATCACTAATCTTCGGTGGAGGTAGGTTATGGTTTTGTTTTACGTTATTCATAGTAAACTCTTAATAGCGAATGATATGTATTGGTAGTATTGTAAACCTGTCTATATGCTTAATTGTATGCTTGCATGAATATGATTATGTGATTGTGTTAAAATAAGCATGATGAAGCTATTGAATCCCAAATCTTGAAAGAAACCCTAATTTACTTTGTTAATGGGATTGATGCTGCCTTGATATAAAAGAAGGCTTGATGAACTAAAGTAATGAGATTGATGATGCCTTGGTATAAGAGAAGGCTTGATGAATTGATAGAATGATGTTAGTGGATCGGAGTGTCACGTTTCGACACATAGTATTAAGGGATCGGGTGTCATGAACCGACACGTAGAATTACGGGATCGGAGTGTCACGTACCGACACATAGTATTAGGGGATCGGGTGTCATGAACCGACACGTAGAATTAGGGGATCGGAGTGTCACGTACCGACGCATAGTAGTAAGGGATCGGGTGTCACGAACCGACACGTAGAATTAGGGGATCGGAGTGTCACGTACCGACACATAGTATTAGGGGATCGGGTGTCACGAATCGACACGTTGAATTAGGGGATCAGAGTGTCACTTACCGACACATAGTAGTAGGGGATCGGAGTGTCACGTACCGACACAAGAGGAAGAAAGATAATGAATCTTGAAAGATGTTAATATACTCAACAAAATGAACCTAATTCCCAAATGAGTATGGCATGGAGACTTGAGTCCTCATGGATGAACTTGGTGGTACTTATTGATGATTATAGTACTTGTTGTTGTTACATGTTGAGTATTATAGTCGATTTATGATATTAACTGATATATACTGTTTTCTATTTTGAGTTGGCCGATGATACTTACTCAGTACCCGTGTTTTGTACTGACCCCTACTTGTTTGTTTCTTTTTTTGTTATTTGTGGAGTGCAGCAAACGCACCGTCGTCTTCAACTCAACCGCAACTCTAGCCAGTCTTCATTACACCGGACTTCAGCGTGAGCTAATGCTTCTAGCTTGGACTGGATCTTCTTCTTCAAGTCTTGATGCCTTGAATTTCCGGCATGGACTATATTTTTATGTATTTTAGTTTCTTAGATACTCCTAGATTAGTAATTTGAGGATAGATGTTCTTGTGATGATGACTTCCAGATTTTGGGGATAATGAGTTATAAATTTTAGAAGTTATTTAATTAATTTTGTTAATGAGTTTAAGTCTTCCGCATTGTATTTTGTTCAATATGTTTGGGTTTAGATTGGTTGGTTCGATCACATAATAGGTTAAGTGTGGGTGCCAGTCGCGACTCGGTTTTGGGTCGTGACATTATTGTAGCATGCAAGTTTTCTTTGGGATAAGAGAGTTTGCCATAGTTAAAGGGCTAAAATGTCATCCTCATGTTGAGCTCATCCCTGAATACATTGTTTAAACATAACTACGACAAAATAAAATAATTAAAGAAGTACTAGAAGCAAGAAAACAGTCACTACAAACCGAAGAACAGGACTTGATGTCCCTTGTTGAAAAAACCTTTAAAACGTTGATTTATTAAGTTTGTTGGAATGGATGGATATAGCAAGGAAGAACAATGAGTTATTGTGCTTACTTTGGTTTACACATAATATTCTTTTGCCGAAGGATCTTGGCAACAACATACTTTTAAAGTATGTCAATTTCTTTCAGGATATTGAAGCTTTCAAGAAATACCTTTGAGGCCTTTAGGAGAAAAGATAAGCAACTTGTTTGGTTTTCCATGGGCTTTCATGGTAAAGCTTAATGTTTTTAATCTTTTTATATTGTATTAAGTATTATTTCAACATTTGATAATTGTAAGGTTTTTCTTTTTTACAGGCCTTGGTATTTAAAGTCATTCGTTATTTTACCCACCAACTAATTGCAGCAGAAGAGAGATCATCCCAAGGGATGCTGAGATGGATGATGGCAAGAACAAAAACTACCAAAAAGAAGGGCATATTCCAGATCTTTTTAACCCTCCTTTTGATGCAGTAAGTTAATATTAGTATATTACAAGCATATGTTGCCACATTTGTGTCATACGCTGATACAGATGATTCATCTGTTGCTAAACATAAATTGTCTATCGCAACATATGTCACAAATGTTGCTACAGATGAATCATCTTAGGATACATGTGTCACATTTTGCAAAACATGACTCGTCTGTAGCAACATGTGACACAAATGTTGCTACAGATGTGCCATAAATGTTGCTACAGATGAATTGTCTGTTCCGACATGTGTCACAAATGTTGCTACAGATGATTCATCTATAGCAATATTTGTGACACATGTCGCAACAGACAATTCATCTATACCAACATTTCTAGCAACATTTGTCGCAACTTGTTGTGACAAACGAGTTGTGTGTTGCGACATGTGACACATGTTTCTACAGATGATTCATCTGTAGCAACATTTTTGACACATGTCAAAATAGACAATTTATCTGTAGCAACATTTGTGGCAGATTTCACAATACATGATTCGTCTGTAGCAATATTTATGTCACATGTTGCTACTGACGAGTCATGTGTTGCGACATATGACACATATTACTATAGATGATTTATCTCTATCTACATTTGTGACACATGTTGCGACAGACAATTCCTCTGTAGCAACAGAAAATTCTTACTGATGACTCATTTTTACTATTTTAGGTTTTCCATCCATGGATTACCCTAACAGAAGATGAATCCCAAATGCCATATCTAATAACTCTAGGGTTGGTTGAAACCATTTTTTATCCTGTTGTGGATAGAGTTAAAATGGTTTTGGCTGGAGCAACAACCATCAAAAGAGAGAGAGAGAGTTCCTAATGAATTCAGTAATGAATTAGTTATTTTGATGCTGATGACGGTGCTTATATTGATGATGGTGCTGGTGTTAGCGCTGTTGTTGCTGCTTGTGTTGGTATTGCTGTAGGTGCTGGTGCAAGACAACACGAAGGGGCTACCTCTTGTAGATGATGTTGTGGCTTTCTCGTTGAGTAGTGTAAGAAAAATGATGAAGATTCTATCATGTATGTACAAAAATTGAGTAAAACTATCAATGAATTAAAAAACAAAAGGGATGTGAAAGGCACTGTATCAAAGAATGTGTGGCATGCATGTACTCGAAAGGACAAGCGGAGAAAAGAATCTTTTGCCAAGTTAATGCAAAATTTAAAGAGGAAGATCTTTGGAGAAATTCCAAGGGCCGTAATGGAGGAAGAGGTGACGGAGTAAAAAAAAGTTGAACATTTTTAGGTGTCCCTTTGTAGCTGAAAAAGAAGAAGTAATTAAGGTAATCGGTGCAAAGGATATTCGAATGGAATACGACATGCATGTTTTTACCGGTGAAGATTTCAGGAACATGACAAGCCTAAATGTTTGGTTGGAAGACTGGGTAATCCTACTTTTTATATTATTTACTATTTCTTATGTCTTTTCAGTGACTACTCTTCCTAATTATTTAATATTAATTTTTATTTCAATATATTGACGAAATCCTTAACCTTATGCGTCAAAGGCAGTGGAAATACCTAGACTACTATGATCCCAAAGATAGAATCCTGTATCTCAACTTCTGTATGAACTTCCTACATAGATATAATCATATGAGCGATAAGGCAACAATGTCTGGTGGAAGTATCATGAGTCAGTTAGTAGATGACTTTGTATGGGATGATGATATGATTTACTATGTCAAGGGTATTACGCCAACTCTTGGAGGCATGGATTGGATTGATGCAAAAACGATTTTGACTGTCATGAACATTTCGGGTAACCATTTCTTGACTGTCGAGATTCTCTTGCACGAGGGATTGATCAATGTTTATGACTTTAACCTGGTGGTTATGGAACATGACAAGTTTTTCACACTCATACAACCTATCTTTGAGTTGTTGCCTTAATTGCTGAAGAAGAGTGAAATAATGAATCATTTTCTAGAGAAGTTGTTTACTCAACCATGGGAATTAACGGTCGAATAGAACCTATGGTACGAAATGCAAGTGGATAGGCGTGCCGATCTTATTCCATTGAATTCATTGAGCCCTTGATTAGCCGAACAGAATTGCATCCCCCAGTTCACTGTTATGTGACAATCTAATTGAGCAGATGCAATATATTTGGGCTAATGGGATAATATCTCAGTGCTTAAAGCCTTGACATTATGCTTGTAATTAAATACAATGTTTAATTTGTCAAATATGTTATTTTATTTTATCTTAAAGAGAAGGTAATTAAATACAATGTTTATTTATCAATTTGTTTATCACAACATTTTGCATATGTCACTGCAGATGATTCGCCTATAGCAACATTTGATTCATATGTTGCTATAGATGATTATATGTAGCAACCTTTGTTGCATATGTTGTTGCAAATGATTATATGTAGAAACATTTGAGTCATATGTTCCTACAACTGATGCGTATATCACAACATTCGTCCGTCACCACATGTGTCATATGTTGCTACTTATGATTATCTTTAGCAACATTTGAGTCATATGTTTGTATAGGTGATTATGTGTAGCAACATTTGAGTCATATGTTGCTAGAAATGATTATATGAAGAAACATTTGAGTCATATGTTTCTACAGATGATTATATGTAGCAATATTTGAATCAGATGTTTCTACAGCTAATGCGTATATCACAACATTCGTTCGTCACAACATGTGGCATATGTTGCTACAGACGAATCAGATGTAGCAAAATTTGAGTCATATGTTGGTATAGGTTATTATATGTAGCAATATTTGATTTATATGTTGCTACACATGATTATATCTAGCAACATTTGAGTCATATGTTTATATAGATGATTATATGTAGAAATATTTGAGTCAGATGATGATACAGATGATTTTATGTAGCAACATATCAATCATATGTTGCTACAACTAATTATATGTAGCAACATTGGAGTCATATGTTTCTACAAATGATTATATCTAGCCACATTTGTTGCATATGTTGCTAAAGTTGATTATATGTAGCAACATTTCAATCATATGTTTCTACAAATTATTATATGTAGCAACATTCGAGTCAGATGTTCGTACACCTGATGCGTATATCACAACATTCGTCCTTCACCACATGTGGGATATGTTGCTACTTATGATTATCTGTGGCAACATTTGAGTCATATGTTTATATAGATGATTATATGTAGCAACCTTTGAGTCATATGTTGCTACAAATGATTATATGAAGTAATATTTTACTGATATGTTGCTACAGATTATTATATGTAGCATCATTTGAGTCACATGTTTGTACTGCTGATTCATATATCGCAACATTCATCCATCAAGACATGTGGCATATGTTTCTATATATGATTCTCCTAATATTTGTTGCATATGTTGCAATGGATGATTATATGTAGCAACATGTGAATCATATGTTGCTACGAATGATTAGATGTCGCAACATTTATGTCATATGTTGCTATAGCTGAAGCGTATATTGCAACACTTATCCGTCACAACTACATAATAATTTATTTTTTGATCAGGAGTGCAAAACTACGTCTATTTAATTCCACAACTATGATAATTGTATTGGTTGTACACAACTTTATGATAATTTTTTATCCACTACCAAATTTTTCTTGGTAATGCTTAAAAATACAAGAAAAAAAAACAAAAATACCAACATTAGCTTCAAGATGCTACAACATTTGGTCTTTTTCTTCTCCTTCATCCTCCAGTTGGTACTTCTTTTGATATGACTTTCATCAATAGTGTCCAACTCCTTAATTTTGTTCGCCAATCGGAGAATAACGAACTTTGATCGTATATCAATATCTTCACGATCCCTCCATCTAAATAAGTTCCATTAATTCTCCTAAAATACCACAAAGAAAGAAATTTTAATTAAAAAACATAAAGAGATCTGAAATCTCCAAATAATTTAGAAATAGACATACATACACGATATCGTGGACAAGAATAAAATCTGCAACCTACATTGTCTTTTGACCATGAAGTTTTATTTGAAAGTCGATCTCCATGTTTGCAATACATTTAAACATTAAACATAGTATCATTTTCATCATCACAAATTCTACTTAGTATAGCATTTTACATCATACCATTGGAGTACAAAATTTGGTTTAACCTAAGGCGAATCAATATAGAACAGTGTGACTGATAGAAAATCAAATTAGATTTGAAAAAAAGCCCCAAAACTGAAGCGGCAAAGATGAAAAATTTGAAAATCCTATTCTTGTAATGAGAATGAAAACGTATTCTAGAATAGGTTTGGCCTATTTTACTTTTTTGATAAAGAGAATGGCTTTTGCCTTTCATTGGGCCACTTTTAAAAAAGAGTCATTTGTTATAATTATATGTTGCAACAATTTCATTATATGTTGCGAATTTAACAAAAGAAACTTCATATGTTGCTTTAGATGATAAATCAAGAAGACACTAATAGACGATTCAATCGATTTAGGAAAAAAAATGGAAATTTGAACCAAATTTTAGTTATTTAGAACATAAATAATCAATAATAATAAGGTATAAAATTTGGATCAACGATTTAGAAGGGTATTATATAACTATCATATGAATTTGCTAGGAAAATGTATGATGAACTACTGATATAATTGTCTTTATAAATACATATTTGCTATAATACAATGGAGAGTATTGTTAATGACCATAATTTGTTTCTTAGATATGTTGTAAAAATATATATTGGTGTTACATATGGAATTACGTGACAATTTAATTTAATTAAGCCGCAAAAGAGTCATTTGTTATAATTATATGTTGCAACAGTTTCATTATATGTTGAGAATTTAACAACAGAAACTACATATTTTGCTACAGATAAAAAATCAAGGAGACACAAATACACGACTCAATCTATTTAGGAAAGGAAAAATGAAAATTTGAAAAATAATTTAGTGATTTAGAACATAAATAATCAATATTTATAAGGTATAACATTTGGAACAACAATTTAGATGTGTGTTATATAACCATCATATGGATTTACCAGGACAATGTATGATGAACTAGTGAGATGATTGTTTTTGTAAATATAATGTCTATAATCCAATGGAGTGTGTTGTTAACGACCATAATTTGTTACTTAGACATGTTGTAGGACTATATATTGGTATTACATATAAAATTACGTGACAATTTAATTGAATTAAGCCCCAAAAGAGTCATTTGTTATAATTACATGTTGCAACAATTTTGTTATATGTTGCAAATTTAACAACAGAAACTGCATATGTTTCTACAGATGAAAAATCAAGGAGACACTAATAGATGATTCAATCGATTTAGGAAAGGAAAAATGGAAATTTGAACCAAAATTTAGTGATTTAGAACATAAATAATCAATAATAATAAGGTATAACAATGAAGAGTGTTGTGTACGACCATATTTTGTTATATTATAATTCGAAAATAAGTACCAAATAAGTGAAGGGAACATTTTCACCATATGTAATATAATATGTTGACACATAAATAAATTCAAAATAAATAAAAAAACAATAAAATCAACATCGTCATCAACACAGATTAAATTAAATTATTCCCACACAGTTGTAAGCGGAAGAAATTTAACTATATAATCTAGTTCTAAATCACAAATACACAATTCGCAACGAATATCGTGTTCATCGTCACTCCTCTTGGCCATCCAATCCTGCAGACATTTTTTTGGGTTTGATGCACAGTTCAACAAATGGGTCTTAACACCCAAAATATTAGGTTCTTACACCCACACTCGATTTAAAATGCACCGGAAATGATGTCGACATCTTCTCACTATTACTGGCATGTTTTTATTCATGTTGTCAATGTACATCAAGACGTCTCCCATGGAAATACTGTCTTAAAATATTGAAATTACAACAAGCACATACTCTGCACCACGGTGGCCACCTTCTGATGCTTTTTTAACCATTCTCAGTGCAGTTGTATCATTATTATTGAAAAAATAATATTATAAAAGAAACAACACATTAAGAGTATAAAATAAATTGATGCAAGATGAAATAGAACTAAAAAAACTAAAATTACCATGCCTTTTCTGTATAAGTGTTCTAAGTTCTCCGATGCTATGCAAATATTCATGAAAGACACGGCATGTTGATACGTCGTCCATGTATGTTCACTGGAAAAGCTTGCCAATGTAACCTTCTGATATATATAACTTTCATTACAAAGTTCATTAAGGAATCTAAAACATCATTTACACTAACTATATCTTCTACAAAGTAGGAAGCAACCCTTTGAACGATAAGAATTACTAGTTTAGTCGGAGGGATTCGAAAAGGTTAAAAGTAGTTGAAGACATTTTTGAGAATGAAGAAGAGAAGAAGAGAAGACAAATTTTGACTTATCTCTCTCTTCTTCTGTTCTTATAAAGGCCAACAATTTTGAAATGTTGCAAGACATGACGTTTCAACAGAGTGAGCTGAAGAGTCGTAATGATTAATTAAAAGGTATTATCTAATAACATTTGTTGCATATGTTGCCATGTCTAATATATCTAAAAGAACTCTCCCACGTAATCATTATTTAAAAGTATATGTTGCTACAAATAATTATATGTAGCACCATTTGAGTCATATGTTGCTACAGATGATTATATGTAGAAACATTCGTCCGACACAACATGTGGCATATATTGCTACAGCTGATTTATCGTTAGAAACATTTGTTGAATATGTTGCCACATCTAATACATCTGAAAGCACAGTCCCACGTAATCATTGCCCATGTTGACATACTCTAATATTTCATTTTCAACTGAAGAAACCAATCTATTTGCGGAGTGCAACAGTTCCATACGCCTCAGGTGAAATAACAATGCAAATCTCCTGTTTATTTCATCAAATAGAGCGACAAGAAGAAATTCTCTTTCAACATTAAACATAGCATTCACCCATTCCGCGATATTTGATGTCATAATGTTATATCTACACAACAACACATAAAAATCAAACAAAACAGATAAAATAAAAATAAACCCAATTGAGATGGTACCTATTTCCCTGGTAAAATGCCCTACTTCAAGTGTAAAATCCAATTCGTTCAAGAGCATTAGCGGCTTTTGGTACAAAAATTCTTATTTGATGGAAATGGTCATTAAACTCACATATATCGTACGCCTTTGTTTCTTTGTAAAAATTTAGATGGTACCTATTTCCCTGATAAAATGCCCTACTCCATGTGTGAAATCTAATTCGTTCAAGAGCATCAGCGGACTTTGGTACCAAATCTCTTATTTGATTGAAATGGTCATTTAACTCATATATATCGTACCACCTTTGAATTGTGAAAGTTATTTCAAATATTTTTCCCAAGGTGTCTCATGCAATAACCATAATGAGATGCAAGGTAGATTCTCGAAACCATCTTTTGAATACATGGATGCCTATCATAGATAATGCATAACTCATCAGTATCATCTACAAAGATTTTCATTTTTGAAAAAAATATTCATATGAGGCATCACATTCCTTGTCCACGACACAGAAAGCCACTGTAAATTTATGATTCTCGGCATCTTGTGCCACCGCCGATAGCAGAATTCCTCCATACTTGCTCCTTAGAATTGTACCATCAACGGCTATTGCTTTTCTCATTTCTTGTAAACCAATTATACAAGCATCATATGACACAACAAAGTACTAGCACATCCATTTTCATCAAGTGACAATGCCGTCTTGCTTCGTGGCTTTGTAACTCCAAGCATATACCGTTACGTATTAAGCACTGCGTACCCGTGCTCATGTGTTCCCCTAACATTAGACTTAGCATTCTCCATGGCTTTATAAATCTTCCAATAGCTTACCTTACAACCCGATTCTGTGCGGAGTTGATTTTACATGTCTCTTGTGGATGGGACTTTACCATTGGGAAACCTATTTTTATTGTTTTTACCTATGAATTTTGTTGTGGCATGGGGATTATGGCTTGTAAGATGCTATGAACCACATGTATGATACTTTTTATAGATTCTAATGGTAAACCTTTCTCTACTTGTAAATTTTACAACCCTCAACCACCAATTGCAATCCGGCTATGACCATTTAAAGGGAAACACATTACAATAATTGATCACCTTTTTCAGTCTAATATCTTTTTTCAAGCAAGAAAGTTTCAATGAATTTGCCAATTCTTGCTTGTTCTTGAATGTCATTCTCTTAAAAAATCCTGTTTCATCATCTCTAACATTATTCAAATATGATGTTTTAGAAGAACACGGATTATTGCTGCCAACTGTAGGAGGTGGGAGGAAACTTGCTCTAAAGGTCCAACCCTTCAGCTTGAGCTTCACCTTCACCTTCACCTATTCCAAATTCATCATCAGGATTGTTCATGTCATCAGGTTTTAATTCATCATTAAACATATCTTGTTGGCCTTGGTCTATGTTATGATCCTCCTCGATAGGAGTTTCTTCCACGTAGACTCTTAATACTGGCAGTTTCTCTGTTCCTCCCAAATAAGCTCTCCATCTAGATTGATTAGTTATTCTAAAAGATAAAACCTTCTCATTATTAAAAAAATGGGGAATGTAACTCATGACAAGATCTTGCGGTATACAACTGTATCCAAGCCTTTCCACAACTAAATTAAAGAACTCATCATACAAAATGTTTCTTTCGTCATACATTCCTACTGAACCGGCTCCTCATTTTCACTATCCTCCCAAAACTATATGGATCGATTTTTATCCTCGACCCATTTATCAGGACAATCAATCTTTACAAATAATAACATCGTACCTGAAGAAAATAATTAAAAAAGCAATTACTACTTATGAAGAATAAGCATATGTAGCAACATATGACTATTCTGTGGAGATATTTGAGTCATATATTGCTACATATGACTATTCTGTTTTGAAAAATAAATCACATGTTGCTACATTTTTAGTCATATCATATGTAGCAACATATTACTATTCTGTTTCACGATGTTTGTCATATGTTGCTACATATGACTGTTCTGTTGTGAAAAATAAATCAACAAGTTGATACGTTTTTTATTTATATCATATGTAGAACATATAACTATTCTGTTGCCAGATGTAAGTCATATGTTGCTACATATGACTGTTATATTGTGAAAAATAAATCACATGCTGCTACATTTTTTAGTTATATAATATGTAGCAACATATGACTATTCTGTTGCTAGATGTAAGTCATATGTTACTACATATGACTGTTCTTTTATGAAAAATAAATCACATGTCACTACTTTTTTTAGTTATATCATATATAGCAACATATGACTATTCTGTTGCAAGATATAAGTCATATGTTGCTACATATGACTGTTTTGTTGTGAAAAATAAATCAACATGTTGAAACATTTTTTAGTTATATCATATATAGAAACATATGTCTATTCTGCTGCGTGATTAAGTCACGTGTAGCTACATATTACTGTTCTTATGTGAAAATAAATCACATGTTGCTACATATGACTATTCTGTTGTGAGATGTAAGTCATATGTTGCTACATATGACTATTCTTTTGTAAAAATAAATCACATGTTGCTACATAATAATATGTTATAATTGTCAACTGTTGCATCATATATAACAATATGTTGGAAAGGCGAATGTAAATTATTGAAAAAATATAATGTATCCTTTTTCATACTATTCAACAAAGATACTTCCAGTATATCGCTGTACATTTTAGTGGCCCTTGCATGAATAGAATATCTAGAGTTACGGGACTCTAGAAGAATATGTTGTCTCAATTCGCCCATATTAGGAACACATAATTGACCTTTCTAGTGAAGTACACCAACTCCCCATTGGTAGAAAACCTCATGTTTTTTTTCGATGGACGGCACCCTTGAGTTCAAGTAATAAACAATCACTTTCTTGCTTTTCCTTAACATCAACTAGAACACCATGTTCATCAAATTAGTTAAAGCTTGAAGATCATTGGTTATTCTAAGTGACATTACTACGAATTCATAATAACCATACCGAGTTCTGAAGGTTGTTTTCGGAATGTCACTCTCTCGGAATCTAAGCTCATTATAATCGGCTATGAGGCATAACTTTGAGAAATCATTATTGATATTAGTCAAAAAAGTAATCAATCATAGGAATGTGATCCTTATTCTTGATTGTGAACTTGTACAACTGCCTATAGTAAATGCACATTATAAGAGAACCATATTTCGTCTTTATGAAAAACATGGGTGCACCTCCTGGGGATATACTAGGTCTGATGAAGCCCTTACATAGAATATCCTTCAAGTACATGCTCTTTTAATTCCTTAACATCAGTTCGATGCATTGTACTAGGAGGAACATAAATAGGTTGGGTATCTAAAAGAAGATAAATTAATAGTTGACTTCCCTTTCAGGAGGAACTCTTACAAGATTTTCTTGAAACACTTATGGAAACTTATTGACTACTGGAAATAACTCAAGAGTTGGGGTTTCAAAGCTTGAATTCTTAACCTGAACTAGATTATAGGGATAACCCTCATATGTAATCTTTCTAGCCTTAAGGAAAGAAATGAATCTACCCATAAAAACTAAGCTACTACCCTTCCATTATAGAATTTGTTCGTCTGCAAACTAAACACAAACAAATCTTGTTTTACAATAGACAGAGTCATAATAGGAATATAACCAATCAATACTTTGAATGATATCAATGTGTACCATTTCTAACTCTACAAGATCTGTTGAGGTGACATTGTGGAAGACTGTGTGTTTCAAATTTTTGTATACCCGTCGAGCTACAACAGGGTCACCGACTATAGTAGAGACTTAGAAGGGTTCTGGGAGTGTTTCTGGAGTAACATCAACTTTGCTTCTATAAATGGAGTTTGAGAGATAAAATTAGACCCTGGATCTTTCCACTAATTTTACAATATGTGAGACACATCCTTAAGCTGATAGTATGCCAACTCAACCCTGCCATTACCACTCAGCACTCCTAATCCTATTCCTCTCATTCTCACGTCTGTCACTCTTATTATCACGTTTTTGCATCAGCAAAAGAACTGAATATAATATTTCTTCACTATTGAAGAACTTACAAATAAAAACTTAATCGAAAAACTAAGCGAAAAACAAAAATCAACAATATTCTTCTCAACGGATTGGGTTTTGGATTTTAGTGGTGAGGAAGTGGTGTCGTGGGAATAGGCAGCATTGAAACAAGTTCTAAATGACATTAAGGTATGGGTTTTCTTCTATCTTGTCCCCTTTCCCCAGAGATCCTTAAGGTTCAGTTTAATCGCAATTGAAAAACTAAGGTAGTCCCTGTTGCATGACCATGTCATTAGATCCTTTGAAATGTTCAAAACATGCGTTGGTATGTCTTCTTGTATATAATTTTAGGTCTTGTTGTGATTATGTTGAATGTGGATTTTTAAATTATGTAAGGAATGAAAGATATATTCCGGAAAAGTGTTTTGCGTTAATTATTTGAGCATGGGTGTGGTATAAATTAACTATGTTGCAGCCTAAAATTTTATTGTTATGAATGTTGTTTTTTCGTATATGTAAATGTTAAAAGTGTGATGTTAATAGAAGGGTAATGTTGCTTTAAAAATAACACCCGAATTACTCCAAGAATCAACATTAAAACTTCAGAGAAAGATGGATTGAAAGAGACCAAATTTCCAGCGTGCTAGAAATGTTGGTCTCGGTTAAAAATTTGAAACAAGAACTATATTTTAATTTTTTAAAATAAATTGTGAGGTCATTGTTAAATGAATCCAAGACATCAATAAATGAAAATTACATAAAAAGTTCATGAGAAAAACTAAAAGAAAATTAAATGTGGTGAGTGGGGATTAACCTACAACCGCTTGAATAGATGAGAGAGTTAGGAGAGAAATAAAGGAGAAAATAAAATATGGTGAGTGTGGATAGAAACCACAACCTCTTGAATAGAGGAGAGAATTAGGAGAAAAAATGGATGAAAATAAATGAGGTGAGTGGGGATTGAACAAACAACCTCTTGAATAGATGAGAAAGTTAGGAGAAATATAAAAGAGAAAACTAAAATGAGGTGAGTGGGGATAGAATTCACAATCTCTTTGCCTTAAACTTGAAATAGGAGGTAAAATAAATAAAATATTATGGGGGTTATGGGATCGACCTAGGGTCCCCCAAATCTGAAAAATGCAAGTACCAAGTTTGATATAATATTAAGTGTTGCTCAAATGATTCAAAATCGGGTTCCCTTGCCCAATTCCGTATTGACACATATGTTTTACGTGAACAAATATTTAATGAATGATGCCTTTAAGAGTCTATAACAAGATCTTGTCATACCAACAAGATGCATAAGTCTTGTACCACATAATCTTGGGTAAGTATGAGTCACTTAGACGAATTATGAATGAAGCCTCACGACTTGTACGTATGAATGTAATGAAATGATATATAGGGGAGTTTAGAATGATGTAAAGTCAAACCTCAAGCATATTCCAAAAGATATTGTTAAGAATGAATTCATAGTTAATATATAAAGAAAATAGTGACTACATGTCTATAGGTTAGTGCAAGTGAGATAAACTGCATCTACCACTAAAAATCAGTGTCACTAAACAAAATTTCTTAGAGACTATATATACTAAATGATGAATAATCAAAGAAAGAGTTGCAACATTAATATGGGCTAGTATAAGTGAGACAAGTTGCATCTACGCCTAGAATCATTGTCCCTCAAAGTAAACTCCAAGAGAGCATATGTATGTTATACGATGAACAAATAATTAAAGGTGAGTAAAGAAGAAACGAAAAAATGTTAAGAGAGAACAGTGTGGCACAATAATATGAGGCTAGTGCAAGTGAGAAAAGTTGAACCGACGCCTATATAAGGTTACCAAAAGTACTCAGCTCAGAGAGTGTAAAATAATAAGAGAAAAGTCTCAGTCACACTCTATCTGTAAGAGTAAGGACAATCCACACTTAATACGTAATGATGAGATAAGAAATCATCTAATGAGTTATGATGCCTCATGCTAGAAACCAACTTCTCTGATGTATGAGAAAAAATTAATGGAACTTTATGTTGAGCATCGATATGCTAGCTATGAGTTGCGATTCCTTCTTTCTGGAAGACAGAGGTTTATTTAATTTTCATGAGATGAGATTTTCTATCTTGACGGGTATGGGTCTTCTTTTTTATCTCTTAGTCTTTGAACCTATACATCCAATATAGGTTTCTAGAAGGGTTCAATTTCTGTATATACGCTAGCATGTTTTGGTTCACTTTGGCCGGTGATTCCACCTCTTCTAAGCGTGGGGTTAAACACTGGATTTCATGATGCTCACATGATCTATGTCATTTAAGGTTAAAATTCCCAAAGAAAAAATGAGGCCATCCTCAATTAATTCCCATAATGAAATGAACGATAGCAAAGGTGTTAGGATAGGATAATCAAGAGGTGAGCTAGACATAAGTAATCACACTAGGTCAATCTTGGTCATTGCACAGCGAACGCGATAAAAGTCTTAAACTACATCCTAGGTATGGCTGGTTTATACACTAGCTTACGAAAGAATGAAAGTACATATGAATGAATGGAGCAGACTCAGTGTTTTCTAAAGACGTATACCTAGTTGAGGTCCCGTATGTTGAGCCCTCATTTTTGGAATTCCTAATATCAAGTCCATGATTCCAAAGTCTCATGGCATATGGACGAATATATAAAATATGTATGTGCTAATAAGCAATATGTTATGTGATGTGTGCAATATGTTACGTATGACGATGAATGTTACTCTCATAGCATGACTTTCCTAATCTGATTTTGGCAAGTCTACTGACTTAACTTTCCATGATTCATAAACTCAGGAGAGAGATTTTCTTAATCATGCATGTCCTTGGTGTGTTCTTGCATATACCCATACTTTGTAAAAGTGTGTACCAATTACATACAACTCTTTACTTTTAGGTGCAGGCACAGGTGGACGCTAGAGTTTACGAGACGACGTTGAAGCTATCCGTACTTTGTAGGCGCTCATGCTTTCGAGGACGTTTGCCCTTTATTTTATAGCTTAGATGTAGTCTTGAGCTAGTGGAGTATGTTCCACTAGGGTTTCTTTCTCAATTATTTTTAGACATTGTATTTGTGCCATTGTAGCAACTTTATATTTTATGATATAATTATTTCATTTAGTTGAGTAACTTAGTTATAGATGGTTGTTGTGAAAAATTATGAACTAGTGTAGAAGAATCTTATATGAGTATAATGTATTATACTGTGAAGTCTATGTAAACTTCAAGTAACTAAAAGTTTCATATTTTCCGCTAAAATTAACCTAGTTGATGTAACGATGACGTATGTTGGATTGTTTGCGACCTCTAGGAGGTCAACGATGCCGGTTTCGTCTAGGGTCTACACTCTGGTCGTGACACTTTAATTAGATGTGGTGCCCTTAACACCCATGAGAAGAACTATACTTAGTGCAAGTTTTTAGACATTCTAGGAATTTTAAACCTAATGCTCTAATACCATGTTTGTCAAACCTCAAGCTACCACCGAGACGCATACATAGAACCTAGGACTACCAATGATCCCAAACTATCCTTATTAGTATAATGTGAGCAAACTAAAATAAATAAATTAATAAATAACTATTTCAAAAACTAACTCATGATTTTTAGAATGATGAGGAGTACCCATATACGAATCTGTATAATCATAAATAAAAGTTTAATACATAAGAGAAATCAAACTCTATTACTAAAGCTGAAACCATTTATGTATGAAACAAACATTGAAACTTTCTGGAAATGTTGGGACATACCCTAACTTATAAGAAAAGGGAAAGTAAATGTTTGAAAATACTTAAATGGAACTCAGTACTATTGTCCTTGGAAAATTATGACTAACTAGTGAATTTGCTCAATCGGAGATCAGAACCGATCTATACGTTATCTTGATGTTGAAAATCTTGAACTTACATCACGAGAAAATGTTAGTCATAGTACGCCTAAGTTCGTTAAAGGCACCGAGCATGAAATATTGATTAAATTTGGGTACAAAGCATAATTTAAAATGTAATAAAGCATATATGTAATATATACATAATAGAGATATTGAATATTGAGCTAACTGAATGCACATACAATATTCATAACATGACCATGGTATATTGATTGAATTATTAATATGGTAAATTCAATAGAGTGTGACTGAACTATGGGTTCTACTAATAACTGACAATAAAACTACATGAGCTTAATGTGGAGTCTTATGTATACACCCCATCGACAGGACCCAATACACATGGACAAAAGGTGTAGAGGCATGCTTAGGTGATCACTGAAGAAATGCTCAGAGAGAGGAATTACAACCTACATGGTTAGTAGTTCAAGGACTACAGGAGTATGTTGAACCCTAGTCGAACTCGTTATTATGCTACTCCCAATTAATTAAGTGGTTACCACATCATGACTATGTTTATGTAATACTGGATATATAAAACTGAAACATTAAAATTATGAATACAATAGTTAGTGATTATTTAATAACTTAGGAATGCATAACACAACAGTTGAAATATCCGACCTAACATGTGAAATTCATAAACATAAGAAAATACAAATCTAGGGTTATGAAATACATCCAATAATATGAGTTATAATATGATAATCTTCTTTGGAACATTCACATAGGTAATTCATGAAGATTTGTTGTAATTATGGAAACCCTATGTTTAATCATATTAAGGAAATCAAGAAACTGAGTGCATTCTAGTGACCTAATGGAAGAAATTACAAATAGTGAAATGTTGCTACGTTCTTGGATCCAGGGTTTGTCGACTTTTTCTCCTCTCTTGATTGAAACTTTCTATGTTTTGATTAACGATTTAAATTCGGTAAGTTCTATTTATGTTTATAGGCTTAAACTGAATAAAATCTCAGAATTTAGGGTCTAAATGATGTAGTTTAGGGGACAGATGAATAATAAAAAGACCCAAAGTACCCTTGATTAAACGCTATTGGAGTGATCGATGGAGATGACTGATGGGCCATGAGTCGAATAAGGGTCCGTACTGGTAGGATGTTGTTCTCGACTAATGGATTAAATATAGGAATTCAAACTTAAGGCTGACTAGCCCATCAACAAAGCTAACTGATGCACCATCAATCGACTTATTCTGTGTAGGTGACTTCTTTCAGTGGCTCCTACAACTTCATAAAATTTTTTAATTTTCCCTTCTCGATTATAGGATATAACAATATAAAACTTTTATTAAAAATACGGCATAAATCATGGTCAACTCAAGCTAACTTCATATTTAAAACCCTTGAAACTCATAGGCAATACTTCTTAAAGTAACCTTAGTTCATTATTACTTGTGAAGAATTATCCTTTACCACATGAGATTGTGTGACCTATAACATGATCTCTCGTTGTTTCCTACACCGAAAAGGGTTGTCCTACTTTCTAAAGTAGAACTATGAACGACCGGCTTAAGTGAATCCACTAGCTAATCAACCTAGAGGGGCACGTAGTTATGGTATAAGGAGATTGCTTATAAAAAACCAGCTTTTTGTAACGTGAGGGCTTCAATCTCATGAGATCACTTTGGAAACCCGACATCTAATGATGTCAGAGCTTCCATGACATATTGAATATCTACTCGGTGCTAAGCATAAATCCCACAAAATTATTGTTATGTCTTGAATCGATGGTTAGCTTAAGTCCCACATAATAGTTATTAAATCTTTATTTATATCATATTACATGGGAAAGTTCCTTGTACAACAACATTAAGTTAGTCTCATTAGGATAACTCCTTACGCCATGAAAAAATTTTTAATGTCCATGATCCTTTTATGATCAGTTTTGATCTTTCAATTAGTTGAGAAATACTTTCAACCTAAGTTATGTGTTTATGAGAATATTTTTTTGATCAACACAAAAACTGCAACATCATTGCTACTTTACTGTTAAATCACCCTTAAAACATTTGCATAGATTTAATATAACTATCGATATGTCCATAATTTACTTCTTAAGGTCAAAACTCACTTTCAATAATAAAAACATAGTAAATATGGGGTAGATATGAATTTCATTATAAATTCATGTAAAGCCTGTAATACATGTTTGATTTCATAAAATTCTTACGGGAAGATCATGTGCTCACATCATATGATTCGTAATTTGGAAATTTGGGGATTACATGGTTTCATGGGAAAAATAATTAAAAAATCATTTAAATTCATCAAATCATGCTTGTTTCCATCAAAATCTTCTTTCATTATCCAAATCAAAATTATATTATCATAATTGGAAAACGTGGGATATACATGGATTCATGGGGAATTATCATAAAAACCATAGTATTTCATCAATTCAAGCATAAGAGAAATCATTTCAATTTGCATTGAACAGAACCCATGAAAACTAAAGAAAACCCTAACTCAATTAGAAGTCTAATATTTGAAATTGATGAATTTGGGAACTGTATGCATAAAAACTATCACATGACAAAGCCCAAAACTTAAATTCAATGGAGGAAGTGATTCTTGACCTTGATTCTACCATGAATCATTTCTTCTTCTTCAAGTATCTTATGAGAGAAATATTTAAAAGGAGGATCTTGATTTTCTTTTGGAAAATTAAGAGAGTGAATTAAGTTTTGTGTTTTTGGGGGTTTAAAATAAATATATAGGGATTTACCTAGAAGGAAAATGACTTAGTATTGAGTTAAAATAACGAGGGAAAATACCCAAAACTCCTTGATTGGAATGTGCCGAAATGGAATGATGGAGGCCAAAACCGTGACAAATTTCTGTGTGACAGTGCTTTAATATTTCTTGCATTAAGTTATACTCCGAGATATTAATTAAGCAAAATTAGTTGCATTGTAAGGATTTCTTAGTTGTGGTGCCTCTCATTTAAATGAACCAGCATTTAAGCAACCCTCCTGATAAAACCTATAAAATAACTAACCTTCAAGCAAACTCCCAAGGCCAGTAGCAGCCTTCACAAGCTATCAAGTGGCTCGTGGGAGTTTCCCTTGTCTGAGAAACCTTATGGAGCGTAATTCCTAGCCACCATACCCTTCACCAAGATCTATTCTATGCAGCACGATTCATGGAGGTGTCTGTAAAAGGTGAGGCTGCTCTGAAAGCTACTTCCTAAGGTTTGTGGACACCACTACGACTCTTGATTCCCTTCACGCTTAGTGCGGAGGTTTTTCTGAGGGTGTCAAGGTCTAAATCTCTAACTCATGTTGGAACAACTAGAAGTTCCATGACCTTGAATAGAGACTTAAGTGGGGAATAATTATGATTCCAGACCTAAACAAACGTTTATAACTTTTTTAGGAAATGCTAAAACTTAAACGTCAAGGAACGACCATATTGTTTGAAGATTTACGAAAATGACCAAGTGAGCCTTTAAGTATTTCAAGGGATTTCAAGAGGCGGTGTAACATTCTGGTTTACCCCTAGACTGAAACAGCGTCGTCGTCCTCTTTACGAACTAAGACTAGCCTCTTAGTCTTATGTCATTACATTCATAGGTTAAAAGTATGGAAGAATTAAAATTTTTTGTTACATCTATTTTTAAGTTTACGTAGAACTCTATATACACATAATATAGTCGTATCGAGTATACATAGACCCTTCGTATAGGAAGGTTACATAGCTTCTACTTTTTATGGCACATCATATATATAAGATAGAAGATTGTCTCATCTCATACCATCTAAACGATCATAAAAATTTGTGCATATCCCTAACTCAAATGTAAAGAAACCACATATAGGCTTATACAAGTCGTACACAAATGAAAGTGGAAGGAACATAAAAGTCTTAGAAAACAAAAAAACTTCCTAAGCCAGATATTGGCATCGCACTCGGAAAGTGAGAACCAACCCACTTTGATGATAGACAATTTACAAGCCTTCTTCAAATTGTCTCAAATGAGACTTCCATGACCGGAACCTAAAATGTTCGGGAAAAAGAAAGAAAATGGGGTTAGTACTCCATATGTACTAAATATGAGATCATATGCACATATAAGAGAAAACATGCAAAAAAAGGACATTTAGTCAAAACATGCCATTTTAAACTTTTAAAAGTATAATGCAAAATCAAGAAAGTCAGACCAATCGACAAAACATTCTTACTATAACAACCCGAAAATAACTATGTTAAGCAAGGCCTAAACGTACCTAGAATTCCTAGATTAGACTGGATCCACATAGATTGATGCGCGTGGAACCAGACCTCAGAACCTATGCACCAGCCAATCCAACTAACTTAGTGAGTTAGTTGATCTAGGCAAGGTTTGTTCCAGCCATGTAGGGAAGTTGAATATTAAGATTCACCCGGATGAGTCTTAACCGGACTTGAAAGGGGTAATGTTATGTATGGAGGGTCTAAGGGTAAAATGGTGTTTTCATGGATAAGGGTAGTATTTTTATTTCTCTAATTAATTAATTATTAATTAATATAAAGAGTGGACAATTCGGGTAAGATTGACCCGAATTGACTCATTTTCGCGAGTTAGGCTTCACCCGGGTTCAATCCTTGGTGAAAGCAATGATTAGATTGAATTATTTGGTATTTAATGATTATGTTGAATTAATGGGTATTAAAATTTCTGATTTCAGAAAGGAAAAATCAAATTTTTAATAAAAAATTAATAATAAAATAAATAAATAACAAAGAGTCCTAGTTTGACTAAGTTTTAAACTAAAACTCCTACTCCTAAACTTACTGTCATCTCTCTCTACTCTTATTCTCACGTCTCTCACTCTCATTCTCACATCTCTCACTCTTATTGTCACGTCCATCATCAGCAAAAAGGAAAAAAAAATCAAAGTTCATTACTTGAAGAACTTGCACACAAAAACTAAAAAGAAAAACTAATCTAAAAACAAAAAGTAAAAGCATTTTTCAAATGGTTTGCACGTGAGTTTTGTTGGAGAAGCATTTTTTTTCGTGGGAGTTGGAAGCACTTGAGATGAAATTTTAAAGGTGTTAAACGACGAGAAAAGGTATGGCTTTTCTACCTCTTGGTTCCTTTCCCAAGAGACCCCTAAGTTTCAGTCAAATTCTAATATGAAAACTAGGAATGTTCCCCTTTGCATGTCTTTGTAACTAGCTCCCATCAAATTTATAGGTTGGGTATGTTATTATGGTAGAATTGAGGAATGTGATGTGTTTTCCTGATATTTATGTTCAATTATATAAGTTTGGATTTATGTGAGTAATAAGTATGCTTTAGGAAACTATGTGTTAAACGTTGTGTGTGCATTGTGTATGCCGTGGCTTTGGTCATGGGTTGAAGTGTGTAATATGCATGTTGATTTCTTGTTGTTTGTATGCAATTACTGTAAGTAAATCGTGATATTCATAAGTGGTGTAATGTATCTGAATTGAGTGAAAATCATGATAAAATGTAACCACGAATATGAACAAAATAAACGTACGAAAGGTCCAATAATTTGACCAAAAATATAACGCATAAAATATTGAAAAAATGGACTGGAAAGTGTGATCCAATTTCCAGATTATCTAGAAAATTGGTTCGGCCAAGTTACTGGAAAATTTTTGAGTTTTTAATTTTTTTTTTAAAATGTATTAGGTCATTGGGGTTTAAACCCAAGACCTCACCATAAGCAAGTTATTAAAAATTCAATAATAAAAATGAGGTAAGGGGGATTCGAAATCGGGTAAGGCTCAAGTGATGGAATGAAAGAGGAAAAGAATTAAAAAAAATGAGGTGTGTGGGAATCGAATCCCCAACCTCTTTTATAGGTGACGGAGATAGGGGAAAAATGAAAGAAAAATAAAATTAGGGGTGTGGGAATTGAACCCACAACCTCTCGGGTATGTGAGGAAGTTAGGAAAAAATCAAAGAAAAAATAATGAGGTTGTGGGGGATCTATCCCACATCCTCTTGGTATCCATAAAAAATGAGAACAAGGAAAAAGAAGTGTAGGTGTTCGAATTCGACCTCAAGTCGTTAATCTGAAAAATATAAATCAAAATTTTAATATGAGACTAAGTGTTGCTCAAGGGATTTGAAACCGGGTTCCCTTGCGCAATTTTGTATTGATATAAGTCTTACATGAATAAATATTTAATGATTGATGCCCATAGGAATCGAACTCGAAACCTTTGCATACTTAGAAGATGCATAAGTCTCGTACCACATAATCTTGGGTAAGTATGAGTCACTTAGAAGAATTTTGAATGAATCCTCATGGCTTGTACGTATGGATTCCTAAATCCAGCGTACATTTAAAAGTAAGTGAACCTAAGGTGTATGTTATGAATTCATGTGACTACAAGGGGGTTAAGTACGAGTGTGAGACACACTAATAGGAGGCATATGACAAAATGAACATTCATGTAATGGGGTGAGTAATTATGAAGAGCTAATATGCTAAAGCTAATGAAATAGTGACTACATGACTATAGGCTAGTTCAAGTGAGACAAGATGCATCTACACCTAAAAATCAATGTCACTAAATAAAGTTTCTTAGAGAGTATATTTATGCTAAACGATGAATAAGCAAAGAAAGAGTGGCTACATGAAGATAGGCTAGTTCAAATGAGACAAGCTGAATCTACGCCTAGAAATAATGTCCCTCAATGTAAACTCTAAGAGGGAATATGTATGTTATACGATGAGAAAATAATCAACGGTGAGTAAAGAAATGAAAGGGTGTTAAGAAAGAACAGGGTGACACCACAATATGAGGGTAGTGCAAGTGAGACAAGTTGTACCTACGCCTATGGTCACCAAAAGTACTCACCTCGGAGAGTGTTGAATATTAAGAGACAAGTCTCAATCACACTCTATATATAAATGTAATGGAACTTTGTGTTGATCATTGATATGCAAGCTATGAGTGGTGATGCCTTCTTTTTGGAAGGGTGGAGGTTCAAGTAATTATCATGAGATGAGATTGGCCACCAAGGTGGGTATTGGTCTCCCTAAATCTCCTAGTCTTTGAAATATGCTTCCAACATAGGGAATAGCCAATGGTTTTCCACCTAAGTGATGTAGGGATGTTTTCGTTTCGCCTTGGCCAGTGACTAGCTCTTATCGGTGTGGGGAAGAAATTGGATTTTATGATCCTCACATGATATATGTCGGTTAAAGTTGAAGTTACTCAAAGTACGAAATATAATGAAATGAATGATACCAAAGGTGTTTGGATAGGACAATCAAGAGGTGAACTAGGCTCAAGTATTGACACTCGACCATTCTTGGTCATTGCACAATGAACCCGCTGAGAGTCTTAAACAAAATCCTTGAAATAGCTGGTGTTCACACCAGCCTACGAACGAATAAAAATAAAATACATATTAATGAATGAAGCAGACTATGTGTTTACTAAACAAGGCTCCCTAGTTGAGGTCCCTTATGTTGAGCCCTCAGTTTGGGAAGGCCTAATGTTATGTCTGTAATTCCAAGGTTTAACGACATATGAACGAATTATACATTATATATGTATGTGCTATATGAAATATGCTATGTGTTGTGTGTAATATGACAAGAATGATGATGCATGATACTTTCATGGCATGACTTTCCTGATATGATATGGCAAGTCCAACTGACTTGGCTTTCCATAATTCATATCGTTAGGAGAGAGCTCTTCTTAATCATGCATGTCCTTGGTGTGTACTTGCATATGCCCATACTTAGTAAAAGTGTGTAATAGTACCATATATTATACTACTTTAGGTTTAGGTTCAGGAGGGTGTTCAGGACATTCATTGCAGTTGTTTGGACATCAGAGCTTTTCATCCGAACTTGTTAGGTCCTAATGCATTCGATGATGCTTGCCTTTATGTTTCTAGCTCAGTAATAGGTTTAGGAAAGTGTATCATGTTCCATTAGTATTTCTTTCCCATTTTGTTCATAAGTATGTAATTATGCCATTTTCTCAATTGTTACTTATGTTATTATTACTATTTATTTCAATATTGAATGATTCTTTATTAGATGGTTGATACGCATGAGCAACGTACTTCTTTATATGCATATGCATGTTATAACTATGAAATCTATGTACACTTCAAATAAAACAAAAATTTTCAAATTTTCCGCTAAAATTAACCTAGCGAATATAATGACGACGTAAGTAGGCTTGTCTGCGACCTCTGATAGGTCAACGATGCTGGTTGTGATACGGATTCATGAATCCTTGTCGTGACACTTACTAACTCAAACAATAAATATGTATCCCAACATTCTTGAACCTTTGATTTAGTACAAGCCTATCATAAAGGAATAACATCACAAGCATGAATAAGAGTGAATCATATCTTAATAAGCAAGACATCTACTCATGAATCCTTATCAAGTCAACAAGTGCATTAACAAAGCAAAGCCCCATAACCTTACTCAATCAAGTAGACTCAACAAGAAACCATAACCAATGTAAAAGTCCACATGATATAACATTTAGATATACATTTAATCGCACTTTAACAATATAGCCCATCACATACTCATAGGTGAACTATTAAACATGTAGTAATAAGAATGTGCAAGTTCATCATATACATATCATTCTCATCACCACATAAACATATATAAGAACATCCTCCTAAGACTCCCCTCAAGGCTAACTAGTACAATGCTTAGGTAGAGTTTCGTACCCCTACCTTGACTAAGCCAGACCCCTTAGGTTATCCTAATTATAGTTCTATCCTTTAATTCATTTTACCATTTGGGAACATGTTGCCCAAATCGACATAGACTACACGAGCTAGTGTGGAATCCTTTGTCATAAGAACTTACACAGAAAGAAGGTGGACTACTTGCCAAGGTAGTACCAAAACATAAGACATAGCAACTACGTGGATCAACTAGTTAGTATTCGTATGGGCACAACATAGTTTAAGAACTAGGAGATATAGTTAGGATCCTCCTTATGCTCCATGCATTGTAGTCTCCAATCTCAAGAGTAATTTAGCGCTTCTACCTTCCCTATATGGAAGGGACAGTCCTCAATCTAGTTCGCTTTGCACTAAGTTATAGTCCCTTTTTGAAATTTCTTTAAGACTTTAATTATCAATCATAACTTAATTCATGTCATAGGGTCTACCCCTTGTATATTCATCATCATCAATAGCTCAATATGCATTGTGTGAGTATAGTCTTTTAATCACAATTCACATATATGAGGTCAACACATTTAGCATTTCATAGCATAAAAAGACACATTGATGATCATCACCATCTTTATATCACATACACCTTAATCAACCTCACAACATAGTCAAGACATTTCAATTCAACATCATACAAACCTATTACTCATAATACAAGGCATACTCCAATATAACTTAATGACTTAGCCACAATTAATCACAATTGGAAGTAAAGATAGAGATTCTAAGACTTACCAAGTCTTCCTGATAGGTCATCATTTAGGCCTTAATATAAAACCTCAATCAATCCAATTTAGATTTTCAACATCCTATTCAATATTTAACATGTTAACAAGACTAGAAAAAAAACTATAGCACAATTCAATACTAGGTCATAGCTCAAAACAAAAAACCTAGATCAATTCACCTTCAAACCTAGATCATCCTCTGAATATTATCATGAAATACTAAAATTCACTCCAATTTGTTAATGATTATTTTAATGAAATCATCGACTAATGATTTAACCCAAAATCAAGACAATTGAATCAATCACAACCTAATTTACATCAAGATCAAACTTAGGGTTAAATGTTAAGGATCATAGTCGTCAAATTGAATAAAACTATCACAATTGATCATAATAAAAAATACATGTTAATTTATCCATAATATCCTACAGAAAACATAAAAAATCAGTTCATTACTTAAAATTCGTAATTCAGTGATACTCACTTGAAAAACCAACTTTTGAAATCCTTTTAAAGGAACCCTTTTAGGAAAGAGTCTCAAAGATGAATTAGATCCCATAACTTAATGTTTGATGAGGATTTGAGGGTGAATTCTCTCCTTTACAGCTCCCAAATCACTTACCTATCTAGTCTTCAAGTTGTCTTCAATAAAGAGATTAAGAAGAGAGAAGGAAGATAGTTTATTTTTGTGAATTGTGTTTTAGATTAATGAGGGTTGGGGTCTTTATATGGGGGGTTAAATCAGTTATTAAATCTTCCTTTGATCCATACATATCCCCTAAACCCCTTAATTAATCAAATTAGCAATTATTAAAAACATGCAAGAAAACTTAACCCTCACAGACAGAACCCCATCGACGGGCCGTTTGTTTGTCTATGGTTGGTCCCTCTCTCCGTCCTGCACAACCGTCATATTGGTAAGAGACACGTGCGGGCGGAGGATTTCTCCATTTTTCTAAGTGTTGGTCAATTGCTGTAAATGACACCTGGTCGATCTACACACGGATCGTTGCCTGTATCTTGTCGATGAACACTTCCTAGACAGTCTTGGCATCAACTTGCAAGGGTCCTCCTCAAGGGACCTTGGTTGGTCCTTGGGGAGAATTACCCAAATTTTTCAACCACGAATCATCATAAACACATGTTATACACCCATCCACCTAATTTGATGGAATTTCGACTCCTAAAACCTAGTAAAACAGGCTAAGGCACACTAGTACCCCTTATAACTAGTTTTCGAACGTCATGGACGTTCTTGGGCGTTTTGGTTTCTAAACATCCTAAATGACCTATATATATTGAGATGGACTTAAAAACAGTTATTATACACCATGTCATCTATGTTAGGTTTTAAGGCTCATATTGGATTTTCAAAGTGTTACATTATCCCTCCATTAGGAACATTCGCCCCCGAACGATACTAAAACTCTTATAAGGAAGGAATCGACTCAAGACTAGCAGCCCAACAAACACCAATACATAACAACATCATCATTAATCATATCTTTTCAATAAGGAAAAGTTCAAGACTCCAATTATTACACATAAGTCTTAAACACTTCGTCATAAGGTATTTCCTTTTCACAACACACTTAAGCTCAACATACATTACATGAGTCAATTAGCACAAAGTTCAACTTATCAATAGTTCACAATTATTCACTAAGACTCATAATATCATAATTCACAAAATAACTCAAACAAACAAAGAAGTCATAAATTAAAGTTTTAGGCACCAAACACACTGTAACTTCAATGTAATGCGATTCTCAAAATGCACATTTTTCAACACCTCACCAAAAATAATAGAAACTTCAATTTGCAATCATTTTTATATAATTAAAAAGAATGACTAACCTTAATTATCAAAAAGATGTGGGTAACGTGACTACATGTCTGCCTCTGCCTCCCATGTTACACCCTTAACTAGGTGATTCTTCCATACTTCCTTTACGGAAACCACCTTTTTATTCCTTAACTTCTTGACTTGCCTATAAATAATTTGAACTATGACTTCCTCATAAGATAGGTTATCCTTGAAAGCAAGACCCTCAATAGGAAGAACCGACTCAGGATCACCAATAAACTTCTTCAACATAGAATCATGGAAAACAAGTTGAACTGAAGCCAATTAACTAAGGAGTTCCAATTCATAGGCCACCTTACCAACCCTTTGCAAATTTTCATATGGACCTGCATAATGAGGACTCAATTTCCCCTTTTAGCCAAATCTAACTAACACTTTCATTGGAGAAATTTTCAAAGACACCTTATCACCCATTTCAAACTCCAAATCCCTTTTTCTATTATCCGCATAAGACTTTTGCCGACTATAGGCCGTTTGCAACCGGTTCCTTATGATATGAACATTCTATAAGGTCTTATAAATCAAATCGGGACCAAGAAGAGAACGATCACCCATTCAGACTAACCAATAGGAGACCTACACCTCCTACCATAGAAGGCTTCGTAGGGAGCCATGGAGATGGATGAGTGAAATCTATTATTATAAGCAAGCTCTACCAAAGGCAAATATTTATTCCAATTCCCTTTACAATCAATAATACAAGCCCTGGCATATCCTCGAGGGTTTTAATAGTTCCTTCCGCTTGACCACCATTTAGGAATGAAAAGCGGTACTCTTTTTCACCTTAGTACCCAACCCTTTTTGGAATGACCTCCAAAACATAGATGTGAACTGTGCACCTCTATTCGATATGATGGATAACAAAATACCATGGCGACAGAAAATCTCATCTATGAAGATCCTAGCATAATCTTCTGTCGAGTAGTAGACTTGACGAGAAAAAAGAGAGCGGACATAGTCAACCTATCCAACACCACCCATATAGAATCATATGACCGTTGAGTCTAAGGTAAACCCAGTACAAAGTCCATATTGATGTCTTCCCACTTCCAAGTAGGAATTTTGATCTCTTGTAGTAAGCCACCCGACTTTTGATGTTCGGCTTTTACTTGTTGGCAATTTGGACACTTAGAGGCAAACTTTGCCATGTATTTCTTTAAACCTTCCCACCAATATATCTCCCTTAGGTCATGCTACATTTTTGTCGAACCCAAATAAATGGAGTTTCAGGATCCATGGGCTTCTTCAAGGATCCGGTCCCTCAACCATCCACATTGGGAAGACATAGTCTCCCTTGGCACCTTCAAATACCATCCCCCATAAAGACAATGTCTCGTTAAGTTTGCCAAGGACCGATTCGTTGAACTGTATCAATAATTTGTTGAGGTGTTGTTTGGACGTCACCTCAACTACTAATGAAGACTCGGAGTTGTTACCAACGATGAAACCACCATCCAAAGAGTCTTCCAACCTCACCCCTAACCTACCCGACCTATGAACTTCTTTCACTAGGTCTTTCTTAGATTTATCAATGTAGGATACACTATACATAGTCATACGACTTAGGGCATAGCCACAATATTAGCCTTGCCTGGATGACAGAGGACACTCATATCATAATCTTTCAACAACTCTAACAACCTTCTTTGTCAGAGGTTAAACTATTTTTGGGTAAACACATATTGGAGAGTCTTATGGTCGGTACAGACATCCACATGTACACCGTACAAGTAATGCCTCGATATTTTCAAGGCAAACATCACAGCCGCTAACTCAAGATCATGAGTGGGATAGTTTCTCTCGTGCACGTTAATTTTCCTAGAAGCTTAGGCTATCACCTTTCCATTTTTCATAAGAACACACCCTAAACCCACGCGGGATTCATCCAAATACACAACAAACCTGTTTGTACCCTCTGGTAAGGTAAACAACGGAGCAGAAGTAATCCTATCTTTTAACAATAGGAAGCTTTTCTCACATGCCTCCGATCACTCAAATTTATTACTCTTTTGGGTCATAATAGTCAAGGGAGATTCAATGGACTCAAAACCATCCACGAACCTCCCATAAAAACCGGCTAAACCCAAGAAACTCCTAATGTCGATTGTAATCAATGGTCTAGGACAATTTTTCACTGCCTACCTTTTACTTGGGTCTACCTCAACTCCCTGACTAGAAATGATGTGCCCAAGAAATGCCATTGACCTCAACCTAAATTAAAACTTGCTATATTTGGCAAATAATTGATGTTTGTTAAGGGTTTGCTATACTACCCTCAAATTACCCATATGATCACACTCATTCTTCAAATATACCAAGATATCGTCAATGAGGACAATGAAAAATGAATCTATATATTTTCAAAACACCCAATTCATAAGGTCTATAAATTCAACTAATGCATTAGTGAGACCAAAGGACATTACCAACAAATCATAGTGCCCATATCTAGTTTAAAAGGCCATCTTTTTTACATCCTCACCTCTAAACCTAAGTTTGTGATACCCCGACCTCAAGTATATTTTTGAAAAGTAGCTACCCCCCTTGGAGTTTATCAAACATGTTGTCTATTCGAGGGAGAGGATACTTATTCTTAATGCTGACCTGGTTGAGTTTGCGGTAATCTATACATATTCTCAAGGACTCATCCTTCTTTTTTACAAACAAAACCAGAGCACCCCACAAACAAATGCTAGGACTTGTAAAACCCTTATCTAGTAAATCCTTAAGCTGATCCTTCAACTCCTTCAATTTGGCCGCCGCAATCCTATAAGGAGGAATTCAAATCGGTTTTGTATCCGATAGCAAATCAATGCCAAAACCAATTTCCCGTATGGGAGGAATTCTGGGAAGTACATTAGAATGGTCCTCAAGAAACTGACTTGCTACGGATACCAACTCCATGGGAGGAATTTCATAGTCTAAATCATATACTCTTACAATGTGAAATAGACAAGAAATAATAGGACCTCTAGGAATATAACTTCCCCCTTTCCACTCATCAATGCGTTAATTTGGAAAGGTAAACCTTACCGCTCTTGTTATATAATAAATGCAGGCAAAACATGCATTCAACAAATCAAAACCCAATATAATATCAAAGTCAACCATATCAAGTTCTACTAGGTCAATAAAATAAACTTCATTGGGAAACATCATTTGACAATTTTGGTACATTTTTTTTCAATAATCGGCTCACCCATCAGATTAGACACTATAAAAGGCTCATGCAAAATGTTGGGCAAAATATCAAACTTTTTAGTTAAAAGAGGTGTAACAAATTATAAAGTAGAACCAGGATCAAGTAAGGCATATGCATCAATAGAGAAGACTTGCAACATACCGGTCACCACGTCAAGAGAAGTCTCTTGCTCACCCCTTGAGAGGATAGCGTAGAAGCGGTTCTTCTTTGGAGCATCACTAGAGCCACATGTTTGAGCTTGACCACTAGCCTTGTCTTGACCCCTTAAATTAGGGAAATATCTAACTTTGTGCCCGCTTTTACCAAAACCAAAGCAATTGTCTGTCCCTTTAAGGTAATAACCATAGTTCTTGTTGCCACACTTTCCAAAAGTTGTCTTCTTGGTTGCTGAATTAGTACATCTTCACCTCATGAACTTAGGGTTAGATACCCTATCACCACTAGCCTTTAGTAACATAGAACGAGCTTGATTTGAAACCAACATTTTAAACCTAGACTTGTCTTGTTGCTCAATCCTATTCTTTGAAGAACTTCTATAAAAAGATCTTGCCCTCTTAGCATCTCTACTTCTCCTCCTAGACCTTGCCTCTTCGGTATGTTTAGCATGCACCATTAGACGAGAAATGTTCATATTTTCATGAAACATTGCCGAATGAAACTCCTCTTGAAAATTATCTGACAAACCCGTCACAATCGGCTCATTTCATCTCTAGGATCGGAAACCAAAGAAGGAGCATATTTCAAAAATTTAGTGAATTTGAATTAGTATTCATGAGCACACATACCTCTTTGGCGAAGGTTAATGAACTCCACCAGTTTAGCCTCCCTCATCTTCCTAGGAAAGAACCAATCGAGAAAAGCCTTCTTAAAGATCTCCCAATCTATCGGACCACCTCTCAAGTGACTATTATCCCTCCATTACAAAAGCCATGCTTGAACCACGTCCTTGAGTTGATAAGTGGCCAACTCAACCTTTACACTCGTTGACAACCCCATAGACAAAAGTATATTGTAGACTTCATCGATGAATTCTTGGGACTCTTCCTCAACTTTAGACCAGTAGAAGGTAGGAGGGTTCATTCGAGTGAAGTTCCTTTGACTTGAAGACATAGTAGTGACTTGTTGATGAGGACGAGGCACACTCCCGGTTTGCTTGAGCCGTCAAAGCATGGTCTTGAGCCATGGCATCTTGTTCTTGAGTTGTGATATCTTGGGTAATTTAAGGAAGAGCGGTTCTTATATTCTCATCCATCAAAGGAGGAGGATTTACGAGTGCATGCTTCATGTTATAATCTTCTTTAAGTTGAGGAACTTGATCACGAGGAGGAGTTCCCGCATTGGCTATTCCCCCTGCCAACACCTTCAGTCAGCTTGTCGCACCGGGCTTGCCTACTGTAGTCTACATATCCTGTGGTTTGCGAGCTATTGCACAAACACGGATTTACCCAGTGCGCACCCAAAGGGTAGTTGTTGTGGGTTTCCATGGGGATTCAAAAAAAAAAACATTAAGAGATAGATTGACCCAAATATTGCTAACGGCGTAAATGCAAACACACTTGGAAAAGAAATGAATTTGATTGCAGAATCCTTCTTGAAGACAATATGAACTTCAAACACGATTCCTCTTAACTGTATGGCAGTCCTTGAACTTCACAAACATCTTATCTGCATCATTTTGAACTTCAAGTTGTAGTACACTTTGAGGTCTTCTTTCTGTCAATTTTATTTTTATGAGTAAATAAAGGATTTGTGACCAAAGGAGTTATGTACAAGGTGATAGTATAGGTAGGTAAATACACAAAGGCAGTGATAGTTTATGTGTGTTTGTTAACCTTTTAGCTCTAAATAAAAAAGAGTATCATTAATGTTACATCAAGATGGTGTAAGTTTTCTGACATGTTTTTTTCTTTAAGCCATCTTTTATATCATCTTGAAGATATTTGGGAGATCTTACAAAATATAAGGGAACATCTTATTCTTTTGTCCTTATTGTTTCTCCAGCAAGTGTTGTGTTACAAAAAAGAAAAATATTTGACATAGAATTAGGGTCATTATGATCCACCCTCTTAGATACAAAGTATCCTTGTCGTAGAGTGTCAGAAACTGTGACTTTCTTGCATGTGTCAAACATCCTCGTATTGATCTTAGAGAGGAAAAAAAGAAGGACCAATCTGCTTACTGATCTTAGGGAAGGAAAAAAAAGCTTTTTGATATGAGGACCTTTTCCAGCTATTGTCTAATTATAAAATCTAAAGTCTCACATTTTTTGATCAAAAACTAACGGTATCTCACCTAAGAAATTTGAAAGTTGTGGTTCCTATTTCTCTTACACTTGATGCTTAATAAACTATAGTTTGTTCTTTCATGTGAATTTATTGATGAGATTGTCTGGCTTGAATTTGGAATAAGTTGCGCTGCTTTCTTGAAGTGTGCTACCTTCCGTTCAAACCTATGCTTATTATCTATTACTTGTAATTGTCGGCTTGCTGGTGTATGTCGTAGTTATTAGCCTTACCCTTGTAATTTCTTGCTTTTAATGTCTGCCATCATATGTTGTTTATTGTGTTTCAGTTATCCCACTATTTTGTTGTTGTTACCGTTCCTTTTCTGAATGCTCTGCACTGCTAATCTTATTAGTTGCTATGTTTTCTTCAGTGTCGTTTTTCATTTTCATAACTTCTTCGATTGTTGCACTTGAGCCAAGGACCCTTCAGAATAGCAGCCTCTCTACCTCCCCGAGGTAGGGAGGTACACTCTACCCTCCCTAGATCCTATTTGTGGGATTTCGCTGTGTATGTTGTTGTAATTGTGGCAACATGATAGTTGAATTAATGATAACAACTCTCATCGTGTGACATCACAGGGACTATATCCTGGGTACATTATTTTCTTTGTTCAGTCGGCTTTGATGATTGCTGGATCAAGAGGTATATAAATATGTATATATTATCTGGCAATTTTTTCCTAGATCAAGCTAACTTAACTTCGATTTACTTTTCTTCTAATCATGTCTTGTCTCCTCAGTCATCTACCGATGGCAGCAAGCTACAAAAGGTACTCTGTTCGAGAAGATACTAACTATAATAAGCTTCGCATACACACTATTGATTCTAAACTACTCTGCCGTTGGCTTCATGGTTAGTAGTCTATTTCTCAGAAGAAAACCTTATCTCGAGTCCAGATTTTTTGATATAATCTGACAATTGGCTTTCTTGCTCATGCGATACAGGTATTAAGTCTGCACGAAACACTCACTTCTTATGGAAGTGTATACTATATTGGAACCGTTATACCGATTGTACTAATCCTGCTCGGTAAAGTGATCAAGCCAGCAAGACCTGCAAGATCTAAAGCTAGGAAAGAAGAGTGAGTCATACCGTCCTCTTCGATATGGTTGTTTAGTTATTTATTGGTGAAAATACTGGAGCTTTGCTTCTTGGTAGTTTGTTATATGTCTCTAGAACTTGTGTTTTATAGGCATAAAACAAAGCAAATTTGTTTTGAGCAAAAATAGGGGCCTTTAAGCATTGTTTCCTTCCAATTAACTGGCTTACAAAAGTCATGTAGCATCTTGGCAAAAAAGAAGTATTTATTTAGTGTTTTTACTTTTACGACTACCTTGCACTTTGATAGTTGAATCATAGTTGTTTATCGAGAAAAAAAAAATGCTAGGTGATTTCTTTCTGTATGTCAAAGTCTTGGTAGGTTAAATTATCTGGTCATTTGTGTTAATGATAGGCGTGGTAAAAATAATCGAGGTGAATGAAAGTTGATTCTAATTATGTATCATATTATGTACATTGGTGTTGAGTAACTTATTTCAAAATAAATTTTTTTAAAAAGTTAGTATATATATCCATCCTGCTGGGAGATTTTTATTTTTATTTATTGAAAAAATGTCTAATGTTAAAATACTGAATACCTTATTAAATTATATAATTTTACTATATAATTTATGTATATTATAATTGTTATTATACTAATAAACATAAAGTATTAGTACAAAGCTAACCGTATGTACATTGAACTTTGTCTATTCTATTTTGATTGAAATGTTTATTTATGTGATTAATTTAACGAAAGAAAGTGCTTAAATTTTCTTTTTCAATATTTCTACATATACAAGGCCTCTTTACTGTACATCGAAAATGTCAAACCAAAACTTAAAGATACCAAATCATACCAAATTAATTTGATATGTGGTATAAAATTTTAAAAATTGAAATTATCGAGCCAAAAGTTTTTATTATCTTTATCATGTTCATCCCTAATCAAGGGTGTAGTGATTGGTAAAATTGGAAGAACATTTAGAGCTCGTTTGGATGGTCTTAAAATAAGTAACTTTTAAAAAAATATTTTTGAAAGTGTTGGAACTTATTTTTAAAATAAGTGCTTATGTGTTTGGATGAAAGTGCTGAAGTTTAAAAAAAAAGTTGTTGATGTGTTTGGCAAATAAGTGCTGGTAAACACTTTTTTTAATCAAAATATCTGAAATATCCTTAAAAGATGTTGACATGATAAAAGTTGATTAATTTAATAATAATAATAATAATATATAATATATAATAATAATAAATAATGATAATAATAATAATGTATAATAATAATAAATAATAATGTATAATAATAAAATAATATGAAAATAATAATAATAACAATAATAATAATAATAATAATAGTATATAATATACAATATATAATAATAATAATTTATAATAATATTAAAGAATAATAAATAAATACAATAATATATAATATATAATAACAATAATAAATAATAATAAAATAAATAAGAATAATAATAAAAATAATAAAATATTATAATAATAAGAATATATAATTATATATAATATATAATAATAATAATAATAAAGAATAATAAAATAAATAATAATAATAAAGAATAAAATATTAATAATAATAATTATTATTATAATAATAATAATATATAATAATAAGAAGAAGAAGAAGAAGAATAAGAATAAAAATAAAAATAAAAGATTCAAGGAAAAAAAAGGTAATATATACGGTCAACATAAAATGACTTTTAAATTGAAAAAAGAAAATATCCCACCTAGTTTTTAGCTTTTGGCTTAAAATAAATCATTTTAACTTAAAATATGTTACTTTGATATTTGTCAAACACTCTAATAAGTCTAAAACGGACTTTTAAAAGTCAGTTTGATCAACTTTTAAGCCTATTCAAACATGCTCTAAAAATAGTCTTGAAAATTGAACAATTAATTTACTTTAAAAAATAAAAAAAATATCTCAATAATTCAATTAATTTAAAATAGTGAGAATATCGCGATTTTAAATTAGTTGAATCAATAAATTTTGAATATTGAGTTGTTTAATTTTTTTTAATTACACTGTGGATTCTCAAATTTCTTTAATTCAAATTTCACTTAGAAGAATCTTTTTTGAATCTTTAATCATAAACAAACATTGAATCTATCCAATTTACTAGTACTGTTATTGATAATTTAATAAAATTATTCCTTCTACCTGAAATAAATATAGACACTAACCATTTTCTTTTACCACTATCTATATATATAGATAATATAATTAACTGCACACACTCTGTACTTTATATTATCATTCTGTTTTTAAAAACTTATCTAAACAATAAAAGGACAAAACAAATACATTAAGAATTACTCATTACATCTCATTTTAAATGTTGTTTTAGCTTCTTCTTTTTTTATGCTTATTTAAAAAATATAAGAAAAAACCATAGTTTATGAAGTTATCCGTATGTATTACTTTTCTCCGTCCATTGTTGTTAATCATAATTTTTATTTTAGAGTCAGACTTTGATTAAAATTTTATATTTATATTTTTTTATGTAATATGCAAAAAAATTCAATTTATAATACTTTTTATACGATTAAAATGGGATGAAGGAAACATACATACACTAATTTATATATAATCGTCATAAAAAGTTATTTATACTTAACTTTAAAGTGATCTAATAGTATAAATTATTTATGTATATTTATTTTCCCCTATTTTTGAGCTAATTAATTAACTACTATTATTATTAATGATAATTTAGTAAGATTCCTTCGAGTATATAAATACTTTCTCTGTTCGAAATTATTTGTCATGTTTCGTTTATCAAAAGTCAATTTAACTAATTTCTAAAGGTAAATTAGATCACATTAATTTGATATTTTAAATAAAAAAAATTAGATATTCTAAAACTATATGAAAAATATTATAAATTACAATATTTTGCATATTAATATTGATAAAAAAGTACATTTCAAAATGTTAGTCAATTTTTTTATTATTTGACTCTAAAAATATAAATTAAGACAAACAATATCGGACGGAGTGAGTATTTTATAAACTTATCTAAACATTAAAAGGACAACAAAAACAACATTAATGCAAATGCATGTCTATAATTTATTACTCCTTCCGTCTCATTTTACATGTCATTTCTTTCTATAAATAACTAAAATATAATATTTATTATTTTATAAAGTTTATAAAAAATTATTATATTTGTCTATTATATCTTTAATAGAATAATTAATTAATCTTGTCATTTAGTAAAATAATTAATTTAAAAAATATTAAATAAAAATAGAAGGCTAAAGTTACACATTTTTTAATAAAAATATGAAGTAAACGGTGTAAGTATATGATAAGGATTAATCAATATTGATTTGGTGCATAAGTTTTTAAACTTTTTTACTATAACATGGGCGGCTAATTGACTAAATGTCAGAATTCATGCATGCTTTTAGCCAGTAGAAAAATATGTTAATTAGGAATCAGTTATTTTGAAATAACTTATTTTATTATATATATGAAATAATTTAATATTCGATTCAAGATGTTTTTTGTAATTAGTGCCTAGTAGAGCAGTCTAGGTAATTTAAACTCCTATATCAATCTTTATTATAAATTGATGAGGATAAATACGTAAATATTCTTTAAGTATATAATTATACTGAATTAATAAATACATAATGCATAGAGTTATCAATATGAGCTGGTTCATTCCATTCGGGTTAATCCATATAGATGTTTGAAATGTGTCAGGTTAGGTTAGTACATTTTTTGTGTGAGTCAGAAAATGATCGGCCCAATCTATAAATACGTGGGCTACGAGCTTATCGGGTCAACTCTCTTTTCGTAAAATATATGTTTTATAATTTTTTAAATTAAAAATATAGATAAGATAATATTTCATGGTGTTAGTATTACTACTTGTTAATCAATCCACAAATAAAATTATCTTTATAATATTTATTAAGTTTGATGTCAAGTAAAAATATAAATAGCAAAATAAAAATAATAACTTTGTTATTTTCAACGATCATAATAAAATACAAAAAAATTATGACAATATTTCATATATAGGCTACGACATATGCAGTGATTCCTAGAAATTTTAGAAAATTTTTATTTTATGTAATACATATTTTATAAACATAATTTGTATTTTTATTGTAATATTTCAAACTTTAAACTGATTTTGAGTTTACACTCTTGTTATTTTTAGTACTTTTTTAATTTTTTAATTAACTTTTATTTGGTCACGGGTCAACCATTTTCAAACCCCACAAATCGACATACTTATTTAGGCCGAGCTAAAAAATATTTTTCTTAAACGGGCTCCAAAAATCATAATTCTACCCTATCAAATCAGGGATTAGGCTAGGCCGACCTATTAAGCATAGCCCATATTAACGACTCTAATAATACATATCCTTTCTATACAATTTCTTTTTTGTTTCTAACTATGATTAAATTCTCTTGCTTGTTATATCACTTAATTAATTATAGTAAATTATTATGATTTAGATGAACACAGAGAATATTTGGGCTATTTTTTGTTTCTCATTAAACATGTTCGCAGCATTATCTATATACATATACATATATATATATATATATATATATATATATATATATATATAAAGAGAGAGAGAAATTGTGCATGCAACATGCCTTCTTATTTTTACTTTTTTTTTGCCTCATTGCTCACCATTTTTTGATTATTTATACTGATAATATAATTTTATCGAACGCAATAATGTATTTTTAATCCATTACAAGGAAAACTAGGGTTTTTGTCGAATTTTCAAGGAAAATATCGATAAAAAAATTAATTGATTTCACAACTGATGTTTATCAAGAAGTTTACTTGTAATTGTGCAAACATGTTATACATTGCTAATTTAGTATATATAACTCATGAATTTAAGTCGTGAAAGCAGTCATTGACACTTGTATTAGAGAATGAGGTGTGAAAGAGTTCTTAATTCTAGCCGAATTATCACTTTGATTTAATGATACAGAAAAAATTACATTCTTTTAAGTGTGATCTAACATATCACGCGAGATATTTTGTAATCAGATTACCATTTTTATTATATTCATCACCTGGTCAATGTTTCATCATTCGAATTTCCTCATAAGCCATCTGTGATTTTAATTAGTTTAAAATCAAGTATAAATCCACATTAAAAATGTTATTAATTCTAAAGCTATCAAAGACTAATTAAAACACTAATGAATATGTTCCAACACAAACTTAATTAAGACTTTTGAGTTTTGACATTTGTTAATTAATTAAGACTTTTGACTTTCTACTTATTGTCAACTAAATTAATTATTAATTAATCCCTTAATAGATCAATTTTACAAGTCATTAACTATATAATGCTCACCATTATAATTAGGATTATATAATTTATACATGCACCTATTACATAGATTCTAACAAGTGTCATACTTAATTTTTAAGTAGACACATCCACTTAATTAAATTAATTATATAATTTTTCATGCAAAAAAAGAACAACGTGCAACATGGCTACCATAAGTTCACATATTGCACAATGTATATTGTTATAAGGCCAAATACATAAGCAGATCCCTAAATTTGTTGAGTTTTTTCCCTCGGGTACCTTAACTACGTCATTTCCTATAGAATCATTGAACCCCCATAATTTGTTCCGTTTAAACAAACACCGTTGTCTGATGTGGAACCAGATTTCTGAGGAGTATACATATGTTGTTTCACAACTCATTAGTCCAATTGATGGTGAAAATGTTTGAGAATAATTGTGTTTTTCTCAAGTCATTTGAACACATTAGAAAACAAATGAGACTAACACAGTTTGTCTTCATTCATTTAATCAAAATTATTACAATTCGAACACAATTGAAGGCATTTACAATAGAAAAGCCGATCAAAATCAACTAACAGTGTTTTAAAGGAACAAATTATGTGTGGTTCAATGATCAATAGAAAAATGACGTAGTTGAGGTACCTAAGAGAAAAAATTTAACAAATTTAAGAATCTATTTATGTATTTGACCTTGTTATAATTATACCATTTGTCGATCTAAAATATTATACACGAAATTATATGTATTATTGGTATAAATATTTATCTGTAAATCGTAAATTCAAATCTTGTCCCTGTCCAATCAGTGAAATATTATTCATCAATATACTTTTTAAGAAAAATTAATTTCAACCCATCTATAAAATGAAGCTAATGCTTAGTCTTGGTCGGTTTATAAAGTTCATAAACTAGATTTTATAAATAGGCAAAGAGCAAAAACTCCATTTTTAAATAATTAATTGATTGGTATATTCTCATTTCTCATACTACTAATCTAATTGTTGACAAAAAAAATTGAAGCATGATTTGTATTTAATTGTATATCCTAGGTTTTACTTTTATTAATAATTATTTTGACGTTGTATATAGCCTACAAATAGTTTATGTTTTCTAGAAAAAGAATTTTAAATTATTTTTGTTTACCAATTCCAACGATGTGCACATCACTTTTGAAAATTCGAAAATATAATTGAAGGTTAAATTACAAGAGTAATCAATATAAAAATAATCAAGTAATAAATTGCTATTTGAAAAAAATAGAAGATTATATAGTCGACTCTAGCTAGTTATTTTAAAATTAAGGACTTAATTAATCAATCGATATAATAATATGCAATCAACATCCATTGTCATGAAAATGTATCGAATATACTTAAAATTCTAAATTTATTCAAAAAGCATTTACAATTTCTATGTAAGTGTGTGACATTATATTCTAAAATTTATCTATAACGTGACCAGTTTCATATTATATTTTGTCTCTCTATATTAGTATTCCATGAATAATACTTATGATTATTATTATACCAGTATCCGCACAACCACCACCACCATCACAAATTACCTCTACGTAATTAGAAAACGATCTAGAATTTTAATTGTATAAATTTAATTTTTGATGTTTTTATCAATGAACTCATCATATAGTTTAAGTCATGTGTTCATATCTATTACTTGTTGTTGTTGTTTTATTTGAGTTTTATACATAAATATATATGATTCGTTGATTTAGAAGAATTTGTAATCAGAAGGTAACGTACGCATCTGGCTATAACAGTCTTACTCAAATAAAAAATTGATTTTACCTTTCATTATAATGATTCCAACTTTGATTAATTTTACAAAACTTTCTAATTCCATTTCTAATCCATATTTAAGATATTATCTATATTTTTATTGTCATAAAGCCATATATAGAAATATAATTAGACTTACTAAACACCCACAATTACAAAAAAAGTATCTAATTTGGTGATATTCATTTCTACAACTTAAAATTCTATTTTCTCATCAATTATCTCTACACAAATTTGGAGGTGCATATTTTTGTAAGATCTTTTATTTTTGGTCAATTATTAGTGTGTAGAGCAATTTTTGAAATTTAACACCAACAATCATAGAATGTTAAATATTTGATAGAAATAAAAATTATTTATTATGAACAAATTTGAAAATCAAAATTGCTCATAAATATATTCGAGTGACTATTTTAGACTTACCACAATATTAGGATCATTTTTATTATTTTCTTAAAAATATTCCTTATAGAATATAATTGTTCTATTGCCCTTTTGGAATTATGGGATAATGTTTATATAGTCGATTCTAATTCCTTATAATTCAGCAATATAATTGTTCCTCTCTTATAATATTTATATAATCGATTTTAACTATATCAAAATCAATTAATTGATTAATATAATTATTCGCAATCAAAATACAATATGACATATATTATAAACTTAAAATTCTAGATATGTTAGAATAAATATTTCATAATGTGTACTCAAGTGTGAAATATTTGAAAGGCAAAATGGAAAAAAGTTTACTTGTGATGGGACAAATTTTAAAATTAATTTTACCTTTGAATCTATTGCCCTTTTGAAATTATGGGATAAAATTTATTAATTTTTTTAGTAATTATTATGTAATATTAATATAGGGAGAGTGATACGTTTAATTTCTTAATTAAATTATGATTTTGTTCTTTGTATATATGATTCCATACATATCTAAAACTAAGGGATTAAAATTGTAATTAACCCAATCTATATTAGAGTGGAGTCAGAATTCTAACTAAATACCGGGAGAGTAATACATTTAATTCTTTAATTAAATTATGATTTTGATCTTTGTATATATGATTCCATACATATCGAAAACTAAGGGATTAAAATTGTAATTAATCCAATCATATATTAGAATGGAGTCAGAATTTTAACTTTAAGGTTTTTGAATTTTAGAAACAATAACTTGACATGTTAATAATTATATTTGAAATTAATTTCTTAACACAAATACATAATTTGAGCTAATATATAGCATATACTGGCTAGTGAATTCAGTCAAATCTGTATCTAAATTTCTATCTTCATCCTGAATATATATATTCCAAATCATCAAAAAAATTAAGTTACGTTCGATATTAAACTCATAGCAAACACGTGACATCCGCCTCTATACGCAGTTATTTATCTCTCTTTTATTTATTTATTTATTTGATATATCTATGTTATGGTGTTGGTTTGGTGAGGGACCATAACTCTTTTCCAATTATGGGAGTTTGTATAAAATGACAAATTCAGGTAAACTAAAGATGACCAAAAAAGAATAAATACAAATAATCTTAGAGCCAATAGGCCATAACTTAGACTATTCAAAAAACAAGAAAAACAAATTTAAATACTTTTAATTTAGACAATTTATTTAAGAACACAACAATATGGACGTTTACTTGGTTACGTAGCAAGTAGTTGCAAAGGTTGAACAATCTTTTTTTTTTTTTAAATTTCAATTTCGATACGTCTCATTCTCAGTATTATTTTAATTCAGAATCCTTTATAAGCATGTTTTTTTTATATATATGAAATAAAAGTAAGACTTACGCATGCTCTATTTTTTTAGACATCTCTTATAAAATTATGCTAAATATATTATTCTTATTGTTGTTGTATATGTCTCTTCTTTTTTAAAGAAATCAATTGGTTGACAAATTAAAAAAAGATATTTTATACTATTGAGTTTCTCTTGTTTTAATTTATATATAATTAAAAAAAAAAAACTTTCAAAATCCATTAGCTTAATAAGTCATTGTTAAAGACTCAATCTAATGTGATTAAGTGGTTTCCACCTTGTTCAAGTATAGTAGACAATTGACTTTTCTAAAGTCAAAATAATTTTTATTAGAAATATAAACTCCTAATGAATAAATCAAGAATTTAAAGTCTATCGATTACTATAATAACCTCAATTTATTACACAATAATAATTGTGTTCACAGTAATTTTTTTGAGGTATCTAGTAATTTTTTTATATACATGATATTAAACGAAAATTATTAGGCTCCTAAAAACTTATAGGTTGTATCTTAAATAAGTATAAGTCTTAACATTGAAGGATTTTGTAATACTGTTTTGATCACTTCATTCTTAATCAAAAGTCTTAGGTTTCGAGCAACAAAAATGAAAGAATTTTTATAGAGAGCATGCTGATCAATTTTTTTAATACGAATAACATAAACATTAAGATTTTTTATTTTTTTTGCATAAAAGATAACTTCATCCATAAATAAAATATATCACAAAAATACAACAAAATCAATACAAATCTTGATCTACAAATAGGAAAAAAAAATATGTAATTACATCAAGAAAAAAATCTCTGTATGTGTGCCTATTTCAAAGATATGTTTACTGTCATTCTCCAAAAATGTTGTCGTGCTCGTATCAGATCATAAAAAAGTATACTACTTCTGAATGATCCAACACACCTCTGACGACAACATTTTAAAAAAATTCGAGTAACATAGATTTCAAGAAAAATAATCAATCCAAAATCCGAAAAGAGAAGAATAATCCAAGAAATTAAACATTTGAACTTCCATCAATCTTATGATAATATGAATTATCAATAGAACTTTGAGGGCTTTCTTCATCAATAATAATAAACTTCTCTTCATCTTCATATTCAAATTCAATAGTTGAAGTTAACTCTTTTGCTCTTTTAGCTTGATCTTCCCAATTTGTTCTTGATAAAATCACCAACAACATTGTCACTGCACATGAAGCTTGTGCAGCTAACAATCCAATCCATAGCCCCGTAAAATCGTAGCCTCGAAAAAACCCTAGATACACGGCTACTGGCATTCCAACTAGGTAAAAACATCCTAAGTTGATGTTGGCACCCAATTTTGGCCTAGCTGTACCTCTTAGTATCCCACAACCGGTCGTCTGTGGGCAATTCCCTAGCTCACAGAGTCCGATTATGGGCAAAACGAGGGATGTCAGGGCAATGATTTCTCTATCCTGAGTAAACATACTTGCCCAGACATCCCTCACTAACACCGCGAATGCTAGAGCCATTAACCCTAAAACAAAACTACACGATAGCCCCACTAGCGCTGTCAATCTAGCTACGTTAGGCCTATTAGCCCCGAGCTCATTTCCAACGCGCGTTGACAATGCAAAGCTCAACGAAGATGGGAAAATGTATATCAACGACGTTGTTTGTATCAAAATCCCCATCGATGCAACGGTAGCTTTAGGGTTAACCAACAATCCACATAACAAAATCATAATCTCATACCACCACCATTCCAAACAAACACTAACACAACTTGGAATTGCCAAATCCAACAATGACTTCCATCCTTTAAAACAATCGAATGAAATCGAACTCCAAGTATTGATATACACCTTTGATACAACAATGTAGGCTACTAATGATCCAACAAGATTGAAATTAGTCCAAACCCCACTCAATGCAACCCCTTTAATCCCAAGATTAAGTACTATAACAAGAAAATAATTAATAGGAATATGAACAAGACTAGCAAGTGCAGCACAATATGTCAATGGCATGATTATGGATTGAGAACGTAGATAAATTCTCAACGGATGAAGAAACGAGAGTGTAATTAGGTCAGGTAATGAATAGAAGATGTAGTTTTGTGCTTCGATTGCTATATCATGACGTTGTCCACAAAATACCAATATTTTTTCCATGTTACACCATAATGATGATATCGGAATGGAGATCAATAGAAGGAGTAGAATTGTCCTTTGCAGACTAATTCCAAGTATCTTATATCTCTTAGCACCAAATGCTTGTACACATATTGGTTCCATACCCATTGATAAACCCGAAAGGATCGAATAACCAGTAATATTAGCAAAACCTATAGCTAATGAACCACCGGCTAATGACATTTCACCCAGTCTTCCTAAGAAGAGCATCGAGATCATCGATCGAGAATAAAGGAGTAATCCGCTAAATATCATAGGAAAAGATATCTTACCGATTGATTTTGCTTCACAATAAATGAAAAACAGGGGATTTTCCTCTGTTTTTTTGCTCTGTTTTCCTTCGCAAACTAATCGATTTTTCAGCATTTTTTTTCTTTTTTTTTTTTGGATTATTTCTAATTGAAATTGGTTAAAGGAATGAAAATTAAATTAGATTTTGGTTTTGAGCTGAAAATTTTTTGAAAAAAAAATAAGATTTTTGTAACAGAAAAGTTGTGGGCAAAGAAAGATAGAGAGAGGGTTTTAGGAGTAACGGTTTGGTATGGGTTTTATAAGGGCGGGGAATATTGAAATTTTTTTTTTTTAATATTTTTGTCATAGTGAATTATTTTTTAAATATTTTTGTCATATAGTGAATTTTTTTTTATTTTATTTTTTTAAAGGTGGGGTTGTAAGAAAAGAAGTTTTAATAATGATCTGGGGCGGAGTTATCTTTGTTTGAGAGGAGTCAATTGATATTTTTTCGTTAGAAAATTATTCAGATATCGTGTGATTAGAATTTTCTTGGTGAATTTTGTTTTGTAATGGGATGGATAAGATTTGTACATACTTAATTAGAGGTTTTAATGCTCAAATTATGAAAATAAAATTAAAAGTTCTTTGGTAAAAAATGTCTTTTCTTTCTCTTTTACGAAGCATTGTAATTTGTATTAACATGAATTTGAATTAGTCGGGGTTCGAAAGTTGCAAGTAGTTTTTGGATTCTTTTTTCTTCTTGTTTTTTTTTATTCGTTATATATAGATCGGTCTTGAAGAAACACAAAGTAATGAAATAAATATAATTTTTTCATCTTTAGTTAGTGCTTCATTTTGTAATTGTGCTTCTATTAAATACATATACATTTTAAATTTAAACCAAGTTATTTAATATTATCAACGTTATTTATTAGTATTCATAAAAATCAAATTTCGATTTATTCGAACCATTGTGTAAGTTTACTCCGTTAATAGTTTTGGAATAAAAATATAAATTAATTGAAATTTAAATAATAATAATAATAATAATAATACAATTTCTAAGTTTTGGTGCTTTCCCTATAAAATGTCGTTTTCATAACCGACCTTCTATAGGTCACTATTTGGCCAATTAATGTGACTTGCACAAAGAGCAAAACTTTGGAAATGAGAAGGTGAAAATGATATCGTTCGATTAATTCAGATTTACGTTGACAAAATTTTACTTTAAAAAATAAAATATATTTTATCAAAAGTGATATAATATTCAGAATTCAGATCGAGACATCGAAAGGGGTTGAAAATATATGACATCACATATGTTTGAGTTTTTCATTGACGTGCACTAATTTGAAATTACTACTATAACTATACTAAAAGTTAAAAGTTGAAAGTTGAAACTTAAAAACATTTAGTTTTGACTTAAGTTCCTTAGATTAGTGGGATGAAGCGCGTTTTATTTTAACATAATTGTATCTTTTAATACTCTATCGAGATTTGATGGAATAATCTCTATGCTAGCTAGTTACATGCTTGCATCCGACCGGAGGTATAGATAACGAGGCCATCTTCATCATTTTCCGCCTTACCACAAATAAATATAACAATTTTATTTTGAATTTAGATAGAATTTAATAATTTTAATATAAAGTACATAAATTTATGTCGAAATTAATAAAATTTTAATATAAAATAAACGTAAAACCCACATTTCAAAAAAGTAAAATAGATGTAATGATAATATTGACGAAGTCAAATCGGATTAGATTAAAGTTTTAGATCTATTTATAACTTAGACCTCAAAAAAAGTGTGAATTCAACTAGAGAAGAATCTTAATGTTTTTGCCCTTGAGATTCTAGTGGATTTTAATTGACTTTTTAATCTCTTAGTGGATGTTAATTAATTAATTAATTTTATAATCTCGAGGGATAAGTAATGTTTATAGACTTTATATTTCTAACTAAATAAATTATGTATTATGGAAGCATGGATAATGTTTTTTTGAGGTAAAAAGCCAAATTAAAGTGGATTTACTTAAATTAAAAAATGTTGGGCGGTTAATTAGTGACTAATTAGATGAAAATTCTCTAATGGATTTGATTGTGAAAAGACATTTCGATTTCAAGCCTGATTCATCCCAAATACATGTTCTTATCTATACATAATTGAGAGTTAAAAAACATTTTTCAATGTTTAATTTATAATATTTTATAAATAGTTTTTAAATGTATAAATATATTTTACGATTTAAAATTTTTATTTTTTTAAAAAAAAATTAAAATATATATATTTATGATCATATTTATCGTCGTAATTAAAAAAAATTGAATCTCGAAATCTGATTTATTCTCTTTAAGTTAATGTGTGAATATTGCCACTTACTACCTAACATATCATTTTATGTCATTTTTTAATTATAAAAGTGGATAGGCACTAGTTGCCATTTGCTTCAAAATTTGAAACATGATACTTTGATAAACTTAAAACATCTTGCTTATATCGAAGTTTAAATACGATTGTTTAGATAATAATTTTTCTCTGAGTTTAAGTTAGGGTTAAATATACCATTTATTTGATGAATTTAGTAAAGAAGTATATTAAAAATTATATTGTTACTATTTCTATAGTTTTTTTTTGTATAATAATGTCTTTTATAAGCAGTGTAAAAGTAAATATTATAGTTTGATTTCTAAAAACAACATGCGACATGTAATAATGTCAAATAATCAAAATCGAAATGGTGATTGAACATAATATTTGCTTTATAAATTTAATAAAGAAAAAAATATCGTACCTTTACTATAGTTATTGATTTTAGCCTATAAAACAATCGATTTTTAATGAGTAATGTAATACATAGTTAAGATTGTGATTTCATTTTAAAATAACAGCACGTTACGCGTGAGCTGTGATAAATATCGAGAGGGAGAGGGTTATATCTTTAAAGAGTAATGTCAATATCTGACTTATAGCAATGTTGAATTTATTAAAGATGGTTCGAGTCGAAGTCATTTTGAACATGATACTTGTTGACAATGACTACGCTCTTATGTCGATTTTACCGACTATTAATTTTTCTTCTTTATTCTTTTACTATGCATTTTAAAAATAAGTTTATCATATGAGAAAAGAGTGGAAACGATTTTTTTTATATACTAGATATATCCCTAAAGAAATTATTAACCAAACTTCATTCTTTTATTATGGAAATTAATAACTGAAAAGAAGCCGAAATAAAATAAAAATGTTATCTTAATTCTTAATTAATGAACTAAATGTTTGTTTTTAGCTCTACTTTTTTAGGCAATAAGTCTCTAATCCATCACTAACCCATATTATATAATAGCCAATATTGTCTAAATAAGTAATGCTTTGACTATTTCACTATAAAATATTACCACTTTTTGCTTTTTGTAAAGCTAAATCAAGTGAACCTTTTTTAAAAAAAAAATCCCAACTTATAGGATCTCCATCTTTTCTTTCTAATTAACTAATAATAATCTAATCTAATCTAATCTCAAAAATAAATTAATATACTTTAATTTAGAAATAATAACACTTTGGTTTCTTAATTATTGATAAATTCTAATTTTGATCATCGTAACATATGATTAATTCCATATAACCTTCATGAATCTCAATGTGCAATTTTTATTCCTATGCGATTTCAGCAATTTATACTCTTTCTGTCCCAATTTATATGACACATTTGTAAACTACATAAAAAGTACTACGAATCACATTAATTGATAATTTCAAATGTTTATAAGATCTACGAAAATTTACTGTCAAAGATATATTTGTTTGATTCTTGAAATCAGAAATGTGACATATAAATTTGAACAAATATAATATTAAATAAGACACGTTAAATTTGCTTTATACCCAAATATCACAAAAATTAAAATAAACATGAGGGATCAAAAGTAGTACTATCATCTCTATAATTGAACTTTTTGAACTTTGATTAAATTATCTTGATAAGTGAAAAACATCAAATAAATTGAAATTGAGAAAATAATCTTAGTGGAAAGAGGAAACAAGGAAATAATTATTTTTTATTTTATATAATTTGTCCTCTCTTAACCTAGGTTGAGTAAAAGACAACAAAAAAGACAAACACTATATATATCAACACAAATAGTTTTTTAAATCTATTGTTTTTGTTGTTGGGAGCATTAATGATTGTGGGGTTGAAATGATAGTTGAGGAGTTTTTTTTTTAATTTTTTCTATTTATTTTTTTATAATTTGGGGGAATGAATCATATATTTCACTCGTGATAGAAATTAGTTATTCATTCATATATTTTTTTGAAATTTCTATATATGGAAAAGAAATAGACTAAAGATGATATATTCATGTTAAAATGAAGAAACATAGTTTTTGTGTCATTGAATTGATAAAGAGTTTGTAGATGAGAAAATGAATTGTTGGATTCACATAGAAAATTGATATATAGAGTTTTTTTTTAAAAAAAAGTAAAAAATTAATTGATATA
>CM064970.1:24929323-24955134 GCA_032847665.1 Solanum chilense
TCTTGAAAGATGTTATTTTGTTACATCTAATGAACCTGTTTTTCCTTAATAAGTATGATGTTGAGGCTTGAGTCCTCCTGGATGAACTTGGTGATATTATTGATGATTGTAGTATTTGTTGTTACTACATGTTGAGTATTATAGTTGATTTGTGAGATTAACTGATATATACTGTTTTCTATTCTGAGTTGGCCGATGATACATACTCAGCACATGTGGTTGTACTCACCCCTACTTGTTTGTTTCTTTCTTGTATTTGTGGATTGCAGCAACCGTGCCGTCGTCTTCAACTCGACCGCGATTCTAGCCAGTCTTCACTGTACCGGATCTCAGGGTGAGCTATGCTTCTAGCTTGGACTGGATCTTCTTCTTCTCGTCTTGATGCCTTGAAGTTCCGGCATGGACTAGCTTTCATTTGTTTAACTTCTTAAAATACTCTTAGTTTAGTAATTTGAGGATAGATGTTATTGTGATGATGACTTTTGGATTTTGGGGATATGTATCGTATTTATTTTTTTCGTATTGAGTTAAGTCTTCCGCGTTGTATTTGGTTTAATTTATTTGGGTTTAGATTGGTTGGTTCGCTCACACAGGAGGGTAGTGTGGGTGCCAGTCGCGTCCCCGATTTGGGTCGTGACATGTTGGCTGGAGCAACAACCATCAAAAGAGAGAGAGAGTTAATGAATTCAGTAATGAATTAGTTATTTTGATGCTGATGACGGTGTTTATGTTGATGATGGTGCTGGTGTTGGCGCTGCTGTTGCTGCTTGTGTTGGTATTGCTGTTGGTGCTGGTGCAAGACAACACGAAGGGGCTACCTCTTGTAGATGATGTTGTGGCTTTCTCGTTGAGTAGTGTAAGAAACATGATGAAGATTCTATCATGTATGTACAAAAATTGAGTAAAACTATCAATGAATTAAAAAACAAAAGGGATGTGAAAGGCACTGTATCAAAGAATGTGTGGCATGCATGTACTCGAAAGGACAAGCGGAGAAAAGAATCTTTTGCCAAGTTAATGCAAAATTTAAAGAGGAAGATCTTTGGAGAAATTCCAAGGGCCGTAATGGAGGAAGAGGTGACGGAGTAAAAAAAAGTTGAACATTTTTAGGTGTCCCTTTGTAGCTGAAAAAGAAGAAGTAATTAAGGTAATCGGTGCAAAGGATATTCGAATGGAATACGGCATGCATGTTTTTACCGGTGAAGATTTCAGGAACATGACAAGCCTAAATGTTTGGTTGGAAGACTGGGTAATCCTACTTTTTATATTATTTACTATTTCTTATGTCTTTTCAGTGACTACTCTTCCTAATTATTTAATATTAATTTTTATTTCAACATATTGACGAAATCCTTAACCTTATGCGTCAAAGGCAGTGGAAATACCTAGACTACTATGATCCCAAAGATAGAATCCTGGATCTCAACTTCTGTATGAACTTCCTACATAGATATAATCATATGAGCGATAAGGCAACAATGTCTGGTGGAAGTATCATGAGTCAGTTAGTAGATGACTTTGTATGGGATGATGATATGATTTACTATGTCAAGGGTATTACGCCAACTCTTGGAGGCATGGATTGGATTGATGCAAAAACGATTTTGACAGTCATGAACATTTCGGGTAACCATTTCTTGACTGTCGAGATTCTCTTGCACGAGGGATTGATCAATGTTTATGACTTTAACCTGGTGGTTATGGAACATGACAAGTTTTTCACACTCATACAACCTATCTTTGAGTTGTTGCCTTAATTGCTGAAGAAGAGTGAAATAATGAATCATTTTCCAGAGAAGTTGTTTACTCAACCATGGGAATTAACGGTCGAATAGAACCTATGGTACGAAATGCAAGTGGATAGGCGTGCCGATCTTATTCCATTGAATTCATTGAGCCCTTGATTAGCCGAACTGAATTGCATCCCCCCAGTTCACTGTTATGTGACAATCTAATTGAGCAGATGCAATATATTTGGGCTAATGGGATAATATCTCAGTGCTTAAAGCCTTGACATTATGCTTGTAATTAAATACAATGTTTAATTTATCAATATGTTATTTTATTTTATCTTAAAGAGAAGGTAATTAAATACAATGTTTATTTATCAATTTGTTTATCACAACATTTTGCATATGTCACTGCAGATGATTCGCCTATAGCAACATTTGATTCATATGTTGCTATAGATGATCATATGTAGCAACCTTTGTTGCATATGTTGTTGCAAATGATTATATGTAGAAACATTTGAGTCATATGTTCCTACAACTGATGCGTATATCACAACATTCGTCCGTCACCACATGTGTCATATGTTGCTACTTATGATTATCTTTAGCAACATTTGAGTCATATGTTTGTATAGGTGATTATGTGTAGCAACATTTGAGTCATATGTTGCTAGAAATGATTATATGAAGAAACATTTGAGTCATATATTTCTACAGATGATTATATGTAGCAATATTTGAATCAGATGTTTCTACAGCTAATGCGTATATCACAACATTCGTTCGTCACAACATGTGGCATATGTTGCTACAGACGAATCAGATGTAGCAAAATTTGAGTCATATGTTGGTATAGGTTATTATATGTAGCAATATTTGATTTATATGTTGCTACACATGATTATATCTAGCAACATTTGAGTCATATGTTTATATAGATGATTATATGTAGAAATATTTGAGTCAGATGATGATACAGATGATTTTATGTAGCAACATATCAATCATATGTTGCTACAACTAATTATATGTAGCAACATTGGAGTCATATGTTTCTACAAATGATTATATCTAGCCACATTTGTTGCATATGTTGCTAAAGTTGATTATATGTAGCAACATTTCAGTCATATGTTTCTACAAATTATTATATGTAGCAACATTCGAGTCAGATGTTCGTACACCTGATGCGTATATCACAACATTCGTCCTTCACCACATGTGGGATATGTTGCTACTTATGATTATCTGTGGCAACATTTGAGTCATATGCTTGTATAGGTGATTATATGTAGCAACCTTTGAGTCATATGTTGCTACAAATGATTATATGAAGTAACATTTTACTGATATGTTGCTACAGATTATTATATGTAGCATCATTTGAGTCACATTTTTGTACTGCTGATTCATATATCGCAACATTCATCCATCAAGACATGTGGCATATGTTTCTATATATGATTCTCCTATAGCAATATTTGTTGCATATGTTGCAATGGATGATTATATGTAGCAACATGTGAATCATATGTTGCTACGAATGATTAGATGTCGCAACATTTATGTCATATGTTGCTATAGCTGAAGCGTATATTGCAACACTTATCCGTCACAACTACATAATAATTTATTTTTTGATCAGGAGTGCAAAACTACGTCTATTTAATTCCACAACTATGATAATTGTATTGGTTGTACACAACTTTATGATAATTTTTTATCCACTACCAAATTTTTCTTGGTAATGCTTAAAAATACAAGAAACAAAAACAAAAATACCAACATTAGCTTCAAGATGCTACAACATTTGGTCTTTTTCTTCTCCTTCATCCTCCAGTTGGTACTTCTTTTGATATGACTTTCATCAATAGTGTCCAACTCCTTAATTTTGTTCGCCAATCGGAGAATAACGAACTTTGATCGTATATCAATATCTTCACGATCCCTCCATCTAAATAAGTTCCATTAATTCTCCTAAAATACCACAAAGAAAGAAATTTTAATTAAAAAACATAAAGATATCTGAAATCTCAAAATAATTTAGAAATAGACATACATACACGATATCGTGGACAAGAATAAAATCTGCAACCTAGATTGTCTTTTGACCATGAAGTTTTATTTGAAAGTAGATCTCCATGTTTGCAATACATTTAAACATTAAACATAGTATCATTTTCATCATCACAAATTCTACTTAGTATAGCATTTTACATCATACCATTGGAGTACAAAATTTGGTTTAACCTAAGGCGAATCAATATAGAACAGTGTGACTGATAGAAAATCAAATTAGATTTGAAAAAAAGCCCCAAAACTGAAGCAGCAAAGATGAAAAATTTGAAAATCCTATTCTTGTAATGAGAATGAAAACGTATTCTAGAATAGGTTTGGCCTATTTTACTTTTTGATAAAGAGAATGGCTTTTGCCTTTCATTGGGCCACTTTTAAAAAAGAGTCATTTGTTATAATTATATGTTGTAACAATTTCGTTATATGTTGCGAATTTAACAAAAAAAACTTCATATGTTGCTTTAGATGAAAAATCAAGAAGACACTAATAGACGATTCAATCGATTTAGGAAAAAAAATGGAAATTTGAACCAAATTTTAGTTATTTAGAACATAAATAATCAATAATAATAAGGTATAAAATTTGGATCAACGATTTAGAAGGGTATTATATAACTATCATATGAATTTGCTAGGAAAATGTATGATGAACTACTGATATAATTGTCTTTATAAATACATATTTGCTATAATACAATGGAGAGTATTGTTAATGACCATAATTTGTTTCTTAGATATGTTGTAAAAATATATATTGGTGTTACATATGGAATTACGTGACAACTTAATTTAATTAAGCCGCAAAAGAGTCATTTGTTAGAATTATATGTTGCAACAGTTTCATTATATGTTGAGAATTTAACAACAGAAACTACATATTTTGCTACAGATAAAAAATCAAGGAGACACAAATACACGACTCAATCTATTTAGGAAAGGAAAAATGAAAATTTGAACAATAATTTAGTGATTTAGAACATAAATAATCAATATTTATAAGGTATAACATTTGGAACAACAATTTAGATGTGTGTTATATAACCATCATATGGATTTACCAGGACAATGTATGATGAACTAGTGAGATGATTGTTTTTGTAAATATAATGTCTATAATCCAATGGAGTGTGTTGTTAACGACCATAATTTGTTACTTAGACATGTTGTAGGACTATATATTGGTATTACATATAAAATTACGTGACAATTTAATTGAATTAAGCCCCAAAAGAGTCATTTGTTATAATTACATGTTGCAACAATTTTGTTATATGTTGCAAATTTAACAACAGAAACTGCATATGTTTCTACAGATGAAAAATCAAGGAGACACTAATAGATGATTCAATCGATTTAGGAAAGGAAAAATGGAAATTTGAACCAAAATTTAGTGATTTAGAACATAAATAATCAATAATAATAAGGTATAACAATGAAGAGTGTTGTGTACGACCATATTTTGTTATATCATAATTCGAAAATAATTACCAAACAAGTTAAGGGAACATTTTCACCATATGTAATATAATATGTTGACACATAAATAAATTCAAAATAAATAAAAAAACAATAAAATCAACATCATCATCAACACAGATTAAATTAAATTATTCCCACACAGTTGTAAGCGGAAGAAATTTAACTATATAATCTAGTTCTAAATCACAAATACACAATTTGCAACGAATATCGTGTTCATCGTCACTCCTCTTGGCCACCCAATCCTGCAGACATTTTTTTGGGTTTGATGCACAGTTCAACAAATGGGTCTTAACACCCAAAATATTAGGTTCTTACACCCACACTCGATTTAAAATGCACCGGAAATGATGTCGACATCTTCTCACTATTACTGGCATGTTTTTATTCATGTTGTTAATGTACATCAAGACGTCTCCCATGGAAATACTGTCTTAAAATATTGAAATTACGACAAGCACATAATCTGCACCACGGTGGCCACCTTCTGATGCTTTTTTAACCATTCTCAGTGCAGTTGTATCATTATTATTGAAAAAATAATATTATAAAAGAAACAACACATTAAGAGTATAAAATAAATTGATGCAAGATGAAATAGAACTAAAAAAACTAAAATTACCATGCCTTTTCTGTATAAGTGTTCTAAGTTCTCCGATGCTATGCAAATATTCATGAAAGACACGGCATGTTGATACGTCGTCCATGTAGGTTCACTGGAAAAGCTTGCCAATGTTACCTTCTGATATATATAACTTTCATTACAAAGTTCATTAAGGAATCTAAAACATCATTTAACACTAACTATATCTTCTACAAAGTAGGAAGCAACCCTTTGAACGATAAGAATTACTAGTTTAGTCGGAGGGATTCAAAAAGGTTAAAAGTAGTTGAAGACATTTTTGAGAATGAAGAAGAGAAGAAGAGAAGACAAATTTTGACTTATCTGTCTCTTCTTCTGTTCTTATAAAGGCCAACAATTTTGAAATGTTGCAAGACATGACGTTTCAACAGAGTGAGCTGAAGAGTCGTAATTATTAATTAAAAGGTATTATCTAATAACATTTGTTGCATATGTTGCCATATCTAATATATCTAAAAGAACTCTCCCACGTAATCATTATTTAAAAGTATATGTTGCTACAAATAATTATATGTAGCACCATTTGAGTCATATGTTGCTACAGATGATTATATGTAGAAACATTCGTCCGACACAACATGTGGCATATATTGCTACAGCTGATTTATCGTTAGAAACATTTGTTGAATATGTTGCCACATCTAATACATCTGAAAGCACAGTCCCACGTAATCATTGCCCATGTTGACATACTCTAATATTTCATTTTCAACTGAAGAAACCAATCTATTTGCGGAGTGCAACAGTTCCATACGCCTCAGGTGAAATAACAATGCAAATCTCCTGTTTATTTCATCAAATAGAGCGACAAGAAGAAATTCTCTTTCAACATTAAACATAGCATTCACCCATTCCGCGATATTTGATGTCATAATGTTATATCTACACAACAACACATAAAAATCAAACAAAACAGATAAAATAAAAATAAACCCAATTGAGATGGTACCTATTTCCCTGGTAAAATGCCCTACTTCAAGTGTAAAATCCAATTCGTTCAAGAGCATTAGCGGCATTTGGTACAAAATTTCTTATTTGATGGAAATGGTCATTAAACTCACATATATCGTACGCCTTTGTTTCTTTGTAAAAATTTAGATGGTACCTATTTCCCTGATAAAATGCCCTACTCCATGTGTGAAATCCAATTCGTTCAAGAGCATCAGCGGACTTTGGTACCAAATCTCTTATTTGATTGAAATGGTCATTTAACTCATATATATCGTACCACCTTTGAATTGTGAAAGTTATTTCAAATATTTTTCCCAAGGTATCTCATGCAATAACCATAATGAGATGCAGGGTAGATTCTCGAAACCATCTTTTGAATACATGGATGCCTATCATAGATAATGCATAACTCATCAGTATCATCTACAAAGATTTTCATTTTTGAAAAAAATATTCATATGAGGCATCACATTCCTTGTCCACGACACTGAAAGCCACTGTAAATTTATGATTCTCGGCATCTTGTGCCACCGCCGATAGCAGAATTCCTCCATACTTTCTCCTTAGAATTGTACCATCAACGGCTATTACTTTTCTCATTTCTTGTAAACCAATTATACAAGCATCATATGACACAACAAAGTACTAGCACATCCATTTTCATCAAGTGACAATGTCGTCTTGCTTCCTGGCTTCGTAACTCCAAGCATATACCGTTACGTATTAAGCACTGCGTACCCGTGCTCATGTGTTCCCCTAACATTAGACTTAGCATTCTCCATGGCTTTATAAATCTTCCAATAGCTTACCTTACAACCCGATTCTGTGCGGAGTTGATTTTACATGTCTCTTGTGGATGGGCCTTTACCATTGGGAAAACTATTTTTATTGTTTTTACCTATGAATTTTGTTGTGGCATGGGGATTATGGCTTGTAAGATGCTATGAACCACATGTATGATACTTTTTATAGATTCTAATGGTAAACCTTTCTCTACTTGTAAATTTTACAACCCTCAACCACCAATTGCAATCCGGCTATGACCATTTAAAGGGAAACACATTACAATAATTGATCACCTTTTTCAGTCTAATATCTTTTTTCAAGCAAGAAAGTTTCAATGAATTTGCCAATTCTTGCTTGTTCTTGAATGTCATTCTCTTAAAAAATCCTGTTTCATCATCTCTTACATTATTCAAATATGAAGTTTTAGAAGAACACAGATTATTGCTGCCAACTGTAGGAGGTGGGAGGAAACTTGCTCTAAAGGTCCAACCCTTCAGCTTGAGCTTCACCTTCACCTTCACCTATTCAAAATTCATCATCAGGATTGTTCATGTCATCAGGTTTTAATTCATCATTAAACATATCTTGTTGGCCTTGGTCTATGTTATGATCCTCCTCGATAGGAGTTTCTTCCACGTAGACTCTTAATACTGGCAGTTTCTCTGTTCCTCCCAAATAAGCTCTCCATCTAGATTGATTAGTTATTCTAAAAGATAAAACCTTCTCATTATTAAAAAAATGGGGAATGTAACTCATGACAAGATCTTGCGGTATACAACTGTATCCAAGCCTTTCCACAACTAAATTAAAGAACTCATCATACAAAATGTTTCTTTCGTCATACATTCCTACTGAACCGGCTCCTCATTTTCACTATCCTCCCAAAACTATATGGATCGATTTTTCTCCTCGACCCATTTATCAGGACAATCAATCTTTACAAATAATGACATCGTACCTGAAGAAAATAATTAAAAAAGCAATTACTACTTATGAAGAATAAGCATATGTAGCAACATATGACTATTCTGTGGAGATATTTGAGTCATATATTGCTACATATGACTATTCTGTTTTGAAAAATAAATCACATGTTGCTACATTTTTAGTCATATCATATGTAGCAACATATTACTATTCTGTTTCACGATGTTTGTCATATGTTGCTACATATGACTGTTCTGTTGTGAAAAATAAATCAACAAGTTGATACATTTTTTATTTATATCATATGTAGAACATATGACTATTCTGTTGCCAGATGTAAGTCATATGTTGCTACATATGACTGTTATATTGTGAAAAATAAATCACATGCTGCTACATTTTTTAGTTATATAATATGTAGCAACATATGACTATTCTGTTGCTAGTTGTAAGTCATATGTTACTATATATGACTGTTCTTTTGTGAAAAATAAATCACATGTCACTACTTTTTTTAGTTATATCATATATAGCAACATATGACTATTCTGTTGCAAGATATAAGTCATATGTTGCTACATATGACTGTTTTGTTGTGAAAAATAAATCAACATGTTGAAACATTTTTTAGTTATATCATATGTAGAAACATATGTCTATTCTGCTGCGTGATTAAGTCACGTGTAGCTACATATTACTGTTCTTATGTGAAAATAAATCACATGTTGCTACATATGACTATTCTGTTGTGAGATGTAAGTCATATGTTGCTACATATGACTATTCTTTTGTAAAAATAAATCATATGTTGCTACATAATAATATGTTATAATTGTCAACTGTTGCAACATATATAACAATATGTTGGAAAGGCGAATGTAAATTATTGAAAAAATATAATGTATCCTTTTTCATACTATTCAACAAAGATACTTCCAGTATATCGCTGTACATTTTAGTGGCCCTTGCATGAATAGAATATCTAGAGTTACGGGACTCTAGAAGAATATGTTGTCTCAATTCGCCCATATTAGGAACACATAATTGACCTTTCTAGTGAAGTACACCAACTCCCCATTGGTAGAAAACCTCATGTTTTTTTTCGATGGACGGCACCCTTGAGTTCAAGTAATAAACAATCACTTTCTTGCTTTTCCTTAACATCAACTAGAACACCATGTTCATCAAATTAGTTAAAGCTTAAAGAGCATTGGTTGTTCTAAGTGACATTACTATGAATTCGTAATAACCATACCGAGTTCTGAAGGTTGTTTTCGGAATGTCACTCTCTCGGAATCTAAGCTCATTATAATCAGATATGAGGCATAACTTTGAGAAATCATTATTGATATTAGTCAAAAAAGTAATCAATCATAGGAATGTGATCCTTATTCTTGATTGTGAACTTGTACAACTGCCTATAGTAAATGCACATTATAAGAGAACCATATTTCGTCTTTATGAAAAACATGGGTGCACCTCCTGGGGATATACTAGGTCTGATGAAGCCCTTACATAGAATATCCTTCAAGTACATGCTCTTCTAATTCCTTAACATCAGTTCGATCCATTGTACTAGGAGGAACATAAATAGGTTGGGTATCTAAAAGAAGATAAATTAATAGTTGACTTCCCTTTCAGGAGGAACTCTTACAAGATTTTCTTGAAACACTTATGGAAACTTATTGACTACTGGAAATAACTCAATAGTTGGGGTTTCAAAGCTTGAATTCTTAACCTGAACTAGATTATAGGGATAACCCTCATATGTAATCTTTCTAGCCTTAAGGAAAGAAATGAATCTACCCATAAAAACTAAGCTACTACCCTTCCATTATAGAATTTGTTCGTCTGCAAACTAAACACAAACAAATCTTGTTTTACAATAGAAAGAGTCATAATAGGAATATAACCAATCAATACTTTGAATGATATCAATGTGTACCATTTCTAACTCTACAAGATCTGTTGAGGTGACATTGTGGAAGACTGTGTGTTTCAAATTTTTGTATACCCGTCGAGCTACAACTGGGTCACCGACTATAGTAGAGACTTAGAAGGGTTCTGGGAGTGTTTCTGGAGTAACATCAACTTTGCTTCTATAAATGGAGTTTGAGAGATAAAAGTAGACCCTGGATCTTTCCACTAATTTTACAATATGTGAGACACATCCTTAAGCTGATAGTATGCCAACTCAACCCTGCCATTACCACTCAGCACTCCTAATCCTATTCCTCTCATTCTCACGTCTTTCACTCTTATTATCAACTTATAGTATTAACAATGTGCAAGTTCATCATATACATATCATATCTCATCATAACATAAACATATATAAGAACATCCTACTAAGACTCCCCTCACGACTAACTAGTGCAATGCTTAGGTGGAGTCCTATATCCCTACCATGACTAAGCTAGACCCCTTCGATTATTCTAGTTTTATTTCAATCTTTTAATTCACATTAACTTTTTGGAGCATCTTGCCTTAACCGACATAGACCACATGATCTAGTGTGGAATCCTGTGGCATAAGACCCTACATCAAAAGAAGGCAAACTACTTGACAAGGTAGAAGCAAAACATATGACACAACAACTACGTGGATCCACTAGCTAGTGTTCCTATGAAGTCAATATAGTTCAAGAACTAGCAGATATGTTTGGGACCTTCTTTATGCTCCATGCGTTGTAGTGTCCAATCTCAAAGGTACATTAGTGCTCCTACCTTCCCTATGTGGGAGTGGACACTCCTCAATCTAGTTCACTCTATGCTAAGCTAGAGTCCTTTTATGAAATTTCTGTAAGCCTTTAATGAACTACATCATACCATCCTATCAATCTTAATACAAGGCATACTCCACAATAACATCATGACTTAACCATAATTAATTACAACTAGAATTTAAGATAGAGATTCTAAGACTTACCAAGTCTTCCTGATAATCATTTAGGACTTACCATAAAATCTCAATTCAATCCAATTTAAATTTTAAACATACTAATTCCATATTCAACATGATAACAAGACGAGAATAAACACTATATCATAATTCAATACGATGTCATAGCTAAAAATAAGATGCCTAGGTCAAATCACATGCAAACGTAGATCATCTTCTCAATATTAGCATGACAGACTCCAATTAACTCCAATTTGTTAATAATTATTGTAAGGATAACATCAAATATTGATTTAACCCAAAATAAAGACAACTGAATCAATCACAACCCAGTCAATATCAAAATCAAACTTAGGGTTAAAGGTTAGGGATCATAATCCTAAAATTGAACCAAACTATCATCAATTATCGAAATCAAGTAAAAATACATGTTAATGTATCCATTATATTCTATAGAAAACATAAACAACTCAGTTCATAACATAAAATTCGTATTGAGTGAAACTCACTTGAAAACCTAACTTTTGTAATCCATTTTGAAGGAACCCTTCGATGAAAGACTCTCAAAGGTGAATTAGATTGCATACCTTAACATTTGATGAATATTTTATGGTGAATTCTCCCCTTTACAAGCCCCATATACCTTCCCTAGCTAGTCTTCAATGTGTCTTCAGTAGAGAGAGAAAGAAGATAGTTTCTTTTTGTGATTTATGTTAGATTAATGAGGGTTATGGTATTTATATGGGGGGGATTAAATTATTTAATTAATATTAATTTACTCCCAAAATAACCCCTAAGAACCTTAATTAATTAAATGAACGAAAATTAAAAATATGCAGGAAAACTTAACCCTCACAGACGGAACCCCATCGACGGGCCATCTGTGAGTCAACGGTTGGTCCCTCCTTTGTCTTGCACAACCGTCGTCTTGGTAAGAGAATGGTGAAGGTGGAAGATTCCTACATTTTTCTAAGTGTTGGTATATGGTTCAAAATGACGCCCCATCGATCCATACACGGATTGCAGCAAGCATCTCGTCAAAGCACACTACCTTGTCAGTGTTGACATCAACTTGCAAGGGTCCTCGTCAAGGGCCTTTTGTTCGTCCTTGGCGAGTCTTACCCGGACGTTTCGACCATGAATCACATTAAGCACATGTTATACATCCTTACACCTAATTTCGTTGATTTCTGACTCCTAAAATCTAGTCAAATAGGCTAAGGCACACTAGTACTCCTTAGAACTAGTTTCCAAATGTCATGGACGTTCTTGGGCGTTTTGGTTGCTAAACTTCCTCAATGACCTATATTCATTAAAATGTACTTAAAAACAATGCTTAGACCCCATGAAATCTATGTTAGGTTTTAAGACTCTTCTTGAATTTTCAAAGTGTTATAGTTGTATAAAAGTTAAACTTGGTTTAAAGTCTTATGATATATATTAGGGTGTGTTTAGGGTTGAAACTTCAGGCTATTAATCCCCAAGGATCACTATAAGGTCTCTAGAGGATGACCTTAACATTGGACCCTAAAAACTGTAAAAAGACAGTATGCCATCCACGAAGGGAACAATAAGTCGTTGTTTGAAAAATTCTCTGTCATTGGTGGCCATTGGTCCATACTAATCCACCTACCCAAATTATCCCAAACACCAGCCTCTTTCAAAACAAAGATTTACCAGTACGGTCCGTGGTCAATTAGCCTTTAACTCACTGCCTCAACACGGTTCATTTATGGGTGTTTAGTGAATTAGTTAATTGTTCAATGGTTAGGGAAGGATGTAATTAGTTAGTTTAGGACAATAAAAGGTCCTGATTCATTAAAATAAACTACCACCTCTCAAATTCCAAAACCCAAATTAATCCCACTTCTCTCTACTTTCTCTTACTACTTCAAAAATCCCCATTTAAGAACAAGGTTAAGCTTCTCTAGGTCTTCAATATTACTAATTTCTTATACAATTCCCTAAGAATGAACATATATTGAATCTATTCACTCTTGGGACCTTTCCCCAAGAGTTTCTTCAAAGATTGGTTTCAATGTTCTCCAAAACAATTCCTTTTATCCAATTTCGTGGTCTATCTTTCAAATTCGTTTAATGAGGTACTGATTTTGTTAATATTGATGGATAATGATTGTTTATCGGTGAATTGATTCATTACTCTATATTTTTACCTAATTTCCCTAAAAAGACCCATCAATGTCCCTTTTATCCTAACCCTAACTATGAATTAGATTGTTAGATGATTATGGATGAAGTAATTGATTGTGTTCTTGAATAATTTACTATTATATGATAATGATTACTATATTATTTAATAAATATTATGGAAATGGTAGTGAAGTCTATAAGGAGATCCTTTGAAGGTATTGCTAAGATCTACAACGTTTTCATCACTTTATTGATATAATAATGGTCTATTCTTGAAAATATTGTTCAATCAAAGTTTTAAATTATGATGTTATGGATGAATTATTATGGTATAAACATGATGTATGTGCTATTATGATAGATATATTGTTATGAGGATTGAAGGTGATTTCTCTTGTGAATTATATTATTAAGATTATGATATGATGTTCTCACATGATGATAATGATGATGGTTTGATGATGAAAGGAGTTTCCTATCCTGGACCTTATGAGCTATTGACATGATTAAAAAGGATTTAGTCTTCTAATACCAATAATAAGAATTCATGTTAAGAAATACTTCATGAAACATCTAAAAGGAAATTTAGCTTAGCCCCAAGCGAACTAGATAATGAGAGGTGTTGTTTCCTAAGAGGGAAGGTAGGTTAACCATTTTTATCAATAGATTGAAACAAAAACGAAAATTAGCATAAATAGGGTTTCCATTACACATATCCTATTACCTTAACTATATGCCCTCATAGGAAGACTATCTACTTAATCCAGCTAGATGCTACGATTATGTATGATTCTACCTTGGCAAGTAGAGCACCTTCTTTTGGTGTAGGGTTTCGTGATATCGGATTTTCATGTTTTGCTCACATGTTCTATTGTAAATTATGCCAAATGTTGATGAAAGTAATATGAATTAATGAATGTAATAATATGCACTCTAACTAGGAGGACTTAATGTGTACTACGAAGTGTAGTTAAGGGTATGATACTTCACCTATGCATTGCAAAAGTTTGTTTTGAGGGGAGTCTTAGGAGGTGTGCTTATTAACTAATGTTATGAATGAAATTCTTAATGTTGGTTGTACAAAAAATTGATCTTAAATTATGTTGGTTTCATTTGATTAACATGATATTGGTATAAATTGTTATGTATGATGATGGATACACTTGATATGACGTTATATGAGGTAAAGGCATTGCTTGTGATCTATTTAATAGTTGAATTGGTTTATGTAGGGTTATGGAGTTTTACATGAGCATTGCACTAGTTGGATTGCATTGGGATTGATAGTAAGGGTCTTGTAATGCTTTGATTAAATAAACACTAGAACATGAAATATTGATATGACTTTATTAGGATGTTGATCTTGCACATAGATATGAGTATGTTTTAATTTTGTTCTGCTTATGGACTTGTATAGGCTCTTTTGTATGCATTAAGGCATTCAAAGTAACTTACCATGCTTTTAAACAATATGACGTGCATGGTTTCAAAGGTTTTACTTGTGAACGTTTACATACTTAGTACATGTGGATTTATTAACCCATATTCTTTTCTACTTCTACAATAATGTATGTTTGGGTCATTGAAGGGGTTCAAGTCCATTTTCCAGGAATACTTGGATAGTTCCCAAGTTTTTGGTGAGTTCTCAAGTTTGAGGATGAAGCCTACTATTCTATATATGTTATTTGATTAATCTAGAGACATTTTTCATTTCCTATATTGTAAAGACTATGTCATATTCTCTTATGAGACGTTATTATAATGTGGTAAAGCTATGCCCCAAATCTTGTACTCTTCTATATAGATGGTTTTGTGTGAGACAAAAATTGTAGCCCATTTTCTATGTATGTGAACTCTTTTTAAACTTCATATGTAAAAATCTAATTTTCCGCATTTTATCTACCTATGATATTTAATGACGTATGCTAAGGGCTAGTCTAAAGCTTCTAAGAGAAAAAAGACATCGGTGACGTTTAGGGTTGTGTATTAGGAATTATGTCTCAAAAAACAACACCTACATAAAGTCTTGTTCATAATTGTGAAGTGTGCCACACTTATGAAAGAGAGGCTATGTGATGCTTAGGAAATTCTCACTTCTTTGGTATTCTTAAAGCTGTGCCTCAAGAGTCTTAACTATATGTGTCCTTTCTTCTAATCCCTTTCTTGTGGTTTTAGGCTATTGTTAGTACATGGTAAGCCGCAAGAAAAGTTTAAGAGGATATTGGTTATGCGGGAGCTCCTCCCCAAGAAAACCAAGCTCATCCTCGTCCTCCTTCTGAAGAACAAGCTCCTTTGGTTGACAAAGCTCCGGTATATCCTATGGATATGAAAGAGAGTGAGATAAGGGCATCTTTGCAAAGATTAGATCAAGCCATGACTACTCATGGAGAAGACTTAACTACTTATGCTCAAGCTATGAATGCTCAAGAAAATTTCACCCAATGTTAACCAAAATGCTAGTACCATGGCTTCATTCTTGAAGTCGTTCACAAGGATGAACCCTCCAATTTTCTTTATGCCTAAGGTGAATGAAAATCCACAAGACTTTAGATGGAGTTTTTAAGATTCTGTGTGTATGGTAGTAAGTTCAACTGAGAAGGCCATCTATCCACTTATCAAATCAATGATGTGTTTGAAATATAGTAATTAATTAGAAGGACAACAGGGCTTTAAAATTGGGTCCCATAAGCTGGGAATTCTTTAGGAGGGCAGTACTTGATAAGTTTTTTACAACAGAGAAGAGACAGGCTAAAGTGGAAGAGTTCATAAAAAATTTTCAAGGGAGTATGAGTGTGCTAAAATATTCTTTGAAATTTAATAAGTTTCCTAAATATACCTCTTCTTTGGTGTCCAATCCTAGAGATGAAATGAACCATTTTGTGACGAGTGTGTCCGATGATCTTGTGGAAAGTTGTCGTTCGGCAACGCTTCATAAAAACATGGTCATTTCTTATTTTATGGTGCATTCTAAAAAAGTAAAGGATAGTATGGTTAAGAGAAAGAATAGGGATTCTAAGAGAGAAAGGTCCTATAAAGAGGGGTACTTCTAAGGGTATGTTTTAAATTCAAGACAAACATTAGTTTAAGAAGAGATTCTCCAACCCAAATTCCTTATCATTTAACCAAGGCTATCAAGGATGGGGTATCAAACCCTAGGTCACAAGAGGGAAGATGTGGTGGTTCACAAAATTAGAAACCTAGTTGTGCCAAATGTGGTAAGAAACATATGGGTTAATGTCTAGTTTGAACGGATAATTGTTTTTGTTGTGGAAAGAGTGTCTGCAATGTAAGAGATTGTCATATAGTATGGGCTCCAACAAAGGGAAATAACCAAGCAAAAGAAAGCGGTCCTACTCCCGATTATCCTAAGAAGAACAAACTTATATGCTCTCAGCTATAGGGGTGATCAAGAGGATTCTCTCGATGTTGTTAACGGTATGTTTCAAGTATTCTCAATATATGTTTATACATTACAATATCCCAGTGCAACTTTATTTGTAGTGACTGTTTTAGTGTTTTATGAAGTTTGATGTGTTACCTGATGTCTTAGTCGAACCCATTTCGGTTACTACCCCGGTGGGTAACGCTGTTGTTTCTACAAAAGTGTATAGGAGTTTTCGCATATTGTTGTCAAAAAGAGTTACATTTGTCAATTTGATAGAATTTCATATGTTGGAATTTGATGACATATTGGGGATGGATTAGTTACATGCTTGTTTTGTATCTAGTGATTTTAGAACAAGCGTAGTTAAGTTCCAATTTCCTAATGAACACGTTGAAGAATGAAAGAAGGGGAAACTCATTCCCTAAAGGTCAAATCATTTCGTGTTTAAAAGCATCTAAGATGATTTCTAAAGGCGTTCTTTATCATATTGTGGGGGTCAACAACCTTGTGTCGAGGTCCCTCTTTAAGAATTAGTACCCGTAGTAAAGGATTCTTCATAAGTTTTCCCCGATGATTTTCGCAGAAATCCTCACGAATGGTGAAGATACTTCAGAATAGATTTGTTTTTCGATACTCAATTCATATAAATTCCTCCTTACCGGATGTCTTCGTCTGAGTTTAATGAACTAGAAATTCAAATAAAGGATTTTATTAGATAAGGACTATGTACAACCAAGCATTTCTCTATGGGGCTCTAAAGTGTTGTTTGTGAAAAAAGAAAGATGAGTATCTTACAATGTGTATTGTCTACCGACAATTGACCAAGGTCACCATAAAGAATATGTATCCTCTTTCTAGGATTGACTATTTTTTTCAGCAATTCAAAAGTATGAGTTACTTCTCAAAAGTTGATTTGAAGTCGGGGTATCATCAACTTAGTGTTAGAGGAGTCGACAATCCTTAAGTTGCTTCCCGAACTAGGTATGATCAATATGAGTTCGTAGTTCAGTTTTTCAGTCTCAGTAATGCCCTGACGTCTTTAATGGACCTTATAAATTTAGTTTTTTGTAAGTATCTTGACTCATTTGTAATTGTTTAAATTAATGATATCTTTGTGTATTCTAAGAATGACGATGAATATATATGTCATTTGAAGATAGTATCGCAAGTCCTCAAGGAACATCAACTCATTGATAAATATAGAAAGTGTGAATTTTAGTTTAGATTGATTGTTTTTCTTGGTCACATCATCTCAAATGAGGGTATTGATGTCGATGTGAAGAAAACTGAGGTGGTTAAAACTTTTACTAGGCTCTTGACTCCTAACGATATATAAAGTTCATGTGTTTAGTCAGCTAATATATGAGATTTGTTGATGGATTTCATTTATTGATTATCCATTACCTACCTTATCCGTGTCATTTTTTAGTGGAAGGAAGCTTGTGAGGATGGCTTCCAAGAGTTGAAAGATAAACTAACCTCCACTCGGGTGTTTACCTTACCGTAGGGTACGAAGGGTTTATAGTGTATTTTGAAAACTCTTGAGTAGATTTGGGTTGTCTCCCATGCAACATGCTGAGGTGAATGCATATATCTCCAGACAACTCATGGTGCAGGAGAGGAACTTTCAAACTCATGACCTCGAATTAATGGCCGTATTTTTTCTATGAAAATATGAAGGAATTAGATATATTGTTTGCATGTGGATGTATTTACCGACCATAAGAGTGTTCAACAAGATAGTTTACTTTTACAGGATGTGGATGGTTTAAAAGAACAAATTTTTGAACAGGCACATGGTTCCCGATATTCAATTTATTCGAGTGCCATAAAAATGTATTTTTATATACAAGAGGTATATTGGTGGTACGGTTATAAAAGAGATACAGAAGATTTTGTGGCTAAATCTCCTAATTGTCAACAAGATACGGTCGATTATTAAAGACCGTGAGGGTTAATTGGAGAGTTTTCTATCTCTACTTTGAAATGAGAATATCTTAATATAGATTTTGTAGTGGGCTTTCCTCGGACACGTAGGCAAAATGATTCCATAAGAGTTATATTTGATAGGTTGAAAAAATCTGCCCACTTTCTTCCAGTCGAAACCACTTATGCGCTGGAGAAATACGCTATGATGTGCCTTAATGACATTATGAGTTTGCATGGTATTAATTTCACCATCTTCATGGATAGAGTTGCCCAATCACTTCTTGTTTTTGGAGGTCTTTCAAAAATGGGCTAGGTACTCAGGTGAAACTTAGTATCATTTTTCACCCTAAAATGGATGACCAAGAAGAATGCACTGTCCAAACAATCGATGACATGTTGGGAGCTTGTTCCATTGACTTCAAAGGTAATGGGATGATCACCTACCAATTATAGAATTATCCTACAACAATTGCTATCATTTGAGTATTTCTATGGCACTATTTGAAGCACTATATGGCAGGATATGCCCGTTTTTTGTTGACTGTTTTGAGGTTAGTGAATTTTCACTCCTTTGTCTTGAGATACTTTATGAGGTCATGGAAAAAGTTTAGATGATAAGGGATATGTTGAAAACAACCTATAGTTGGAAAAAGTCTTATATTGATAATAGAAGGAGAAAACTTTAAATTGAAATAGTTGATTGGGTGTACTTGAAGATCTCACCTACGAAAGGGGTGACGAGGTGTGGTAAAAAAGGAGAAACTTAGTTCCGGTATGTAGTACATTATGAAATAATAAAACAGGTCGGGAAATTTGTTTATGAGTTGAAGTTACCAAGTGAATTAGCCCGCTTCACAAGGTATTTCGTTTATCTGTTGTCAAGAAATGTATAGGTCACCTGGTTCCTATTTTCCCATTAGAAGTCTTAAGGGTGAATAAGAAACATTTTTATGAAGAGGTTCCGGTTAAGATCTTAGATCTTTAAGTCAACAAATTGAGGAATCAAGAGGTTGCCTCCGTAAAAGACCTGTGGAGAAACCATCTTTTTGTGGGTCCAAAATAGGATGTCGAGGCTGACATGAAGTCCCGCTATCCTCTTCTTTTTCCTCTTACTGCTAGCTAAAGTTGAGGTTAGTAGTTCCTCTTAAAAGAAAATTATAAATAATGATTGAACTTGGCTTGATTTTCTTGTATGTGCATATATTTTCAAAATTTTATGCTTAAATGAAGTTTATATTAAATATGTTCACATGGTATGGCTAATTTGCACCTGCATGTAGTGCTATTATATGTTGTCTTCATGAGAATCGTAGTAAGCATGTTTGATGATATGTTGAGAATAATTGCATGTAACTCTTTAATGATTCATTTTGAACTTATAATGAAATTGAGAAGGTAGTTTCTCATTTTGTGATATGAAATGAAGAGCTCTTATTTGAAGTGAAGTGTGAATTGATTTGCTATGTGTAATGCTAAGATTTTTTGTTTCAGAATTCCTCCTATGAGTTGTGACTCATTTTTATTTTGTGTTGTTGTTTTTGGGCTGCTAGTACAATCTCTTCCTTTTCCTAAAAGCAAGTTAATGTTTCATTCGGGAACGAATGTTCCCAAGGAGGGATAATGTAACACCTTATAAAATTGATGACCTAGAATAGTGCATTAAGTGGTGAATAATGATGATTTTAGACCTAAAAGTATGTATTTAACTCTAATAGGAGGTACTAAAACCTAAACATCAAGGGATGACCATGACGTACAGAGATTTGTGAAACCGACCTAGTGAGCCTTTAGGTATTTCAAAGGGTTTAAGAGATGGATAAAATTTTAACTTTGTTAAAAGACTTAGGATATACATTTAGGGTTGAAACATCCAGGTACGACTCCTCAAGGACCACCCAAAGGACCCTCGAGGAGGACCCAAACATTGGACCCTAAAAGTTGTCAAAAGACAGTGTGCCATCTATGAGGGGAACAATGCTCCATTGTTTGTGGCCATTGAAAACCACAATTGACCAGGACAGTCCATCGTTTGGACGATGGTGCATCAATGGGCTTTCCTCGATCGGCCCCCAAGTCAATGCCTCAACACAGTTCAATTAGGGGTGTTTAGTTAATTATTTAATTATTTAATGAATGTTAGGGGCGGTTATATTTAGTTATTTTAGGACTATAAAATGGTCCTAAGTCATTAAACTAACCTAACACTTAATAAATTCCAAAACCCAAATAACTCCCACTTCTTTCTACTTTCTATCCCTAATCCAAAGACCCCCCATTAAAAAACAAGGTCAAGCTTCTCTGGGGCTTCATGATCAAGTATTTCTTATAAAATTCCCTATGAATGAATGAGGTATGGAGGCTATTCACTCTTAGGACTGCAATCCCAATGAGGTTGTTCCAAGTTTTGTTTTCAATGTTCCTCTATAACTACAATTTTCATCCAATTTCGTGGGTTATCTTTCAAATTGGGTTAATGTTGTATTGATTTAAATAATATTTATAGATTATGATTTTTTATTTATGTATTGATGTATTACTTTATACTTTGACCTAATGTCCCTCAAAAGATCCATAAATGTCCCTTTTCTCCTAACCCTAACTATGATTTAGATTAATAGAAGATCAGGGATAATGTAATTGATTGTGTTCCCGCATAATTTACTATTATGTGATCATAATGATGACTGGATTATTGGATAAATAATGTGGAATTGGGGGGATTTCTTGAAGAAGATTCTTGGAAGGTATTGGTAAGATCAACAAGGGTACGAACACTTTATAGATATAATGACGGTCTATTCTTGATAAAGTTGTTTAGTTGAGGTATGAATGAGGAAGTTATGGATGTATGAATTTGTTATGCACATAGTGGATGTGAGATGATGATTGATGTATTGTTATAAGGAAATGAAGGTGATTTCTCTTGTTCATTCTATTACAATGATTATGATATGATGTTCTCACATGGCGATTATTGTTTGGTGATGAAAGGTCATTCTTATCCCAGACCTTATGAGATTTTACCATGATTATACAAGGGGTTAGTCTTGTAAGTCCTATATTAAGAATTGATGTGAAGAAAGACTTAATGACATTTCAAAAAGGGAATTTAGCTTAGCACCGTGCGAATTAGATAATGAGAGTTATCCCTTACAAAGAGGGAAGGTATGATCACTACATGAGAGAGAGAATACAATGGACATTACCATAAAGAGGGTTTTCAATACACATCTATGAGTTCCTTAAGTATGTTCACATAGGAAGAATAGTTAGTGGATCCCCCTAGATTATCCAATTATATATGATTCTACCTTGGCAAGTAGAAAATTTTCGTTTGGTGTAGGGTTAGATGACACTGGGTTCCATGTATAGCTCAAATGTTCTATTTTTGGTTATGGAAAATTTTTCCAAAAGTAAAAATACGATTGAAACTAATAAGATAGACCCTAACAAGGATGATTTAAAGGGTAATACTTAGTGTAGGTAAGGATATGTCACTTTTACCTATGCATTGCACAATTTGGACTTGAGGGGAGTCTTAGGAGGAGTTCTTATGTACTTTAGTTATGAATGAAATACTTAATGTTGGTTTTATAAAATATTTATCTTAGATGATGTTTGTTTCATTTGATAAGCATTATATTTGTATAAATTGCTATGAATGATGATGACTACACTTGGTATGATGTTAGATGAGGTAAAGGCAATGCTTGTGGTGTCTTTAGGGATTGACTTTTTTTATATTGGGTTATGGGGTTTCACATGAGAAATGCACTAGTTGGCTTCGATTAGGATTGTGACTAAGGGTCTTGTAATGCTTTGATCAATTGAATAGAACATGAAGTGTTTATATGACTTTATTTGTATGTTTTTCTTGTACAGTGATATGATTATGTCTTAATGCTGTTATGATTATGTACTTGTATATGAAGACTACTATTCTAGCTATTTTATTGATTAGTCTAATGACATTGTTCATTTACTATATTTTAAAGACTCTGTTGTATTCTCTTATGGAAGTTTATTGTAATTCTTTTACGATTATGTCCCAAATCTTGTACTCTTATATTAGATGTTTTCGTGTTAGACAATAATTTTAACCTATTTTTGATGTATGGGAAGTCTATGTAAACATCATATGTAAAGTTTTAACTGTTTCTCATTTGATCTATCTATGATATGCAATGATGTATTCTAAGGGATAGTCTAAGTCCTCTAAGAGGACAAATGTCATGACCCATATTCTGCAATTCGAATCGCAACCGGCGTTGTTGACCTCTCAGAGGTCACAGACAAACCTCATCTTGCATTCGCCACATTCATATGGATAATTTTAGCGGATAATTTAAAAAATTTAAACGTGTAAAGTATACATAGACTTCACATAGTTATTTGATGAATTCTTCATATACTAAGCTCAATATAAACAAACAACCATCTAACAGTTGCAGAATCAATTGAAATCAAAGAATAACATATCATAGTAGTTTTCCAAAATGGCCTTCTTACAAAGCTTCAAATAAATGTTTGAAAGAAACTCTAGGTAAAACATCCACTAGTTATGTCTAAAACTAACGCTAGCTAAAACTGAAGCATCCTCGAAATCAAATGGACCTACCAAATGGTCTCTAGAAACACTAATGTCCAAACCATTGAAAGAGTCATCAATCTGTCTCTTAACCTGCATCTATAAAATATTAAATAGTAGGGGTTAGTACACCACTTGTACTAAGTATGGGTGTTGCACACATACACATAAGGCTATGCATGATCAACGAAACCCCTTCCTAAAAAATATGCTATTTCTGGAGAGCCTAGTGACTAGAATTTCCTAAATCGTTAGATGTAAATTGTGGTATGAATATGATGTATTTTAATACATCCAAAGCACACAAATCATTCTCTATATGATTACAAAACATTAATAACATCCACATAATTTTAGAACAACAAGAACGCAGATTTGAGGTTTTGATCCTTTTAGGACTAGAGCTCATCTTTGTACACTTAGATTATTTTTCAGTCTTTTTGTTGTTCTTGTTTTCTAGTTCAATAAATCTTTTGGTCCTATGTTTTACTTAAAAGTTCAATGGTTCATTGTAGTCCCATACCCACAATGAATTGATGTAAGTATACCAAGGAGTAAGGAATGATTTCCCTATCTTATAGTGAGTAATTCTTTACAATATATATTCATTACCTTTAATAAATCTATTTATCATGCTATTGACTTCATTAATTTCGTGTTTTATATATAATACATTTCATATACACGAGACTTTGGAATTGTAGATTTAGTATAAGACATCTCAAGTGAGGGCCCAACATATGAGACCTTAACCCGATGGTCTTCTTTATCAAACACAGAGTCTGCTTCATTCGTTCATTCATACTTCATATTTTTCATTTCATTCATTCGTAGGCTAATTTAAACACCAGTTATACCTAGGATGAAGTTTAAGACTCTCATCGGGATCATGAAGTGCAATGACAAAGAATGACCTAATGTCAATACTTGAATATTATTTCACCTCCTGATTGTCTTGCACAAACACCTTCGGGATCGTTCATTTTATTATCTTTCATACTTTGAGGAACTCAAACTTTAACAAACATAGATCGTGTGAGCATGATGAAATCAAGTGTATACCCCACACCAAAAAAGGTGGAATCACCGGCCATAGTGACCCAAAACATTCTAGCGTACATAGGAATTGAACCCCGATTGGCAGTATAGGTTCAAAGACAGGAGATATAAGGAGACCCATACTCGGCATGCCGGACAATCTCATATCATAAGAGTTACGTTAACCTCTACCCTTCCTGAAAGAAGGTATCACCGCTCATATCTAAGCTATCAGTGCTCAGTATAAAGTTCCATTTCAATCAAATCATACGTCATGGAAGTTGGATTCTAGTATGAGGACATCATAGTTCAATAGATTATTTCTCATCTCATCATTAGTATTAAATACACATCAGTCTCTATACTTTCTGTCACGACCCAAATCGGGGCCGCGACTTGCACCCACATTTACCCTCCTATGTGAGCGAACCCACAAATCTAACCTTAAAATTTCAATGTATAACAACAGAAAATAATGCGGAAGACTTAACTCATTAATAAAAACCAATTCAATAATTACTAAAATTCAACATCTATTATTTCCCCAAAATCTGGAAGTCATCATCACAAGAACATCTATGATCAAATTACTAAACTAAAAATGTCTAAGAAGCTAAAACAATTAAAAGCTAGTCCATGCCGGAAGTTCAAGGCATCAAGACTTGAAGAAGAAGATCCAGTCCAAGCTAGACGCGTTAGCTCACCCTGAATTTCCGATGTAGTGAAGACTGGCTAGAATTACTGCTGAGTTGAAGATGACGGTACGTTTGCTGCACTCCACAAATAACAAAGAAGAAAACATAAAAGTAGTGGGTCAGTACAACCACAAGTACTGAGTAGATATCATCGGCCAACTCAAAATAGAAGATAATATCTATCAACTAATATTATAAATCAACTATAAACTCAACATGTAGCAACAACAAGTACTATAATCATCAATAAGTACTATCAAGTTCATCCATGAGGGCTCAAGCCTCAATACCATACTCATTTGGGAATTAAATTCATTATGTTGAGTAAATTATCATCTTTCGAGATTCATTATCTTTCTTCCTCTTGTGTCGGTACGTGACACTCCGATCCCCTACTACTATGTGTCGGTACGTGACACTCCGATCCCCTAATTCTACGTGTCGGTTCGGGACACCCGATCCCCTAATACTATGTGTCGGTACGTGACACTCCGATCCCCTAATTCTACGTGTCGGTTCGTGACACCCG
>CM064970.1:24955692-24968323 GCA_032847665.1 Solanum chilense
AATTAACATATAATTAAGTGTAAAAGATGACAATAATACCCCACTAATTTACTTAAGGTTACCTCTTTTAACCCCCAAGTAATTAGACTTATTAATATTAACCCTCTAACTTTATAATTAAGGAAAGAATAGTCCAAAACGTCCCTTAAAATGTGTATAGAAATCCGACCCAGCCTGGGATTTGCGCAACCTGTGACGGCCCGTCGTGCCTGCGACGGTCCGTCATGCAGGTCATCGCGGCATCTTAGAATTTCATTTTTCACTAAGTAGTCTGTGACGGTCCGTCACACCTGTGACGGTCCGTCCTGCACTTCCGTCATGACGTTCAGAAACTCGTTCCCCGTACCAATTTCTCAAGAGTTGAAGTGTTTTGCAACGGAATCTCACGACGGTTCGTCAAAGCTGTGACGGTCCGTCCTGCAGGTCCGTCACAGATTACAGAGAGTCGATTTTAGAACACAAATTTCATAATTCTAAGTGTTCTGGGACGAGACACCCTCGACGGTCCGTCGTGCCCATGACGGTCCGTCGTGGTGACCGTCGTCTCAGCCAGTTTTTCTAGAAATAAAATCTGCTGCTCAAAATGACTAAACAGGTCGTTACACTTTCATTAGAGTGTACATAGACAATGGTCTCTTCAATATCTTTACACTCTCATAGGTGAGTATGTTTTGGTAACATTTACTTAGGATCATTTGAAATTGCTCTGATCTTTCACATTAGCCCCTTATCATATTGTCACCACATTCATTAGCATTACCACATTTGCTTTTCATAAACACTCATCCCTTTTAAGTGAATGTTTATTTCATCATATGTCAATGCACTTGTCCATTTAGTGTATTTCATAGTTTTACTTAACCCTTCTAGGGTTTCATCATTTCATTACATACATCTTAGTTACTCATTGGTTTTTCCGTATATGTTCATTCCATCATCTTTTAGTGTTAACTCAACCATTATGGAGGCTTGATTCTAGATTGAGATTTATTTTCTCTATTGATGACTGGTCATCCTTACTTTACATTGATGAAATGTGAATTTTTATTTCATATAACATTGATGAATGTTAATTTTACTTATATATAAAACTTAGGTGTTAATGAGACTAGTTTCACATATTCTAACACCTTCATTTGTGAGTATTCCTTTAACAAATTAACTTTTGTATGATTAAGACTTGTCTTACTTCCTTTAACACCCCATTCTAGTCACTTACATAATTTAGACCCCTTTAATTATTTTATAACTCACGTTACTTACTTACTTTAGTGTAGTAGCTTCATATCACCGTTTATGGACGATGACCACTTCATTCAATGAGTTTCATGTGTTCGTAGTTCATTCTTGTGGAGTATATTGGGAGTTTTCCAATGTATTTCATACTCTTGTTTATGGATTCATTGATATTACTTTAGAAGTTCTTAATATATATTTGATACACTAACTACACAAGAATTAGCATATTATTAGTATTGGATAAAGATTTGGGATGTTACACTAGCAAATTCAACCTTTTTCGCATAAACCAATTTTTATGTATGTTCATATTTAAATTGCTATATGTATGAAACCATAGACAATCTTTTAAACATTTAAATAAGTTCCTAGACATTAGCATATATTCATTTTGACCAAATAGAGTTAGACAAATTTATTGGAACCATATAGCCAATTTATTCAAGATATGATTTCATAGATGTCTTTGAGTCAATTCATAAATTATGGATTTTAGTGTAACGTTTTAAGAACATATTGGACAACATTATATTAAAATTTTATGGATTTAACATCTTCATAACATCAAAAAAACATCAAGTCAACATTTAGCCAAAGACACATATTTATTTAACATATCATGGACTTAACATAGCATATTATCGATTCTTAATTATCATGATAAATTAACTTTACGCAATTCCAAGTTCATAAGTTCATTCGATAATCATCATTAAAGAAGAATACATGTTTGGAACCGCCAGCACCACATGCCAACAACATGATATCTAACCTATTCAACAATGAAATCGAAAAGGGTACCTAGGAAAGGGAAGTTCAACGAGAACGACGGGAACAACCCTAGTTTTCAAGATCTTGTGAATCATTTGAAGGAGACAATTCTTGGAGAAACTATTTCAGGAGATAAACCCATACCTTAAGGAGAACTAAATCTACGATGATCACCTTGAACGAACCTTTAAGAAACCTTGAAAATCGTCTAAGATATTTTCTGTTTTTTCTTGCGTTTTGTTCACTATGTTTTACACGCTGTTTATTGGTTTTTGTCGTGTATTTGTTTGAGTTTAAACATGGATTTTAGGTTTAGGAACTTATATCTACATATTCAACTTAGGGTTTAATAAGTTAATTTAATAAATTATTTAACTATTTACTAAAAAAACCCTCCTAAGTTTACTAAACATAGGTGAATGTTTACTTGATCTAAAATCTGAAAATTTGGTGTTGACTATGGTTTAGGTCAAATTTTTTACTTTGTATTAATTAATCAAATCTGTAACTTAATTAATTTAAGGAACTAGGGTATGTACTAAAGTACCCCTAAGTCATTGGAACGATAATCAACCCTTTAGGACCATCCAAGGTTAAGTATTAGGATGTTTCTTGCATTATGCTAGGTTATCACAGGAATTTCGATTTGACCCCTTTAATTTATTTAATTAAATAGATAATTTAGATAATTAATTAACCTATGGTAATTAATAACCCGTAAGTCGTTATAACCATATCTAATCCTTTGGACCATCCTAGGTTAACTACTAGGTTGTCTTTTTCTTGTCTCAACCGAAATCTTGAATTTTCTTTGTTATTTCGGTTTTTACCCTTTAAATTTATTAATTAATCTGATAAATTAATTAATTATGTATGCTAGGGTACTTAATAAAGTATCCCTATGTTTTTAGGACCTTAACTAACTCTTGGATCATCATAGGTTAGGTACTAGGTTGTCCCTTTGTTGTCGTAACAAATATCTGAAAACTCTCCATTGTATTATTGGTTTTAGCCCTTTTAAATTAATAAATAATTAGCTACATTAATTAATTAGGTATCCTAGGGGAATTACTAAAGTACCACTTAGTTGATGGGACCATAACTAACCTTTTGGACAATCCTAGGTAAGGTACTAGGTTGTCTCTTTAACTAGTACTAGGTTAGTGTCAACCCACTTTTGGTCCTAGATTGTCGGGTGCACTAATGGGTCCAATTTGGTTAGTCCTAGGTTAGTTTAGTATTTAGGATAGTAGGTTAGAGTCTAGAATTGGTAGGGAGGTTAGGCACCACATGGAGTGGTCCCTTGTGCACGTTTTCCCCTCTAACTACCCTAACCAAATTCTATTAAGGTGGTCCCCTCCATTGGCAGCTTATTTACATGTCTTGCACATATGCTTGCACATGGGTTGGTTGCACTTTCCTAACTAAATATTATTTATGGTTAACTTGAGAATATTTAGTTATTGTCCCAAGGACCCTCAGTATACCCTTGAGAACTACTTAATTTACATGATCATTTAAAATAGTTATGTGGAATGGTACTAGGCTTGACACTTGGATGCCTAGTAATTTGTGTGAAACTATTCATAACGACTTTTCTTTTAGCTTAGGGTCTTCATTGCGGATATATTTATTGAACATCAATCTTGTATTGGGTATGAAAACCCAAAAAGTATATTTATTATTCATATATTGAAAATTGTCTAATATCCTTTAGCCAAGTTTTCTATACTATGCCCAATATTTTTCAATATTGGGCATTGGGGTGCCTATGTACCCCTAATAGACCATCCTAAGGGCATGCTAGCTCTTCATTAGACATATGATTTTCCGGAATGTTACAACGAAGACGGCGGTTATGTCTAGCAATGCTACTTGGACCTGACAATTAGCCCCTAGTTTAGACTACTAAATTCAGAGGCGTCACACCTCTTATCCTAATCTAGGTTAAAGTGGCTTATCCTCAAATGTTTTATTCGTGCAGATTCATGTGTCTTAGAAATTCTCATGTTTCTTATGCATGCATGAATGTTACATGAAAAGAAATTTTAAATTCTATATTAGGTTGCAATCAATTTTCTCTTTATTATGTGCATTTATGTAAATGCATTCATGTTAGGGTGTTAAATCTCGTCCCCACCCTCTTTATGCTGCCCTGTGATCCATTCGAGGAGGAATTTTTCAAGGGGGAGGCATTGTAGAACCTCTTATTTTGATAAGGGAATAGGTTGCATGAATTTGGTACTAATTCAAGTCTATGAGAATAGTCAATAATTTGTAGAAATTTGTGTGGGTTGTAAACTAGTCCCTTAAAAAAGGGGAAAACAATTTTTGAAAATCAGGTTTCGTATGTCGAGTCTAAAATTGAACATGACAGTATGTTGAATGATCAACGAGTTCTAGATAGGATATATAGAAACAATCTAGACTTATTCAAATTTTGGTGTTAAGGTTAGGCTCTATTGTTGGTGCCTAGGAACTGTAAGAAGTCAAAAAGACCATAGAAAAGTTTAGTTAAAAAAGTCAAAATTAAGTTGAACTTTTCTATCGTTTTCTAGGACGGTCTATCAAAACTCCTATGGACCGTATGTACTAACCATAGAATTTCAAGTAGTTATTTAAGGGAATTTTAGGTGTTTTCCCTATGTGTTTGAAATCTATGTTATGTCAATTTTGCATCTATCCTAATACTAATAGAAAGACTTAAGTCCCAAATCTACCCACTTTAAACCCATTCTCCTATTTTTCCAAACCCCAATAAAATTTATCCTCCCAAATTCAATCTTCACCTAAGGAAGAAGAAGATTTTACGGTTCCCTCTATGGTTTTCAATTAACAAATCAGATTGGGCTTTCAGCAACAAGGTATCTGGGCATTTACCCATAGAGTCCATTCTTTCATGGGTTCCCTAAGGTTTTCAAATTTTCAATTCAATTGATCAAATTTGGGTTCTTTTTAATTTTACATGATTTTTATTCAATTATTATTTTAATAGTTTTTATACTCATATTGCAAGATATTATATCTGAATACATGCATGATCATTAAATTTCAATTGGATCTTATGATTAACCAATGAACTATAAATTTTGAAGCATTATGAATGTTTTATGAAAATGATATTTATGATGATAAGGCTCTTTTAGATGAAAGTATAAATTTGTTGTGGAAGATTTTCTCACATACGAATATAATCATGATTGGAAAGGTATTTCTCACATTTGAAAGATTTTCTCATCTATGAATGAATTGTAATTTAAGGAGTTATTCTATGTCTTAATTTTGAGATGTAGATTTGTATTGTTCATTGTCTTTTCAATTCTCTAATGATATTTTACCTTTATCTATTCCATTGTGATTTAGACTTAGGATCTAGAGGATTTGATATACATACTAAAAAAAAGTGTCTAGAAGCAACCTTTAGTCCCTAACTACGTTCCTAGTAGAATTATGAAAGGTATTTATCACATGAAAAAGGTTTTCTCAGCTATGATTAAATTGTAATTTAAGGAGTTATTTTATGTTGTGACTTTGAGATGTACATTTGAATTGATCATTGTCTTTCCTATGTTATAATGATATATCACCGTTATCTATTCCACATGGATGTATACTTAGGATCGAGAGGACTTGGGATGGAAACTCGAATAGGGTAGTCTGTAGTAGTAACCTCTAGTCCCTAACTATGTTCCCCCGTAGAATTGTCTTCAATGTCCTAGGTTTTTTATCCACTTAAAAAAATGATGTGTACGTGTGCTACTTTGGCTATTAAATTTCCCATCTTTCGGCATGAGTGATATACCGGATTACATGATACAAGTCTCATGGTCATATTATAAGTTAAATCTAAGTCTCACAAAATGAGTATGTTTCTTCAAAGATTTCATATGTCTCTTATTCTAAATGTGTTGATAATATTTTTTGAGTTACATTTTGTGTTCTTAAAGCGTCCAAATGATCAAATGTTTTTCATGCATTACATGTTTAAGCATTGTTTGTCATCATGTCTATTTATTCATATTACCCCATATTCAGAAAATTTTATGTACTAATTAATACTTGTGCTTACATTGTTTTATTAATGTATAGTTTGATCCTCCAACCTCCTAGTCCGTGTCTAGTTGATCTTTCTACTAGATTCAAATGTTTCAGGGTCCTCATGTTGTGAGGACCAAAGCACATTTACTCGCTTTATGTCTTTTTAGTTGTATATGTATTGTATGAATGACGTTCTAACCGCTCTTTTTGATGTATAGATGGTTTGGTAAGACCTGTTAAACTTCTTCTTTGTCAAACTATTTCATGATATAGTATTGTTAGTTTTGAAATCTTTATTAGTATGATGCATGCTCAGCATCTTGTGTAGGCCATTTCGTAGTTCTATGCACCATGATATACCTATAGTATACTTTTGATCGTGGAAATATACATTTGGGTTTTCATCTCATTATGGTCTATTAAAATAATCTATCAGTTAAAAAACTAAATTTCTAATAAATAGTATGTATTACAAGATAAAAAAATTAGAACATCAATTGATTCCACTTAAACGAGCAACTTAAACTACATATATTGGAAAGAATCTTTCACCTTCTTATCCTATTGGACATTAAATTAAAATCTAACCTTTACAAATTTCATATTTATTTCTTCTTCCATTAGCTTCCACTAAACTATTAAGTACAAATGGAACTACAGTTTTCTAAGATCAACTTTTTGGAATTCTCCATTTGTAATGTTGCGTTATAAATATGATTTTTGTAAGGTTTTTCCATGTGATGTTTGTATTATTGTTTGATTAGTACGAACTTTTTTCCGATTGGGCAATTTGGGTCAATTCTTCCGACCAAAGATTTTTTCATTCTCACGACATGATATCTAGACCTCTGGATAATGAAGGGTATTCTCTTCCGCTGCACCACATCCCTTGATCTCATAATTATATAATTTAATCCATACATTGGATGAACTATTGATGTTATAATTTAATACAAACATTTAGATATCACTTAAATTAATATACTCAAAGAATACTGGGATGTTTTCCATTTGAATTATTAAAGAAATTCCTAGCTTGAATTCTAAAGTAGCAATCCAACAATCGGTAGTAATTAATGGTGCTCTTCAAGCCGTTTTAGGGTTGACTTGGTTCCATTGACAACAAATGAAATTAATAAGCTCACTGATGAAGACCATATTTGTGAATTCAAAAACCCTACGTGGTTTTCATGTATTATTCCTATAACGTAGAAGAATGGTTAAATTCTACTCTGTGTTGAATTTAGGGATCAAGATAACACAATCACTAAAGATTAGCTTCCTTTTCTCATTATTGAGTTGATGATTGATGTTATCACTGTTTATAAGGCCATGAAATGTATATATGGTTCGTCCGGTATATACCTAAATTATGAAGGAATCAAAGGATGAAGAACATACAACATTTTGCACGCCTAATTGTATTTAAAACTATAATGTGATGCCTTTAAGTTTGAAGAATTTTGGTTCCACATATCAAAGGTCTATAAAAAATATATTTTCATATTAGTTGATATGTTGGTTGAATAAGCAGAGCATCTTTGAGTGGAACGCCATACTAATTTAACGTAGTTCCAACCGTCTATTTGTCATGTGTATTGTCACATATTTTGTTTCTTTATATTATGAGTTTATTTGACATATGTATTGTCACACTTTTTAATGATTTCATATTATGAGTCTATTTTGTCATGTGCATTATCACAATATTTAATGTATTAAATAATATTAGTCTATATTTCATGTGTATTTTGACGTTTATTTATTATTTTCATGTTATCTTATTCAATTAGTAGATCTACATATGTTAGGTTTTATATCGGTAGTTGAGTCTTGAAATAACATATAATTATCTAAATGTGACCTTAAGGTCACTAGTTCAAGCAATGGAAGAGGTCGTTAATGTTGGCACTAAGGTAGTCTATGTACATCACACCCTCTGGGGTATAGCCTTTCTTATACCCTGCTAACATGCAATGCTTTGTGCCCCAAACTTCTTTTGATTTTGTATAAGTTTAAAGCATTACTAATAATTAAAAGAAAATATATGTCAAATAACTAGTTTAATTTTTTCATTTACATGTATAGATTCTCCTTACATGATTCAAGAAAAAAAATCTTAACAACTATAGCTCAATAAAACCGTAGAAAATGATTTTACACCTGTAGTTAATACACCCTAAAATAGAGGATGTATTTATTAGAGGTCTAAAATCATCTTCTATGAATTTATTAAGCTAATGTTGTTGTGATTTTTCTCTGTAATCATAGTAGAATAAGAGGTATGTGTAAATGAAAACGTGAACTAGTTACTTGACATATTTCTTTTTCATTAATAATTTAGAATTAACATTATATGAAAACAATAGAAGTTTGACACACAAAGCATTCAGTTTTAGAAGGGTATGGGAAAGCCCACACCCCAAGTGGTGTAATTAAAATAGACTACCCTAGTGGCTGAATTAATGACTTCTTTCATGACTCAAACCAATGACCTATAGGCTACACATAGAAAACTTTATGTGGTTTGAAGGTTCTACTCCCCATATAACTCTATATATGTTAATCTAGTAATTGATTTACATAGTATTGAAATACTTTATAAATTAGTGATAGATATGCTGATATATAAAAATATTAAGTAATAAGATAATACTCATGAAAAATAGACTCATTATATGAAAACATTAAATAACATCATAATACATTTGACAAATAAACTCATAGTATGAAAAATATTGAATAATGTTACAATAACGTTCCAAGTAAACTCCTTGACCTATTATAAATTACCGTGACATTCCTCTCAAAGTTGTGTTACACCTCATTTTAAAGGGGTGAAAAAAATGTACAACATATTGATGATTCATTAATTAATGAATTAACTTAAGAAGTCACTACCTAATTAATTGCAGTGAATTAGAGCACCTAACATTGTTTAAAGCATTGTCTAAAGTTAATATATTTTCTAGCTCTACTAAACAAAAGATTCTAGGTAAGGGTTCAACTTACATAAAGGAAAAGTATTAATCACCCTTTTAAGATCCATTAAAAAAGTCACAACTTGTTTTCTAGAGAAATAATTATCCTTTGAATCCACTTGAAGTTAATAAGATATAGAATTTGTTATGAAAAATAATTCAAGAATTAGTAGTAAAAGAAGATCTAGTGAACTTACTATAATAAGAGGTAAAAAAAGTATAAGACTCAGGTAAACTCAAGAACTTACAAACTATATAATATTGTTTTTTGAAAAAAACTTCAAATCTAAACAAAAAAGAGTTGGGTAGAAACGTTGTTGTTGTTGTTTGTTGTTAGCAAAAGTACATGAAAGCATGTGAGTATTCATAACTAGTGTTTGGGGTCAAAAATGCTTCTTATATATTAGGAAACATATAAATAGAGATAACGACATTAATAACATCAATAAAAATAGATATAACAAGTTTAGATAAATAAGGTTGTTAATAGTTATGCTTGGTTTTAAGAGAAGGAATGAATCTCGTATGTTATTCGACGTCAGAACAAAAGATTAAAGTAGTGTGGACTCCAGAATATGTAAGGTCCACGCGGTAGTGGTGTCGTTGAATCTCAAAATGAGAATCCTCGTCTCCAATTTTCATATCAAATAAACAATAGGAAAGATTTAGACAAGAGAATATGATTATTGATATTTACTATGAGAGGATACTAGTTATTTGAAAATTATATTAATCATCCCTTTGAGTATTTTAGATTCTTATCTCAACAAAACATGATATTTCACGTACATGACACAAATTAAGAATATAAAAATCCTTGCCCATAAATATATATGTCTAAAATAATCCAATGCTATTATAAAAATCATAGTTCAAGATCCTTAATGTAGCATGTTTTAGTAAATAAAGTTTCTACATAATAGCATATGTAATTATTAACAAAAGTAATCAATTTATCATTTTAAGACTAAATTAGTATGTGATAATTTTTAATCCAACAGAACTTAGAGTTGTGCATGCTAACTCCTTCTGTATGATCAAAAAACTGATTTCCCACAACTCAAGAGAGAGAATATATAATATCACAGTAAATACCAAATATATATATATATATATATATATAGTAATATAAATATATATAAAAAAATACATGACTAATTATTTTCTAACACATCCGCAAATGTTTAATCACATAAAAGGATGAGATTTAACATTTTAAAGTGCAATGGTCTAGAGATGTGATCGACCTCAAATCTACTCTCGTCCATCAAAACAAGTTGGGTGCGATAGAGAGGAGATTCAAAAAGACTTTGTGAAATATTCAAACACGAGTGTGGTGTTCTTGTGATTGTAAAAACATGTCAGAGGATTTATTGGCAACCAAATCTCGCCTACAATTAATGGTAACAGGCCATATTTTCATAGAAAAGTTTATGTCCCTAATGTTTTTCTTTTTTTGGTGGGATTTTGATTTTTATTCTTTGTCAAATGGAGATGTTAATATCGAAACTTTTCAGTCATAACAGAAAGAAGTTCTGAAATGTTACAATGAAGAAAACGGAAATGGAGAGATTTTGCCATTTCTTTCAATATATGAATATATACAAATAATGAAACGGGAAAGAGATGTTGGGACGCGCCAAGCCAAGTGAGGAGAGAGACAATTCTTGCAAGAATAAATCTCGGAAAGGACTTTTTCCTGGCTGTAATTTGGTGAATTCTTGTGTATAAATGGAAATGGAAAGAGAGGGGGTGCAGTTGTCGAAGAGATGGGAACCCTAGCTGGGATAGTCTTTTTTTCCCATTGGGCTAAATTAATAAAATAAGATGGGCTTCACCTAGTGGCATGTGATCAGAATGAATAAATGGAGTATTTAGGAATTTTTGTTCTATAACGTTATTGTATTGAACATTTAATTTAATACACAATATGTATTATATATTAAGTTAGTAAGTTAAAGAATAGAGATGAAGTAACAAAAATGTATCTTAAAGTAGACGATAAACTTATAGTAGCAATGTTGATGATAATTTTTATTTTTTTTTAAAAAAATATGATAAACATAAAATTAATGAAAGTTAGAGTAATATTTAGATAATTGTAATAAACAAAAATTGTAGTGCAATACAAAATATTTGACTTGATAATATTTTAGAAAATCTATAGCATTAATTAAGTGAAAAAAGGGACAAATGTTGGTGTCAATAGCTTGCCCCACTTTGACTGGAGACAATGAAAAAGATATTAGGGAAAAGAAGTTCACATAGTAGCCCATTTTGTCCAAGAAAACTAATGCAATTGCAATATAAGAGATTTTTGTAAATGTTGGAAAGAATATAAGGACTATTTATTTAAAAAAAAAACTACTAAATTCATGGATGAATGTTAACTTAGAGGTGAGTGCATATCTCTGTTCCATGAGAATCATGTCATATGTATTTCAAGAAATTTAGAAATGTGATGCTCGATTATTTTTAGTTTCTAGGGGTCGGAAAATGAGATAGTTGAGTTATGATGTAGATGTGGGTATGAAAGAAGAACTTTATAAATATACATATTATGTGTTCGTGTGTCGTGGTTCTCGATGAGTTTGAAATAGATCTTTTACAACTACTAGCAGTTTGATATTCATCTTTACAAAAAATTGCCTCATTTTACTTCCTCAGAAGCAGGAATAAAGTTTTTAACTTGAACCCATAGTTTAACCCCATGGAAGTTAGACCAGATTAATGCATGAACAGTAACAAAACAAAGCTTAGAAAAAAACTCACAACATTAAATCAATATACAACCCCATTAGAGCACCCATCGATATTGGGGATTTAGCCACCCATCACAAATATTATTTAATTATACATTCTACGAAAGAAGCCATGTAATTGAAATCAATAAATTAAGAGTAAACTTACTTTGGATTTAAATTTAATTTATAAAGTTCAAGTCTCAACTTATACAGTTCAAGTCTCAATTTGTAAACTTACTAGAAAATTTTTCTTTCAAAAATAAATTATTCTGTCTCTTTAACTCACTAATGTAAGATCTCAAATATAGCCCGAAAAAGTTCATTACAATTATATACTTTGTGCTATTTATAATTTTTAAAATTTTTGCCCAAATCCACTTAATATCAAATTTGATGACATTAGTGGGGCTCGCCAAATGCACTTGGTGAATCACCCTTCTCTCCTTATCTAATAATTGATTCACTGTCCTTGAGGTGTTTGAACCTCAATTAATGTACTTGATCGATCCCTCATTTCACCTTCAGGGAATAGTCGAATACCACCTTGGTCTGTCTTTCGAAAATTAAATATTTGTGTTGCACACTGTCACTTTGGGTGGTTTGCTGTAAGACCACCATTCTAACTCTGCGCATCCTCTTCTTTTGTAGAGTTTGTCAACCTTATGTTATAGAAACAAATGTTTTGCATTGTAACTTTGGGCAAGGTCGTTATCACTTTGTGAACTGCCTTTGTTAGGTAATCAACAATGTTAACTTTGTACTTCTTTTTGTATTTTTGGTCTTTCCTTCAAACTTTAGTCTCTGCCATGTCCAATTTCCTCCATTGATGCAAATCATTAATATTTGATCAGAAATGGA
>CM064970.1:24970523-24997523 GCA_032847665.1 Solanum chilense
GTCAAATTCTCATCAAGCAGAACTGAATTCCAACGAATGATGTAGTTTCCATCCCCATGGTATCTTTTCAACATAGACGCATGAAATACCGGATGCACTCCTGACAGCCCTGGAGGCAAGGCTAATTCATAAACCACCTCCCCTACTCGCTTAAGTACTTAAAATGGTCCAATATACCTTGGGCTTAGCTTACCTCTTTTACCAAACCGCATCACCCCTTTCATGGGCGAAACCTTCAGCAAGACTTGCTCACCTTCAATAAACTCCAAGTCTCTAACCTTTCGATCTGCATATTCCTTTTGCCTACTTTGCGCCGCTAAAAGCTTTTCTTGAATAGATTTCACTTTCTCTAATGAATCCCTCAAAAGATCAATACCCCAAGGTCTAACCTCAAATGCATCAAACCAACCAATGGGAGACCTACATCTCCTCCCATACAATGCTTCGAATGGAGACATATCAATACTTGAGTGATAGATATTATTGTATGAAAACTCCGCTAAGGGTAAGAAGTTATCCCAATGACCACCAAATTCTATCACACATGCACGAAGCATATCCTCCAATACTTGAATCGTTCGCTCAGACTGACCATCGGTCTAAGGGTGAAATGCAGTACTAAGATCCAACTTAGTCCCTAATTCAGCATGCAATGTTCTCCAAAACTTAGAAGTAAACTGAGTACCTCTATGTGATATGATGGAAAGTGGAACTCCATGCAATCGAACAATTTCTGAGATATAGAGTTTGGCTAACTTCTCGGCATTGTAGGTCACCTTGACCGGAATGAAGTGAGCAGACTTAGTTAATCTGTCCACGATTACCCAAATAGAATAAAACATTCCCAATGTCTTTGGAAGACCAACCACGAAGTCCATTGCAATTCTCTCCCACTTCCATTCTGGAATGTGCATTCTCTGAAGTGTTCCACCGGGCCTCTGGTGTTCATACTTTACTTGCTGACAATTCGGACATTTGGCAACAAAATCAACAATGTCACGCTTCATTCTACTCCACCAAAAGTGTTTCTTTAGATCACGGTACATCTTGGTTGCACCAGGATGTATAGAATATCCGGAACTATGAGCCTCTGTGAGGATAGTCTGGATCAAATCATCCACACGGGGCACACATACCCTTCCCTTAATCATCAAAACACCTTCCTCATCAATTATTGCCTCTTTAGCCTCTCCTCGCAACACCATATCCCGAATTCGGCTTAGTTTTTCATCATCAAACTGTTTTCTCTTGATCTTGCCAAGAAAAGAAAATCTTGGCTCCACGCAGGCCAAAAATCCTCCTTTCTCTAGTATTTCAAGTCTCATAAAGTCATTAGCCAGTGTCTGAACCTCTCTAGCCAATGGGCGTCTAGAAACCTGTAAGTGAGATAGACTTCCCATGCTCCCTGCTTTTCTACTTAAAGCATCAGCCACCACATTTGCTTTTGCTGGGTGATACAGAATAGTAATATCATAGTCCTTCAACAGTTCCATCCACCTCCTCTGCCTCAAATTCAAGTCTTTCTGGGTAAAGACATACTGTAGACTACGATGATCTGTGTAGACTTCACACTTGACCCCATATAGATAATGCCTCCATTTCTTTAATGCAAACACAACTGCAGCCAATTCCAAATCGTGGGTCGGATAATTACGTTCATGCACCTTTAATTGCCTCAAAGCATAAGCAATTACGCTCTTCTCTTGCATTAGCACTGCACCCAACCCAGAATAAGATGCATCGCAATAAACAATGAAATTCTTACCCTCTACTGGCAAGGTAAGGATAGGTGTCGTAGTAAGCAAGGTCTTGAGTTTCGAAAGCTTTCGTCACATTCATCCGACCATACAAATGGAACATTCTGCTTAGTCAAGTTTGTCAATTGGGTAGCAATAGAAGAGAATCCCTTGACAAATCGACGGTAGTAGCTGGCTAAACCCACAAAGCTCCTGACTTCTGACACATTAGTAGGTCTTACCCAATTCCTCACTGTTTCAATTTTAGAAGGATCCACCATCACTCCATCCTTAGGAACCACGTGCCCCAAGAAAGACATTGAATCTAGCCAAAACTCACACTTGGAGAATTTGGCATAAAGGCTTTTCTCCCTTAATACTTCCAACACAATTCTCAAATGCTCCTCATGTTCCTTCTTACTCTTGGAGGATATCAGTATATCATTAATAAATACGATCACAAAGAGATCCAGATATGGCTTAAAATACCGTTCATCAAGCTCATGAAAGCAGCAGGGGCATTCGTAAGACCAAAAGACATTACTACAAATTCGTACTGCCAATACCTGGTTCGAAAAGTAGTCTTTGGCACATCTGTTGCCCGTATTTTCAATTGATGATAACCGGATCTCAAGTCAATCGTAGAGAAGACACAAGCACCTTGTAACTTATCGAACAAGTCATCAATGCGAGGAATGGGGTACTTGTTCTTAATAGTTACCTTGTTCAACTGCCGGTAGTCTATGCACATCTGAAATCTCCCATCCTTCTTCTTCACAAATAACACTGGAGCATCCCAAGGGGAAGCGCTTGGTCTAATGAAGCCTTTACCTAACAACTCTTGAAGTTGGGCTTTTAACTCCCTTAACTCTGCTGGAGCCATTCTATAAGGGGGTATGGAAATGGGGCGAGTATCCGGCTCCCGATCAATGCAAAAGTCAATATCCCTATCCGGTGGCATACCAGGAAGGTCTGCAGGGAACACATCCAGGAACTCACGGACTATCGAAACCGACTCAATTGAAGGTACTTGGGTAGTATCATCCCTGAGGTGTGCCAAGAACGCTAAACACCATTTACTAACCATTCTCTTAGCACGAAGAAAGGAGATGATACGAACTGGAGTGGAGGTGTAGTCACCCTCCCACACTAACGGATCTGTCCCAGGCTTGGCCAATGTTATAGTTTTAGCATTACAATCTAAGATTGCAAAATTTGGAGAAAGCCAAGTCATACCCAGAATTACATCGAAATCAACCATCTCTAAATAAATGAAGTCTACATGAGTATTGCTCCCCACAAAAGTCACCAGACAAGACCTATATACCTGTTCAACTATCACAGACTCACCCACCGGAGTAGAAACACGAATAGGCATGTCAAGCAATTCACAATGTAAATTAAGGCCAGTAGCAAATGAGGAAGATACATATGAAAATGTGGAGCCAGGATCAAATAATACAAAAGCCATGCAATCACAAACCAAAAGATTACCTGTGATAACAGCATCAGATGTCTCCGCTTCAGAATGCCCGGGGAAAGCGTCACAATGGGCCCTATCACCTGTCTGCCTGTTGCCCCTACCATGTGGTGTTGTAGTAGCTCTAGTTTGCCCGTCACCCCGGCCATTTTGGTGACCACCATTACCTCGGCCACCACGTCCTCCAGAATGACGGCCTATTCCATGACCACCTCTACCTCTGACTATTTGAGGTCTTTAACTCTGTTTTGGACAAAACCTCTTAATGTGTCCAGTCTCCCCACATCAATAACACTCTCTGGATTCAAGCATAGGTCTCTGTGAGAATGACGAAGTCTGGGGATAACCTCCAAACTGAGAGAAGTTTTGACCGGTCTGCGGTGGACCCCCAACTACTGTCTGCAGTGAAGACTGAATAAGTCGGGCAGGATAACCTCCTGAACCCTGCCCTCTGGAGTAAGAACAATTAAACTCACCTCCCTTATGAAACCTTTTTGATGTCGATGCCATGGTGAGGTTATCTGGCTTCACTCCTTCCACCTCTATCACGAAGTCTACCACTTCCTGAAAGGATTTTGCTGTAGCCGCTACCTGTAAGGCTGAAATCCGCAAATCTGACCTCAACCCCTTCACAAAACGGCGAATCCGTTCTTGTGGACTGAAACAAAGCTGGGTGGTATACCTGGATAATGCACGAAACTTAGCCTCACATGCGGTAACCGACATCCTACCTTACTCTAGGCTCAAGAACTCATCTCTCCTACTATCCCTCAAGGTCCGGGGAATATACTTCTCCATAAATAATCTAGAGAATGACTCCCAAGTCATCAGTGGTGCCTGTGCGGGTTGACACTCAACATGTGACCGCCACCACATTTTGGCATTTCCCTGAAAATGATAGGTTACAAACTCAACGCCGAATCGTTCCACTATGTCCATTTTATGTAGTAACTCATGACAATCAACCAGAAAATCGTAAGCATCCTCAGATTCAGCACCCTTGAAGACTGGAGGTTTCAATTTCAAGAACTTACTAAAAAGTTCATGCTGATCACTTGTCATTATGGGCCCTGTAGTCAAACGAGGAAATGTGCCTATTTCCAATGAGGCATCCATGCGGGGAGCCTCAGCAGCGGCCTGTCGTACTTCCGGAACCTGAGGTGCTGGTGCAGAAAACATTGGAGGTGTCTGGCCTTGATCAGATAACCCGCTAAGATAAGCAAGAACCTGATTAATCATCTCTGGGGTAGGTTGGGGTGGTAATTCCTCATTCTGCACTTGCTCACTTTCCCCTTCCTCACCCTCTACTACTTCCTCAGTCGGTGGAGGAGTCACCGCCCTAGTACTAGATGGGCCAGGTGCTTGTCCTCTTCCTCTGGAGGGCGTCCTCTCGCGACCTCTACCACGAACTCTTGCCACTAATCCTCCTCGAGCTACTGCCCCAGTGGCTGGCTCAGTTCCATCTTGTCTTGCCGGTGTTGGTGTTGGCGTCGCTGTTTCTCTAGTTCTAACCATATGCGAAATAGAGTGAAGATGGTCAGATACAAATTTGTATCACCTAGATATCAATTGGATCCAAGTAATAGCACGAAAGAAAGAAAGAAGGAATGGAATTTTCCTAAAGTCTTATAGCCCCTCAAAGAAAAGTAAAGGCGTCCCCCTACCATTCCTTAAGACTCTACTAGACTCGTTCTTGTGTGACGAGACCGACGAACCTAATGCTCTGATACCAAGTTTGTCACGACCCAAAACGAGCCGCGAGTGGCACCCACACTTATCCTACTATGTGAGCGAACCAACCAATCTAAACCCCAACATTTCAACCATAATAAACAGAATATAATGCGGAAGACTTAAAACTCAATAATGAAAATTAATTAAATAAATTCTAAAAACTCAATACTTATTATTCCCAAGATCTGGAAGTCATCACCACAAGAACATCTATCCTCAAGTTACTAAATCTAAGAGTATCTATGAAGCTAAACTAAGTAAAAAGCTAGTCCATGCCGGAATTTCAAGGCATCAAGACATGAAGAGGAAGATCCAGTCCAAGCTAGAAGCAATAGCTCACCCTGAAATCTAGCGTGATGAAGACTGGCTAGAGTTACGGTTGAGTTGAAGACGATGGCACGTTTACTGCACTCCACAATTAACAAAGAAAACAAATACAAGTAGGGGTCAGTACAAGGCACAAGTACTGAGTAGGTATCATCGGCCAACTCAAAATAGAAAGCAATATATATCAGATAATAACATAAAATCAACTAATATTCTTAACAGGTGACAACAACAATTACCATACCTTGGTCAGAACACCAAGCACATTAATGAGGACTCAAGCCTCCCCATCATACTCATTTGGGAATTAGTTCTTTAAAATTTAGTATATTATCATAATTCAATATTCATTATCTTTATTCCTTTTTTGTCGGTACGTGACACTCCGCTCTACTACTACTATCCTGGTGTCGAAACGTGACACTCTGATCCATATACTATCCTGCTGTCGGAACGTGACACTCCGATCTATATACTATCCTGGTGTCGGAATGTGACACTCCGATCCATATACTATCCTGGTGTCGGAACGTGACACTCCGATCCATATACTATCCTGGAGTCGGAACGTGACACTCCGATCCATATACTATCCTGGTGTCGGAATATGACACCCGATCCTCTATTACTATCCTGGTGTCGGAACGTGACACCCGATCCTCTAATCTCATTACTTTAGTTCATCAAGCCTTCTTTTATACCAAGGCATCATCATTAACAAAGTAAATTTAGGATTTGAAATTCAATAGGCTCATCATGCTAATTCATCACAATTATGTAATCACATCATGCAAGCACACAATTAAGCATATAGAAGACTTTATAATACTACCCAACACATATCATTCGCTATTAAGAGTTTACTATGAGATAGTATAAACCATAACCTACCTCCACTGAAGAATCGTGATCAAGCAAGCTAGTTCCCCAATGCTCTGCTATCCTCTTCGTTCCTCTCTCTCTCGATCGATCGTTTTTCCCTTTCTCTCTCCGTTCTTTTTTATTTTTCTTATTCAAAACCCTTTTTCTTTTACCCTAATTGTCATATAATTAAGTATAAAAGATGATAAAAATAACCCACTAATTATTTTAAGGTTATCTCCTTTAATCCCCAAGTAATTGAATTGTTAACATTAATCCACTAACTTTATAATTATAAGCATGAATAGTCCAAAATGCCCCTTAAAAACTTTTAATAGAAATCCGACCCAGTCAGGATTACGCAACCTGTGACGGTCCGTCATGGCTGTGACGGTTCGTCCTGCAGGTCCGTCACAAAGTTCAGAGAGTTAATTATGTGGAAAGATTTCTGACGGTCCGTCGTGCCAACGACGGTCCGTCCTGCCATTCCGTCACGAAGTTCAGAGAGTCGATTTCAGTATCCAAATTTCAGAATTCTAAGTGTTTTGGAACGAGACCCCCTCGACGGTCCGTCGTGCCCATGACGGTCCGTCGTGGGATCCGTCGACCCAGACAGTGATTTCCTGAAATAAACTCTGCTGCTCAAAATGACTAAACAGGTTGTTACAACTGCTTTGAACTATAATGTGCTTTATCTAACTTTTATATCTTCTTGTAAGGTTTTCGACAAAATTGCATTTCTATAGCACATATGTATCAGCAGTTGGTACCTTGTTTTAATGATTTTATTTACCTAGTAAAAGGATGGTTTGATTTATCTTGAGAAGATTGAAAAAATTATAATGATAGTGAAGCATATGTTAGGATAAATTGAGGGACCTAGTAAAGGAAGTGGTCATTATTAGTCGACATATGAGTAGAAAACATAAGTATTGGGGACTTGCTAAAGAGACTAATAAAGAAAAAAATTAAATTGAATGTTCATGCATATTGTTTTAGATTTTTGTTGGTAGCTTCGTTAAATGTTAATGGAAGTCTGGAACTTGTTCTTCTTGTCAAAAAGAGTTTATCTTTGTTTTTTGTAGATATGTTTGGAAAAAACTAAAGCTCATATTGTGTATTCAGTATATACTTTGCAATGAAAAGGCAAGATCTTGGACATAATTTCCAATAATTAATTCATCTATTATTGTATTCCTTACAAGATATCATATGAAGTATCAAGTAAAAAAATGTGAGTGTAGTTAAATACTACCTGTCATTAATCTAATCGAAACTTGAAATATTACATCATCTATGTAAATCTACTTATTTTTGAAGGGTTCTACTCATAGTACCTTATGAAGTTCGAGCACGTTTCTCCTCCTCTTTCGTTTGTATTAGTATTCCATCAATGTTTTTATAGTTTTTATGTAGTAACTTTTTTAATTACTAGTATTTCTGCACATTTGACATTGATGAAACTATTATAACTTGTTTGATGCAAAAGTTTATTGTTGGATGTATGCATTGTGTATCAAGGCCATTGTCTAATGGTGTGACAAATTTCTTTGAAATGGATGTCTTACAGTAGGGTATGATTTTCGAAGTGTATGAACAAAGACAATGGCTTTGACATTTGAAGTATTTGCACTGATTTTACAATTTGTATCAAGTTGATTTACATTTGCAATCTATGATATTAAAATCTACATGAAGGTAAGAATATTAGGACATTAAAGGAAATACTACTAAATTTTTTTTATCTTTTTTCTTATTAATTTTTTATTTAAGGAAATGAAGGCTCCGGTAACAAAATATTTCTGACCAATTGTTGGGTCAATCTTACAAAATTTGTACCACTCTTTCCCTTCTTCCCGATTACTTAGCTTTCTTGGTTTGATAGTCTTCTCTTCGGTGGGTATCGCAGTGTTAGGGTTAGTGTTATCTACATACTTGTATATTAGGTTCTTTTGTTTGTGGTGGTGTCTATTAGCCTTTTTACCTCTTCTCTGTTTGTGGTGGTGTCAAATATATTTGGTTTCTAGCAATTTTTGCAGATATTTGTATTGTGCTTTGGGGTTTCTCTACATGCTCGATATTTTTTTCAAATTTTGTTCTTAGGGATCAAAATATTAATTGATAGTACACAACTAATTTACTTTCCAACTGCTCGATGCCATTTTGAAAAAATATCATTTATGTATTATAGAAGAGTTTAAATTGTTTGCTAAATATTTATGTACTTCATATAACACTTAGCTCATATATGTACTATTACATTGACTAAGTAGAAATTGTTATTGTATATCTTCAATTTCTCCCCTTGTTAGTTTCTATTGAAATTTTTAAACAGAATGTGAGGGATCATGTAAGTGATTCTACAAACTCTTGGTGCTATCATAACATTGTAACTTGATGCTCTATTAGCAAGTAAGGACATATGACTTGAATATTATGAAGGAATGTTTTGACATACTATCGTCTCATAATCACAATAGTTACTTCTGTCATATGTAATCACAATGTGTTATGAAGATCCAAAAATTGATAGTTCTTCGATGATCAAGATGCTAGAGTTTTTATTTATATAAAAAAAGTTAACAGGAGAAATTCTCTAATGGAATTGTAATTATGTTTTTAGGTCTTGCATTTATCTTTTTAATCTTATCGAATCAAGCGATATCATAACTATATGAGGAGCATTTTCCAAGTTAGTCTACTAAAAAACTTGATCTAAATCTAAACTTTCTTTTATGAACATATTTTACCACCACTTCTAGTCAACATAAAGAAATATTCAATCTCTACTGGGCCATTTTACAATTATCTATGCTCCATTTAACTCCAACAAGGATGATTGAGTTCTAATCCCAAATTAGCATGTTTTTTATTTACCATTTTCTACTGTATTTTTGGGGCTTTTACCTAATCTATATTTTGAAAACTCTTAATTGTTTGTTTTATGATAAAAGTAAGCTACTTTATCTCTTAAACTTTGAAAGACTTTTAGTTTTTACAAGCGTATAAGTATCGTGTTACCTTCAATGCTAGGATAACGGTTGTTGCTGCATTATTACTTCTTTGTATCTTGCAAGTTGAAGGCACTAATGGCTATTCTTAAGGTTCATCAACGACTTTACATTGCCATAATGAAGAAGAACCTCCTAAAGAAATATCTTTTGCATTTTTACATGATTCCAAGTAAATCTGTACATAATAAATTTCCTACAGATTCCTTTACAAATAAGTATCTTATTTAGTTGTATCATTGTGCAATTTTTTTGTTCACTATTTAACTTTCATGGCTTTGCATGTATCGAAATATAGAGAGAAGTTAGTATGCCACAATATTTAAGTCTAAGTTATAGTCATTAGCATTGTTGCTATTAAAATTTTAAAGGGGAGAAAAAAAGATAGCATTGAAGTGTTGTTGTTACACTAGCCCTAAAATACTTAATTCTTATATTATAGTTTGTGGAACTCGACGCACATTTTAATGTAGCTCTACCTTTAGTGAACTGAAACTGATGCGCACTTTCAATAATCAAAAGGTTTTCACTTACAGAATGATGTGGTGGTGTTGATTTCATAAGGATTTTGTCTTCTGAAACCTGCTAGGGCAATTATAGGGGTTTGACTGATGTGATTTTGAAAAGGCTTGAAAGAGCTATGATAAATAACAATTGGCTCATTTAGATGCCTGTCACTACAGTTACATACTTTCCGGGTATTCTAGATCTAACCTTACTTTACCAGTTTATACAACTTGTTCACAAGCCATAGAAGGTCGTTATCTTCCAAACTATTTTGACTCAACTCATGTGTTGTCTCCTTAAAAGGTATTTTATATTTGACGTTCAGAAAATACATAGATTTATAGAGTGTTTATGTATCATATATACACATTGTAAGATATATTTCATCTTGTTATGGCCTCCCCACCCCACATACATTACTAAATAGTAGTAAAACACCATTACCTCTTAACAAAAATAAAAAGTTTTATTGTGTGTTTCTTCAATGCATTTGTGTTCTTCAATCAAACATCACTATCTATGTTTTCTCTCTCTTTCTTTTGTGTTCCTTCCCCTTCTTTAAAACAACAATTGTTTTTGTTCTATAAACTACAACAATCAAGAAAAATGCCAAAGCATTAGCAAGTTGCTTCTTCATTTGTCATTCCATTGAGAATATTTGGATTCTTAAGGCTTCAGGACTATTTGTTTTTCTTTTATGCTTTGTGTTTTAGGATGGATGAACTAGGAAATTAGAGATTTTCCCATTTATTTGGTTAATGCTATTTCACAAAGGTTGTGAGATATTGGGAAGCCATGAAAATTATTCATACACCTTTGTTCAACTTACACAGTTTTAATCATAAAAATTAGTCCAATCTTGTAATAACTTCCAAGTTCCAAGAATGTTGTTTTTGTTCCATTAATGAATAATTATATATATGTTTGATTCTTTGAGCACTACTTACAATTATCATTATTGGACCATATATATATACTTTGAATCACCAAGAATGATATTATAAACTACTGCAATCTGGACTTCTTGCCTCTTCAATAGATGTTGCGATTTGGAACTTCTTTCCTATTTTATAACGATCACAATCTTATTTGTGAGGGGAAATGGAGGTGAACAAATTTGAAGTGGATAATGAAGAGTTTTTGAACTATTGTAGAAGTGTGAATACATTATATTAGATTTTGTGAAATATATTCATTTGTGAAATATATTGAACTATTGTAAGAGTACTTTTTGAACTATTGTGTACACATTTAAAATATTGCTTTATTACTATGTGTATGCACACAACACATATTACATTTTGAAGTTTATGGAAAATCTATAAATTTGAATTACATATTATCTAATTCAATGCTTAAGATTATTTATTGCAAAACAATATTGGTAAGGCAACACTATTAAGCGTAGCTGCAAACTGTGGCAGTTTTTACAATTAGGCTACGCTTTAAAGTGTTGTTTCTAAGGCCACACTTTTATGAGAACGTTAAAAGAATTGTATTTTTTGATTTATGGCTACACTTCAAAGTGTAGATGATAAGGCAAGACTTTTAAGTGTGGCTGCAAAACATTGATCTTTTTGCCTTTTGGCAACGCTTTTAAGCGCAACTGCTTGCCTAAATTCTAAGCTTACAAGGCTTTCAGCCACTCCTGAAAAAGTTTGGATTAATGTAAAAAAGTATTTCCTTTTATCAAAGGCCACACTTTTTCATATTTTAGGCCACACTTTTCTAGGGTGGTTGTAGACATAAAATGTTGTAATGCTCCTATGAATATGGTAATAACCTTTATGTTTGATTCATTTAAGAGTGAGTGACTACAAGTTTTGCTTGTTTGTGTGAATTGATTCCTAAAATGTATTAATTATATTATAAATGTGATGAACTTCTCTATAATGCATTGATGTCCTTGTTATGAATAAAGAACCCCAAGTTTCATTCGAGGATGTCTGCTCCCAAGTGGGGGATGGTGCAAGACCCCAAAATTAGATAGGGTGTCTAGAGCCTAACATGTTTGTATTAAAGTTCTAAGCTGATAAAATAATGAATTAAAATATGTTTTTGAGGCAGTGTCTATAGTTTGAGGTGATTTGGAAGCAAAACATTAAGGGACGACCAAGACATTCAGCGACTATTAACCTATGTGCCTCATGTGTTTATTCGTGTTTATATATTATATGTCATGATCTTATGAAGCCTTAAAATTATTTATAATGATGTTTAATCGTAGTATATGGAGTTTTGTGAAGTTTGCAGGTCTAACATTCAAGAACGTCTACGACATTCGAAAGTTAGCCTTTGCGACTTCCAAGTGTGTCTTGATGGGGCCTTGCCTATTTCGACGTGTTTCGTGTATTTGTTTTAGGTGAAATTCACATCTGAGGTCTAAAACATGTTATGGGTTGTATTTTCTTTTCAAATGTCTGGGTCCCACTTTTAACGGGCCCCATAAGGACCCAAGTCTTGTTGAGACACTGGCTTTGAAGTGTGAATAGACAAACCAAACGATGACCATTTAGTTGACCAACTGACCGTTTGTAAGGTATCGTAGATGGACACTTACCCTGGGCAGTTCTTATCTCAAAAACCAGGAAAGGATCAACCGACGGAAGCCAAAGGACGGCCATTCGATTTACCAATGGCCTGTCGATGGTTGTATTCATATATATTTAGGTGTATATAAGGGATCAAAAAGGTGATAAACCCATTCACAATCCCCTCTATATGAATATGAACTTTCCCTCCAAAAATCATCTCCCTAGACACCTCCATAGTTATTGAAGCTTAAAAACAGCATAGAGCATGGATCCTATGGGTTCTTCACCATGTTTTAGAGGTCTTCATGTATATAATGGTATGATGATCCTTCATCTCTAGTTATTCCTTCATTGAGAGAGTTAATCTCAAAGATTTAAAAGAGAAAAATATGATCAAAGTTCTTCTTCTTCAATCTATTAATGGGTTCTTTCTATAAACGTTTTGTTATTGTTAAATGACGATGAACTGATGTTAATGCATTAGTTTTAACGTGATTTTAATCCAATTACATGATAAACCCATGTTTCCTCCCTAAATAGATTTGGTCATTGCATGGGCTTTGTGATCTTCACTTGCGATCAATTAAATTGTCATTCTATTACGTGAAAGTGGTTATATACACGGTTATTTACATGAAATTATGTTTAATTTTTTATGAAGAATCCATGTGTATCAATGTATGAAGATTTGGACATGCTTAGCCTAGTTTTCCTTGATTGACTATAACATTGGTGTTTTACTTGTTTAATGTTGAATTCGATTAGGTGAAGTTTATTATAGCTATTGTTTTAAGATGACATTATAGATTAAATATAAGTGTAAATCTTGATGATCAAATTCCATTAGAGTTGCATGAATTGATCTATGTTCTTCTAGCCTACTATTTGAATATTGTAATGAACGTTATGTTATCTTAATTCTAGGGTAGATGAAGCATGATTTCTATTTGATTTATATCTATTTAGATACTTCCCTAAATGTACATTTTTCGTAAACCTTGAGTGATGAACTAAACTAGGGATGTTAGTTGATGAGCTAAGACTCTCTACTTTCTAGTATATATAAGATGCCTTGTATTATGTTGTAGTATAATCTTGTAGCGACATGTACATGATTTGTTTTATAAATAAAGTATATTTAGATACTTAACTTATATATGAATTGTTGATACACAAGGTATACTGATCAATGATGAAAAGGTGAGAAATTTGTAAGAACGTATATCTCCTCTACCTTTTCTACATAAATGTACTTAGTGAAGACTTGTATGGCTTTGTGTGGTATGATCCACTTATGGTGGCGGTTTTTACTTTATTGTCATTATTTATGTGTTGACCATGGCCTGAAAGGGAAATGGATGATTATATGAAGGAGTGGTTGTGATAATCACTTTATGTGTAACATGTGCCTCGTTTTCTTATCTAGTTGTGAATCTAGGTGATGTTACTATTATTATGAGCATATAAATGGATATGTTAATCTAATGTGTACTTGCTGCTTATAATGAGGTCGAATGATGCTATATGTGATGTAAATCTAAGATTAGTACATAACGATTGAAGCTTACTGTAAGAATGTTGTAAGCCTTAAAAAAATTAGTCTTATGCTATGCTTACCATTCTATGATGTTGTGTGATGTATCATTCACTAAGATGACTTGATATGGTACTTTGACTATATATCGCACATGTGCATGTTGATAGGATAGTTCCTAGGTTGGTCTTTTATGGACATTCATAGGATTGTATGAACATGTTATGAATATAACGTATATGCTATGAGGTTAAGTATATGATACGATGAAGTATGAATCTGCATAGTGTCTTGGAGTATTGATATGAAAGGATTTATCATATAAATACACATATAGATTTATGCGTTGATATATGACCATGTGTGATATAAATGTGTTATGTGAAAGGTTTGCTCATATATGTGTATACACACACACACTTGCATGATGATCTAGTCAATAGAGGAGCCTTTAAAGGTCTGCTGAAGTGTATCCTAAACTAGATAGTGATAATACTTATGTTATGTCTATGTAAAAGGATCTTCTCACATGATTTAGATTGATGAAATTTCATTTATGACCTCTAATCTATTCAAATGAGTGTGTATCCTTTCCCAATGTGGGAAGGAAGGTCTACAATAAATATCATGTGATGGATAAAAACAATGCCTCAATAGGCATAAATAGAATTTCCAATAGTGAATAACCATAATACCCCCATCTTGGCATAAATAGGATTTTGACATGTACCCCCAAGTTCCATAACTATGCTTGACACATAGGATCGAGCAATGTGATATCACTTAATATTATAGGATGTGTTAATGTTCTACCTTGGGTATGTAGGAACACCTTCCATTGTTGTAAGGCTCTACAACACCAAATTCCATGTTTAGCACCCATGGTCTTCATGTCAGTTAAGGCTATAGTTTCCCTAAATTAAAATGGACAATGGAATTAAATGAATGGGATACTAACTAGGAGGACTTAATGAAGGTTACTTAGTATAGATGGAAGTAATGAAACTATCTACACATTGGACAAGTAGATCCATAGGATGACTTTGGAAGGTGCCCTAATGTGTAAGTTTATGCATATGTACATATGCATGGTATGGTAGTATTTTTTCTACTTATTATAAAGGGTTGCATGGTATGAATCTTCGAGATGTGATCTTCTCTTTATATGCACTATGTTTGTCTAAATGACTATGTGATGAAGGTCTTGTATTTACATGAATGAAGTTCCCTCTACTTACTTGGTTATGTATAAATTGAATGTTAAGGTTTGTGGTATCATGGAGGGTTTACTGAGCATGTGTGGGATTATGGGGTTTCAAATGTGCATTGCACTAGTAAACTAAGATTGGGGTAATGAACAAGGTCTAATAATGATGTATATGAAAAAAAGTAAATATATGTTTAAATTGGTGTAGCTCACTATAATTTTCCTAAGTTTTTGACTTTAATTTGTCTTTGATGTATTATGCTTATATGAGGATATATGTTGTGTTTTGTAGGTTGTATGTATACTTTCTTTGGGATCTTAAGGTGATACATTGCATCAAGTATAACTAGGGGATTACTTGGGAAGTTAATGAATAAAAGGAAATAATGCTCACTATTAAGGGAAACGTGCTTAATATAATGTGCCTTAAAAATGAATTAAATTCTATAAATGATCTTATGTATTGTTTGCTATAAATGATCTTATGTATTGTTTGGCATTCTATTATGATTATCTGATGTATGTGAGTGATATAAATGTTGTTGCCTAAACGTTTTATGAATTTTTACTCTAAAATACATGAAGTATGATTTTCAAGAAAATATCCCTTTTAAATTCATGTTTTTGAATTGTTGTCATAGTTAGTGCATTTTTGTACTAATCCCATTCTTCTCTACTTTTTACACAAAGCGTAGGTTATGGATGTTTGAAGGATTTCTATGATTGAGGATCTTGGTATGTAATTCCCAAGCTTAAGGAAAGGGTACCTAATTTATTCTAATGTTGTTTAGTGTAAGATGTCAAAGAGACTTAGGGTCTAAAAATATATTATGACTTATATTTTATATGTATATGAAGTGATGTTTCTAGAATATAATCTTTTATGGAAAATTTAAAATTTTCCGCTAAATTTACTAAGACGATGTGATGAATAATAACTATGGGCTATGAAAAGACCGCCGAGAGGTCAAGTACACCATGTTACTACTACGGGGTGCTCTCCACAGGTGAAAAATGTTGTATTAGAGCATGAGGTTTTTAAAATTTGTTTAGTGTCCAAGAAGTATCATATTGACACATCTAGTAGAGTCCCGTATCATTAGTGGGGAGTCGCGACACATCAAATTGTACGATAGGCTATAGGACGATAGAGTTCCCTTCTTCATAATTCTCATATCGAGCCATAGAACTTAACTAAAAATATCTCTCTTTTATGTTTTCTTGTTCGGAAATCCCTTAGATGTTATTACTTGGATGAGATTTTTTTCTAACAAGGTTTACCCTATGTGTGGGATGGTAATGCAATGGTAAGGTGGTAGATATTTCTACATTGTCCTTCTATTCGTACTTGAACTTCAATTGAATGAATTTTAATAATCTGGTTCATGAATAGAGTTTTTCATAAAGTATTAAATGCATGACCTTTATATGTTTTATCTGTATTGATTGACATTACCTATAGGATATTTTCAAGATTACAAAGTGCATGAAGGGAAATTTTGATAAAATCAATGTTTCGTCATGTGTATTGTGCATCTTGATATTCTAATTCTGAATTTGACTTCATGAGGTGAGATAAGAAAAATGGTAGAAGTCTCTTGTGAGGTGTAATGTTTAGCTTTATAATAAAAAGTTGAGTCTCTTTAAAATGAAATATGTTGAGTCTGTTGAAAAATGATGTGACTTGTATGGTTTGGGAAGCATGGTTGTAGGCTCACTTTTGAAAAGTGAAAGCATGTTTAGCTAAGTGATAACGTATGTGCCTATGATGTGTGTTATTCTTCTCAAAATATGCTTAATGTGAAGGTGAGTAATATGTTACAAATTGACTTTTTGTGAAATTACATTCTAATGTTGTGATGTGCTTTGTATGACAAGTCAATTAGACTTCACCACGGAGAAAACATGAGCATGCCTTGGTTTAAATGTTGAGATTTTTCCTTATAAAAAAGGAAATTAACCTTGTACATTCCTTAGGGGTGAACTCATGATAATTGTAAGTGTGTTGAGGAGAAGGACATTTCTCCATGGACACCGCTAAGAATTGTATGGTTGAGTATGACCTTCATGGCACTAGGTCTATACTAATAAAGTTCTTTGTTGGTTCAATTAACTGAAGTTTATGTGCATTGAGGTATGAGTGCCCAGTTGCTTCTTGAGTGTTGTTGCAATCTGCCTACGTGTGACATAAAGAATATTTGGAAAAATGAGCTCTTAATGAATTGAAGTGCAATTACCATTTTATGATTTGGAAAATGATGTTCTTCCTATGAACATGATAAGAACCTTTATTTTTGATGCATTAAAAAATGAGTGAAAAAAAGTTTTGATTCCTTTGTGTGCATTAATTACTAAAATGAGTTGATGATATTATAAGAGTGATGAACTTCTCTATGATGCATTGAACTCCTGGATGTGATTAATGAGCCGTAAGTGTCATTCGAGGACGAATGTTCCCAAGTGGGGATATTTTAAAACCCCAAAGAGATTTAGGGTTAATAGATCCTAATATGTTTGATTTAAGTTTATAAAGTCCTAAATGTTTTATAATATTGCTTAGAGGATGTGTGTAAAGTTTGAGGTGATTTGGAAGACAAATGCCAAGGGACGACCAAGAAGTTTGACGACTAGTCACATTTGTGCCTCACGTGTTTATGTGTGTTTATATATTTTATATCATGATATTATGAAAAATTCAAATGATGTTTAACAATAGTATATGGAATTTCGTAAAGTTTGGAGGTCAAACATCTAAGAACGTCCAAGACGTTCTAAAGTTAGCCCTTGAGACGTTCAAGTGTGTCTTTATGGGGTCAAGCCTTATTGGACGTGTTTCCTGTGTTATTTTTGGTTTAAAATCATGTGTAAGGTATAAATCTCAATAACGGTTGTATTTACATCGAAAACGTCCAGGTACGACTTCTAAAGGGCCCCACAAGAAGGACACAAGGCTGATGGAGACACTTCCTTTGTATTGCCAATCGATTAACAAAATGACGTTCAAATTGGTTGAACAATGGACGGTTGGTAAGCTATTGTCGATGTAAACTTAGCCTTGGAAGGTCTCAACCCAAAAGAAGCCAAGTTCCAATCGACGGAAGCCAAAGGATGGCTAGTCGATGGTTGTCTGTTTATGGTGGCCTGCAACAGTGCCTTGCGAACTGTTTTATTTAAGGGGTGAATGATAAATTCTCTCCACGTACTAAAATTATTCTTGTTTATTATTTTACCTATTTGTAGGTTCGTGTAATGTATCAAAAACGTCAAAAACCCATTCCCAATCCCCTCCACACGAAATGGATTTCTGTCCAAAAATCATTTCCCTAGAAAACTTCATTTTATTGAAGCTCAAGAATAGCTTGGAGCATGAATTCCTATGGTTTATTCACCAATTTTTAGAAGCATTCATGTACATAAAGCTATGGTGATCCTTCATCTCTAATTATCCTTTCATTTAGAGAGGTAATCTTAAAGATTTCAAAGAAAAAAATATGATCGAAGTTCTTTTTCTTTAATCTATCCATGGGTTCGTTCTCAAAAAGTTTTTATTGGTGAAATCATGATAAATTGATTTTTATGTATTATTTTTAACATTATTTTAATCCAATTTCATGATTAAAAAATGTTCCCTTCTTAAATTGATTTAGTCATTGCATGGGCTTTGTGATGTTCACTTGTTATAGATTGAATATTGATTCTATTACGTGGAAGTTGTTCTATATAGTTTTATGTACATGAATTATGTTGAACTGATGATGAAGAATCCAGGAGGATAAATGTATGAAGATCTGAACAAGCTTAGCTTAGTTTTTTCCATGATTCACTACAATGTTGGTCTTTTATTAGTTTAATGTTGAATTTGATTAGGTGAAGATGATTATAGCTATTGTTTTAATTTGATATTTTAGTTGAGTTATGGGTATAAATACTTGATGATCAAATTACATAAGACTTGGATTAATTAATCTAGGTTCTTCTATCCTATAATTTGAATGTTGTAATGAATATTATGTGATCTTAATTCTAGGATAGATGAAGCATGATTTAGATTTTATTGATATCTTTTTAGATACTGCCCTAAATATACATTGTTTATAAACCTTGATTGATGAACTTTATTAGGGAGGTTAGTTGATGATCTAAAAAACTCTCTACTTTCTAGTACATGTGAGATGCCTTGTATTATGTTATAGTATGATATTGTAGCAAATTGTACATGATTTCTTTTATGATTAAATTTCATTTAGCTACTTCCCTATACACTAACTTTTGCTAAACAAGGTGTATTAATCAATGATGATCAGAGGGTGAGAAATTGGTAAGAACTCTTATCTCCTCTACTTTTTCTATGTTAATGTTGTTGATGAAGCCTTGTGTCGCATTGTGTGGTATGGTCTACTTCTGGTGGTGGTGTTTTCTTTATTTTCGTTGTATATGTGTTGACCATGGCCTTGAAGGCAAATTGATGATTATATGAAGGAGTGGATATGATGATTACCTTATGTGTAACTTGTGCCTAGTATTCTTCTCTAGTTGTGAATCTAGTTGATGTTAGTATTTTTATGAGTATGTAACTGCCTATGTAAAGGTTACATGTGCTTTCTGCCTATGATGAGGGCTTATGATTCTATATGTGATATAAATCTAAGATTCATGCATAAAGACTAAAAATTACTTTAAGATTGTTGTAAGTCTTAAATAAATGAGTCTTATGCTATGTTAACCATTCTATGATGCTGTGTGATGTATCATTCACCAGGATCACTTGATAGATGTACTAGAATAGGCAAGGGTATGGGACTTTGACTATATATTGAACATCTGCATCTTGATGTGATAGTTTCTAGATAAGTCTTATAAGGACATGCATATGATTGTATGAACATGTTACGAGTATGACGTACATGCTATGATGTTAAGTATAGTATATTATGAAGTACGAATGTGCATAGTGTCTTGGAGTGTTGATATGAAAGAACTGCTCAAATAGATACACCTATAAACTTATGCATTTATATATGAGCATGTGTGATATGAATATGTTATGTGAAAGGATTGCTTACATATATGTGTACACACACACATGAATGATGATCTAGTAAGTAGAGGATCCTTGAAAGGTGTGCTCATTGTATCCTAAACTAGATAATGCTAATACTTATGTTATGTCCATGTGAAATAAACTTCTCACATGATTTAGTTGATGTACTTTAATATATGACATATGAGCTAAGCATATGAGGGGTTGAATCTCCTAAGCCTATATTTTAAAGTGTAATGTTAATGAAGACTTTTAATAAATGGATCTTAAGTTAGCACTGAGTGAAATTGAAATATTAGGGTGTGTAACTTCACAATGTGGGAAGGAAGGTCTGACATAAATCTTATGAATTGGATAACCACAATGCCTCAATGTTCATAAATAGTGTTTCCATAAGTGAACAACCACAATTCTCCATCTTAGCATAAAGAGAGTTTTGACATGTACCTCCAAGTTCCATAACTATGCTTGCCACATAGGATCTAGCAATGTGATATTATTTAGTTTGCTAGAATGTGTTAATATTCAACCTTTTCTTGATAGGAACACCTCTCATTGGTTTAAGGCTCTACAACACCAAATTCCATGTTTAGCACCCATGGTCTTAGTGTCGGTTAAGGTTATATTTTCCCTAAACTAATATGGACAATTTAAGTAAATGAATGAGATCCTAAATTGGAAGAATTGAGGAAGGTACTTAGGATAGGTGGAAGTAATAAATCCATATAGACATTGCACAAGTAGCTCCTTAGGATGTCCTAGGAAGGTGAGCTAATGTGTATTTTTACGCTTATCTCCACATGCATGGTTTGGTAGTATTTGTCTACTTATTATGAAGATGTGCATGGTATGAATCTATGAGATGTGATATTATCCTTATATGCACTATCTTGGTCTAAACAGTTGTATGATCAAGATCCATCATTGACAACAGTGAAGTTGCCTCTACTTTCTTGGTTATGTATGAACTGAATCTTAAGGTTTGTGGTCTCATGGAGGATTCACTAAGCATGTGTGGGGTTATGGGGTTTTAAATGTGCATTGCACTAGTAGATTATTATTGGCGTTATGAACAAGGTCTAATAATGATGTATATAAAAAAAAGTAAATAAATGTGTAAATTGGTGTAGCTTACTATAATTGTCCTAAGGTTTTGACGTAAATATATCTTAGATGATTATGCTTATATGAGGATATATGTTGTGTTTTTTAGGTTCTATGTATACTTTCTTTGTGAGCTTAAGATGATCATTGCATCAAGTATCACTAGGGGGTTACTTGGGGAGTTAATGAATAAAAGGAAATAATGGTCACTGTTAAGGGAAAAGAGCTTACTATAATGTGCCTTAAAAATTGCGTTAAATTATATCTGTGATCTTATGTAATGTTTGACATTCGAATATGTTTATATCAAAAGTATGTTAATAATATAAATTCTATTGTCTTACGGTTTTTATGAAGATTTAATAAAAAAATGCATGAAGTATGACTTTAAAGAAAATGTCCCTTTTAAATGCATGTTTTTGCATAGTTGTCATACCTAGTGCATTCTTGTAGTAATGCTATTCTTTTCTACTTTTTACATAAAGTGTAGGTTATGCATGGTTAAAGGATGTCTATGATTGAGGATCTTCATATGTGATTCCCAAGCAAAATGAAAACGGTCCTTAAGTTCCAAGGTTTCCCTACTCATGTCTTAATGTAAAGTTTATTAAATATCGTGCAGTTATGTCTTATGTTTAAAAAACCGTGTCCCTAATGTATTTTAATGTTGAGTCTAAGATGGAAAACAGACTTAGGGTTATTATTACATATATTTTATATGTATACACACACACACACACACACACATACATATATATATATATATGATGTGCTATGAAAAGTTTAAAATTTTGCGCTAAATTTACTATGACAATGGGATGAATGTTAACTATGGGCTTGTATAAGACCTCCGAGAGGTCAAGTACGCCATTTTACTTTGATTGGCTGCTCCACGGATATGACAATAGGCGTAGCTATTGGAAAAACCATGTAAAAGCTAAGTGAAAGACCCCAAACAAGACAAGTGGGGAACCCTCATCCGATAACGTTGTTATCAGGATTTCATGTTTACCTCTCATGATCTATGTTGGTTAATTATTTCCCCATAAAAGAATGAAATAACTAAGTGTCCTAAAAAATGTACTACTTAGGGCAAGTGGTTGTATGTGACGCTATCTATCAAATGCACTAAGTAGACATTCCGAAAGTGGAGGGTTGTTGTGTATTATATGAAGGGCATGAACATAGTCTCCTAAAAGAACCTTTCACTTATGGTAGGTGTTGGTGTGAGACGCAATCTATCCATTGCACAAAGTAAACCTTATGAAAGGGGAGTATTGGTGTGTTCTATATGAAGTAAACGAATGAGTTATAATGAGTTTAAATGAAGTTAGAAGACCTAACGTATAATGTTAAAGAGGCAAGTAAAATATATGTTCATGTGATGAAGTTATGAATGACTCAAGTAGAGCCCTTAATCCAAGGGAATACTCAACGAGTACTAAGTGGGAGTAGTAGCGTCAAATTCGGGGAGGACCCCCTAGACGTAACAGATGTCGTCATCCTCGAAGAGAATTAAGACTAGCCTCTTAGCATTCATTCTTACATTCAAAGGTTAAAAATGCAGAAAATTTAAAAATTTTCCATTACTTCTACATTGAAGTTTAAGTCGACCTATTGCTTACACATAATATATATTTATCGACGATATATAGACCCTTCGTATTAGAATATTACATAGCCTTATACTTTTATTGCACATACGTAATATAATTTATAATAGGAAGTCTATAGCATTGTTTCATATTAAACCATCTAGACAAGAGTATTATTATTTGGGCATAGACTTTCCATAAAATATTATAGCCATATATAGGCTTTACAATTATAATATTAAAATAAAAGAGAATGAATAAAGAATCTTTAAGACAAAAAAACATCCAATAGGTAGATAGTGGCATCGTCCTCAAAAATTGAGGACCTACCAAACATGAAAGATATGAAACCAAGTACTGTTCAAAGCCTTCTATAATATAAATGGCTGGATCCTACATTTTTCGTAAACATCAAATATGGGTTAGTACACGTTTGTACTAAGTATAGGTATATGCACATAAAATAACCTAAGGAGGACATTTGATCAAAACAATTCTAAAGTACTTTTAAAAGCCTTATGCACAATCAAGAACTCACATAAGACATTAATAACATAATCATTAAGTCAAACCCATGTACGACAAAACACAAACATTAGCAACTAATAATCTAGTCAACATATACAAGAGTTCATAACAACATAATATAAGCAAGATCCTTGATAATAAACCACCATTTAGCCTACAAATGCAATGAAAAAACAAAGCCCCATAACCATTACTCAATCGAGTAAACCAAACAAAGGATATCAAGTAATACCCAATTCAACACAACATAGCATCAATTGTAGTCATCATCATATTTAGCAACATGGACCAATTACATGTTCATCAATGAAAGATACATCATAAAGGATAATGAACATGTAAATTAAACATAAGAATAATATTAACATTTATAAGATCATTATATTATAATAATATCTTCCTAGGACTTCCCTTAAAGACAACTATTATAATGCCTAGCTAGAGTCCCATACCCCTACCAAGACTAAGCCAACCTCTCAAGTCACCATCGTTAGAGTTAACATCATTACTTCATTTTACTATTATGAAAATATTCCTTAACCAACATAGACCAAAAGAGCAAAGTGTTGAATCGGGTTTTGTAAAATCTTACACCGATGGAAGGCGGACTACCCGCCAAAGTAGTACCAAACATGAACATAGCCTCTAGGTTGTTCCACAAGTTAGTATTAAAATGGTGGAAACATAGTTTATGGAGCTTGGGTACTATCATGGAAACATCACTCTATGCCCTTTTTGGACTAATAGGTCATCCACCCCATGAGGATTATGGTGAACCCTACCTTCCCTCCTTGGGAAGGCGCCAGCCCTCATCTACAAATTCACTCGGTTCTAAGCTAGAATCCCTTTTTTAATATCTTTAATAATGGTCATAGAATAATTAGGTTAGGGGATGTTTCCCTTATATATTCATCATCGTTATATCTCAATAAGAATTGCATCAGTATTTTCCTTTCATTATAATTCTTACTAATGAGGTTAGCGCCTGTTCATAGTAACATCATAATAAGGCACATTGGTAAGTTATCACGATCCTTATAAAATTACCTCTTAGCTAAAAACTCAGAAACCATATCCAATAAACTTCAATTCAAAATCATACCAACCCTATCAATCTCATAATACAACATACTTTAATGTAAATTTATCACTAAGCACAAGTAATCATATTTGAAGCAAAGGTTAGGATCATAAGGACTTACGCCAATCTCCTTAACAATCCATCATCCATGGTATTACCATAAACCTTCATACTCAACCCAACCATCGGTGTAATATAATCACGCAATAATAATTAACACATTAACAAGATAAATTGCATCATTAATTTCCCAATAATATTCAACTAATAACCTAGGGTTTGGGGAATAGGGCTCATAATGAATTCTTCAAGAAATGTATATAATAAAAACATTACATTACCCTAGGAAGTCAATGAATGAATTAGAATAGATAAAACAAGTCTAACAATCAATATATTCTTCAATTCCCATCAATTCATAAACAAGATTCATGATATTTGTAATTGTGTTAAAGGAACATGATGTACATTAAATTGCATCAATTAACATCAATTATCAAACAATCTAAATTTAATTAGTAATAGGCAATCATAATTTATCATTAATATGAAGTTTAGTAGAAAACTCAATAGAAAAAAAACCCTTGGAATTGGGTGTTTTAGAAATCAGTTTTGAGAGGAGCTCTTGTGGAATGGATACCCAAGAGTGAAGAAACCATACCTTAATGATGATTTATCCACAAAATTAATATTAAATCCTATAGAAATTGGTCTTCTTTTCCAATCTTTCTTCTTCTTTCAATGGAGAATTAATCGAGAGAGAAACTAGAGATAGATGAGACCTTTTGGGTTTTAATTTGGGGATTTGATTTGAGTTAGTAAATGTAAGGGAAATATTATTATAAATCTATATATAGCCCCCCATGAATTACTTAAAAGACACCGTACTTATGTTGACCCATTAATTAAGTCAAACTTCAAATAAATTATTTTGATTTCATCAGGGAGCAAGTCCACGATGCGGAGCTATTCACGCATGAATTTTTAAATTAATTTTTGAGGCAATGGAGTCCGCGACCTTCCCCTGACGCGAAATTTATTTTTGATTAAAACCCATCCAAGTCTGCGACACGGATTCATTTCGTCTATGTGTATTGTTTTTGCTGCTTTGGCAAGTTGCCAAGCCAAGTTTGGGGTCCTTTTGTGGACCCTTAAGGCTACCCTTTGTGGGTCAGACCTGGAAATTTTTACTTTATATGAATGGTTTTCCCTATTTAAAGTAATTTTATATTTTTTTAGACCGCATACATGTCACGACCCAAAACCGAGCCGTGACTGGCACCCACATTTACCCTCCTATGTGAGCGAACCAACCAATCTAACCTTAACATTTCAATGTATAACAACAGAAAATAGTGCGGAAGACTTAACTCATTAAAAAAAACCAATTCAATAACTACTAAAAGTCAACATCTATTATTCCCCAAAATCTGGAAGTCATCATCACAAGAACATCTATGATCAAATTACTAAACTAAAATTGTCTAAGAAGCTAAAACAAATAAAAGCTAGTCCATGCCGGAAGTTCAAGGCATCAAGACTTGAAGAAGAAGATCCAGTCCAAGCTAGACGCATTAGCTCACCCTGAATTTCCGATGAAGTGAAGACTGGCTAGATTTACTGTTGAGTTGAAGACGACGGAACGTTTGCTGCATTCCACAAATAACAAAGAAGAAAACATAAAAGTAGGGGTCAGTACAAACCACAGGTACTGAGTAGATATCATCGGCCAACTCAAAATAGAAGATAATATATATCAAGTAATATTATAAATCAACTATAAACTCAACATGTAGCAACAACAAGTACTATAATCATCAACAAGTACCATCAAGTTCATCCATGAGGGCTCAAGCCTCAATACCATACTCATTTGGGAATTAAGTTTATTAGATTGAGTATATTTATCATCTTTCAAGATTCATTATCTTTCTTCCTCTTGTGTTGGTACGTGACACTCCGATCCCCTACCACTATGTGTCGGTACGTGACACTCCGATCCCCTAATTTCTACATGTCGGTTCGTGACACCCGATCCCCTATATGTGTCGGTACGTGACACTCCGATCCCCTATGTGTGTCGATACATGACACTCCGATCCCCTATATGTGTCGGTACGTGACACTCCGATCCCCTAATTCTACGTGTCAGTTCGTGACACCCGTCCCACTAATACTATGTTTCGGAACGTGACACTCCGATCCACTAATACTATGTGTCGGAACGTGACACTCCGATCCACTAATACTATATGTCGGAACGTGACACTCCGATCCACTAATCTCATTCTATCCATTCATCAAGCCTTCTCTATACCAAGGCATCATCAATCCCATTACTTTAATTCACCAAGCCTTCTTTCATACCAAGGCATCATCATTAATAACGTATATTAAAGTTTCTTTCGAGATTTGGGATTCAATAGTTTTCATCATGCTTGTTTTATCAAAATCACATAATTATATTCATGCAAGCATTCAATTAAGCATATAGCAGGGTTTACAATACAATCAATACATATCATTCACTATTAAGAGTTCACTACGAATATCGTAAAAACCATAACCTACCTCCACCGAAGAGTTGGAATCAACATGCAATTTCCCAAGCTTTGATATTCCCTCTGCCTCTTGATTGATCAATTTCTCTCTCTCTTTGTTCTTTCTATTTTCTTTATTCAAACCCTCTTTCTTTTACCCTAATTAACATATAATTAAGT
>CM064970.1:24997623-25068142 GCA_032847665.1 Solanum chilense
ATAGGTATGTCAAGCAATTCACAATGTAAATTAAGACAATTAGCAAATGAGGAAGATACATATGAAAACGTGGAGCCAGGGTCAAATAATACAGATGCCATGCAATCACAAACCAAAAGAATACCTGTGATAACAGCATCCGATGCCTCCGCTTCAGATCGCCCAGGGAAAGCGTAACAATGGGCCCTATCACCAGTCTGTCCGTTGCCCCTACCATGTGGTGCAGTAGTGGCTCCAGTTTGCCCATCACCTCGGCCGTTTTGGTGACCACCATTACCTCGACCACCACATCCCCCAGAAAAACGGCCTCTACCATGACCACCTCTTCCTCTAGCTATTGGGGGTCTGTAACTCTGTTTTGGACAATTTCTCATAATTTGTCCAATCTCCCCACCTCCATAACATTCTCTGGAGTCAGGCATGGGTCTCTCGGAGAAGTGTTGACCGGTCTAAGGTAGACCCCCAACTACAGTCTGTAGTGAAGACTGAATTGGTCGAACTGAGTAGCCTCCAGAACTCTGTCCTCTAGTATACGAACCGTTGAACTCACCTCCCTTTCGAAACCTTTTTGATGTCGATGTCATGGTGAAGTCATCTGGCTTCACTTCTTCCACCTCTATCACAAAGTCTACCACCTCTTGGAAGGATTTTGCCGTAGCCGCTACCTGTAAGGCTGAAATCCACAATTCTGACCTCAACCCCTTCACAAAACGGCGAATCCGTTCTTGTGAACTGAAACAAAGTTGGGTGGCATACCTGGATAATGCAAGGAATTTAGCCTCATATGCATTAACCGTCATCCTACCTTGCTCTAGACTCAAGAACTCATCCCTTTTTCTATCCCTCAAAGTCCTTGGGATATACTTCTCCATAAACAAACTAGAGAATGATGCCCAAGTCATAGGCGGTGCCTCTATTGGTTGACACTCAACATGTGACCGCCACCACATTTTGGCGTTCCCTTGAAACTGATAGCTTACGAACTCGACGCCAAACCGTTCCACTATACCCATCTTGTGTAGTAGTTCATGACAATCAACCAGAAACTCATAAGCATCTTCATATTCTGCACCCTTGAAGACTGGAGGTTTCAATTTCAAGAACTTACTGAAAAGTTCATGCTGATCGTTTGTCATTATAGGCCCAGTAGTCAGACGAGGAAATGTGCCTATTTCCAATGAAGCATCCATACGAGGAGCCATAGTGGCTGCATGTTGAACCTCTGAAACCGGAGGTGTTGGTGCAGAAAACACTGGAGGTGCCTGACCCTGATCAGATAAGCCACTAAGATAGGCCAGAACTTGATTAATCATTTCAAGGGTAGGTTGGGGTGGTAATTCCTCATTCTGCATTTGTTCATTCTCCCCTTCCTCACCCTCTCTTACTACTTCCTCAGTCGGTGGAGGAGTCACCGATCTAGTACCAGATGGTCTAGGTGCTCGTTGTCTTCCTCTAGAGGACTTCCTCCCACGACCTCTGCCACGGCCTCTTGCCACTGATCCTCCTCGAGCTACAGCCCAGTGGCTGGCTCAGACGCTTCTTCTCTTGCCGTTGTCGCTGCTGGTGCGGTCGTTGCTCTTGTTCTAACCATCTGCGAGATAGAGTGAAGATGGTTAGATACCAATTTGTATCACCTAGATACCAATTGGACTCAAGTAGTAGCACGAAAGGAAGAATGAAAGAATGGAATTTTCCTAAAGTCTTCTAGCCTCTCAAAGAAAAGTAAAGGCGTCCCCCTACCGTTCCTTAAGACCCTACTAGACTCGTTCTTGTGTGATGAGACCAACGAACCTAATGCTCTGATACCAAGTTTGTCACGACCCAAAACCGAGCCGTGACTGGCACCCACATTTACCCTCCAATGTGAGCGAACCAACCAATCTAACCTTAACATTTCAATGTATAACAACAGAAAATAGTGCGGAAGACTTAACTCATTAATAAAAACCAATTCAATAACTACTAAAAGTCAACATCTATTATTCCCCAAAATCTGGAAGTCATCATCACAAGAACATCTATGATCAAATTAATAAACTAAAATTGTCTAAGAAGCTAAAACAAATAAAAGCGAGTCCATGCTGGAAGTTCAAGGCATCAAGACTTGAAGAAGAAGATCCAGTCCAAGCTAGACGCATTAGCTCACCCTGAATTTCCGATGAAGTGAATACTGGCTAGATTTACTGTTGAGTTGAAGACGATGGAACGTTTGCTGCATTCCACAAATAACAAAGAAGAAAACATAAAAGTAGGGGTCAGTACAAACCATGGGTACTGAGTAGATATCATCGGCCAACTCAAAATAGAAGATAATATATATCAAGTAATATTATAAATCAACTATAAACTCAACATGTAGCAACAACAAGTACTATAATCATTAACAAGTACCATCAAGTTCATCCATGAGGGCTCAAGCCTCAATACCATACTCATTTGGGAATTAAGTTTATTAGATTGAGTATATTTATCATCTTTCAAGATTCATTATCTTTCTTCCTCTTGTGTCGGTACGTGACACTCCGATCCCCTACCACTATGTGTCGGTACGTGACACTCCGATCCCCTAATTTCTATGTGTCGGTTCGTGACACCCGATCCCCTATATATGTCGGTACGTGACACTCCGATCCCCTATGTGTGTCAGTACGTGACACTCCGATCCCCTATATGTGTCGGTACGTGACACTCCGATCCCCTAATTCTATGTGTCGGTTCGTGACACCCGTCCCACTAATATTATGTGTCAGAACGTGACACTCCGATCCACTAATACTATGTGTCGGAACGTGACACTCCGATCCACTAATACTATGTGTCGGAACGTGACACTCCGATCCACTAATCTCATTCTATCCATTCATCAAGCCTTATCTATACCAAGGCATCATCAATCCCATTACTTTAATTCACCAAGCCTTCTTTCATACCAAGGCATCATCATTAATAACGTAGATTAAAGTTTCTTTCGAGATTTGGGATTCAATAGTTTTCATCATTCTTGTTTTATCAAAATCACATAATCATATTCATGCAAGCATTCAATTAAGCATATAGCAGGGTTTACAATACAATCAATACATATCATTCACTATTAAGAGTTCACTACGAATATCGTAAAAACCATAACCTACCTCCACCGAAGAGTTGGAATCAACAAGCAATTTCCCAAGCTTTGATATTCCCTCTGCCTCTTGATCGATCAATTTCTCTCTCTCTTTGTTCTTTCTATTTTCTTTATTCAAACCCTCTTTCTTTTACCCTAATTAACATATAATTAAGTGTAAAAGATGGCAATAATACCCCACTAATTAACCCCAAGTTACCTCTTTTATCCCTAAAGAATTTGAGTTATTAATATAAACCCACGAAATCTATAATTAAGGAAAGAATAGTCCAAAACGTCCCTTAAAACGTGTAAAGAAATCCGACTCCGACTGGGATTACGCAACCTGTGACGGCCCGTCGTGCATGCGACGGTCCGTCATGCAGGTCGTCGCAACATCTTAGAATTTCATTTTTCACTAAGTAGTCTGTGACGGTCCGTCACACCTGTGACGGTCCGTCCTGCACTTCCGTCATGACGTTCAGAAACTCGTTCCCTGTACCAAATTCTCAAGAGTTGAAGTGTTTTGCAACGGAATCTCACGACGGTTTGTCGTAGCTGTGACGGTCCGTCTTGCAGGTCCATCACAGATTACAGAGAGTCGATTTTAGAACACAAATTTCAGAATTCTAAGTGTTCTGGGACGAGACACCCTCGACGGTCCGTCGTGCCCATGACGTTCCGTCGTGGTGACCGTCGTCTCAGCCAGTTTTTCCAGAAATAAAATCTGTTGCTCAAAACGACTAAACAGGTCGTTACAATACACCAATTCTAAACCTTTCCAAACCTTAAGGACGTTTTACTAATTGACGTCTTGGACGTTTCTTGTCGTTTTGAATCTTAATATTCTTTAATGACATATATACATTGTATATCATCTTAAAACAGTGTCTAAACCGTTTTAAACCTATGTTCAGATTTAGTACACGTCTTAGACTTTTGGAGTGTAACATATTCCCCACCATAGGAACATTCGTCCCTGAATGACACTAAAATCTTTTGGAAGGGAAGGAATAACTCAAGACTAGCAGCCCAACCAACAACAATACATAATAACTTGAATTATAATATAAATTAAGGCATTTACAAATTGAAATACCCCAATTACTACACATAAATCTGAACATCACAACAAGAGGAATTGCAAATATTCAAGCCTAAAAAAGGCATACTTCAATGTACCTTAAGCTTTTTTGGAAAACATCACCAAATATCAACACAAATTCTTAGTCATTCTTTTAATTATTAGCAAGAACAACTAAACTTCACTGTTAAAGAGATAAGAATAACGAGACTTCATGTATGCCTTAGCCTCCCATGTTGCTCCCTCAACTAGGTTGTTTCTCCATAACACTTTTACAAAAGGCCACCTCATTGTTCCTCAACAACATCACTTGACAATCAATGGATTCAAGCAGAGCCTCCTCACAGGAGAGGATCTCCTTCACACCAAGACCTTCAATAGGATGAATAGACTCGGGATTACCAATGCACTTCATGAGCATAGAAACATGCAAAACCGAATGAACCAAATATAGTTCACTAGGTATTTTCAACTCATATGCAAACTTGTCAACCCTTTGAAAATTTTGATAGGGAACCATATAACGAGGGCTTAACTTCCCAATCTAGCTAACTCAAACAACCCCTTTCACAGGAGAAATTCTCAAATACACCATATCACCTTCTTCCAATTAAAGGTCACTTTTCCTATGATCGGCATAAGTCTTTTGCCGACAATAGGGTGTTTACAAAAGGTTCCTTATGATATGAACTTTCTCAAAGTTCTTATAGATTAGGTCGAGACCAAGAAGAGAATACTCCGCAACCTCAAACCACCCAATGGGTGATCTACACCTCCTTTCGTACAAGGCTTAAGAAGAGGCCATAAAGATAGATGAATAAAAATGATTGTTATATGATAACTCAACCAAAGGTAAGTGCTCATCTCAATTTCCTTTAAAGTTAGTTATACAAGCCTTAAGCATAACTTCAAGAGTTTGAATAGTTATCTCCGCTTGATCTTCCGTGTGAGAATGAAAAGTGGTGCTTAAATTTATTTGAGTACCTAAACATCTTTGTACTGACCTCCAAAACCTAGATGTAAATTGAGCACCTTTATCCGATCTGATTGACATAGGAACCCCACGAAATACTCATATCTTGTAAATATAGATTCTTTTATACTCTTCCGATGTATAAGAAGACTTAACCAGAATAAAGTAGCGGAGATGGTCAATATATACACTATCACCCATATAAAGTCATATTGCTTTCGAGTTCGAGGCAAACCTACTACAATATTCATATTAAAATCTTCCCACTTCCAAGTAGGAATTTGGATTTCTTAATGTAGACCACTCGGATTTTTGGGTTCGGCCTTCACTTGTTTGCAATTGTGAAACTTTGCAACAAACTTTGCAATGTCCCCTTTTAGGCCATCCCACCAAAACGATTCTCTAAGGTTATTGTATATCTTTGTAGTACTCGGATGAATAGAGTGACGAGCTTCATGAGCTTTCTCTAGAATCCTTCTTCTCAAATCATACACATTCGTAAAACAATTCTACCTTGATATATTAAAACGTCATCTCCTGCTTGGGAGAATGACTTATTTATCTAACCATAAACTGATTCTTTAAGTTCCGTCAACAATTTATCAAGGTGTCTCTTAGACTTGACCTTAACAAAAACTCACATTTTGTATACTTGGAAAATAATTGGCTTTTCTTAAGCAATTGCAACATAACCCTCAAGTGATCCATGTGTTAACCCTCATTTTTTTGAATATACAAAGATGTCATCAATTAAGACAATGACAAATGAATATAGCTAATTTTGAAACACCCTATTCATTAGGTCCATAAACGCCACCGAACCATTAGTGAGACCTAAGTAAACTAGTAAGAACTCATAGTAACCATATGTTGTTCGAAATGTCGTCTCGGGAATATTTTCACCTCTCATTTAAGTTGGTGATATCCCGATCTCAAGTCAAACTTGGAAAAGTAACTTGGACCTTGGAGTTGATCAAATAAATAATCAATCAAAGGGAGGGGATACTTGTTTTTCATTGTGACAATGTTGAGTATTCGGTAATTGATATACATTCTAAGGGACCCATCCTTCTTTTTCACATACCATACTTGAGCACCCTGCGGATAAATGCTAGGCCGAACAAATTTGTAGTAAGTCTTTATGTTGAGCCTTCAACTCTTTCAATTCGACCAGAGCCATCCGATAAGGAGTAATTGAAATGATTTGTATTCGATGGAAAGTACACACCAAAATAAATTTTCCATTCTGGAGGAATACAGAGAAGATCATTAGGAAAGGCCTCCAAAAAATCACTCACTACGAGGACCGACTCAATCAGAGGATATTTGGAGTCTAAATCTTAGACTATTACTATAATGTATAAACACACTTTAGAGATCAACCTACATGCTTCCAAACAATAAATAATACAGCCTCTAGAATAAAATTTCCCCCTTCCACTCTAATACGAGTTCATTAGGAAAGTTAAACTTCACAACCCTCATTCTACAATCAATGGAAGCTAAAAAAGCGGCAACCAATCCATACCCAAAATAACATCAAAATCAATCATATAAAGTTCTACTAACTCCACATGAGTAACTCTATTGGGCAGCATTATAGGAAAATTTCTATACACTCTCTTAGCAACAACAGACACACCCACAGGGCTAGTCACCATACAAGTTTAATTCAAGATATCGATCTAAATATCAAACTTTTTTACTACTAGAGGATTGACTAATGAAAAATTAGCACCAGGATCAAGTAAATCATATACATAATAGAAAAGACTTTTAACATACTGGTAACAATATTGGGAAAAGTCTTTTGATCAAAGATAGAGCGGAGAGCATAGAAGTTATTCTTCTTAGGAGCATCATTAGACCACTTGATTGAGCTTGACCACTACCCTTGTCTTGCTCCTTCAAATTGCGGCAATATGGAACTTTGTGCGTACTTTTACCACAACTAAAGCAATTGTTCATCCCATCACCATAATGCTTCTTCCAACACTTTCCGCATGTTTGATTCTTACATTGTGAAATAGTACCCCATCCCTTTTTAGGGTTCGACACCCTACCATCCCGAGCTATAGGGAACCTTAAAGGAACTTTATTGGATAACCTCTTTTTGAACCTACGCATGATTTGTATATTAAGATTACCCTTTGAAAACCACAATAAAAAGACTTTTCCCTATTTGCATCTCGAATCTTCCTCTTCACCGTAGTCTCTTCCACTTGTTGAGCGTTTACCATGAGAGAAATGTTCATATTATCATGTAGCATAGCCGAATGACATTCTTATTTTAAGTCATCCCACACTCCCATCACAAAGAATCTCATTTCATCTCTAGTATCGGAAACCAAACAAGGAGCATACCTTGACAATTCAGTAAATTTAAAAGTGTAGTCAAGTACACTCATACCTTAATGATGAATGTTAATGAATTATTCCACTTCAACTTCCGTCTTCTCTCTTTGGAAGAACATATCAAGAGAAACCTTCTTGAAGATCTCCCATGTAATCAGTCCAACCCTTAAAGGTCTATTATCCATTTATTGGACATACAAAGTTTAAGCCACATCCTTGAGTTTGTAAGTGGCTTAATCGGCTTTATCACTAGTAGTCAATCAATAGCATGGAGGATCTAGTAGGCTTTATCACGTAAATCTTTGGGTATTCCTCAACTTTTGACCCATACAAAGTAAGGGAATTCATCCTAGTTAAATACTTCAAACAGGAGGCCGTGGCGCTAACTTTTTGGTTTCCTTAGGGTACAACCTTCTAAATAGCTTGGGCCATCAATTCTTGTGGTTGAGTGGTGATGGGTTGTCCTTGGGTAGTAATGACATGGTCAATTTTCATAAAATCTGCCCTTATATCCCCATCCCCCATAGGAGGAGAAGCAATCGGAATTTGATGTTTCGAAAAGCTTCTTCACGTCGAAGCACTTTGTTGTCTTGTGCTCCCGCATTAGCGATGCCTTCCTCAGCCCTTCTTACCGCTGCTCTTTTGGAATTCATACCTATAATCACCATAAAAGGTTTAGGTGATAGCACACATAAAGTAGACTCGAGATGCACTAGATAGGATTACAATAAGATGAGACTTTGTCATAATTGGGTAGCATCCTCTAGACGTAACCGGCGTTCTCATCCTCAAAGAGGACTAAGACTAGAATCTTAGCATTCATCATTACATTCATAGGTAAAAAATACGGAAAATTTAAAAAATTTACATTTCTTCTACATTGAGGTTTATTTAAACCTCTCGCTCACACATAGTATATATTTATCGAGTATACATAGACCCTTTGTATAAGAAATTACATAACCTTCTACTTTGATTGCACATACATAATATGAGATAGTCTATTAAGAAGTCTATCACATTGTCTCATATTAAACCATATAGACAAGAATATCGCATTTTGCGCATATCCTTAGTCAAAAATATTAGGCACATATAGGCTTTAAAACTATAATACAAAAATGAAATAGAATGAACAATGTGTATTTAATACTAAACAACATCCAATGATTAGATAATGACATCGTCCTCAAAAAGTGAGGACCTACAAAACTTAGAAAATAAGAATCCAAGTAGTGTTCAAAGCCTTCTGTAATATGAATGGTGGGATCCTACATTTGCAGTAAACATCAAACATTGGTTAGTACACACTTGTACAAATTATGGATAAATACACACAAAACAAGTAAAATCATGCTAAAGAGGACATTTGATCAAAACCATGCTTAAGTACTTCGAAAAGCCTTATGCACAATCAAGAAGCCACATAATTTAACAGTCACATAATCCATATGTCAAACTCATGTATGACACAAGACCAACATTAACAAGTAATAGTCAAGTCAACACATACAAGAGTTTATAACATAATAATATAATCAGGACACTTGCTCATAAACCACCATTTAAACTACATGTGCATTGACCAAGCAAAGCCCTATTACTTTGCTCTATCCAGTAAACAAAAAAATTGATACATGTAATGCCCAACTCAACATAACATTGTATCAATAGTTTCATCATCATATTTAGCAACATGGACAAATAGCATGTTCATCAATGAAACTAACATCATAAAGGATCATCAACATGTAAAGTCAACTAGTGCAATGCCTAGGAAGATTCCCATACACCTACCTAGACTAGGCCAACCTTTCAAGCTACCCTACTTAGAGTTCACATCATTATTTCATTTTACATTCGGGAATATTTTCCTTTAGTGTGGAATCCAATGTTGTAAAAAACCTTACAATGATGGAAGGCGGTCTACCAGCCAAAGTAGTACAAAACATGAACATAGCCTCTAGGTGAATCCACTATCTAGTATTCCTATGGTGGCAACATATTTTACTGATCTTGAGGGATGTCATTAAAACATCACACTAAGCTTTTTCGGACTGTGAGGATATCTACCCAGTGAGGATTGTGGTGAACCCTACCTTCCCTCTATGGTAAGGTCCAACCACTCATCCACAAGTTTACTTGGTGCTAAGATAGCGTCCCATTTGAAATGTATTTAATAACATTATTGATGATCAAAGCATAATTAGGTCATAGGGTCTATTCCATATATAATGACCATCATTTTATCTCAATAAGAATTGCATCAGTATTTTCCTTTCATTACAATTCATACTTATGAAGTTAGCACCTTTTCATAGTCACATCAGAATAAGGCACATTGGTAAGTTATAATAATCCTTATAACATTTATATCATAGTCAACAACTCACAAACCATAGGAAATAAATTTCCATTCAACATCATACCAACACTATAAATCTCATAATAAATTATATCTCAATGTAACTTCATCACTATGAACAAGCAATCATATTCAAAGAAAAGGTTAGGATCATAATGACTTACCCCAATCTCCTTCAAAAGACATCATCTATTGTCTTAAAACTCTTAAACTCAACCCAACCGTGGCTGTAATATCATCACACAATAGTAAATAACAGAATAACAAGATCAACTACATCATCACTATCCCAATAAACTTCAATTTATAACATAGGGTTAGGGGATTAGATTTCATCAAAAAATTTCATGAAATAGATATGATACAAACAATGCATTACCCTAGGCATTCTATAAAATTCAAATAGATAAAAAAAAGTCTAACAGTGAATACATTCTTCAATTCCCATCAATTCATAAGCAATATCCATGATTTTTAGAATTGGTGAAAAGGAACATGATATACATGTAATTGAATCAATTAAAATCAATTAACCAACTATATACACTTAATTAGTCATAGGCAATCACAATATATAATCAATTTGAAGTTTAAAAGAAAACCCAATAGAATAGAAAAACCCTTGGAATTGTATGTTTTAGGTATCAACTTAGAGAGGACCTCTTGGAGAAAGGAAACACAAGATTTAAGAATCGATACCTCAACAACGATTAATCCACGAAGTTCGTGTAGTATCCTAGAGAAATTGGTGTTCTTCTTCAAGCTTTCTTCTTCTTTCACCGGAGGATGAATAGAGATAGAAACTAGAGGGTGGTTAGAGTTTTTGGGTTTTGATTTGAGGATTCGATTTGAGCGAGAAAATGCGAGGGAAAAATTATTGGAAATAAATAAATAGACCCCCCGTGAAATACGAAAAATACCCCTCACTTAAGGTGACCCTTTAATAAAGTAAAACTTCAAATCAAAATATCAGATATTCGTCGGGGAGAAAGTCCGTGATGCAGAGTTGTTCCTGCAAGAATTTCTAAATTATTTTTCGATACAGTAGATTCCCTGACCTTCCCACAACGTGAACTTGAGATTTCACCAAAAGCAACAGAAGTCCGCGAAGCGGACGTGTTTCATCTATGTGTATTTTTGTTGCTGCTTTTGCAGCTCGCCAAGCCAAGTTTGGGGTCCTTTTGTGAACCCCTAAGGCGACCCTGTGGGGGTCGTACGAGAACTATTTTACTTTATATATATGGTGCAAACAATTTAAAATAATTTTTTATGTTTTAGACCTCATACACCAGTCCTAAACCTTTCCAAAACCTAACGGCGTTTCACCAGTTCAACTAGACTAGCTTACACACGTCTTGGATGTTTCTTGTCGTTTTGATTCTTAATCTTCCTAGATGAATTAAATACAATATATATTATCTGAAACAATTTCTAAACCTTTTTACACCTATGTTAGACTCTAAGAAACGTCTTAGACTTTCGGAGTATTACAAAAAGGATTGGATATTACTCTAACATTGCACTTAGTGTGATTTATAAGACCTATTGGAAAAGGGTACTTAACTAAATTCCTTAATGTATGAATGTCGTTCAAATGTATATCTAAGAATGAGTACTTGTGTCCTATGAGAGTTAAGTTTATGGCTGATAGTCTTAACGATCGCTTTCTTGTCTCTTCAAGAAGGTGTATGGGTGATAGCTTCTTTTCCTACTTTAGGGAGTATTAGGATAACTTTGTTATGAAAACCTCAAAGTAAATGATTTCACTATGCTTGGCAATAATTGTTCACTGTAATGTTTTATTGTTTTACTATAAGATTTTTAAATTCACTATAATGTGACTTTTGTGCTAAAATTATAGAGTCTTTTTATAATTTGCATATGTTTGCATGAAATCTTATTTTATTAAAATGTCCATTTTTGCATATGTCATACTAAGTACATTGTTTTTTACTTACCCCATACTTCTCTATACTGAAAAGTATAGGTTGGAGGAAAATTGAATACTAGAAGACAAGCTTAGAAACCTGCTCTCTCAAGGCTATGTATGACCTCATATATCCCAAGGCATTGTTTCTATTTCTTAGTTTCTAGGATTAAGACTTACTATGTATTTTATTTAATGTAAAGGGTCGTGTCCCAATGATATTTATGTTTTGTCTTAAGTTGGCTTGTGAGGACGAGATCACTCCTTATCTTTTACGAAAGGTGTTTCTTTTTATTAATTTATACGTAAAAAGTTTTCATTCCGAACTATTTTTCATGTTCTATGTAATGAATAATATCTAAACCTTGTACAAGACATGTGAAAGGTCAAGTACGCAATTGTTCCGACCTAAGGGTGCTCCCTTCTTCTAAGGGGTAATTGTGGGTCGTTACATATATGTATATAGTGCATGATATTATTGTGTTTGTCTACTTTTTATGATACTATGCTTGTCATGTAGATGTATGAAGTAAGTGTCAATACTTGTGGTATCTTTGTGGGTTTACTTAGTGTGTGTGAGGTTAGTTTACTTAGTGTGTGTGAGGTTATACGACTTCACATGTACATAACACTAGTATGCTTAGATTGGGATTATGAGTAAGGTTTTATGATATATTAATCAAATGAAGTTCAAATATGCATTTTTTATTATTACCTCCATATGATGATATTGATAGTATTGAATTGCATGTTCTCTTGGGATGATTAAAATGACTAAATCGGTTATATTTAAGAAGTAATAAATGAATGAGTCTTATATAAGTTTCATGAATGATGTTGGATCATATTTGAATTATTTGTTTCATGATAAGCTTGAGTTAATAAAGATTGTATGAATGTTCACCTTTATGACCTAGAGGTGGTACTTTGGTGTGAATGGTGGAATGGGACACTATTGATGCATTGCACTAAGTTTCACTTAAAGGTTGATCTGTGGTTGATGAGTGAAGGCATAGAGAAAGGTAACACAATGAAATTTTTGAGTATGCCTCAATTATGAAATATGGATTGATGTGTTGTTATGAAATAGTGTCAATGTCTATATAATGTATGGGAACTATATTGTTGTAATTATACAAATTGTTCATAATTTATTGCTAAAAGACATGATGCAGATTTCTAATAAAATGTCCTCTTTAAAAGCATGTTTTTGCATGGTTTTCATACTGAGTGCATTGTTTTACTAATACCATTTTTATTAATCTTTTACATAAAGTGTTGGTGGCGATGGATAGATGATGTTTCTTAAGTGATGATCTTTGACAGGTATTTCCCATGTTCAAGAAGGCATCCTTAAGGTTCAAGGATTTCGATGTCAAAGATATTATTCAAAAAAATGTAATAATGTAGATTACTTTTATGTTGTTAAGGGTCCTGTCCCTATTATATTCTATTGATGTTTAATCTAAATAACAAAATGTACCTATGATACTTTGCGTATATGAAGTGATGTTCTAGCATTATGTTATTCTATAAAATGTTTTAAATTATCTGCTAAATTTCTATGACCATGCAATGAGTGAAGTGTATGTGCTAGTTTATGACCTCTGAGAGGTAAAGTTTGTTGTGTTACTTCTAGGGGGGTGCTCCCCGGTCGTTGTAGGTTCCATAGATTGTAGGACAAGACCAACATGTTCCTTTTATATCTTTTAGTCTTGTATGGGATTAGTCCCAAATGTTGTACACTAAAGTATTAGATTATTTATGAGACAAAAGTGTTGTAAAGTAAAATGTTTTTGAAGAATTATTCGGCTTGCTATTTAATTAAAGTATTCTTCTTGTGTGAGGAAAGATTTAAATTCTTACTTATTTTTATTCTATTCTTAAATTAATGATCTATGAGGCTTGTATGAGACTTCTCGGACTCTTGTACACCAGTATTTTCTAGGGGTTTCTCCCGGGTTTATAAAGAATGGAGACTACTTTAGAAAAAGTATGAAAAGAACAAAGCAATTTATGTATGAGTATTGGTGAGTTCACTTAGAGAATCACTATTATGCGTGAAAACTGCCTTTTGTTCTAGTATGTTGAGCCCTAAAGGAATGGATCAAGTGGCAATGTAAAAAGGCAGTCAGAGCAAGGTGGAGCAGTTCTTCAAAGAAGTACTTGTTCTCCCAATGATCCAACACGATAATATTCTTGGACTAAGCGCAAGACATCGATGAAGTTACCAAAAGTCGAATTAATGATTTGTTTAGTGATTCCGACTAACAGTGTTGAATGATCCGCTGCATCACATATCTTTGAAAACTATAAGTACTTGTTGAGAGTTATTGCTTAGTATTTAATTTTATAGTGTTTTATAAGATTTCTAATTTTAGAACTTCCATATTTGAGCTCTATGTTTGGGGGGGGGGGGGCTTCTTGAAAAACAAGAAAATTCAAAGGGTCTCATCTCTAATGATTGGTGTGTAACATACCTAAATCTTCATACCAATTTTAATGCATTCTCATTTTGGTATATATTTTTGTATGTTGTACATGTCCAGCTAAAATCACTATCTTGGGGTGTGATTTTGTGAATATTGGTTAAATTAGTTGTTGGATTTTGCTTGTTGTTAGTTTATTCATAGTTTAGATGTAATTTTGTTTAGTAGTTACCAATGAATTTAATGACATTTTAGTTGTAATATGATCTCATTTATGTTTTGTAGCTTGCTCTCTAGAGATGCGGTAAGACTAAGATTGCTAAATTTTTACCTATTAGGAGCAGGCTGACATTAGGTTCAGCGCGAGAGAGTGAAACCTTGTTTATTTCCCACTCACTCAGCTCAAGAGACTAAGTGTACTAGGGAGTATTCTATTCTTCATTCGGGAAGTGTGTGTCCTAGAGGAACTATGAATTTTCTACCAAAAGAATGTTATAAATAATGTCGTTTATCGTGTATTGATATATGATCCAAAAAATGCCGCTCATCTTGATTAATTTTTTTTTTAATATATTATTTCTACTTAGTTTTGAAAAAAACCCCATTTGTTAATTGTCGTTTGCATCAACCCCTGTAGAGTTAATATGTTTTTATTAGATAATATCCTTATGTACGTCTAATTAGAACTAAACATTATTTTTCTATTAATCTCACAACCACTTCTTGTAAACAACCCCAATCCTTTGTTGGGTTACTATACTGTGTTGCATTCGTAGACACTTGGATTGGAAGTTGTCTCTTTGATGATGTCACTCATCAAAAATTGTTCCAAGGTAACTACATGATAGACAAGTCAATGAAAATGTAAATTGGGGTCCTCAATAAAAAATGATATAAAAGGTAACTCTATGTAACCTTAGTATCTCCTTCTATTACAATTTACCATATTTTTTCGCTTATTAGGACACCGTGATACTATTTAAATTAGTGCAGTCATTTATTCGGTCTAATATTACTTATATTGAGTCATGTTTCTACTTTATACTTTGAAAGCCTACTAAAAATACATTTTCACATCTTCCCACTTCCAAGTAGGAATAGGAATAACTTGTGAAAAGTCTCCCAAGTTTTGGTGCTCAACCTTACGTTTTTTAGAATAAGGAAATTTGGCAAAAAAATATGTGATCTCCTTTTTAATCCTATTCAACTAATAGTCTTCATGTAGGTCATGCATGACGACCCTCACAAAGAAATAGGACAAACTAGAGCTTCATCTTTGTTTCTTCATTTTATAACTTCATAAAACTATACAGAACAGCGAGTCAGTTTTAAAGATTTTTGAAGTCAAACATCAAAGAACGACCAAGAAGTTTGGAAACTAGTCTTTTCTATGCTAGTGTGACTTTGTATGTTTCATTTTTTTGATCTGTCCTTTGGAGTCTCAAATGAGTTGAAGGGACCCTAGCATATATATGGTTATGTTTAGAGTTGTATCGTCTGGGTATGACTCCCCAAGGACAACCTGAAAGGTCCTTAAGGAGGACCTAAAATTTTGCCAAGAATTTCCAAAATCAGTTCAATCAACAACCTATGCCCCTTCGTTCAAGCGACGCTTTTTCAACTTTGGCCGTTGTTTGGCACCTGTAACTTTCTGCAACGTCTCGGCCAACCTAGGGGTAAATTGATAAATTCACCCAATGTTCAAATTAAATGGTACACGATTATTTTAGGTGTGTTTATGTATTTTATGTTAGTTTAAACACCTAGACCTTGAATAACCCTTCCTTTTTTAATATCAAAATCCCTCTTCTGAATAAAGTTCTCAATACTCCATGGTAGCATGAAGTCAAGTTGATGCTAAGATTGATTCCTTCATCAGATTCTGTGTGACTTTTACTAGTAAGGAATGGTGATTTCATAGTTGATTTTTCCATCATTCAAGGAGAACACTCAAATTTATTTTCACATGATTTAAAAATTCTAAAAGTTCATTTTTCGATTTGTAAGTATAGGTTCTTGCAATAAATAGTTTTAATGAATGACTTATAATGTTTTCAATGTTAATTGATGATTTACGATAAAAACTCCATGGACCCATAGACATCCTAAATATCTTTTTCTTTAGAAAGTGTCTTTGATGAAGTGATTGGATATTATTAGAATTGTTTTTATACTATGTTGTAGTATGGTTATCTAGTGCCATTTATGCATAATTATTATTAATTTTGGAGAATTGAGAAAAGGTGATCAAGGCTTGGATGAAGGGTAAGTTGACCTAAATTGACTACTTCTTATTTAATTGATCTTGTGTGGTATGGTCCACTTATGCTGTCAGTGTTTACCTAATGTATATTAATTTATATGTGAATTTTTAATATGACCTTTAAGGAATTGAATGTGATGTTATGAAGATTATTTATAGGGATGTCTTATGAAGTAATAAAATGTGTATCTTGAAGATAGTATGACTAGTTAAAGTATAATGTTAATGTGAAATATGTTGTGTGTGGATTATGATTAATGTAGTATGTGCATGTTTAGAAGAAAATATCATGAAGGACTATGTTTGTACTCATGGTTTTATGATATTAACACACACAATGAATGAATGAACAAATGAAACTAATGAAAATCACGAATGAGATTTTATTGTCAGGTTTTCTCAATAGAACTCTAATGAAAGAATGGGATATTTTGGTATGGACAATCATTGCGAGTAGAGATGTTGTGTCTAGTAGAAACCTCAATATTTCTATGATCATTGGCATGAATAAATAATAGGCTGGGTTTTGATACATATTAAAGTATAGATGTAGTATCCAAAGGTAACCTGTTGAAGTGAGTACTCTTCATGAGTTAAGATATAGTACTGTAAGACCCCCAAATTGAGTTAGGTGTGTAGAGACCAACATGTTTGTCCTAAGGTTCTGTGATTTTAAAATGGTTTCTAATATTGATTAACGTAGTTTGTAAAGTTTGAGGCTATTTGGAAGTGAAAAATAAAAGGACGACCAAGATGTTCGACGACTATTTGCCAAAGGGGCCTTGGATGCTTTTATGTGTTTTTTGTACATATGTGTTTTTCATGTTTTTATGAGGTCGTTAAATGTCTAATAAAAATATTTGTAATCAATTTATGGAGTTTCATGAAGTTTGGAGGTCAAACGTCCAAGACCGTCTAAAATGTTCGAAAGTTAGCCCTTGAGATATTCTTGTGTGAGTTGAGTATACCTTGAATATTTGGACATGTTACGAGTATTTGTTTCGGGTTAAACTGATGTGGAAGGTCTAAAACATGTTAAGATTTGTATGTAAGTTGATAACACCCGGGTACGACCTCCCAAGGTCCCATAAAAGGACCTACAAGAAGTACACAACGGTTGTCAACACACTGCCTTGGCAGTGTCAATCGACGAGCTGAACTGACGCCTCGTTAATGGAGTGACGCCCCGTCTATGAGGAAGAGTCTATGGGCATTTAGCCTTGATAATGATTGGTCACATGACAACCTGAAACCAAAACTAATGAGGCACAGGACGGTCCATAAATGGACCCACGCCCCATCCTTGTTGTCCGTTGATGCTGGCCTGTAGTAAATGCCATGCAAGTTGCCTATGTAGGGGGTGAATGTGAAATTGTAACAACCCTAAAAATGGCTATGCTGAATAAAGGCAGAATGTGCCTTAGATGCCTAACATTAGACCTTGTTCACAAGGATTGATGCGCGTATAACCAGATCTCTGAACACTTACGACAGCCAAGCCAACTAACTTTAGGAGTTAATTGAGCTAGGAAAGGTTGGGTCCAGCCATGTATGACTCCCTTATATAAAGATTTACTCAGATGACTATTTGCCGGACTTAAAAAGGGGAAATCATAATTTTAAAGCGTCTAGGGGTAAAATGGTCTTTCTCTAGGCTATCATTAGTATCTTAAATATCCTAAATATATAATTAATTATTTAATTAATAAGGTGGAAGGGAATTTTTGGGAAAGAGGGACGAAAATTGTCTGTTATTGTGAAGTCTTGCTCCACCCGGGTTCGAACGTAGGTAGAGCGATGATATAATTTTCCTTTTTTTAATTTGTTAAATTAATGTAATTAATAAATATTTATTATATATTGCATGTTTTATGAAAAAGGAAAATCAGATTTTTACCATTTAATAATACCTTTTTACACTAAGACCTAAACTAGACTCCCAATCCTATGAAAACTCTAATCTCTCACGCTCGTCTCTCTCTCACATCTCTAGAATTCTCTTTCACGTTTTCTCTGCCAAAATAACATAGAAGAACAAAAAATACCAAAGTTCTTCACACTTGAAGAACTCTCAACGAAATATAAAATCAAAGGCTAAGCAAAGTACGTTAGGCAAAGGGAGGGTTTTCCGTCGAAAGTTTGGTGTTAATTGAAGGTTGAACGTCATAAAACGTATGTGTTCTCTTCTTTCTTGGTCCCTTTCCCATGAGACCCTTTAAGGTTTAGTATATTTCGTCCAAAAACTAGGGTTGTTTCCTCGTTTCATGTCCCTGTAACTAGCTCCCATTGAATCATATGTTTGCTTCTATAAAACTGGGGAAAAATGTGCTTTCGTGATGCTTATGTTATTCTATGTCTGTTCGGAATTGCGTGACTTATGTTGATGTTTTCCGAAAATGTAAGTACGTGTTTGGGTGTGTTGCCGTAGCTATTTGTAATGGTTTAGGAATTGAAATTGAATGTTACTTCTTTGTATTTCATGTATACATGTTTATGTAAATCATGATGTTCATATGACATTAAATGTGGCTGATTTGAGTGATAATCTCTTGGCTAAACGAATCAAAGAAAATGCACCTAAAACGTTCTAAATGCACTACGAAATTCCCCTAAGAACTAACATGTAATGGAATGAAAAAGAATCTGAAAATGTAATTCGAATTTCCAGAACCCTTTTGATTAATTTCAGACAATATAAGTTGTTTTAAATGTCATGAAAACTGAAGAAAAAACAAGTGAGGTCACTGAGGGTCGAACCCGTGACCTCACCACGTTAAAACTTGTGGGAATAAAGAAGTGAAAACAATGTGGTAAGGGGGAATCAAACCGTGCTGTTGCCTGGAAAATAAAGTATTAAAATATTAAATGAGAGGAGTGGGATTCAAATCCAAAACCTCTCAGTCAAGATTAAGGAATATGAAAATAAATGAAGTGTGAGGAATGGGAATCGAACCCATGACCTCTAGGCGGAAAAGGAAAATTAAAAAATAAAGTGAGGTTGTGGGGGTTCGATCCCACAACCTCATGGTCAACTTAAAAAATTCATGGAAGAAGAAATTAAAATAAAAGGGGTTGTGGGGGTTCGATCCAACAACCCCTCGACCGAGAAAGAGAAAATTGAAAGAAAGGAAATTCAAAGAAAAAGAAGGAGTTGGGGCTTGATCTTGGGTTCCCAAGCGGTGTGAAACAAAATAAAATTAATAAAAAATGTTATTGTTGTCCAAGGAATTGGAAACCGGGTTCCCTTGCCCAAATTCCGTATAGATACATGTGTCGTACGTGAATTAACTGTTGAAGAATAATGTTGCATACATAGATATGAATCTAGATATTTGCATACATACAAGATGCATAAGTCTTGTACCACATAATCTTAGGAAGATATGAATCACTTAAAGGAATTGTGATTGAAGCCTCGTGGCTTGTATATATAGACCCATCAGTCTAGCATACATTATAAGTAAGTGAACCAAAGATGTATGTAATGAAATGATGATATACACAATGAAATGATGAAACCCTAGAAGGGTAAGAAGTGTTAAACACACTAAATGGCCAAGTGCATTGGAGTATGATTAAATGAACGTTCATGTAAAAACAGGGTGAGTAATTATGAAGAGAAAATGTGCTAATAATAATTTTGGTGACAACATGATATGAGGCTAATGTACAAAATGATAGCAACATGTTACCAAAATCTACTCTGTTATGAGAGTGTAATGTTAATGAAGAGATCAATCTCTATGAACACTATAATGAAATTACTAAGATTAACTCACTTAATACTAATAATGAGATGAAAAATCATCTATTGAGCTATGATGTCCTCATACTAGAAATCAGCTTCCATGAGGTATGAGTTGAATGTAATGGAACTTTATAGTGAGCACCGATAGACTAGCTATGAGTGGTGATGCCTTCTTTCGGGAATGGGGATAGTTCACGTAACATTCATTAGATGAGATTGTCCGACAGGTTGGGTATGGGTCTCCTTATATCTCCTAGTCTTCTAACCTATATTGCCAATATAAGGATCTGGCGGGGATCAATTTCCCTTTAGCCGGTGATTCAACCTTTTTTTGGGGTGGGGGAGACATTGAATTTCACGATGCTCACATGATATACGACGGTTAAAGTTAAAGTTTCCAATGAATGAATGAGGTCAGCCTCAAATGATGCATATAATGAAATGAATAATACCAAAATTGTTAGGATAGGATTATCAAGAGGTGAGCTAGAACTTATGTAATAACACTAGGTCATTCTGGATCATTATACAGTGAACCCGATGAATGTCTTAAACTACATCTGAGGTATAGCTGGTGTCTACATTAGATTATAAATGTATAAGGTGAAGTAGTGTGAATGAATGGAGCAGATCCTGTGTTTTCTAAAGAAGACTACCTAGTTGAGATCCCATATGTTGAGACCTCATTTTTTGGATGTTTTGATGTGAAGTCCATGATCCCAAAGGCTCATGGCATATGAATGAATGATATGAAAGAAGTTATGTGCTATAGTCAATATCTTATGTGATATATCTAATATGTTATGTGGTATGTGTAAAACGTTATGTGTTGTGTGCAATATGATATGTATGATGACGCATGTTACTCTCATGGCATGAATTTCCTAATCCAATTTGGCAAGTGCACTGACTTTGCTAATCCAAATTTGGAAGGTATACTAACTTTCCTAATTCAAATTTAGGAACTCTGCTTGATTGACTTTCCATAAATCATGTTGTTAAAAAAGATCTATTATTACTCATGCATCTCCTTCGTGTTTTCTTGCATATACCCGTACTTAGTACAAGTGTGTACTAATCCCATACAACTCTATATTTTTAGGTGCAGGCACAGGTGGACGCTAGATCTTACAGGGAACGTTGCAGCTATCCAGATGTGGAGCTTTTATCCGTTCTTGGTAGGCCCTCATATATTTTGAGGACGTCTACCATTATTGTAACATTCTTGAAAATTACATGTCTAGTGAAGAGCCTAATAGGTCTTTCTGAATACCTATTGGGGATACATAGGCTTTCCAATGCCTTATATTGAGAAATAATGCACATAGTATAGAAAATTGGCTAAGGGGTATTATCCAATTTCTATATAATGCCCAAATAAGCACAATATTAGGTATATTAGAATATGTTGTCTTAAAGGGTGTTAGCCATTTTTTCAAATTGTTAACGAGCTTGTTTTTGAGATGTACCTTCAATAAATACCCTAAGATAAAAATCTTCATTTTTTATTTCTCATATAAAATGTATGAGGCATTCAAGTGTCAAGCCAAGATACCATAGCACATGATCATTTAAAATGATCATGTAAATTAAGCAGTGCCCAAGGACATAGTGAGGGTCCTTGGTACAATAAGTAAACATTCCAAAATGAACCATAAAAAATATTTAGTTATGAAATTTCAACAAACCCATGTGAAAGAACATGTGCAAGACATGTGAAGAAGCTGCCAAAGGATGGGACCACCCTAACTCAATTTGGGGTAAAAACGTGCACAAGGGACCACTCCATGTGGCGCCTAAACTCCGTACTAATTGAAGACTCCCTAAATAAATAAATAACCAAGGACTAACAGAATTTGACCCATTAGTGCACCCGACAACCTAGGACCTAAACCAGGTTGACACTAACCTAGTACTAGTTAAAGAGAAAACCTAGTACCTAACTTAGGATGGTCAAAAATGTTAGTTATAGTCCTATAAACTTAGGGGTACTTTAGTAATTCCCTTAGGTTACCGAATTAATTATTTTGAAAATTAATTAATAAATTTTAAAGCGCTAAAACTTAAAATAAAAAGGAAATTTTCAGATTTGGTTAATACAAGAAAGGAACAACCTAGTACCCAACCTAGGATGGTCCAAAGAGTAAGTTAAAATCCTAATGAATTAAGGGTACTTTTGTAATTACCCTAGGATACTTAATTGATTAATTTAGAATCTTAATTAATTAAATTAAAGGGGCAAAACCGAAATTCCAAAAAAAATTCAACATTTCGGTTGAAACAAGAAAAAGACAACCTAGTACCTAACCTACGATGGTTCAAAGAATTGGTTATGGTCCTAACGACTTAAGGTTACTTTATTAACTACCTTATATCACCTAATTAATTAAATTATCAATTGAATTAATTGTTTTAAATGATCAAACATAAATGCTTACACTAACATAGTACAAACAAAGAAACATCCTAGTACTTAATCAAGAATGGTCCAAAAAGGTTAAATTTTTTTTCCAATGATTTAGGGGAACATTAAGATTTACCCTAGGTAACTTAATAAATTAAATTATCAGTTAAGTTAATTAATTTAAAGGGGAAAAACAAAAATTCTGAGGAAACATTTAAGGTTTGACAAGGTATTGTGGTCTCCTTTGTTTAGTCAACTTAGGAGGGGATTTTTAGTAATTCATTAATTAATTTATTTAAACTTATTAAAACATATGTCTAATGATTCAAGATCAGTTATTAAACCTAAAAATCATGTTCAAACTCATAGACCAAAACGAAGCAAAAACAATCAGCAACGAACGTAAGAAAAAGGCAGAAAATTTATGTATTTCTCTAGAGCAATTTAAAGGTTTTCGCTCAAGGTGCTCTTCGTAAATTAAGTTCTAAATGAGGAATGAGTTTCTCTCGTGTACTTCTTTATCCAAGATAACTTTCTTTCGAATGATTCAACGATCTTAAAAATTAGGGTTGTTTCCCATCGTTCGTGTCGAACTCCTTTCCCTAGTATCCTTGTTACGATTTCAATGATGAATAGGTTAGAAATCATGTTATAGGTATGTGGTGCTTTCTGATCTTAATGTGTCTATTTTTTTATTAAATAATGATTGAATGAACCTATTAATTAGACTCGTTTGATGCTTAATATTATTATGTGAAGTAAAAGAATGATACTATGTTAAAGATATGTCTGAAAATGCTATGTATGAAGATGTTACGGTCTTTTGTGCATACTTGCTGTTAATATGACGTTATAAAGATGATATATTTATCAAATGATAATATGATTCTGTCCAAGATTTTAAAAATGTTATGCCTAAAGTTATGTTAGAAGGTTGGCTGAATAGATCTCCATCAAATCATATGTTGAGTGAATGTTTGGGTTATGCTAGTTTAATGGTTAAAAATGTCACGCCCAAAAGTTGAATTGAATTGACTTATATTATTTCTTGTAAATAATGATGGAGAAATTGACTAATGAGAATCTCATGAAACCAAATTTGAATAAATGTTTGGCTTATGCCAATAAATGGGCTATGAAGTCAATTCCAAATTTTCTAGGCCAATACTAAATTTACACCAATCTTATGTGACCAATATAATGCAAGGTCAAATAAAGCATGACCAACAGAACAAGATGAATCCACACTAAGGGTAGGTCAATCAATGGGACAACTCCAAACATCCCCTATACTATCTTATATAACTAAAATTTTGGAATGCCAAATGAATAAGAACATCTAAAGTAAATTAATGAATCCATAACTAAGGGCACACCATTCATGGGACAACTCCCAACATGCTCCAAGTTAATGACATATGAACTCATGAAACTCATTGAATAAACTGCTCATCGTCCGTAAACAATGATATGAATCTACTAAACTAAAGTAAGTTAGTTACGTGAGTTATAACATAATTAAAGGCTTTTAAATTAAGTAAGGTAAAAGAATGGTGTTAAAGGAACTGATAAAAGATTCACTTACACCTAAGCTACTATGTTAAAATATTACTAACGTACGAAGGTGTTGGAATGTGTGATACCAGTCTCATTAACACCTAAGGATGATATCTAAGGACAATTCACATTCATCAATGTAAAATAAGGATGATATGTAAGGAAAATTCACAATTAATCAATGTAAAGTAAGGATGACAAGTCATCAAAAAGAGTAAATAAATCTCAATCACATTTTATTTGTAAGTGTAAGGACAATCCACACTTAATACGTAAAGAATAGTTGACAAATCATCTAATGAGGTATGACCACCTCATGCTACAAGCAACCTTCCATGATGTATGATTTGAATGTAATGGAACTTTATATTGAGCATTGATAAGCTAGTTATGAGCTGTGAGGCCTTTATTTGGGAAGGGCGTACGTTAACGTAACTCTCATGAGATGAGACTGTTCGCCAAGCCAGGTATGGGTCTCCTTTTATCTCCTAGTATTTGAACCTATACTGCCAATATAGGGATCTAGTAGGGTTCGACTGCTAATATATGTTCGCATGATCGGGTCACTTTGGTCGGTGATTCCACCTCTTTACGGTGTGGGGCACACATAGATTTTATGATGGTCACATGATCTATGTCGGCTAAAATTAAAGTTCCCAAAGAATGAATGAGGCCATTAGGTCGAGACAATCAGGAGGTGAAATAAGATTCAAGTAATGACATTAGGTCATTCTTGGTCATTTCACTTCATGATACCGATGAAAGTCTTAAACATAATCCTAGGTATTGATTGTTTTTAAATAAGCGTACCAATGAATGAAATAAATAATGTGAAGTACAAATGAACGAATGAAGAAGTCTGTATGTCTGCTAAAGAAGGCCCTCGAGTTTAGGTCCCATATGTTGGGCCCTCACTTGATATGTCTTAATATTACATAAACGATTGCAAACTTTTGTGCATAAGAAATGTATAATATATAAAACATGAAAGTTATGAAATCAATGGAATGATCAATAGAGAATTGCTTATAAAAGATAATGCATATTAGTGTTAAGAATGACTCACTATAAGGTAGGGAAATCATTCCGTAGTCCTCGGAATACTTACGTGATTCGTTGTCGGAATGGGACTATAATGAATCATTGCACTTGTAAGTAAAACATAGGATAAAAAGAAATATTGAAATACACAACAACAACAATAAAAAGACAGAAAAATAAACTAATGTTTGTGCCAATATTGGAGTATGAATAGATGCCTCAAGGTATATAATAAGGGTTAATAACCAATTAATGGGCTTAGCCAATAAAGATACATTGATACCCAATTTAAAAATGAAATATTTATCCTGTAAGTAAGGTAGCCAATAATGGTGCATGGATTATGAATCCACTAAAGAATGGGAATAGCCAATAAATATTGGCATATATATATAATCATACACAAAGGAAATGCGAAAGAAGAATCTAAAGTAGAGTAGTCAAATCATTTCCATCGTCTAGTGAATTACTTTATCGATTCATTGTAGGTATCGAACTACAATGAACCGTTGCACTTGTAAGTCAAAAAAAAAGATTAAAGGATATAATTAAACTAAATATCAAGAAGAAGAAAAAATCTGAAAAATAATCTAAGTGTCAAAAATAGGGCTCTCAGGTTTGGTCTATCAAATTTCAAAATATTAGCTCGAGTTGTTCTAAAATTATGTGGATGATACTAATGTTTTGTGATCATATAGAAAATGATTTGTGTAATTGGAATGTATTAAAATACATCATATTCATACCTCAATTCACATCTAATGACTTAGGGAAGTTTAGTCACGAGGCTTTCCAGAAATAGCGTGTTCTTTAGGAAGAGCTTTCATTGATCATGCATAGCCTTATGTGTATGTGTGCATACACCCGTACTTAGTACAAGTGGTGTACTAACCCCTACTATTTACTATTTTATAGATACAGGTTAAGGGACAAATTGACTACTCTTGCAGTGGTTTGGACATAAGCGTTTCTCCAGACCATTTGATAGGTCCTCTTGATTTCGAGGATGCTACAGTTTTAGTCCACCCTTAGATTTAGAAAAATCTAGAGGATGTTGTCCCTAGATTTTCTTTTGTACTTTTAATTTTGAAACTTTTGAAATAAGACTTTATTTGGGAAACATATTTATGATATATTTTTATTCTATTTCAAATAGATTGTAATGATAGATGGTTGTTATATTTATTTTTAGCTTTTCATATGATGAATTTATGAAATAATTATATGAAGTCTATGTATACTTCATACGTTTAAAAGTTTTAAATTTTCCGCTAAAAACAACCATATGAATGTGATGAATGCAAGATGAGGCTTGTCTGCGACCTCTAAGAGGTTAACGATGCCATTTGAGATTCCGATTCCAGAATCTGAGTCGTGAAAGTTATTATCAAGCTTGGATTTAGTCTTTATCTAGTGGAGCATGTTGCAATAGTTTTTCTTTCCCAATTCATTTCAAACATTATATTAGTGTTGTATTTGCAAGAATAAGTTTAATGCAATTATAAAATGTTTCTTTCATTCGATCAACTCTATATTATATGGTTGATTTGTGAATGTTTTTGATGTTATGTTTAAAATTTTAGAAATAAATAAGAAAACAAAAATTTCAAATGTTTGGCTAAAAATAACCTAGATGAAGTAAGATTGTTGTATGTAGGATTTTTTGCGACTTCTGAGAGGTCAACGACACCGTTCTCATCTAGGGTCTAGACTCCGATCGCGACAAAGTGTATATCAGAGAACTAGGTTTAATTCCGAGGATAATAAATTCACATAAACTACACTGAGTATTTTCTAAGTCATGGTAGTGAAGTGCACGACTATACTGAATTAGAGAATGCATTATGTGGAGGAAATTACCTCTTTCTAATGTTATTGAGCCGTCTTTAATGTCTGATTCCTTGGTGTTATGAGCATATCTACAATTAATTCTAATTTTTCAAAAAAATTAGCACAAGGAAGAGATGCAATTACTGGGGGCAACCAACTTCCTCCCCAGGCTCCACCTGCTTAATTGGAGATTCATGTTAAACCAGCAAGGTTTACAGATGGAGAAGTAAGGATAGCCCTGGTACATATGGCCCAAGCCATCACCTTACAAGCAAAGGCTATGATAGCCCAGGAAGAGAAAGAAGGTGTTCCAATAAAGAAGCCACCTGCAAGCACCAATGCTTGTAGGTTAAAGGACTTAAAGGGGATGACTGCTCCTATTTTCACCGAATCTACAACTCCGGAGGATCCTCAGGAGTTTGTGGATGATGTGCATAAGATCTTGGTTGCTATGGGGGACAAAGATAGTGAGAAATCAGAGTTGGTTTCCTATAAACTCAACAATGTTGCATAGACTTTGTGCAAGATGTGGAAAGATAGCCGAGTTTTGGGCGGAGTTTCAGTCACTTGGGAGTTTTTTTAGACAACATTTTTTGGTGAAATTCTTTTCCAGTGAGAGGATGATAGAGGCCAAGGTTGAGGAGTTCATTAACCTTAAAAAGGGATCCATGACAGTCAGGGAGTATTCCATGATGTTTTTTAAGCTTTCCAGATTTGTTACTTCACTTGGATCTAATTGTAGGGATCAATTTATTAAGTTCCTCAAAGGATTCAACGGAGATTTGGAGGACTGTCGGTCTGCGATGCTATACAATAATATGGACCTCTCCAGGTTGATGGTGCATGTCAAGTAGGTAGTGGAAAACGAATGAAGAGAGGCATTCTCTATGCTAGGAGGTTTAAGCCTCGTTATTAGGCAAGTCCTAACAATGTGGGCAAAAGGAATAACTTTGGCGTGCGTGAGAAGCCCAAATTAAAACAAAAGGGCAACAGAGTTTAGGGAACTCTAATTTTCAGAGGAGTGCAACACCTAGAGGAGGCAGACCCAAGACCAAGAAGGGCAATGGAGGTGAGATGCAGCATTCCAGAAAAAATTGTGATAAGTGTGGTCGTGCTCACATTGGAGAGTGCAGACAGGCACTAATGCCTAATTCGGTTGCGGTAATAGAGGGCACGTGGTTAAGCACTACCCATGGAAAAGAGGTCAGGCTGGAGGTAATGCTCAGCCTAGGCCTAATCCACAGGATGCAGCAGCAGCTGAATCTCCTAACAAGAACAAGTTCTACAACCTTAAGTGCAGGCAGGAGCATGAAAAGTACGCTTATGTAGTCACAGGTATGGTGCAAGTATTCTGAACATCTGTTTATGATTCAATTGATCTAGGGTCTACGTTTTCCTCTGTAACTTATTTGCTTGCTCTCACTTTTGTGATATTTCCTGAAGTGTTTCATGATTATATATTGGTTATACACCTTAAGGAGAGAATGTAAGAACTTGTAGAGTATACAAAGATTGCCCAATAGTTTTTTGTGGTAAGAGTATGTGTGCAGACTTGGTTGTGTTACAAATGCATGAATTTGATATTATTAATGGTATGGACTAGCTTCATAGTTGTTATGCTTGCATTGATTGTCGTAATATCGTTGTGAGATTTCATTTCCCTAATGAAGAAGAGCTAGTTTGGGAGGGGTACAACTCGAGTCATCCTAATTCCTTAATTTCAAATCTTAAATAAAAATAAATGATGTCTAAGGAGTTATTGTGTAATCTTGTCAGTGTTAATGATTTAGATCATGAAATTCCTTCCATAAACTTATTGTCTGTATTGAATGAGTTATATGATGTATCCTTAGAGGTTGAATTTTGTGTCGACTTAGAAGCCGATACTAAAAAAATTTTTAATTCCTCCTTACAGAATGGCTCAAGAGGAACTCAAAGACTTGAAGCTGCACTAAAATGATCTCACTTGTAAGGGTTTCATTCAGCCGAGCATATCCCGTTAGGGTGCTCAAGTGTTGTTTGTGGAAAAAAAAGGATGGAACCCTTAAATGTGTATCGATTATCAGCAGCTCAACAAAGTCACTATCAAGAATAAGTGTCAACTTTCCACAATAGATGACTTGTTCGACAAACTCCAATTTTCTAGTTTCTTCTCGAAGATTAATTTTCCTTCAGGGTACAATTAGCTCAGGGTTAGGGATTGAGATATCCCAAACACAGCCTTTCGTACCCATTGTGGTAACTATGATTTTGTAGTTATATCATTTGGTTTCATAAATGCACCTGCTTCATTTATGGCTCTCATGAACAGGGTCTTCCATGAATAACTTGATTATTTCGTCATAGTATTCATTGATGACATTCTCATCTACTCTAAGCCAAAAGAGAGCATTAACAACATTTGAGACTATCCTTGCTGGTGTTTAGACAACATTAGTTGTATGCCAAATTCAGCAAGTGCAAATTCTGGCTTTCATCAGTGACCTTCCAAGGTCATGTTGCATCCGGAAAAGTTGTTGAGATAGATCCAAGGAAGACTGAAGCTGTTAAGAATTGGCCAAAACCTCTTAATCCCACAGACATTCATAGATTCTTGTGATAGGCTGGTTATTATCGAAGTTTTGTGGAGGGTTTTTCTTCCATTGCTGCCTCACTGCCAACTTTGACTAAGAAGAAGGACAATTTGAATGAATGAAGGCTTGTGAGAAGAGTTTCCAGTAGCTGAAGGATTGACTCACTTCAACCCGGTGCTTACTTTGCCTTAGTATGGTGAGAATTACACTGTGTATTGTTATGCATCTAGGGTTTGTTTGGTTTGTGTTCTTATGCAGGGTGGTAAAGTGATAGCTTATGCATCCAGATAGCTTAAGGTCCATGAAAAAAATTATCCCACTCAATACATGGAGTTGGCAGCTGTGGTGTTTGCAATGAATTTGTGGAGGCACTACTTGTATGGGGTGCATTAGGATGTGTTCACATACCACAAGAGTCTCCAATACGTGTTCACACAAATAGAGTTTAATCTACGTCAGCGGAGATGGTTGGAGCAGTTGAAGGACTATTAGTTGAATGTTTACTACCATCCCCGTAAAGCTAATGTTGTAGCTAATGATTTGAGTTTGAGCATGGGAATTACAACCCATATTGAGGATGGGAAGAAGGATTTTGGGAAATATATACATAGACTGGCCAGACTGGGTGTACGATTAGCTTACTCTACTAGTGGCGGTGTTTCAATTCATCCTAGTTCTAAATAATCCTTACTTGTTGAAGTCAAGAAGGGTCAACATCTTGTTCCGGTGCTGATGGAGATGAAGGACTCAATATTGGTTAAGATTAATGAGTTTTTTTCTTTTGGAGATGACGACATACTTGGGTACCAGGACAGGCTATGTTTATAAGATTTTGATCATATGCGAAAAAGAATCATTGTACAGGTCATGGTTCTAGATATTCTATACATCCAGGTTCAACCAACATGTATCATGACCTTAACAAGATATATTGGTGGGATGGAATGAAGAAGGATATTGTAGAATATGTGGTCAAATGTCCTAATTGTTAACATGTTAAGGCAGAACATATTAATCCTGCCGTTTTTAATCAAATTATTGAGGTTTTGACTTGGAAATGGGAGGCCATTAATATGGACTTCGTGGTTGTTCTTCCGAAGACTAGGAGACACCATGACTCCATATGGGTTATTTTTGAAAGGATGACTATGTCTACCCACTTTATTCCTTTGAAGCCTACTTACAGAGCTGAGGGTTATGCCAGACTGTACATTGATGAGATTGTGACATGGCATGGGATTCCTTTGTCTATCATTTTAGATAGAGGAGCTCAATTCACATCACATTTCTGGAGATCGTTCTAGAAGTGCTTAGGCACACAGGTGAAGCTTAGTACTTCCTTTCATCTTCAGACTGATAGGAAGGCAAAGCGCAACATCAGAGATTGGAGGATAAATTGAGGGCATGTGTGATTGACTTCAGGAGTACCTGGGATGACCATCTGCCTTAAATAGATTTCTCATATAATTATAGCTATCACTCATGCATTAGGTTGGCACCATTTGAGGTATTGTATGGTAGGAGATATAGGTCTCTAGTTTGGTTGTTCGAGGTTGGAGAGTCATATATCTTGGATCCATAGATCATTCATGAGGCCTTATAGAAGATCAGGGTAATGAGGGATAGGTTGGCTACTTCTTACAGTAGGCAAAAGTTTTATGCAGACAATAGAAAACGACCCTTAGAGTTAGATGTTGGTGACAAGGTCTCTTTGAAAATTTCACCTATGAACGTGGTGATGAGGTTTGGCAGGAAGGGATGTTGAGTCCGAGGTATGTTGGGCCATTTGAGATCCTACAGTGTGTGGGTGACGCGACCTATGAGTTGGCATTGCCTGCAGAACTAGCTTCTATTCATCCATCTTTCATGTCTCTATGTCAAAGAATACCTAGGTGATCCAGCATTGATTCTACCTGGTGAAGGTTTGGGGGTTGATGAAAATTTGTCCAATGAGGATGTATTTCTTGAGATTTAAGACAGACAGGTCAAGCGGTGAGGAACAAGGAGATTTCCACAGTGAAGGTATTGTGGAAGAATCATCTTGTTGAGGGTGCTACGTGGGAGGCCTAGGCTGATATTAGATCCTTCTACCCCCATCCTTTAGGCTCTAGAGGTTAGACTTCCTTCTTTTAAGTCTAAGTTTCCTGATCTCTCCATTCTTTATTGTTATTGCTTGATTGTGTATAGTAAGAATATTTTTATGGGATTAGCATTACGCGAAATAGTTAGTAGTGTCACTCGGGGACGTATGTTACTGGGGGGGGATAATGTAACAACCCTAAAAATGGATACGCTAAATAATGCTTAATGTGCCTAGAATGGCTACGATTAAATCGGGTTTACCCGGATTGATGCGCATAGAACCAAACCTCTGAACCGTTACGACAGTTAATCAAACTTACTTGGGAAATTTGTTGATCTAGGAAAGGTTGGGTCCATCCACGTAGGGAACCCAATTATTAAGATTTACTCATAGGAGTCTTTACCAAACTTAAATAGGGGAAATCTTATATTTGGAGGGTCTAGGGGTAAATTGGTCTTTTTCAAAGACAAGGATAGTATTGTAATTACACTAAACATATAATTAATTATTTAATTTACACGGTGGAGGGGAATTTTGGGGAAAGAGGGCCAAAAATTGCCACTTAGACTGAAGTCTTGCTCTACCCAGGTTCGAACCTACATGGAAGCGATGATTTAAATTGTTTTTTTACTTAAGTTGGTAAATTAATGTAATTCGTTAATATTTATAATTTATTGGTTGATTTAAAGTAAAATGGAAAACAGATTTTTACCATTTAATAAAACCTTATTTGACTAAGTCCTCAACTAGATTTCCAAGCCTAAGAAAACTCTCAACTCTGAAGCTCATGTCTCTATCACGTCTCTATCATTTTATTTCATGTTGTCTCTGCCAAAATAACGTACAACAACAGAAATTTTACAAAATTTCTTCACACTTGAAGAACATATAACGAAAAAATAAAATCAAACGGTAAGCAAAGTACAGTAAGAAAAGGGAGGGTTTTCCGTAGAATGTTTGGTGTTGAAACTTTGTTTTGGACGTGAGTGTTGGAGAATGTTTGGGTAGCAACTTGAAGGTTTGAACGTCATAAAAGGTATGGGTTCTCTTATCTATTGGTTCCTTTCCCAATAGACCCCTTAAGGTTCAGTATATTCCGTCCGAAAACTAGGGTTGTTTCCCCGATGCATGTCCCTGTCACTAGTTCCCATTGAATCTTAGGTTTGTTATGCTTGCTTGTAGAAAAATAGGATAAAACATGTTTTCGTGATACTCATATTTTTATATGTATGTTCGGAATTATGTGACTTATGTCTATGTTCTCTAAAAATGTGACTATGAGCGTTTGGGTGTATTGTCATGGATATTGGTAACGGTGTAGGAATTTAAATGGCATTTCAGTTCTTTGTATTTCATGTACACATGTTTATGTAAATCGTCGCTTTCATATAAGATGAAATGTGGCTGATTTGAGTGAAAATCTCTTGTCTAAACGAAACTATGAAAACACAACTAAAACGTTCTAAATGCACTATGAAATTCCCCTAAGTACTATAGAATATTGGAATGGAAAAGAAGCTGAAAATGTAACTCAAATTTCAAGCACCTTGTTGATTAATTTCATCCAATTCATGTTGTTTAAAATGTCATGAAAAGCGAAGAAAAACAAGTGAGGTCACTGAGGTTCGAACCTGTGACCTCACCATGAAAAAAGTTGTGGAAATAAAGAAGTAAAAAACAATGTGGTACGGGGGAACCAGACCATGCTCCTGGCTGAAAAATAAAGTATGAAAATAAGAAATGAGAGGAGTGGGATTCGAACCCACAACCTCTCGGTCAAGCTTAGGGAAAAAATGAAAAGAATAAGAAATGAGTGGAGTGGGATTAGAACCCACAACCTCTCGGTCAAGCTTAAGGAAAAAATGAAAAGAAAATAAGTGTGAGTCATGGGAATAGAACTGACAAACTCCAAGAAGAAAAGGAGAATTAAAAGAAAAATAAAGTGAGTATGTGGGAGTTTGATCCCATAACATCATTGTAAACTTTATAAAGTCATGGGAAAAGAAATTAAAATAAAAGGGGCTGTGGGGGATCAATCCCACAACCTCTCGGTCATGAAATAAATAATATAAAGAAATAAAATTAAAAGAAAATGAAGGCATTGTTGTCCAAGGGATTCGAAAGTGGTTTTCCTTGCCCAAGAATAATGTTACCTACATAGATCGGAATATGATCTTTTCTTACATACAATATGAATAAGTCTTGTACCACATAATATGTATAGACCATTAAGTCTAGCATACGTTTTAAGTAGGTGAATCTAAGATGTATGTAATGAATTGATGATATGAACAATGAAATGATGATACCCTAGAAGAGTTAAGTACGAGTGTGAAACACAATAAATGGCCAAGTGCATTGGCATATTATGACATGAACATTGAAGTATAAAGGGATGACTAATTATGAAGAGCAAATATGCTAATACTAATGATTGAGGTGACAACATGATATGATGCTAATGTAAAAGATGAGAGAAATCTTAAATTAGCCTAAGTAAATGTTACAAAAACGTACTCACTTATGAGAATATAAAGTTAATTTAAAGGGTAGTCTCTATGAACACTCTAATAAAAGTATTGAGATTAGCACACTCAATACAAATGATGAGATGAGAAATCATCTATTGATGTATGGTTTAATGTAATGGAACTTTACACTGACCACCAATTGACTAGCAATGAGCGGTGATGCCTTCTTTCGGGAAGGGAAGAGATTCACGTAACTCTCATGAGATTAGAATGTCTGGCATTGCTAGGTGTGGGTCTTCTTAGATCTCTTAATCTTCGATCATATACTGCCAACATAGGGATCTGGGAGGGTTCAATTCCGATGTATGGTAGCATGTTTTGGGTCACTTTGGGCGGTGATTCCACATCATTTTGGTGTGGGGGAGACATTGTATTTCATGATGCTCCCATGATCTATGTCGGTTAAAGTTAAAGTTCCCAATAAATGAATGAGGCTAGCCACAAATGATGCACATAATGAAATGAATGATACTAAAGATGTTTGGATAGCATGATCGAGAGGTAAGCTAGACTTAAGTAATGACACTAGGTCTTTCTTAATCATTGTACAATGAACCCGATGAATGTCTTAAACTACATGTTAGGTATAACTTGTGTCTACGTTATCTTATGACTGTATGAAGTGAAGTTCATTTGAATGAATGAAGCAGACTATGTGTTGGATAAAGAAAGCTCCCTAGTTGAGGTCCCGTACGTTGAGCCCTCATTTTTTGAAAATCTTGATTCCAAGTCCATTATCAAAAAGACTCATAGCGTATGAATGAATGATATGAAAGATATTATGTGCTAGACGCAATATGTTGTGTATTATATGCAATCTAATATATTCAATGTATAAGACGTTATGTATTGTGTGCAATATGGTACCTACGATGATGCATGTAACTCTCATCGCATGACTTTCCTAATCAAAATTTTCAAGTCCACTGACTTTCCTAATAAAAATTTGGTAGGTCCACTAACTTTCCTAATCCAAATTTTGAAAGTCTATAGATATGACTTTCTGTAATTCATGTTGTTTGGAAAGAACTATTCTTACTCATGCATGTCCTTGGTGTGTGTTTGAATATACCTATAGTTAGTACAAGTGTGTACTAATCCCATACAACTCTATATTTTTAGGTATTGGCACAGGTGGGTGCTAGAGATTATGGGTTGACGTTGCAACTATCCGGACGTCTTCATCCGGACTTGGTAGGACCTCATGCGTTCGAGGATGTCTATCATTATTATCTAGCTTAGATGTAGTCTTTAGCTAGTGGGGCATGTTTTATTAGTGTTTATTTCCACTTTCATTTCAGACCTTGTATTGGTGCCGTTCTGGGAAGAATACATTTAATACAATTAGGAACTGTTTCTTTCATTCGTTCATCTCTATATTAGATGGTTGATTTGTGAACGCAAATGATGTTAAGTTTAAAATGTTAAGAATGAAATAAGAAAACAAAAAGTTAAAAGTTTCGTCTAAAATTAACCAATATAAAGTATGAATAACGTATGTAGGCTTGTCTGTGACCTCTGAGATGTCAATAATGCCGGTCTCGTCTGAGGTTTAGATTGCGATCGTGAAAGAAATTCTCCCCACATTCTAACCTGAACCTAGAAAGTTTATTTGAATATTTTAGGGTATATTTTGTTTATTAAAAACGTGAATATCCCATACCCAATCCTCCATTCAAAATCAAACCTCTCTCTATAAACATATTCTCTATAGCACTTCCATTAATGGTGAATCTCAAGAATAGTTTGGAACTTGGATTTCCATGGATACTTCATCAAAATTAAGAGGTTTTCATCTAAATAAAATTATTGTCATACTTCATCTATAAGTAAGCTTTAACATGGCGAGTTAATGTCACGTCTGTTTCCCCCCTAGAAGTAACCGGCATCATCGTCCTCTTTGAAGACTAAGACAAGCCTTTTAGATGACATCATTAAATTCATATGTCAAAAACCTAGAAAAACATAAAATTTTTCATTATTTCTACTTAGAGTTCTACATAGACCTCTACATACACACACACACACACATATACAAATTCTCTCTTCTCAATCTTTTTTTTATTGTACTTCTTGATCTTCATTTTGTGGAGGGTTGAGTTATCATATGCTTTTAGAAGAAACTCATCCAGTTCATTCAACCCATTAAGTCACAGTTCCATTACTTCATTCTAATTTATCTTCAGTTATTTCATCGCCCTATTGACGTTGTTCTCTAACTCAACCGACAAGGGACAAGACTTCCCATATACAAGTCGATGTGGAGATATACCTATGGAAGTCTTGTATCCAGTCTGGTAAGCCCAAAGAGCATCATCAAGACTCATTGACCAATCCGTTCTATTAGCATTCACCATTTTTGACAGGATCTGCTTGATTTCTTTGTTGGACACCTGAAGTTTCCCACTAGTTTATGGATGGTATGATGTGGCTACATTGTGGCGAACAACAGTCATTTGAATAACTTGTTGGAAAGGTTGGACCCCCCCCATCAGTAATAATGGCCTTAAGTGTCCAAAATCTTGTAAAGATGTTCTTTTTCAAGAACGGAGTAACACTCTTTCCTTCATCATTAGCAAGTTCTATCGCTTCCACACATTTTAACACGTAATCCATCGCCACAATAATATGTTTCATCCAATTAGTACACATAAATGGGCACATAAAATCAATGCCCCATACATCAAACAATTAAATTACTATAATGGGATTCAAAAGGAGCTCTTTCCTCTTCGAAATACCTCCTTCTCTTTTGCACCTATGACATGACTTGAAGAACTAATGAGCATATTGGTGGATGGTTGGCAGTTAGTACCCACACTGCAAAATCTTATGGGCAGTTCGGATACAACTATGATTCCCATCCACAGGCAAGGAATGGCATGCCTCCATAAAACTTAGCATCTCAACTTCCGTCATAAAACGGCAAAAAATCCCATTATCACAACTCTAGTATAATTAAGGCTCATCCTAAAAGAACTTTTTCACATCATGCGTGAACATTTTTTGTGATGAAAGGACAAGTCAGATTGGACTATATCACTAGGCAGATAATTTTCAAAATAGGTGACCATTGAATAAAATCATGAGAAGTGGCCAATACATGCTCATTAGGGAATTTATCATCAATTTCAACCTTTTCACCCAACTCTTCTAATCTAGACAAGTGATCCGCAACTTGATTTTCTATCCCTTTTCTATCTTTAACCTCAAAATCAAAAACATGTAATTGTAGCACCAATCTAATCAACCTTGGTTTTGCATCCTTCATTTCCATCAAATATCCCAATGCGGAATGGTCAGTATGCACTATAAATCTCGTGCCATGAAAATAGGCGTTAATTTTTTCGAAAGAAAATATCACTGCCAAGAGATCTTGTTCAGTCACTGTGTAGTTCTTTTGTTTTTCATTTAGGGCCTTACTAGTAAAATAAATCTGGTGAAGGATTTTTTCCCTTCTTTCTCCCAACACCACACCAAAAGCAACCCCACTAGAATCACACATCACCTCAAATGGCTTACTCCAACACGGGGAAATAATTATGGGCGAATAGACTAAATTCTCCTGCAACTCTCCAAATGCCTTAATACAAGATTCATCAAAATAAAATTTACATTCGTTCTCAAGTTACTTGCACAAAGGATGTGCAATTTTTGAGAAACCTTAATTTATCTCCTATAGAAAGTTGCATGCCAAAGAAATCTTCTCCAACCCTTATAAAGATGGGTAGAGGAAGTCTCTCAATAACCTCTACTTTTTCCACATGAGCCTGTATCCCCTTCTCTGAGATGCGATGGCCCAATACAATACCCTCTTTCACTATGAAGTGACATTTTTTTCAAATTTTGCACAATGTCGCAATTTTCACATCTTGTGAGAACTTCGGCCAAGTGACCCAAACAACTATCAAAAGAGTCTCCCACAACTGAAAAATAATCCATAAACACCTCAATAGTGTCCTCAACCATATCAGAGAATATCGACATCATAAAACTCTAAAAAGTAGCCGGTGCATTACACAACCCAAAAGGTATCCTCTAGAATGCAAAAGTCCAAGACGGGCAAGTAAAGGCAGTTTTATCTTTATTATCTGGTGCAACAGATATTTAATTGTAACCCGAATAACCAGCAAAAAAATAGTACCATCCTTTTCTCTGGATCCTATGTTGAAATGGTCCTTATCAGTCGATGCATTCAACTTATGATAATCCATTCATACTCTACATCCGGTCACCGGCCTCATTTGAACAAGCTCATTCTTCTTATTATGAACCATTTTCATTGCTATGTTTTTTTGCACAAATAGAATAGGGCATACCCTACTACTATCTGCGATGGGATATATGACTACGATTTCAAACCAATTGTAATCTTCATCTCAACTACCTCTTGCATAGGTGGATTTAAAAGACTTTGGTGCTCAATACTTGCCTTATGATCGGGCATGAGTTGATTTTTTTTTGGATAAATACCGGGTTTTATCCCAAAAATGTTCGTAGTAGTCAAACCAATGTCTCGTTTGAACATCTTTGACACTTCTACCAGACACTTTAGTAGTTGCACATTAAATCTGATGCAATGATTACCGGCAGAGTGTCATTGCTTCCCAAGAATCATACCTCATATGAGGTGGTAGAGCCTTAAGCTCTAATTTTTCGGCCTTCTTAATAGATGGTTTTGCGGGTTGGTACTCTTGATGCTTCATATCTAACTCCGATTTCATTGGTTTGAACAAAAAATCACCTTCATTAGGTGCCGCAAACAACAAACCATACTCTTAAATACCATCACTCTCAAAATTAATGATAACTGCCAGTAGTTCCTCAACACCACGAAGATATTTGATTTGTACCTCAGACGTACTCTCAACCCTGTATGATATATTAAATACCATTTGGATCTCACCAATTTAACCGAATCATTATCTGCCATTTTTCCATGTCAACAAGGGCGCATCCGATAATAAGGAACGGCCTATAAAGAATGATAGGCACCTCAAAAATCAAACTTACTAGTCAAAATCACAAAATCGGCAATAAATATAAATGAGTCCACTTTCACTAACACATCATGGAGTATTCCAATAAGCCTCTTCACTTTTTGATCGGCAATCAATTTCGTATAGTAGTGTGCTTTGGGTCACCATAAACAAATTTCTTGTAAATAGAGAGATGCATGAGACTTATTCTTACACCTTGATCACATAGTGTTTTAGAAAAGTGTAAAAAAGCGATTGTACATGGAATACTGAAAGCGCTCAGATATTTTTTGTTTTGCACAGGAGACATTGTAGTAATTGCACTACAATGTTTCATTCGGTCATCATCCTAAAAATTTACCGATCTCTTCTTTGTAACCATGTTTTTCATTAATTTTGCATAATCACGCCTTTGGTCAAGAGCTATTATCAAAGGGACATTGATGGAAAACTGTTTCAACATAGTAATAAAATGTATGTGTGTACCATCCTCTGTCTTCTTCACGAATCTTTAAGGAAATGGTGGTGGTGGTCTAGGAACAACGATCACCTTTTGGGGTATCTCTTCCTTTTTCACCGGTTTATCTACCAACTCACCACTAACTTCCACTATCTCATTATGTTTTCTAACCTTATCTTCTAAGCAAGACATCATAGGTGGATCGGTGGGTTGCTTACCAACTAGAGTAGTGACTGTCATGCAATGTCTATAATTTCTTTTTAATTTTGGACAATATTGCATGGAAGAGTACCTAGTTGACGTGGGTTCACTGTAGTAGCCAGTTGGGCCATTTAAAACTCAAGATACTTGATTGAGATTGCATGTGCATCAACCTTTTTCCCAATATTAGCCAAATCACGTCTCAACTCTTTGGTGTGCTCATCACTAGCATCACACTTCATCATCATCTTTCGCAACATATCTTCTACTTTCGTCATACTACCTCCACCATCAATAGCAGCAACTTGCCATTTTTGAGGCGGAATACAAGGCGTACTTCTATCGTTTCATTTACCATAGTTCCCTGGTTGAAGTTGTTTGCGTGGTTGTAGTTTCCATCTCGTACATAATGGACCTCTCTTTTGTAATTCCCATAGTTCCAACCATTATTTCATTAACCTTGGCGCAAATTATCCTAATTGGAGTCGTGGACGTTCGGTCGAAAACCTCTTGCCTTCTCATTCACTCCATAATAATCCTCTTCATAGTAGTACTCATCTACTGGCAGCGGTCATTTATTCAAATAATTTACTGCATTTACTTTCTTTGCACCCCATGTGACATGTCTCAATACAAATTTTAGCTCAATTCTCATTTTAGGCATCTTTTCACAAATCTCATCTACGGCCGCGTCTTGCATACTTGAACTGCAAAGGTATTTATCTTAGTGTCAGACTTGCTAGTACTCCAAGTCTTATTGTTGGGAGTGATCTTCTGCAACTTCTCCAGGATCTCTGCATATGTGCAATCACCATATTAACCACTCGCAACAGTATCAAGCACTACCTTATTATCATCATCATTCCTCTAATAGAAGTAATCTTTCAACGACTCATCATCAATGCATTTTTTGGGACACTTCTTACGAATGCAATGAATCTATCTCAAGATCTACTCACCTACTCCTTAGGAAATGCGACAAAGTTTTTCACTCATTCTTTGTGGTTGAGATTTTTAGACACTAGGTAGTATCGTGCTAGGAACATATCCCGGAACTTGTCTGAAGTATAGATTAAATTATACGGAAAGTTAGTGAACCATATAATGCCTTCTCCCATCAGTGAGAGAGGGAACACCTTTAATCCGATGACATCCATGTACAAGTCCTGTCTCCCTACATATTTATAACAAATCTACCTTAGTTTAGCGATGTAAGAATGTGAATCCTCAAATGGTAGCCCAGAAAATAAACCTCTAGCATTGAACAACTGCATCAAGCTACTAGTAAGCACTAATGTGTGACCCTGTTGTAGAGGAGGTAGAACAAGAGGCCCATCAGATTCAGTGATGTTAATGTTTCCCATATATAACTCTTGAGGGCGTGGTTGTTAGTATCAACCGGCGAAGAAAGTTGATGGTTGATCTCATCATCTACATTTGCGGGATTCTTTTGATCATACATGCTGCGGAGTGTCTGCTTAAGTTCAGTATTGAATGGTACGATTGGTTCTCCTAGTGTACATGTACTTGGCATACTCTAGAGATAGACCTGAAGCAAATCAAAAACAAAAGAAAAAAGTAAAATTAGATAATTATTGACTTCAATTCAGTAATTGATATTAAAGTTAACCTAAAAGACACTTTCCACGGAACTAGAGCAAAAATTTGATACGCTCAAATTAACTTTACCTAATAATTATAAGCGGTCGTATCAATTAAAGACCCCAACTATTCGGTTGGGGTGGATCCCATGAGGACAATGACTTAGACTTAACTTTAATGTACGATTACCTCTATTTAGTCAAGTACTTTTAGAAAACTACTAATTAAAAGGTGATTTTTGTCAAATAAAAGTGTTGCAATGTTTTGAAATTAAACAAGTAGCAAGAGTGATTTATTGGTATTTATAAGGATTTGAGCGAAACTAGGATGTAAGTGTTCCCCATAGGATCATAAAGCCATAATACTAGCTTATAACAATTCTTCCCTAATATTTTTTATGCAAAGTTATAAGTTATGTATCTCTGAATCCTTGGTACAATATTTAGACAATTTCACCCCGTACATTTGTACGGATACGTGTGTTTAAGCTACTAACCCTTACCATACTTTGACAAATTTTAATAAAATCCAAAAATTTAACTTGAAATCACAGAATTATATTCAACACCAAATCTGGAAATTTGATGTAATTGCCAAAACAAATCTCCAAGAACAAAAATATGAAATTATTAAAAAACTCTAACCCCAAAAATGAGCTTTTTCACCCTATTTATAATAAAAATAGTCCTAAATTAAAAGGAGTTAAAATAAAGAAAGTTTGGCCAAAACACGACATCAATCAACGACCCCCACATATGGTCTGCCGATGAAATGATGGACCGTCCACTGCGTCCGTTGGTCCACACTTAGCATATTTTTTTCAATTTCCATGTTGCATCTTCTCTGATCTAATTGACGGACAAACAACACAAGCAGTCGGTTCATCTATGGTCCGTTGATGCTTCTTGTCGTTCCATACTTAGCTTTTTCTTTAACACAGTGTTTGGAGGCATTCTCTGATCCAATCGACGTTTTTCCTGGACAATTCGTCGACCCTTCTATAGGCCAACAATTAGATGAAATTCCGAGAGATTCTTCCAGATTCATGAACCTTCAATCAATAGTCACCACCTACGTTTCATCGATGGGACGACGGTCTATCAATTGCTTCATGACTCAATTCTACGCTCATTCTTCACAGGCTTCTGCATTTCCATTTTGTACAACTTTCTAAAAAAAAACAAAGACAAACCATATCAAAATTACTACAAATAGCATTTAGACACACACCAGTCTTAAACAAAAAATCATTGAAAATACCCTGAAACCATGGTACATCGTAAGCTAGAGTCCCTTTTTGAATGTGTTTATTAATTATCATCGTTTTTTGGGTCATATGGTCTAAACCTTGTATAAACATCATCATCATCGTATCTTAATAGGAATTGTATATCTATCATCCTTTCATTACAATTCATAAAGGTGAGGTTAGCACATTAATATCTTCATATCATGATAAGGAACATAGGTAAATCATTCACCCTTCTTATGACATAGACATCTTAAGACAACACTTCACAGTCATAAAAATACATTTAAATTCAACATCATAACTCCCTTTTTATCCTAATACTAGGCATACTCCAATACAACATCATCACTTAATCACAATTAACAACAATTTGAAGTAAAGGATAGGAATAATAATACTTAACAAGTCTCCTTAATTGTTCATCATCAAAGTCTTAGCATAAACCCTCAATCTAAGCCTATTTTAGTATACATCATCAGAAGTCAACCACCAACATGATAACAAGGCTAGAGGAATCAGTAAAGAAAGATTCAATACTAATTTATAGCTTAACACAAATATATTAAGGTCAATTCACAATATAATTTATAACCTAAATCATCATAAAAAGAACTACCATGAAAGAATACAAATCACCCTAAATTGTTCATGATTAGTATAACAACATCGTTTAGTAGTAATTCAACGAATAACGAAGTCAATTGAACCAATATAACCTTATTCACATAAAAATCATAACCTATTGTTAAGGGTTAAGGGTCGTCTTCTACAAACTAGATCAAACTATCAAGATATATAATAATTAAGTTAGAATAAATGTTAATGAATACATAATATCCAAAATAAATAATAAACTAATCATTCCTAACATAAATATCTAGATTTGGAATGAACCAAATGGAAACTCAACTTTTCAAAATACTTTGAAGGAACCCTTTATGGAAAGAGGTCTCAAAGGTGATTAGATCCCATACCTTAATAATTATGAAGATTAATGGAGAAGTTAGTCCCTTTACAGGCGTCAAATCCTCCCCTAGATTTGTTAGTCCCTTTACAGGCGTCAAATCCTCCCCTAGATTTGTCTTTAATGGTGTTTTCCACTTGAGATAGAAAGAAGATAGTTTTGTTTTATGAGTTATGATTAGTCTAATGAGGTTGGAGTCTTTATATGGTGTTTTAGTTAACTTAATTACGCTTCCCTGAACCCCTAAATAATGACAAAACCTCTAAAAAAATTATTTAGGACATAGTTAAAACGTACAAAAAATTCGACCCTCATAGACAACACCAGGATCAATGGATCGTTGGTCAATCGACGGACAACCCCCCTTCCTATCTACACATTTATCTTTTTTGCCAGAGACTTTCCAAATAAGTTCCTTCAGGGATTTTTCTATGTATTGGTCGAAGGATGGCATCTACGGCCTATTAATGCACACACGTTTGTCGATCGCCTTTCGTGGGTGCACACTGCCCAGCAAGTGTTTAACTCCAAACGAGAGTGTCATACTCAAGGTCCCTTTGTTTGTCCTTGTAGAGTCATACCTATATGTATAGAATATGAATCAACTTAAACACATGTTAGACACCCTTCAACCAATTTTCATCATTTTCCGAATTCTAAAAGCTAGTTAAATAGGCCTAAGGCGCACTAGTACTTATTTGAAATAGTTTTCGGACGTCATGGACGTTCTGCGATGTTTTGGTTTCTTGATTTCGTTAATGACATTTATTCATAAAAATGGAGCTTTAAACAGTGTGTAGACCTTATGATAATTATCTTAGGCTCTAGAAGAGATCTCGGGTTTCCGAAGTGTTAAAGTTAATCTCAATGTTTTCAAATAGGAAATAAGCTCAAACTTCTTCTTCTTCTATATAGCCATGGTTTCTTCCTAATAAGGTTTTTAAAGTCTTAATGTTGATGAATTGAATACAATGTATTAGTGTTAACGTTATTTTCATTCCAATTGCATGATGAACCCACGTCCCTTTCCAAACTCAATTTATTCCTTGGATAGGCATTGTGATCATGGCTTGTTCTAATAAAATTTTGATTCCATTATGTGTAATTGCTTATTTCTACTGTTATTCACGTGTAATAATGATTAATTGAAGATGAAGGATCCATGTGGATAAATGTATGAATATTTGAATATGACTAGGCTATGTCTTTATGTTTTATAGTGATTAAGTTAATATTATAGATTTATTGTGGGTATAAACCCTTGATTAACAAATTAAAGAAGGCTTACATGAATTGATCTAGGTTCTTCTAGTCTATGGATTGATAATGTTATGTACAGGATGTAATCTAAGTTCTAGATTATATGATGCATGATTTAGACTTGATTTATATATATTTATCTACTGCCATAGATTGACACTACTAATGAATTATGATTTATGATACATGAAAGGGAAATTGATTAATGGTCAAATAAAGTTTCTAAGAGAGTCCTTTATGTGAAACCGTAAACCTAGTGGTATGGTTCTTATACTTGAAGCAGAAAGTCGTAAATATATCCTTCTTATATGAATGGTGGACTTAAGGTATGTTGGGTATAACGTAGTGAAATCATCCTTTGGAAAGTCATTAATCTATCATCTTCGCCATTGAAAGACAGCCCCTGGGGACCTCTTTGGTAGGGTGGAGGTTATTGGGTTATGAAGTTGATATGGAACACCTTCATGTGATCCTTAATGTGAATTACTGTATTAGAACAAAGGATAGAACCAAGTGACTATAGTAAGGGAAGTATCTCTAGTTAAAAATGATGCTAGAGTGCAAAGAAACTCTTCCTATTACTTAATCATGTGTCTACATGGGTTGTGTCCAAGTTCTACCATTGACAAGTACAACACCTTTCATCAGAGTAGGTTACAACTCCAAATTCCATGTTTTTCCTACCATGGTCTATGTGAGCTGTTGACCATTCTCATCATATGGGATACCTAGTATGAAGTTGAGGTGGTTGTATTGGACGCTATGTCGACATTGCACAATAGGCTTTGATGATGTTAGTAAGAGTCCCTAGGTCTTCGGCAAGACCATTAGTTGAATGCCCTCTATGTGATGAATGTCGCTTACTAAACTAATGGAGTAATGACTTCTGTTTTGAAACATGTGTGTGAATGAGTACCAAATCTAGAATGACTTTACGGATTTACTAGTTAAAGTGTGAGGGGAAATAAAGGATGATCTCTTCATGTATTAACCTAGGGAAATCTTGAGAATGACTCTAGCTAGGAATGTTGAGTTAATAAGTAGCCATGATCGAATATTAGGAAGTCTTAAGGATTATTTAGGTAATCTTGAAGAGGGTGTATGAGATTCCTCTTCAATAAGTACTTCAATAAGACTTTTGATAACTTTAGTGAGGTGAATGTCCTTTCATATATGTTATGTGTTTTGGGTATATTGTAAGTGTACATATCTCATTATAGGCTTGAGGATAATTTAGGTTTTCCTCTAATGGGTGTATGGGCGGTCTCTCTTTGCCTTACTTAAGTGAATATTAGGATAGCTTTTAGTGAGAGGATTCTATATTAGAAAGTGTTCAATGAGAAGTTGAAGAACTTCAATGTAATTGCATATTTGAAAGTGTTAAATGAAAAGTTGAAGAACTTGAATTTCACATGGAAGCAATTTACTTCAACAGTGAATTAACTTACCCAAATGTTACTCCTAAAATGTTATAAATTGCTTACTTGTTATACTATATTTTCTAAGGTGTTAAATGTTTTTATTTTGTTTAAACTATGACGTTTTAATCAAAATGAGTGTATTTTAATTGAATGTTTGTTATAATAATTTTTATGCATTAAGCCACATGTAATAAACAACAATTAATAGAAAAAATAATGGAAAAAATAACTGAAAAAGAACAAGAATTACAACATAGAAAAACAAGGTTAGAAGAAAATATATTAGCAGAAGTATGTAATAAATCAATACTAGCACAAAGAAAAGCTATATTAATGTTAGAATTAGAAATAGATTATCTTGAATATGACTCACAACATAATATAATATATAGATTATAATGAACAAAGAAGAATTTGCAGTAGACGAAAAAATATATGAAAATCAAGATGGAATGATAATAAAAATAGTATTTTCAAATTTAGGAAGGAGATATAAGAAAATAGGAAATAACTTATATTTAATGCTAGAAAAAGAAACAGCAAAATTAGAAGATAGTCTAACAGCTATGGTAAGAATAACAAAAGAAAATGAAGAAATAGACAAAGCAAGAGAAATTGAAAAAATAAAAACGCAAGCAAAGCAAGAAGTACAACATTTAGAAGAAATAAAAAATACAAGAATAAGTGAATTAGAAAAAGAATTAGCTAGGTTAAAATTATTATATGAAAATAAATAAAAAGAAAAAGAAAAAAATAAAGAGCTTGAATTAACAAATGAAATAAAAGAAATGGAACAAAAATTAAATGAAGATCTAAATGAAGATATTGAAGTAAATGAAATAGATGAAAATGAAAATGACCAACAATCAGAAATAAGCGACATAAGTGAAACATATACAGAAATTTTAGAACAGATAAATAAACCGAAAAAATTAGAAATAAACGTAGGAGATATGGATAGGCCTAGTACGTCAAGAGTTAAAACCCCAGATAATAGTCCCAGAAATAGTCCTAGAGTTAGTCCTAGGAGGACACCACCAACTTATTACACAGAAAGTTATCAACAATCAGATAGAAATAATGCGATATGGAACAGTAGACTAAATAGAAATTGGACACCTAAACCAGCAAATGAACAATACAATTTCTTAGAATTAGATTGTGTCACAGATATAAATAAAGCAATATTATTATGGATAGGAAATATGTCTAAACAATTAATAGATAATAAAATAGAAACAGCAAAAACACCAAGGTATATAGAAAGAACATTTGTAGGAACAACAAGATTATGGATAGAAAATCTACCCCCAGAAAGTCTAGAAGTACTAAGGAATGATAAAAAAAATGGATGGATCTGCATCAGCAACAAATATAGAAATACTAGATAAATATGAATCAGCAATAAGAAATGAATTTGGAGGTATGACTACAGATATAAGAGAACAAAATAGAGAAAAAATAATAAATAGACAACTTATGACAAAATTAGCTATATGTAAAATGTGTTACTTAGAAGAATATACTTGTGCATTTAAAGAATATTATTACAAAGCTAAATACAATTTAGACGAAGCAAAAGAAATAAGAAAACAATATTATACAAAATTACCAGAACCATTTAGTACAAATATAATAAAAGATTGGAATAATGAAGGAATGGTAGATACTTTAGGATCTAGAATAAAATTTTTAAATCAATGGTTCATACAATTATGTGAAAACCAAAAAGAAAAACTAAAAATGGAAAAAGTGTTAAATAAAAATTTAGCATGTTGTAAAAATAAAATGGCACCACAATTTGGATGCACAACTAAAAAACAAAAATCCAAAAGATATAAAAATTATAGAAAAAATAAAACTAAATATAAATATAAACAACCAAGACGAAGATATTATGTAAAAAATTATAAAACAAAAAGACCATACAGACCAAAAAGAAAGATATCCCAATGTACTTGTTATAATTGTGGAAAGATAGGACACATAGCTAAAGATTGTAAATTACCTAAAAATCCAAAAAGAAAACAAATAGCAGAATTAATTATAGATAATGAAAAATATATGCAAATAGAATACATAGATTATGAATTAAGTGAAAATGATAGTATATATGAAGTATCAGATATAGAAACTGAAAATGAAGAAGAAAATACTAACATAGATAATAACGAAACAGATGAAGAAATATAATGTCTGAAAATGAAATAAAAATAATATCTAAAGAAGATTATCAAGATGAAGAATCATCAGAACAGAAAATTATATTTGATAATACGATATTTGAACAAATAAAAGGAAAAGAATTAGATTTAAGTGTTGAAAAAGTACTTGAAATACCTATTTTAAGAAATTGGTTTAAAAGACAAAAGGAAGAATACTATGTAGTTAGTCAAAAGGAACATATCATAGATTGTAAATATACAAGAGGAAAAGCATACATACCTATAATAAATAAAAGAATGATAAACAAAGAAATACAAGATATAAAAGCTAAAACACCAATAAAATATGTACATTTAGGAGGAACAGAAATATTAATAAAAGCTTGTTTTATAGATACACCTATAGAAATATATTTAGCAGATGATAGAATTGTACACCCTATAGAAAAAAGCGTAATTAGTGCAGTAAAAGGAAACTTAATATATCAAAAATTTAAGTTTACAATAAGTGCTAATTATACAGTATCATTAACAGATAAAAATATAGATAGATCATTAGTTTTATATTGGAAAATATCTGGAATAGAACTAGCACCAGGAAGCAAATTATTCACAGCAAGATGTAAAAATTTATATATATTAACAACAAAACATAAAATAACAGCAAGAAATAAAATTAATAAAATAAAAATAGAAAATCCTTTTGAGAAAATAATTACTGTAATAGACAATAATGACTATAGCTATAAAGAAATGGATATAGAAGAAGATTTAGAAATAGTAAAAGAAAGATTAAGCACTTCAAGCGTACCAAATACATTAACAAGACCTACCTCATCAAGAACGAGTACATCTAAAAGAAAATATGAAATTCCACAAAGTTTGTTAGATAAAGAAGAAATAACACCATATCATTATTTTATAACAGGAATAATGGACCAAAGAAAATACAAAATTTTAATAAATACAGGACAAGAAGAAAATTATATAACAAGAGAGTTAGTATTAGAAGAAGAAATTATAAGAACAGGACACACATGCCCTGGATTACCTAGTGAAATAGTAAATACAAATGAAGAAACAACAGAAAAAGAAATAATTATAGGAGGAATACCCTTAGTAATACAATTTAAAATATACCAAGGAAATCATAATATTACATTAGGAATAAAATGGTTAGAAAAAGTTAAACCATACAACATAGAAAATGAACAATTAACAATAACCTGTGAAAATAAGAAAATAATTATAAAAAGGACAAAATGATTAATGAAAATATTTATACTTGCAAAAATTATAGTAGAAGGATATCACAACAGATATTATACCCCTATGATAGATACAGGAGCAGAAGCAAATATATGTAAATATAATTGCTTACCAGAAGATAAATGGGAAAAATTAAAAACACCTATGGTAGTAACGGGATTTAATAATGAAGGAAGTATGATCAAATACAAAGCAAAAAATATAAAAATACAAATATGGGATAAGATACTAACAATAGAAGAAATGTATAATTTTGAATTTACCACAAAAGATATGTTATTAGGAATGCCATTTCTAGATAGATTTTACCCACACATAATAACAAAAACACATTGGTGGTTTACCACACCATGCGGAAATAAAATAGGAGCAAAAAGAGTAAATAATAAACAAAGAAAACCTATGGAATGGATAAAAGGAAGTGAAAAAATAAACCAACAAATGGAAAATATAAATAATAAACAAATAACACAATTAGAAATTATTGTATTTGCAATAGATAAAGTTAAATTAATCAATGAACAACTAGAACAATTATATAGTGAAGATCCATTGCAAGGATGGGAAAAACATAAGACAAAAGTAAAAATTGAATTAATAGATGAAAATAGTATAATAACACAGAAACCATTAAAATATAACTTTGATGATTTAAAAGAATTTAAAATACATATAGATGAATTATTAGAAAATAATTACATACAAAAGAGTAATAGTAAACACACAAGTCCAGCATTTATAGTTATAAAACATAGTGAACAAAAAAGAGGTAAAAGTAGAATGGTTATAGATTATCGTAACCTAAATGCTAAAACTAAAACTTACAATTATCCGATACCAAACAAAATATTAAAAATAAGACAAATACAAGGATATAATTATTTTAGTAAATTTGACTGTAAATCAGGATTTTACCACCTAAAACTAGAAGAAGAATCTAAACAATTAACAGCATTCACAGTACCACAAGGTTTCTATGAATGGAATGTTTTACCTTTTGGATATAAAAACGCACCAGGTAGATTCCAACATTTTATGGACAACTGTTTTAACCAGCTAGAAAATTGTATTGTATACATAGATGATATATTATTATATTCTAGAACACAAGATGAACATATAAGATTATTAGAAAAATTTATACACATAGTTAAAAACTCAGGTATAAGTTTAAGTAAAAGGAAAGCAGAAATTATGAAATCACAGATAGAATTTCTAGGAATACAAATAGATAAAAATGGAATAAAAATGCAAACTCATATAGTACAAAAAATAATTACAATTGATGAAAATATAGATACAAAAAAGAAATTACAATCTTTTCTAGGATTAGTAAATCAGGTAAGAGAATATATACCAAAATTAGCAGAACATCTAAAACCATTACATAAAAAACTTAAAAAAGATGTAGAATATCATTTTGACAATAAAGATAAAGAACATATAAGAAATATTAAAAATTTATGTAAAAAATTACCAAAATTATATTTTCCCGATGAAAATAAAATATTTACTTATATTGTTGAAACAGATTCGAGTGATCATAGTTACGGAGGAGTTTTAAAATACAAATATGAAAAAGAAAAAATAGAACACCATTGTAGATATTATTCAGGATCTTATACAGAAGCACAAATAAAATGGGAAATAAATAGAAAAGAATTATTCGCATTATATAAATGTTTATTAGCATTTGAACCATATATTGTTTACAATAAATTTATTGTAAGAACAGATAATACACTTAGAATCACATTCGTCCTTCGAATGACACTAAACATTTTCAAGGAAATCAAGAACAAGGAACACCAACTACACATATCATCATGAACATAAAATTCATAGTCAAATACACCAAAATTACAAGGAACACCAACTACACATCTTTATACACTCTAACAAACATAAGCAAATTTGGAATAAATTTCACAATTCGAAGTGCACACATAATTCATAATTTTCATTTCATTTATGGAGGAAATACCTTCTACAACTTTAGGCATGCTCAAAATATCATCATAAATCTCAACATGTAATACCTTTCAGATCACACATTGGCACATAACATTACAATCTTTGAAGAAATTAAGTCAATTATCATATATGCACATTAACATAAGAAATATGGATTAGCTACCAATATTCCCATGTAACTATGATATAATAAAGAGCATGCAAAATATTATATCATCAAAGGCACTCATAATCATAAGGAGAGATTAAGCTCATACTAATATGCTAGACTCCATAACAAAACAAAACTACTAGGGATTTTTATCTCAAGCTTGAGTAAGAATAGAAGGAAAAGATATGTATATCAGCCACCCTCTTACTCAACTCATTCTTCCCCACTTAGGGTAATCTAAAGCAAAAAAAAATAAAAATAAGGAACATATGAATTACCAAGGTCTTGACTCAAAATTAGTTCCTTTGTTAGCTTCAAAAGCAGAAAAATGATTGTTGTTTGGAGCATTAGGATCAAGGACATCATGATAAGCTTGGCTGATCTCTTTAGTTTTGCCTTGAGGTTAGTGCAATCTCTCATCTTATGACCCCTATTTACACATCCAAAGGAACCATCTGTACTGGCAAGACACTGCTGCTTCCCACAAGTAGTACACTTAGGCCTCTCATATTCATAACCACCTCCACTCCCTCCTTGAGAGTTTTGGTTGGAAACTGTCACATTCGGGTTTACCCCCTAGACGTAACCAGCGTCGTTGTCCTTTTTAAGGACTAAAACTAGCCTCTTAGTCTCATGTCATTATATTCATAGGTTGAAGATTATGGAAAAAATTAAAAACATTTTACTAACACCTACTTGGAGATTTACATAGACCTCTACATACACATAATATATATTAATATCGAGTATACATAGACCCTTCGTATATGAAGGTTACATAGCCTTCTACTTTTATTGCACATACATATATATAAGATAGAAAGATAGTCTCAAGAATTGTCTCATCTCATACCATTTAGTCGAGTATAACAATATGGGCATAGCGCTACATCAAATGTAAAGAATCCACATATAGGCTTCTACAAGTCGTACACAATAGAAATGGAATGAACATAAATGAGTCTTAAACCCATAACAAAGAGACTTCATATTGCAAGATATCAGCATCGTTCTCGGGAAGTGAAGACCTACCACTTGGATGAATTGAGATGTCCAAGTCTTCAATAATGTCGTCTTCCGAACCCTTCAACGACCCGAACCTAAAGTATTGGGGAAAAAGGGAAGAAAAGGGGGTTATTACTCCACATGTACTAAGTATGAGACTATATGCACATACCACACCAAAACATGCTAAAAAGGACTCTTAGTGAAAAATATGCCATTTTATCTCCCAAAGGTTTATGCACTATTAACAAACTATACCCCCTATTAAAGCATACTCAATAAAGTGAAATAAACCATATTCATATCAACATAGTTGATCTCATAATCTCATATAACTCTATCACCAATTTGATCTCATAATCTCATATAACTCTATCACCAATTAATAGTAACATGAATAAGAGTTCATCACATAATTATCAAAGTGAGACAAAAATTACAATCCTCATAAAGTTAACAGGTTCAATGACCAAGCAAAGCCTCATAACCTTAATCAATCATGTAATCCAACAAGAACTATAAATAGCATTACACTTCACCTAACATAGTCTTTAACTAACAAGTTCATACTTTAACAACAAAGACCAATTGAATTTTCATAAACATCATAATTATCAGAATCATTACCTTCATCATTATCCAAATATATAATATTAACTTCCTAAAGCTCTCAAGGCAAACTAGTGCAAAGCATAGGTAGAGTCCCATACCCCTACCTAAGCTAAGGAAAATCCATCAAGTCACTTTAGTTAGTTTACACATCATTATTTCATTTAGTTTAGGGAACACTTTCCTCAACTGACATAGACCACATGAGCTAAATGTGGAATCCGGTTTCATGAAACCCTACACCGGAAGAAGGTGGACTACTTGACAAGGTAGTACCAAAACATGAAAAGTAGCAACTACGTGGATACATTAGCTAGAATTCCTATGAGGGCAACATAGTTCAAGAACTAGGAGATATAATTGGGACCCTTTTCATGGATTGTAGCCTCTAATCTCAAGAGTAATTTAGTGATCCTAGCTTCCCTATGTGGGAAAGGACACTCCTCAATCTAGTTTACTCAGTGCTAGGCTAGAGTCCCTTTTTGAAATGTCATTAAGCCTTTAATTATCAATCACAACTTAGGTCATAGGGTCTACCCCTTGTATAATCATCATCAATAGCTCAATAATAATTGTATGAGTGTAAGTTTTTTCATCACAATCCATAAAGGTGAGGTTAACACATTACATAACCTTTTCATAATAAGTCACATTGGTATATATTGACACCCTTATAGCCTTTACATCTTAACAACCTCACAACCATAATCAAGACATTTCAATTCAACATCATACCACCCTGTCAATCCTAATACAAGTCATACTTCAACATAATATCATGACTTAACCACAATTAATCATAATTGAAAGTAAAGATAGAGATTCTAAGACTTACCAAGTCATTCTCATAATTCTTCCTCGAAGTCTTACCATCAAACCATAACTCAACCCAACTAGGTGAGTAACATAATCACACAACGGTAACCAATAATATAACTAAGCCAATAGAATCTCTATAACATAATTCAACACTAGATCATAGCCTAAGACAAGATACATAAACCAATCCTTACAATATTCTTCATGCCCTAAATAACATCTCAAGAATTTGCATAATAGGCCTACAATTCCTCTCAATTTACTCATAAAACATCCTAGTAAAGTGATCTAATCGGTAACTAACTCAATTTGATTATCACAATACAATATAGGTCAAGATTACAACCTAGGATTATGGATTGAGGATCATATTCTTCAAATTGTGTCTAACCATTAGCAAGTATTGCAATTAAGTTAAAATACATGTCAATCTACTCAATATAACCTAAATAATCCATTAAGAACTCAACTCACAACTTCAATTTCGTAATTGAATAAGACCCATAAGAAAACTCATCTTTCGAAAACTATTTTGAAGGAACCCTTTGAGGGAAGAGTCTCAAAGATGAATAGACCCCAATAATTTGATGAGAATTTGAATATGAATCCACCCTTTTCCAGCCACCAATTCACCTCCCAAATTAGCTTTTACGGAGTCTTCCAATTAAAGAGCGAAAGAAGAGAGAAGGAAGAGAGTTGATTTTTAGCGTCTAATTAGTTTAAATGGGGGTTAGGGATTTTATATAAGTTTTTGGTTAGTTAATTAGTAACCCCTTAAACTGTAACTAACCGCTAATCACTTAATTAATTAAAATACTTACCACTTAAAATGTAACAGAATTCGACCCATCACAGATGGAACCCCGATCGATGGGCGGTCTATGACTTGACGGACCCTCACCCTCCGTCCTGCACTTGGTCGATGAGTTCAGAGACTGGTGCAGGCGGAGGATTCCCCACCATGGATAAGTGTGGCACGACGGAGGCATCAACAGTTCGTCAATCCACACATGGGCCATTGGTTGCCTCGTCAACCACCACTGCACAGGTAGTGTTTTCCAACACTCTCAAGGGTCCTCCTCAAGGGCCCTTGGTTGGTCTTTGGGGAGTCGCACCCGGACATTTGTTCCGTGAAACATCCCTAACACGTGTCACACATATTTTTGGCAAATTTCGTATAATTTGGACTCTTTAAAACTAGTCAAACAACTAAAACACACTAGCACCCTTGTGAACCAACTTTAATGGACGTCATAGACGTTCTTGAACATTTTTTTTCTCATACTTCCTGAATGACCTGACTCTTGATTTTAAAACCTTTTCTTAGACTTAGGTTGACTTGGTTCATTTGACCTATCCTTCTTCATATATCTATGCATCTTTCTAAGCTTAGACTCCTCAATTTGTTTAGAATATACCATGAGTCTAGAGATCCATATCATTATGGAGCATCACTATACGACACAGTTCTTCAACCAAACTAGATACCCCCATCACGAACTTATTCATTGTAGCCCTAGAGTTGGCTACCATGGTTGGGTCATAGTTAGAGAGTTGGGTGAACTTTTGAGAATACTCCTTCATACTCATTTTCCGTAGATGAAGTTTCATGAGTTCTACAAACTTTTTCTCCCTCATCTCTTGCGGTGAAAAACCTATCAAGAAAATCAATCTTAAACACTCTCCAATCTACCAAGCCTGCCCTTACGAGTCTCCATCCCTTAATTGCTCAAACCACACTTGAGCCACATCCTTAAGTTGGTAAGCGGCTAGTTCCACTTTCTCTCTAGAAGTCACCCCCATAACATCTACAACTTAAAAAACCTTATCTATAAAGCCTTGTAGATCTTCATCCACCTTAGTGCCACTAAAATTAGGAGATAATTAGGGTTCCCTTGAGGTCCAACTCCTTTGTTAAATTGGACCATTACATGGTTAGTGACAACTTGAACTTGAGTCGTCATGAGTTAGGTCAAAACTTGAAAAGCATCCCTTATATCCACATTAGACATATCTCCTTCAACGTTAGGAGCTTGAGGAGATCGGGGCACTTGAGATGGAACCGCCTCATTCACATTCTCTTGACTAGCTATAGGAGCTTGTTCACCTCGTGGAGGAACTCCTTCATTCACTAATCCTTCTTTTACCCTCCTTGAGGTTGTCCTTCTAGTATTCATGTTCCTAATATCACAATAATAGGATTAGGAACTCATAGACATACAATCTAAGGCATGTTTTCAAGAGTAATTAAGAAGGGAAACTTCTATCGTCTTATAGCCTATCGCTCATGGATGTGTCACGACTTAGACCGATGAACAAGACTCTACTGGACGTGGCTTGTGAGACTTTGGGCCCTAAAGTGTTTCCCAAAACCTTGTACATTGATACCAAGTTTGTAATGACCCGCAAATACATCCTAAAAGTTAGAGCACTCTTGAGTCTCCACATGTCGTACTTGACCTCACGGAGGTCTTGCACAAGCCTCAAAGCTATCATTCATTACATAATTATGAGAAGTAGTGCTGAATTAGAAACTTTTCAGAACATCATAATAAGAAACTCTTTATAAATTAACGAATAAGTCTCATCATCACAAGTCAACTTAAAGACACATCTTAACTACTTAGGGTCACAGCCCTTACATTTGATGATGAATACTAAGTCTTAAACATAAAGGAAAATTCTAAAAGAAACATAGACTATGTCCTCAAACATATGAGGACATACTAATATTGAGAGATGAACTTCCCAAGATTTGCCTTCTAATAACCTTCACTTGCCTTCCACCTATAATTATAGAAATATAGAAGAGTATGGAATTAGTAAAAACGTTGTACTAAGTATGGCATTATGCAAATTCATGCTACAAGAGGATATTTTAGTTGAAACTGAATTTTCATGCTATTTTGATAAACCTTCTAATTCACTTTAGAAAGCATCATATAAGTCGCCATGTATCATTTAATGTTAGAGTTCCATAAATATCACATATAGTCAATTTAACATCACATGTTCATATACAACATTATCAAAAGACTCTCCTAGGTAAGACTTGAAGATACCACCCATAAAACCACTTCAATACACACCTAAGTGATCCTTAAGACTACCAAAGATCAGATATGTCATTCCGACTCCACAAGTCAACATTAATTAACAAAGACAATTAGAAGAACATATATGCATTTAGAAACTTCACATAAACACCATCCTACAAGGTAGCCCCCAAGTTACACTTAGTGCAATGTGAAAGTAGCATCCCATACTACTACTCCCACCATAGTATTATTTGACAATTCCCTTAGACTAGGCACATCACACTCATCATTTACTTAATATCGACATACGTCATTAATCTTAGGCATATAGTTAACATGTTTCATTTCATAATGTATACACACTTCATTGACAACATATAGTGACCTATTCATGTATTTTCATGTAAGTACACACTAAGTCTCCCTCCAGATTTCTACTTGTGCAATGGATACATAGCATCCCACACCACCTACTCTAAGTAGTCGACCCTTCAGAAGACTTGGTTTATAACATTCATTTGAGTCGAGTCTATCTTTAACAGACATAGACCATGAGAGCTTAACATAGAATCCCGACATTAACCCCTAACGGATGATGGATCCTTACTATCCTAAGGTAGGGTCATATTTTAGCCTTTACATGGATCTCCAATAGCTATACCTATGCGGGTGCATAGTGTAGGAATAAAGAGATTGCTTCTAAGCAACTCATTCTCAATTAGTGAGGAGCACTCATCTCAAGAAGTACATTTGGATACAACATCTCTACTCATGAAGTGTACATTTTAAGCAGTATCTAATCACAATATAACATAAAAAACCATATTTATAAAATTCTCTAAACATCTTCATCAAACCCAATTCATAAGTCAAAAGTTGAGAATTTGCATGAGTATGGGTTGTAATACCTCTAAAATGACATAGGTAAATCTAGATCCTAACATATTTTTCATGAGAGTCTAAGGTCATAAAATGGTCTATAATGTGGTAATGGCGATTTTTATAAAAAAATATAGGTGCATTAGAAGTCAAACATCAAGGGATGACAAAGACTTTCGACGACTACTGACTAATGTGCCTCATGTATGGTTATGTGCCTATATGTGTGTTTCATGAGATTATGAGGTCCTTATATGAGTTATTATAGTTTTTATAGGCAGTGTGTCAAGTTTCATAAAGTTTTGAGGTCAAATGTCCAAGAACGTCCATGACGTTCGAAAGGTTTGCCTTGAAACGGTCTTGTGTGTCTTGGCATGTTTCATCAACTTTTACGTGTTCATTTTGGATGAAATTTATGTGGTAGGTTGTAAACTCGCATATGATCATTTTTGGATTGGAAACTTCCAAGTGAAAATCCCCAAGGACAAACACGGGTCCTTAAGGAAGGACCCATCTTTGAGCCAAAGGATGTCAAGACCAGCCCCAATCGACTCAGGCAATCAACGACCTGTAGGCTGGTCGACACCCCGTCGTTGGTGGACGTTTGTTAGGAATTAGGAATGGGGAATATGTACATACAAGGACCACTCTCACACACAAACCATGAACCAGCAGGACAATCCCGTCTATGGACTAGTCTTTGATGGGCCTGCAATTTCGTATGTTCACTGTTAAGTTGGAGGGTGAATTGGTAAATTCACCCATCATCCAAATAAGATTTTGTGCGGTTACTTAGGGGTATTTTAGGTATTTAAAGTGGCTTTATAAGTCCTAAATACCTACATGAATTGATTCTTCCAAATTAAAACCCCAAAATGTCTAAAAAAATTTGTAGAACTCCATTGAAGCCAAAACTGAAGGAAGAGCTTGGATTGGAGATTTGAGTGGTGATTCTTCATAAATGTCGTGTATTAAAATCATTTAGGTGTGGTTTTTGATCCTTGAAACTCTATTCATCAAGGAGCCCAAAATTCAAAGAGATTTCTAAGTTTTCTAAAGAGGAACTTGTCCAATTTTATGATCTATCCATGGGTTCTTGCATTAAAGGTTTTAAATCATTATATATTGATTATATTGATGCAACTTGTATTATTTAATTGAATTAACATATGAACCCATGTAAACCATGAACCCTAGTATTTGGCTACTCTGTGGGTAGTGATATTATCTTAATGCTTATGAATTTTAGTCTAGTTTTCTATGGGCTATTGAATGATGTAAAAATTGTAGTAAATTGATGTATAGGCTGTATTATATTGATAAATATACATTGAATTGACCTAGATTCATTGTGAATTATAGTTTTTGTATTGAATTGAGGATCATGGCCATGGGTAAGGGCCTATTGTTATTGTATTGGACAATTTAGCTATGAATTGAAGTGGTAAGAGTAGATTGGTGGTAGGATTCCCTAGTTCTTTTTATTTTATGTAATGTAGCTATTGAATTATGCTTTGATTGGTATGGTTCACTTATGGTGGAGGTGCTATGTGATTGATGTGGCCTTATCGGCTGTATAATGAAGATCATGGCCTTGTCGGCCCTACTTGAAGTACTATGATAATTTGTGTAGTTGATTTATGTGAAGTATGTTCATATCTATATACATGTGAGTAATGTGAAAGTATAAGTTCTTCTATTGTTGTTAGGTGATCATGTTAGACTATGACTATGTCCTTATGTGTGTAGTCTTAGAGTTGATGCATGATTATTCCTACTTGGCTATATGAGTCTATGATAGTTACATTGATGATGTAATAGTAGTGTACTATGTCCTTATATGTGTAGTATTAGAGTTGATGCATGATTATTCCTACTTGGCTGTATGAGTCTATAATGGTTACATTGATGATGTAATCATAGTGTATAGATTGACTTAAAAATGATAATGATTATTACTATGTGAATCAAGAATGATATGTTGTATGTGATAATGTGAAGTCTTGGTGTGTCTTGCGTGGTAGACTTGTGTCACTTACTTGATACATGCATGAATGTGAATATGAGATGCCTAGACTTAGGATGCTAAAGCCTCTTAGTCTTGTATGTATGAATGATATGTGGCCTTGAACATAAGTGAAAAGGTCAAATTATGGGAAGCCTTCAACATAGTGGTAAGGTTATTATCCTTGAAGTCGAAAGTCGTAATCGTATCCTTCTTGTAATGAATGGTAGACTTAAGGTTGGTTAGCTGTAACGACATGATATCAGCCTTAGAAAAGTCATTACGCTATCCTATTTGACATTGTAAAGCAGCCGTAGGAGACCTCTTTGGTAGGGTTAATGTGATTGGGTTATGAACTAGATATGGAACCTCTTAATGTGATCCTCAATGTGAATTACTCTATGAGAATAAAGTCTAGCACCAAGTGAGTATGATAAGGGAAGTAGATCTAGTTAAGAATGAGGGTAGATTTCAAAGTAAACCCTTCATATTCTTTAACCATTTGCCTACATGGGATGTGTCCAAGTTCTACCATTGGAAAGTAGAACACCCTCCATTGGAGTAGGTTACAACTCCGGATTCCATGATTTTCTACCATGGTCTATGTCGGTTATTGCCTATTCTCATCTTATGGGATATGTACTAGTATTAGAGAAGTTCTACGAATTTTAGGTGGTGATATGAGACGCTATCTAGTCATTTCACAATAGGCTTTGAAGATGTTAGTGAGAGTCTTGGTGTTCTCCAAGACCATTACTTGAGTGCCCTTATGTTATGAACGTCTCTTAAATGAACTATAATGAAATGACTTAGGTTAAGAAGCATGTTATATGATTAAGTACTTATCTTGAGTAGTTAAGGGTTTTCTAGTTAAGGTGTGAAGGAGCCACAAAAATTGTCAATTCATATCTTACCTAGATGAGTCTTAAGAATGACTCTAGTTAGGAAAGTTGGTTGATTAAGTAGACATGATCCAAAATTAGGTAGTCTTAGGTAATCTTGAAGAGGTCAAGTATGGAGATTCTCTTCTTGATTTAGTTGAGTAAATCTTTTGATAACCTTTGGAAAGGAGAATGTCATATTTCATGTATGTTGTTGTTGTCACATCCGGGTTTACCCCCTAAACGTAACCTGCATCATTGTCCTCTTTGAGGACTAAGACCAACCTTTTTGATCACATCAATACATTCATAGGTCAAAAACGCAAAAAATTTAAAATATTTCATTACTTCTACTTAGAGGTTTACATATACCTCTACATATATATATATATATATATATATATATATATATATATATATATATATATATATATATATATATATATCGAGTATACATAGACCCTTCATATAGGAAGATTACTTAATCTTCTACTTTTATTGCACGTAAGTATATAAAAGATAGCATAGTCATAATAGTCATCTCATCTCATAACCACCTAATAAGAGTGTAAGAACTTATGCGTAACCCATACATCAAAGTAAGAATGCCTCACATGGGCTATACAATGTTTCATACTAAATGGAAAGAAAAAACCATATAAGTCTTTAACTAAAAACAACTCCATAAGCTAGATAGTGGCATTGTCCTCGGAAATTGAGGACCTACCCTACTTGGTTGATCAAGATATCCAAGTTTATTCAATGTCGTCTCAAAAAGCCCTTCAACGATCGGAAACTAAAGTGTTGGGGAAAAAAAGAAATGAGGTTAGTACACCACTTGTACTAAGTATAAGACTTTATACACACATATATGAAAACATGCTAAGAAAGAGGGACATTTCAATAAAGTATGCACTTTTCATTAAAAACCTTTATGTACATTCAACAACACCATATCAACAAACAATGCATGTTCACTTAGCCATAGGCATGTATATCACAAGAACAACAATATCATGTCTATTCAAGTCAACATGCATATAATATAGTTTAATACATATTCATGCAACTCTATCGTCAAGTCATATTAGCAACAAGCATGTATAAGAGTGCATTTCATCATAACCAAAGCAAGACATTTACCCATGAACCCCTATCAAGTCAAAAAGTGCAATGACCAAGAAAAGCCCCATAACCTTACTCAATCAAGTAACCCAACAAGAATCATGACTATCATCCTACTTTACATAACATAGAATTTACGAGTACATATCATCATTCTTTAAGCATATCGACATACACCTATACATAAGTGAAACCAATTATCACATAGTATCAACAATATGCAAGTTCATCATATGCATATCATACATCGTCATAAGAATAATCATACATAAGAACAACTTCCTAAGGCTTCCCTCAAGGCAACCTAATGCAAGACATAGGTAGAGTACCATACCCCTACCTAAGATAAGTCAAGTCTTTCAAGTTACCTTAGTTGGCTTGTACTTCATTATATAATATTAGTTTAGGGAACACTTTCCTTAACCAACATAGACCACAAGAGCTATGTGAGGAATCCGGTGTTGTAAACCGTACACCGAAGGAAGGTGGTCTACTGGACAAAGTAAAGCCAAACATAAATGTAGCTTTCTAGGTGGATCCACTAGCTAGTATTCCTATGGGGGCAATATAGTTGAAGAACTAAGAGATCAGTATAATCCCTATACATACCACTTGGAGGGCTTCCTCTTATGGGAATCCATTGGATGAGTATCCCTCATTGGGGAGTCAACACCAGATGTGGAGCTATGTGGTGAATCTTCCTCTATGAGAAGTCATCACCTCTCATTGTAAAGTTCACTCGGTGCTAAGCTAAGTCCCCTTTTGAAATGTCTTTAAGACATTATAGTCAATCATAGCTTAGTTTAGGTCATAGGGTCTACCCCTTATATAATCATCAACATCATAGATTAATAAGAATAGAATGAGTATAAATCCTTTCATTATAATTCATATAGGTGAGGTTAGCACATTAACATCTTCTAATCATGATAAGGTACATTGGTAAATCATTTATAACAGTTACAGATTAAGCTAACACCTCACAAACATAATCAAGACATTTCAATTCAAAATCATACCACCCTATCAGACCTAATATAAGTCATACTCCAATACAACATCATCACTTAATCACAATTAACCACAATTTGAAGTAAAGAATAGGGATCATAATACTTACCAAGTCTCCTTCATAGTTCATCATCAAGGTATTTCCATAAACCCTCAATCCAACCCAATTTGGGTTTACATCATCATAGTTAAAAAATCAACATGATAACAAGGCTAGAAGAATCACTACATCACAATTCACTACTAAATCATATCTTAAGAGAAGATACTTAGGATAATTCACAACATTCTTTATAACCTAGATCATCTTCTCAAGAACTAGTATGAAAGATTAAAAACCACCATAAATTTGTTCATGATTATTATAAAAATATTATCTAGTAGTAATTCATGCAATAACCAAGTCAATTGAACCAAGTACAACCTAATTCTTATCAAGATCATAACCTAGGGTTAAGGGTCATCTTCTACAACTAGACCAAATCATCAAGATATATCATTATTAAGTTAGAATACATGTTTATATATTAATATTATCCAAAAGAAAACAAAACAAATCAATTCATAACATTGATTTCGAGATTGAGAAAAGCCTACTTGAAAACTCAACTTTTAAAATACTTTGAAGGAACCCTTTGAGGAAAGAGGTCTCAAAAGTGAATTAGATCGCATACCTCAATGTTTGATGAAGAATTAATGGTGAAATAGTCCCTTTACATCCCCTAAAACCGTCACCTATCTTGGTCTTCAATGGTGTCTTCCAATAGAGAGAGAAAGAAGAGAGAAGGAAGAGAGTTTTGTTTTGAGAGTTGTAATTAGTCTAATGGGGTTGGGGTCTTTATATGGGTGTTAATTAAGTTAATTAGACTTTCCTTAATCCATAACTAACCAATAAACCCATTCATTAATGGAAAAATTTATATAAATTAATACATTTTAAAAAATAATTACTGATTTTAGCGATACTTTTTGTCTATTACCATTTGTAGCAATATTGTAATAAATGTAATGTGTATTAAAAGTGAATTATGTATTTAATATATTTGAATTAAAATAGTTTTTGAAATATATTATGTTTGTTTGGTAAAAATTGTCACATCGTATGATGTATTAAAATGAGTTATAAATGTATTATTCATCATTAGAACTTGTCTTATATGTGAATAATAATTTTTTTTTGTAATATGTATTAAACTTATATTATAAATGAATTAATAGTTGTCAAGTGAAAAAAATGTCATTGCTATAAATTGTAATATTTTCTATTATAGTATATTTATGTACATTTCCCTTCATTAATTATTTAATACTAATTAAAAACGTTCAAGAAAATACAGGCCATATCGACAAGACCACGATCGAAGGATCGTTGGTCCATCGACGGCCAGGCCCTCCCTCTGTGCTGCACATCCGTAGTCATGGTGAGAGACTATACAAATAAGGACCTCCACTGATTGTCTAAGTGTTGGTCGTCGGATATTATCGATGCCACGTCGAACAAAACAAGCTCCGTCGTTTGCCTCCTTAGGTGAACACTGCCAGACAGTCTTGACCCAACATACAAGGTTCCTCCTCAAGGGACCTTGGTTGCTCCTTGGGGATTCGTACCCATATGTTTTGATTATGAATAATCTTAATCACATATTAAACACCCTTCCACCAATATTCATCATTTGGCGACTTTAAAAAGCTAGTCAAATAGGCTAAGGCGCGCTAGTACCTCCTAGAACTAGTTTTCAGAATGTTCTTGGACATTTTGGTTCCTAGACTTTATAAATGATTTATATTATTAAAATGTACCGTAAAACAATGTATAAACCTTATAACACTTATGTTAGGCAGTAGAACACGTCTTGATTTTTTGAAGTGTTACATTTTTATTAAGTGATAATCATCGTATCCTACGTAATCTAAAGGATCCCTTAAGTGTGTATGAATGGATAGTATGGGCGGTTGCTTTACAACTCAGTCAAGTGAACCTTAGAATCACCTTTAGTACGAAATCTCATGTTCATGTGTTTGGTATATTGTAAGTGTGTTTATCTCATTATAGGTGGTCCTAAGGATCATTTAGGTGTGCCTAGAGTGGGTGTATGGGCGGCGTCTATTTTTCTTATTCAAGTGAGTCCTTGGATAACTTTTAGTGAGAGAATTTCATGCTATAAGGTGTTCATTGTGAAGTTGAAGAATTTTACCATAACAGTGAAGGACTTCACTATTACAGTGAAGTAGCTTACTATAAAGTTTTCTTAAAATGTGAATAAATGCTGTATTATTATCTTATGTCTTTCTAAGGTGTTAAATGTTGTTCTTATGATTATACTATGATGTTTTAATCAAAAAGAGCATATTTCATTTAAATGTCCATTATCATGATTTTTATTCATTAAGTTATACTTCGTACATGTGTTTGTACTAATTCCATGTGAAGGTGCTATTGGAAGCGAAGCTTGGATTAAAGGATGTTTCAATCAATTTCAAGTATATCCTCATTTGACTCGAGTGCATAGATGTCTTTGATTTCTTTTATTGAAGTATTATAATAGATTTAGTAGTACTATATTCTATTGTATGGGCCGTGTCCCAAGTACTCTTCTGCCTAAGATTTAATGAAATGACATTTAGTATTTCCTACGGTTTTATATGAAAGAAGTTTTAAAAGATTATTCTAAAGTTGTGAATAGTTTTAATTCCACACTAATTTTCGTTTATGTATATGCGATGAACGATAAGAATGATCTTGTACAAGACCTTCGAGAGGTCAAGTATGCCGTGTTATGACCTATGAATATCCTAACTTCTAGGGTATAAATGCGGGTTGTAATGGTTTCATTGAGTTTCTGGCCTTCAAATCATCAACTAACATAAAAAATATCATACTTTATCATTTAAAACGTTTTAGTGCAAGACCGATACTTAGAATTCGAAAAAGAATAATTTACAATTCGAAACCTTTTCGAAAAGACTTTGGATTGGCTCCTTCAATAAGAGAAGAATCAAGGATGAACTACCATACTTTATATTAATAAAAACCCACGAAATTTGGTGAAGAAATCACCCAAAACCTTCAATCCAAGCTCTATCTTGAGTTCAAGCTTCAATGCGGTTTGAGAAAGTTCTTTCTTGAGGGAGGGGTTTTAATTTTAAAAAGTGAAGTGTAAAATCATTTCTTAGTATTTAAACCTTCTTAAAATACCTAAATATACATGAAATAACCTTCCATACTTCTTAAATGACTTGGGGTGAATTTACTAAAATACCCCAAGTTTGGTCAAATTTCAAAGATAGTTTACAAGTGCGGAACGATGGACCCTAGCTAAGAGGCGTCGTTTGATCGACGATCCGTCCTGATGGGCCGTCGTTAGCTTTAGATACAAGTTTCATGGGGGCTGAGATCCCAACACTAAGTGTGAAGCTATGCCCTAAACGATGGGACGTCGTCCAACAAGGGGCGTCGTTGGGGCAGTTTTGGCAATTTGTGTCCAAGTCTTGGGTCCTCCTCAAGGACCCTTAGGGTGGTCCTTTGGGATTCGGACCCAGACGTTGAAACGTGATTATATAGGTCTTAGGATCCAACCCAATAAATTCGGACTCCAAACAGTTCACTAAACATGCCAAAACACACTAGAACACACATAATCACATAGGCGTCTAGTCGTCGAACGTCTTGGTCGCCCCTTAACATTTGCAGTTGTTCGTCTTCATTGAAATGATTGGTTTGTTACTATGATCGATGAAATGAACTTCACTAAAATGCATGAACAATTCTTGTCTGACATAAGTGTAATAGATCTTGACTTGACTCTGCTGAATGACAAACCTTCTGTCATTATATGCAGTGAAAATGAGATTTCATTTCATAAATCATGCGAGCAACTAACAATACTATGTTCATTTGAATGATTGTTTGTAACAAAATTGAGAGTAGTATTTAACAAACATTAAGTGCCAGAGAATTCCAGAAATTTGTGGAAGAACGTTTTCATTCTGCTAATAAGTGTTTGCTGGTACACTAATGGTTGAACTCACGACCATGATGTTGGATGGGTCGCGTATTATGCAAAATCATATCATCGGGATAGCCAACAATGTACCAAGACATCTTTTTGGTTAATTTTATTCTGAGATCATTGCCTCTTAAGTATAGACCATTCCATATTTCCTATATCACTATTAAGATAAGTGGGATGTACGTAAACTGTCCAGTATGCTAATATAAGAAGTGTTAATACTTAAGAAATAAGGAGGTCACTCCATTAACCTCATAGATGAAGGAGCTAGTAAACGACTTAAAATAAAGGTCAAAAAGTTTAAGAAGAAGAAAGCACCCGCTAAAGTTCCACATGATGCTCATAATAAACTAAAGGCTGATGTGTGTCGTTTCTGTTGAAAGGAACTATCGCTAAATGAAAGTTCCACTTATTTACGAAATAGACATTTGGTAATTGACAATTCTGAAAATTTCCATGAACTATAATAGATCTTAATATGTTGAATAATAATATTTTTAGACCTAAATAAGTGTAAATAACTTGTTTGAGATGTTTTGGAGCCATATTATTAAAGAAAAGCCTCGACGTCCAAAAACTAGCGAATCAACTATTTTGATGTCTCTATGTTTGGGAAAGGTTTCAGATGGTCAGTGAAGTCTAAAGCTTTTAAAAATACTTTTTATAGGTAGAATGTAGTAGAGAGAGTCTAAACATCCGATAATGACACCCCAAGGACCATCGGAAGGGTCCATGGGAAGAACCCCAACATGGGTGGGCAGGCTGCCAAAACGGACCTCACTGCCTCAAATAATTTTTGGGAAATAAAGTGTGTGTTTTCCCCACGACACAGAGCCACTTCTTGATTCGTAAAAAGTCGTATTTTGGGTGTTTTGACTTAAGAAATAAAACCATTTATGTGAGGGGTCTTTTGGTTTATTTAATGGGTTACAATAAAATATATTAGAGTCGGTTTTAGGTCCATTCTAACACAAAAATAAATTGCCACAAGTTTAAACAAAAAATCTCTCTCTCCTAAATTCTCTCCTCATCCAAAACTCCAATGAAGGCCATTAGAGCTTTCAGAAAAAAATCAAGACATCAAGTTTTTCAACCTGATTTCGTGGCTTTCTCATAAATAAGGTATGGTTTCTTTTACTCTTTCCTCAAGAGGTCCTTTAAAAGATGATTTCTAAATCCCCCAAAACAAGGATTTTTCTCCTCACATGGGTATTATTTCTAAAATTAAATTATGAGTTAATTCTGGTGAATTATAATGGATTAAAGTTGTTTAAATATGAATTAATTGTTAATTGATGAATTTCTATGAGTTTTCCCTTGACCTATGTCTTTCCCCTAAATCCTTAATTTCTTTGATTGATTAAGGTGAATTGTTGAGGGTGATGAACATATCATTTGTTTACTTTGATTTTAGTTATGTTAATACTTCATTAATTTCCCTATTTCATATGTTGGTTGTGCGTTCTTGGGTATTGAAGTATTAATCCTTATGAAGGGCAATAAGGTATGATCTGGATTTTCCTTTGAACTCAATTTGTGCAAGGTGAAATCTAGTTATGTGATAATGATGATATAGCTAATTTTTTTGTTGTTATGTTGGTGATAAGGATCCCACATCCCTTTAAATAGATCTATGAATTGGCTATGAAGTATGTCATATGTTATGATGTGATCATTATATGATTGCATGTAGTTTCTGTAGTTTCTCATGATTATAATGTTGTGTCTAAAGTCAAAAGGATAATTCTCACTTGTGATCACCTATGAGCTATTATGATATGATGTTTACTTAAAGGTCTAGAAGATACTAATGTGAACTTGTATGATTTTATACGATGATTACTTAAGGGAATAATTTCTTAGCACATAGAGGGCATGTAAATAAAATGGAGCTTTCACATTAATAAGTTTGGCCTCCCACATGGATTTCTTCACGACTAATAGTATGGATTCCCAAAATATGTGTTGTCACATGATATGGAAACCTTCGATCTTAGTTAGTCAAGGTTTCTAGAAATAATCTCGTTGTCCCTTAACTATGTGACCACATAGGACTCTAGCTTAGTAGATCCATGTAGAATAGCTATGTACGAGTGGTTCCACCTTAGGCAAGTGTTAACCCTCTCTTTTTGGTGTGGTGATAGAACAATGGATTCCATGTAGCTCACATGGTCTCATGTCGGTTATGATACTTATTTCCCTAAAGTAAAGGTATGAACAGTTTCTGTATGTGAATTTATATTAAGGTTATATTAATGGTTACTACATAGTGTGAGGGAGAATATGAGACTTCTCTTACACAATGCACATGTGGAATCCTATAGGATGATGCTAGTAGTGTTCTATTATGATTATGAATATGCTTATGATTATGTTTATAAGTTAGGACTAATATTGGTATATGAAGCATGTTATATATGAGAATATGTTGTAAGTATTAAATGGGTTGCTTAATGTGATACTTAGATTTGGATAGGGTTAAGGGGCTTTATTCTTGGCATTTCAAAACTGTTCCTTAAGTTACTTATATGTTGATATGATTATGATGTTCGTGTATATTGAATTGTTGGTCATTGTGCATAGTTTTGACTAAATTGTGCCTTTTCTCATGCATTAACGTTTTCTTAATGCATAGGAACCATACTTAGTACATGTGGTTTGGAATAACCCATATTCCTTCCCTTTTCCCCAAACATTTTGAGGTTCGACCCATTGAGGAAATTCTTGGTCATTGAAGAAGAAGTCCTCATTGGTTCCAAAGATAAATCCACTCATCAAGCCTTATTAGTTTTGAGAAAACTATTCCATTCTCATGTTGAGACTTTCATTGTAGCCTATACAACATAGTGTAATAGACTAAGTAAGGCTTATTCCCAAACTATTGTTATTCACTCTATAGATGGTTTAATAAGAGACAAAGTATTAGACTAAATTCCTATGTATTCTTATGATCTATTGCAAGAAGCCTATGCATGCTTCCTGTGTAAAGGTCTATGTAAACCTCCATGCTATATATGGAAAAGTTATAATTTTTCTGCGATTTTGACTTATGATTTGCTATGACGAATGGTAAGAGGTTTCTATTAGTCCTTATTGAGGACGACGATGCCGGCTATGCCTAGGGGTACTTTCGATCGTAAAAAAACATGGTATTAGATAACGAGGTCAAA
>CM064970.1:25070342-25107486 GCA_032847665.1 Solanum chilense
CACATAAGGAGGTACTATCTTTTCCATTTCAATATGAGCTCAATATGAACATTAAAAGTTGACATGTTGATTTCTTTTCAAAATAATATCAAGTATTCTCATTATAATCTTCCATAAACAGTTATAGCAAATAACATACTAAGGTCAAAGCCAACATAATAAACATATTTCATAGAAAGACAAGAAGTAAACTTAGGTATGAATTTCTCCTATAATATGCACATGATTAGAAAAACAAAATAAGTTCAACATAATAAATATTGTCATATAAATAATGTTCTAACCTTAATATTGGCTAGGAGGAAGGGGTAAAAGATGAGGATATCGGGTCTTTTGTTGGCCTCGGCCTCCCATTTTGTACCATCTACAAGATGGTTCCTCCATAGGACCTTTATGGATGCAACCTCCTTATTACTCCATTTTCTAATTTGGTGATCCAACATCTCAATCAGGACTTCCTCATATGAAGACTCCTCCATTACCCCCCAAACCTTCTAAAGGAAGAATGGACACCAGATCGCCTATACACTTCTTAATCACAAATACATGAAATAGTGGAGGAATCATGGCAAACTCATTTGGCAATTTCAATTCATAGGAAACACTCCTATCTCTATTAAACTTTTCATAAGCCCTCTCATAATGTGGACTAAGTTTCCACCTCTTTCCAAACCTCATCACCCCTTTTATTGGTGAAATTTTCAAATAGACTTAATCTCCTACTTGGAATTCAATTTTTTTAATTGTCGGGATAAGATTTTTGTCGACTTTACGATGCCTTAAGCCTATTTCTTATAACTAGAAATTTCTCAAGAGATTCATAAAAAAAGTCAGGACGAAGTTGTGCAAACTCACCTACCTCATTCCATCCAACCTGAAATCTACACCTCATCCTATAAAGTTCCTCAAAGGGTGCCATGGATATCGTAGAGTGGTAGCTTTTATTGTAGGAGAATTAAATCTAAGGTAGGTTATCATCCCAATTACCTTTGAAGTTGTTGACGCAAGCCTTCAACATATCTTCAAGGGTTCGAATAGTGCATTCCTCTTGACCATCCGTCTTGGGATGAAAAGCGGTACTAAGTTTCATATTTGTACCAATCCCACTTTGGAAATTATTCAAAAAATTGGAGGTAAATTGAGTACCTCTATCCCAAATGATGAACAAAGGGGCTCTATGAAATGTCACTATTTCTTTGAGGTATAATTTTTCATAATCTTCTGCTAAATATTTGACTTTGACTGGAAGAAAATATTTGGACTTAGTCAAACTATCAAAAATGACCCATATTGAGTCATGTTGCATTCGGGAACGAGGTAGCCCAACTATGAAATCCATGTTAATATCCTCCCACATCCATGTGGGATGTCTATATTTTGATTCAAGCCACCCAACCTTTGGTGCTCCACTTACACTTTTTTTAAATTTTAACACTTAGCGATCATGCCTTCTACCACATTTAGAACAAAGAGGCCTATCAACATAATACTAATAACTTTTTCCCTCATTGGGCTTGGGAGATGGCTCCTTACTCTTATTGGTTCTTGGAGCACTAATAGATGCTTGATTAGAAAACATTTTCTTGAACCTAGTTTTGTCTTAAACCTCATACCTATTCTTAAAAGAATTCCCCTCTTAGGTTCTCACCTTCTTCCATTCCCTACCAGTTAAGCCTAAGGGATCCACTAAGCTACAGTCCTATGTGATCGCATAAATAATGGACAAGGATATTTTTTTCTAGAAACCTTGACTACTAATCATGAAGTTTTAACTCTTTTGACAGAAAATATATCATGGGAATCCACACTACTAGTCGTGAGAAACCCATGTGGGAGGTCGGACTTACTAACGTTACACCTCCACCTCATTTACGTGCCCTTTGGTGCTAAACAATTATTCCCTTTAGTAATAATTATATAGCTACATACAAGTTCACAGTAGTCTCTTTTACACCCATATTTAAATATCTTATGATAACAGCTCATAGGTGATTAAAAAAGAGAACTATAATTTCACATTAGATACAACATTATAATCATGACAAACTGCATTCAGTCATATAATGATCACATCATAAGATAATTACATTCTTCATAGCTAATTCATTGAAATAGGGTTAGGGATAAGTGATCCTTGTAACCAAAATCACAACCAAAAAATTAGCTGTAGCATCATTATCGCATAAGTAGATTTCACCTTGCATAATTTAAATCAAACGAAAATCAAGATCATAACTAATTACCCTTCATGGGACATCATACTTCATTAACGAAGATTCACACCAAATATGTGAAATAGGGCAATTCATGAAGTATTAACATAACTAAGATCAAAGTAAACGAGTGACATATTCATCAAACTCAACAATTCACCTTAATCAATCAATGAAATTAGGCATTTGGGGAGGATGGAGGAGTAGCTATGAGAGAATCCCTCCCCGTGATGAGAAAGTCCTTATAGTTTACAAAGAGGATGTTAACGAGGTGGTTCCCCCTCAAGTACCTCAAGCACCTCAATGACTTGAACTACCCCAAATGCCTTCAATGCACCAAAGTCCTCAAGCTCCCTATGTTGAAGGGGACATGAATAATGCGGAGATACGGCTGCCATAAGGTTCTTCAATCAACTCATGAATAATGAAGCTCAAGTCATCACTAATCATGTTGCTGTCAAGCTAACCTCGGACATGGACCTCAACCAAATGCAGGTAGTCCCACTTCTAGAATCCGGAATTTCATTAGGATGAACCCTCCTAAATTTCATAGCACAAAGGTTTATGAAGACCATAAGTCCTCATAGATGAGGTGTTCAAGGTGGTTGAATCTATGGTCGTGAATCCTAGAGAGAAGACATATCTAGTAGAGTAACAACTTAAAGATGTGGCTCAAGTGTCATTTGATCAATGGAGGGAGGGGAGAACCTTAGAGGAATGTCCGGTAGATTGGGAAGTGGTCAAAGAGGGAATTCTTGATAGGTATTTCCCTTTATATTTTAGGGAGTGAATTTTGATGAAATTCATGAACCTTCATCAAGGGGGAATGATTGTGAAATAGTACTCTCTCAAATTCACCCAACACTCTATGTATTCCCCTACCATGGTAGTCGACCCTAGGGTTGAATGAATAAATTTGTGATGGTGGTGTCTAGCTTAGTGGAAAATGAGTTCTTTACAGAAATTCTCTTCAATGACATGGATATCTCTTGACTTATGGTGTATGCTAAAAATCTTTACAAGTCCAAGCTTTCGGAGAGTAATAGGGATAGTAAGAGTCCTAGGGGTTATGAACCAAGTAAAATTCGAACAGTAAATTCCCATGGAGGTGACCATACTTTTGAGAGGTCTAGGTGTCTACTCATAGAAAGCTACACTTGGTAGGTCTCTTGCCGGTATGGAAGGTTGCTTTTCGTGTGGAAATAAGGGTCACAAAATGAGAGAATTCCCTAACCTCAAGAATAAAGGGAAATAGGTCTACTAAGCTCTTAAGGTGGTCTACATCCTAAAGATCCAAAGAGGAATCATTTAATTGCACTCGGATGTAGAGGACAAGACCAATCTTGAACAAAAGCCCTAGTAAGTCATATTTTGTATATTCTTAGTTATTTTCTCTTACATGGGTTTACCCTATGTGGGGGGGAGTTTAAGTTGCAAGTATCCTTAAGTTAGGATCTTCATTGTTGATATAATGTTTTGCATACTATATATGTTACCATTAATATATGGGTAGATTGGTAATTAATTTTAAAATTCCATGCCAATGGGTAGCTAGTTATATTTACTTAATTGCTTGAAGTATTGTTCATATGAACCATGGTTTGATTGAAGTATTTACATTTTGAGATTTTAAATTGTATGATGAGCATGTCTAATGTTTAAGAAGGTATTTCATCCATAAATCAAGATAAAATAAAGAAATAAGTGTGTTCCTTGAATTGTGGAAACTGTTCCAACGAGTTTCATGTGTTGCTAAAGATGCATAATAGTGTTATGTTGGTGTTTCTTGTAAGCTTGTTTCATTAACTAAGAATGTTTTAACCATAATGTGATGTGTTATATTCTTCGAGTTGAGTTCTTGATGTCCATAAAAGTGTTTAGTTTCATTCGAGGACGAATGTTGTCCCATGTGGGGATAATGTAACGTCCCTAAAATGAACTAGGTAAAACTACACCCTTGTGTGACGAACCGAAAGTACCCCTAGCATTTAGGGCAACCCTTAGGTTGGACAATTGCGTACTTGACCTTCCCGATGTATTTTACTAGACATATGCTATTGTTTATTACATATGATATAAAAAGTAGTGCGGAATTCAAAATTTTCACGACAATTACAACGAAGAGAAAATATCTATTATAAATACTAATAAAGAGCCTCGTCTTCACAGTCTAACTTAAAGACAGACATAAACATCTTAGTTACACGATCCTTATACATTGAATTTAAATACATAATGAATCTTAATAGTAGAAACTATGGAATATAACTATGTCCTCGAATATATGTGGGACCACTTAGTCTTGAGAGATTCGATTCCCAAACTTGTCTTCTAATCTTCAATTTGCCTCAAACCTATACTTATTAAGTATTGAAATGTATGGGCTTAGTACAAAACAATGTACTAAGTATGACATATAGGAAAACATGGGAAAAGGAACATTTAGTAAATAAAGCTTTAATGCCAATTAAGTAAGACCTTCATGAATATTTAAGTAAAAGAGCTTAAATGGTGAAGATTTAAGTAATCAATTTGATGAAGAATCCACCCTTTTTTTCGAGTTCCTAAAACCCTGGTTCTTGGTATCCTTCAATGGTGAGTTCATGTTTATTTTGAGAGTTTTCTTTAGGTTTATGAGGGATAAGGGTATTTAAACTGGGGCTTAATTAACTTAATTAATCTCACTTTAATCCCTAACTAGCCCCTAAGACACTTAATTAATTAAATGAATCCATTATTGATTTAACTGTGAAACTCGAGCCTCACCAATGAGACCCCGATCGACGATCCGTCGGTGAGTGGATGGACAACACCCCTCCTCCATCCTGCACACCGTTGTCTTGGTCAGACACATTTCAGTCAAGGGCTTTCTCAAATTTTTCTAAGTGTGGGATGATTGTGGCCTCGACACCGCGTCAACCCCCTTTTCGTCGCGTGTAACAATATCTAGGTAAGAAGGAGCCTTCACGAATCTTTTTAAGTTTTGGATGATGGTGGCCTCGACATACCGTCGAGCAACACACAGACCGTCGTCTGTCTCGTCGATGCACTCTGCTAGTCAGTGCTTCATCAAACTATTGGGGTCCTCTTCAAGGGCCCTTGGTTGATCCTTGGGGAGTCGTACCCAGACGTTTCAATCATGAAACAACTCAAATAACCATTTAGCTACCTTTCCACCCATTTTCGTACATTTCCGACTCCTAAAATTTAGTCAAAAGGCTAAGGTACACTAACATCCCTTTGAACCAACTTCCAGGATGTTTTTTGACCTTTTGGTTCTTAAACCTCCAAAAAGACCTATACTATTTACTAATGGACATAGAAACAATGTTTAGACTTAATGACACTTATGCTAGGGTTTACAATGAGTCTTGGACTTTCAAGGTGTTACATTACCCCCTCCCCCGTAAGAACATTCGTTCTCGAATCACACTAAAATTCTTTTGAAGGAAGTAATAGACCCTAGACTAGAAGCTCAATCTATTAAGAACATCCATTTAACATAAATCATGTCACTTCAACATGGCAAATATCAAATTTCATATTACCACACCTAACGCTCAAAACACATCATCATGAAGCATTTCCTTCTCACAATACTTATAAGCTCAACATACATCACATGAGTCAATTAGCACAATGTTCAACTCAAAAACATGCTACCTATTATTTCATGAATACTCACCATATCAAAATGCACAACATAACTCAAAGCAAGAAAAAACCAAAATTTCAAGTTTTTAATAGCAATACTACAATGACTTCACTATAAAACTTACTATGACGTTTTAAAAAATGCAACTTTTGTAACACTTCACCCATAAATCAAGAAACCACAAATTATTTTCATAATTATATAATGAAAAGAAATGTCTAACCTTAATTCTAAATAAGATGAGGATAACAGGATTTCATATCGGCCTCGACCTCGCATGTAGCACCCTCAACTAATTGATTTTTCCATAACTCTTTTACAGATACCACCTCCTTATTCCTAAACTTCTTGACTTGACTATCAAGAATTTGAATGGGGACTTTCTCATAAGAGAGGTTATCCATGACACCAAAACCCTCAATAGGAAGAACGGACTCGTGGTCACAAATAAACTTTTTCAACATAGAAACATGGAAAACCGGATTAACTGAAGCAAATTCATTTGGAAGTTTCAATCAATAGGCAACCTTACCAAACCTTTACAAGATTTTATTGTGACCCACATAAGGAGGACTCAATTTCCCGTTCTTGCCAAACCTAACCACCACTTTCATCGTTGAAATTTTTAAAGACACCTTATAATATTCTTCAAACTCCAAGTCACATGTCCTATTATGGCATAAAACCTTTGCGTACTATAGGCCATTTGCAACCGGTTTCTTATGATATGAACCTTTGCCAGAGTCTAATAAATCAACTCAGGACCAAGAAGCGATGGCTCACCCACTTCAAACCATTCAAATGGTGAACTACACCGCCAACCAAACAAGGCTTCTTAGGGAGCCATCGAAATGGATGAATGAAAACTTTTGTTGTTAGAAAATCCCACTAAAGGTAAATGCCTATCCCAACTCCCATTAAAATCAATAATGCATGCTCTAAGCATATATTCAAGGGTTTATATCGTACGATCCGCTTGACCATCCTTTTGGGGATGAAAACGGTGCTCAACTTCAATGTAGTACCTAACCCTTTTTTAAATAACCTCAAAAATCTAGATATGAATTTTGCGCCGCGATTTGATATGATGGATAACGGAATGCCATTGAGGCACATAATCTCATCTAGGAGGATTCTTGCATAATCCTCGTCCGAATATTAATACTTGATGGGGATTAAACGAGTGGATTCAGTCAATTGATCCATAACCACTAAAATGGAGTCATAGGACTTTTGGGTCCGGGGTAAACCTACTACAAAGTCAATATTGATATCTTCCTACTTCCAAGTTGGTATTTTGATCTCTTGCAGTTATCAACCCGTCTTTAAGTGTTCGACCTTTACTTGTTGGCAATTCATACATTTAGCGACAAATTCCGCTATGTCCCCTTTTAGCCCTTCCCAGCAATAAATTTTCCTTAGGTCATGGTACATTTTTGTCGACATCGGATGAATTGAGTAGCGGGACCCATGTCCTTCTTGTAAGACCTGATCCCTCAACCCATCTACATCGGGAACACATAATATCCCTTTGTACCTTAACACACAATCCCCAAAGAAGAATGATTAATTCAACTTTCAAAGAACCAATTCTTTCAACTCCATTAAGGCTAAATGAAGGTGTTTTTTTACTTCACCTAAACAGCTAAAGATTACTCAGAATTATGATGAACTATGGCACCCCCATTTGAACAACTCTCCAACCTCATCCCAACCTAGCCAACCTATACACTTCCCTTGCTAGGTCCTTTTTGGCTTCGTCAAGATTGGATAAACTACTCATAATAATATGACTTAGGGCATCTGCAACTACATTAGCCTTGGCGGGTGGATAAAGGACACTCATATAATAATCTGTAAACAACTCATGGCACCTTCTGTGTCGTATGTTTTACTCCTTTTGTGTAATCACATATTGGAGACTCTTATGGTCAGTAAAAACATCAACATTAACCCTATAAACTAATGCCTCCAAATTTTCAATGCAAACACCATGTCTGCTAAATCAATGTCATGAATGGGGTAAATCCTCTCATGTACCTTAAGTTTCCTATAGGAATAAGCTATCGCCTTCCCGTTTTACATTTGCACACACCCCAAACCCACTCGGGATGTGTCCCAATACACCACAAAATACTTTTTACCCTCTGGTAAGTTCAACAGCGGAGCAAAAGTAACCCTATCTGTTTATAGTTTGAAGCTGTTCTCACATTCCTCCCACCACTAAATTGTTTTTACTATTTTGGATCAAAGTAGTCAAAGGAGACGCAATGAATGCGAAAACATCCATGAACATGTGATAGTAACCCACTTAACCAAAGAAACTCCTAATGTCTGTCGGAGTCAATGGTCTTGGCCAATTGTTAACCACTTCCGCATTCATTGGGTGTACTTAAATTTCCTTACTAGAAATGATGTGCCCAAGAAAAGTTACCGATCTCAACAAAAACTCACACTTTCTATAGTTTGCATACAATTCATATTCTTTAAGGGGTTGCAACACTACCCTCATATGACCCATATAATCACCCTTATTCTTCAAGTATACCAACATATCGTCAATGAAAGTAATGAAAAATGAATCTAGGTAATTTTAAGATACTCTATTCATTAGGTCCGTAAAGGCCGTCGGAGCATTAGTGAGACTGAAAGAAATGATCAAGAACTAATAAAGCCTATGCCAAATCGGAAAGACCATCTTAGGTATATCCTCCCCTCTCACCCTGAGTTGATTATACCCCAACCTAGATTCTATATTTAAAAAGTAACTAGCCCATTGGAGTTTGTCAAATAAGTCATCAATCCGAGGGAGAGGGTACTTATTATTAATGGTGACCTTGTTGAGCTTGCGGTAGTCCATACACATTCTCAAAGACCCATCCCTATTTTTGACAAATAATACTTGAGCACCCTATGGAGATATACGAGGCCTTATAAAGCCTTTGTCAAGCAAATCCTTGAGTTTAGCCGTAAACTCTTTCAGTTTTGCCGGAGATATCCAATGTAGAGGCATTGAAATGGGATATATCTCTGGTAGCAAAATCGATACCAAAATCATTTTGTCATTTGGGAGGAATACCGCGAAGTTCATTGGGAAAAACCTCCATAAATTCATTCACTACGGGGACCGACTCAATAGGAGGAATTTCAAAATCCAAATCTTGGACTATTACTATGAGATAGAGACAGCCTTTTGAGATCATTTTACATTATTTTGGACAAGATATGATGCTCCCTCTAGTAATAAAATTTCCCCCCTTCCACTCAACAATGGGTTCATTTGGGAAGTTAAACCTCACCACTCTTGTCCTACAATTAATGGATGCAAAATATGCATGCAACCAATCCATACCCAATATAATATCAAAATCAAGCTTATCGAGTTCTACTAGAGCAACATAAGAATATCTAATGGGTAATGAAATAGGACATTTTCTATAGACCATTCTAGCAACAACTGACTCTCCCGCCGGAGTAGACACTACAAAAAGCTCATGCAACATATTGTGTAAATCATCACACTTTTTATCTACTAGTGGTGTAAAAAAGGACAAAGTAGCACCCGGATCAAATAAAGTATACACATCAAGGGTAAAGATTTTTACCATACCGGTCACTACGTCGGGAGTGGTTTCTTGCGAACCCCTAGAGTACATAGCATAGAAGCGGTTCATCTTTGGAGCATCACTATACTTGAGATTGGCCACTACCCTTGTTTTGATTCTTCAAGTTTGGACAATATGTAATTTTGTGACAACTCTTGCCACAACTACAACAATTATCCATCCCCTTAAGGCATTCATCATAGTGATTTTTACAACACTTTCCATAAGTTGGCTTCTCCTTTGGTGAATTAGAACTTTTTACCTTCTTAAATTTAGGGTTAGACAGCCTATCACCACTAGATCTTGGGAATTTGGTATGTACTTTATTTAAACCCCGCTTCCTAAATTTATGCTTATCTTGTATTCAAGGCCTATTCTTTGAGAAGCCTCCATCAAATGACCTAGACTTCTTAGAAACTGTACTTTTTCTCTTAGCTCTTGCCTCCTCAACCATTCTTCCATAAACCATAAGACATGAAATGTTCATGTTGTCATATAGCATGGACGATTGACACTCCCTTGTAAGTCCTCCGACACCCCCATCACAAAATGATTCATTTGGTCTCTAGGATCCGAGATTAAAGAACGAGCATATTTGGACAACTTAACAAATTCCAAAGGTACTCATGAACAAATTTCCCTCCTTGGCGAAGTTGTTAACGCCGTCACTTTCTCTTCTCTCATCTCGCTAGGGAAGAATCTATCTATAAAATCCTCCGTGAAGATCTTCCCAAGTCACCGGACAACCCCTCAACGACTTATTATACCTCAATCGCAAATACCAAGTATGAGCCACCTCCCGATTGGTTTGGGCCGTCATAACTTGGGCTTAAAACGTCATGACTTGTGCTTGAGTAGTCATTGCTTGAGCCATTTAAGTAAGAATAGCCATCATCTCCACCTCCGTCATAGGTGGAAAGTTATCCGGGGCTTGATCAACATTAGCATTCTCCTCAAGTGGAGGCACTTGCTCATCATGCGGAGGAGATCCCGCATTAGCAACTTCCTCCTTAAGTCTTCGAGCTGCATTCCTTTGAGTGTTCATACTTCGTATAAGATAAACAATATGATTAGATGCAATAGAACACCATAAGTATACTCTATTTGGCACGATATAAGAATAACAAGAAAGAGAGTGATTCTTAGAATCATATAGGTTTCTACTTATAAGTGTGGAATGCTTCACAATAATGAACAATAACCTACATAGACGTGGTATAGAGAGACATAACTCAATGATTTTCAACCTCATGCTCTGATACCATGTTTGTCTCTTCCAGGTTTACACTTTAGACGTAATCGGTGTCGTAATCCTTTTTAAGGATTAAGACAAGCCTCTTAGTTTCATGTTATTACATTTATAGGTTGAAAAATGAAGAAAAATTTAAATCTTTTATGTTCCCTAATTTGAGAATTATATAGACCTCTACATGCACACAATATATATTCATATCGAGTGTACATAGACCTTTCTTATAGGAAGGTTATATAGCCTTCTACTTTTATTGCACATACATTTATAAGAATATGGAATAAAGTCCCAATGATTGTCTTGTCTTATACAGACTAAACATATATCACAATATGGGAAAAGCGCTAACATCAATTCAACAAGACTATGTATAGGTCATACGAAAGTACAATATTCAAATAACAAGAAAAGAAATGATATAGTTAATAAGCTCATTACAAAATCTAAAGATAGAAGATGGAATTGACCTTGAAAGTTGAGAACATACCCCATTTTGATGAAAGGAAGAATCTAAGCCTTCAATAATATCGCCTATCTTCAATGACCGGGACTTAAAATGTTTGGAACAGGGGAAAAAATCGGGGTTAGTATTGCATATGTACTAATTATGAGATATTATGCACATACCCAAGCAAAACATACATAAATGGAATTTTTATCAAAGCATGCCATTGTAACCCTTTAGGGGCTTAATGCAAAGTCAAGTAAGTCATATTAACTAACCAAACATGCTTAATATGTTAAAAAGTAATACAATCCCAACACACTTGAAACCATGATTTACTACAACCCAAACATCAAAGAATAATATCACTAGAATGAATAAGAGTTAAACATATCATAATAAGTAAGTCAATTACTCACAAGTCCTTATCAAGTCAACAAGTGCAATGACGAAGCAAAGCCTTATAACCTTACTCAATCAAGTATCCTCAAAAAGAAAACATGACCAGTGTCCAACTTTACATCTCATGGTATTTAGGCTTGCATTTCATCTTATATTATCATTATAGTCCAAGGCATATTCATAAATAAACTAATCAACATACAGTATCAACAATATGACATGGTCACCATATATACATCATATATTATTATAGCATAAACATATAAGAACCGTCTCCTATGACTCTCTCTCATGACTAACTAGTGCAATGATTAGGTAGAGTCCCGCACCCCTACCTACTATAAGCTAGACCCTTTAGGTTATCAAAGTTAGAGTTCACGTCCTTTAATTCGTTTTACCTTTTAGGAACATCATTCTCTAACTGACATAGACCACTGAGCTAGTTTGGAATCCGGTATCATAAAACCATACACCGAAAGAAGGGTTCCTATGGGGGCAACATAGTTCAAGAACTAGGAGATTTAGTTGGTACCCTTTTTATGTACCATGCATTATAGTATCCAATATCAAGAATAATATAGTGTTCCTACCTTCCCTATGTGGGAAAGGACTTTTCTCTATCTAGTTCACTCAATGCTAAGCTAGAGACCCTTTTTTTAAATGTCTTCAAGCCTTTAATTATCAGTCATAACTTAATTTAGGCCATAGGGTCTACCCCTTGTATAATCAGCATCATCAATAGCTCAATAAGAATTTTATGAGTATAAGTCCTTTCATCACAATTTATATAAGAAAGGTTAACACTTTACCATGTCATAACATATTAACGCTCACTGATAGTTTTCACCATCTTTATAGCACATACACCTTCATCAACCCCACAACATAGTCAAAACATTTCAATTGAACATCATACCAACCTATAATCCTAGTATAAGGCATACTCCAATGTATTATTATTGATTACCAATAATTAATCACAATTGGAAGTAAATATTGAGATTCTAAGACTTACCAAGTCTTTCTCATAGCCTATAATCAAGGTCTTACCATCAACCCATAACTCAACCCAACTTAGGGAGTAACATCATTGAAGCATGATAACCAATAGAATAATAAGGCCAATTGCATCCCTGTCACACAATTCATCTTTAATCACAACTTGCGACAAGGTACATAAGCTAATTTAACATTATAATTCATAACCTAAATCACATGTCAAGAACTAGCATGACAGACCTGTAATTCATCTTAATTAAATCATAATATCACCATATGATAGTAATCTAATCAGTGACTAACTCAATTGAATGATCACCATTTAACATATGTCAAGATCAATACCTAGGGTTAGGGATAGAAGATCACATTCTTCAATTTACACCAAACCATCAACAATTATCATAAACAAGTTGAGTTACATTTTTATCTACTCAATATATCAAAAAGAATTCATTAACAACTCAATCCATGACTGCAATGCATCATTCATGACTTCATTATATAAACTTGACTTTAATTTACTTCATATAAAACATACTAAGACCCCCCCTTTTTGAATTTCTTCTTATGCAATGGATAAATAGCGCCCCATACCACCACATACCCTAAGTAGTACATTCGATTAGGAGACTTAGTTCATTCATTCTTTTGTGGGGGAATAGCTTTAACTGACATAGACCATGAGAGCTAGATATGAAATCCCAATACTACCCTTATTGGATGAGGGATTCCAACTTGCATAGGGTATGTTCATTCTTTTAGCTTTTACATGCCATTACCAATAGCAACACCTATGCAGACACATAATTAAGGGATAAGGAGATTTGAACTATGTAACTCATTCTCTACAAACAAGGAATACTCATATCAAGATGTACATTTGAATACATGATCTCCACTCACGAAGTGTAACCACCCTTACGACATATCCTGTTGGTGCAACGAATAACTCCCCCACGGAGTCTTAAACATTTTTTACTTTTTTTCACTCACACTAGTTGTTTATAGTTATTTGTAAAGTATACTTACTTTTATGGCGTGTTTGTTAGGATTCTTAGAGAATGATCGAGTCACAAGACTATCATTACAACAATCTCAATCAATTTTATTTGACTTTTCCTTTCCTTTTGTACGAATTCCTAGATCTACCTATTTTTGTCCTTTACCAAAGAAACGAAAACAACATATTGATGATGTTAAGTAGTTTTCCTAAATTGATAGACATGAAGTTTATTATTATTACATTGGAGCATATGATTATTGTTTGGGAGGAGGGGATCACGAGATTGATTTATCCTTTTTGCTATGATAATTACTGTTAAAAAGTTCTATTTTTGATTACTTATATTCTATCCAAAAGTTCACTGGTACCTATTTGAAATATTAATTATATTCTTTTCTTCATTTTACTACATAAAAAGTACTCTTAAGTTTTTTTTTTACTTTTTGCTCTTTTTGGATGTTCAATATGAATTGAAAATCAGGAAGGAACAACTATGAAAAGTACTATAAGATACTCATTTGTTGCGCCTGGTGCAATAGATAGAGGAAGAGGACGAGGCTTAAATCTTTGGAATGATTAGGAAAAGTTTCAAGTAAGAGTTCATTATTTCAACTAGTCATCTTACTAAACAACACATCAAAAGAGTTGAAACAAGCAGTCTTTTTAATATATATGGAGTTCTTAACTGCATATATATACATATCTTCACATTCATTATCTTCATTAATTAATTCATTCATTCATTCAAAGTATGAGTGTGTATACATGTGAGGAAACCTTTCACATAACCTCCACTTTCATAACATTGGCTTGTAAACATGCTTCACATATTACACACTTTAACATGCTTCACATAATCATAAAGTTCATTTAGACATTATCCCTACCATACTTTACATAACAAGATTCATAAAACAAATCACAAAGAACAACATCATTATCATAGTAATTCATATAATGTACCTTTGTGGCCTTATTCACAAAACACAAGTAGATTCACATTCATATATTTCATGTAAACACCGCCACCAAAAGGTAGACCACACCATTCAGGAGAATTTCATCATAAGCGTTAAACAATATACGCAACTTACCATTAATTCAAGCTTTCACCTCCTACTATTAATTCAAAAATAATACTTCATAAAATAACACTTAGCTCAGTAGCTAAGTCACGATATAACCATAAAGAAACTCAAACTATAACATTATCAAATCATGTTCATTAGACCCATTTCATAAGTCAGAAGTTAATTAAAAGCGATAACATGGTTTCATTGAAGTATTAGCATTAAAATCACCAACTAACAATAGAAATATCATATTTGAATCAATAAAAACATTTTCATGCAAGGGCTATACTTAAGAGTAGAAGATAGAATAATTTAGGGTCTGAAAACCTCTTTTGAAATTCCTTAGAAACGGCTCCTTGAATGGAAAAGAGTTAAAGGATGACTACCATACCTCGATGAGAAGAAAACTCATGATTTATTTTATAAAGAATCTTCCACAACCTGCCATTCCAAGCCCTTCCTTGAGTCAAAGCTTCTATTGGGTTTTGATAGAATCTTCCGTGAGAGACGGTTTTCGGTTTTTAAGAAGTCTAAAAATTATGTCTTACTGTTTGAACCCTCTTAATGTACCTAAAAGAACCTAAAATATTTATCCATGGTTCATAAAATACTTGGGGTTAATTTACCAAACACCCCAAGACATGGAAGATTTTTGATAAGTTTATGCAGGAAACATCGATGCCCCTTCACGAACGGGAAGTTGCCCAATCGACCCTCCTTAGAAAAGGTTCGTCAATTGGCGCCGAGACTTCACTTTTTGCAGGGATTTCCTATACTTTAACATCCAGTCAACGCTCATGGTAGACGGGCTGTTGTTTGACCGATGATCTGTCCCATATGGCCGTTGTTGGTCACTACTTGGCAGCATATTACCGAAGGGATGGGGTCCTCTTCTAGGGACCATCGTGGATCCTAGGTGGGGTATTACCCGGATGTTAAACCTCTATAAATTTACATCTAGATCTTAGGAAAATCCCATATAAATTTCAATAAAAATGAACATGTAAGACTTGCGAAAACACATGAGGACAGACAAGCACTTTCTAAGGCACATTTTCTGAACGTCGTGGACGTTCTCGTACATTTGACATACAAACAACACCAAAGATTATAAAATTCTTAAGGAAATAAATAAAAATTATTTTAATACAAGTTCAACTCATGAAACATTTACCAAGCACTAGTTCACCTTAGTTAGTTTTTGGATATTACATTATACCCCTCTTGGAACAATAATCGTCTTCGAATTACAGTAAACTCTTTTAAGAAAATTAAGAACTTACAGGAAGCATACAACACACGAATTCAAGGTTCAAACATTCAAAATAAATGCACCAAACTTACAAGAAATACCAACTACACATTGACAAGAATTTCCTATGCTAACAGGCAACTTTTTGGAAGTAACTTCCATACTTAAAAATACATTCTTATTCTGCATTTATAGAGGAATTACCTTATACGACATTAAACATGCATAGACATATTTTTTATTCACACATTAAAGCTACAAATAATGAAAGTTCAATTAAGTCTGTTTTTGAAATTAGTTACTGTGAATGCACAATCCTTAACCGTCTTACATGCTAAAAATTCGTTAATCCATTTTTCAAGTAATTTTAACATGAAGTCATGTCAACATAAGAGACAAATTCATACTAATTGACATTATAACATAATCACACAACTTTTAAGCAATAAAGCAATATCATTAGCTACACCTTAAAAAGAGAAATATAGGTTGACTACAAATTCTCAAAATGTAATCATTATATCATCAAGAGCACGCCAAACATTATCACATCGAAGACTCTCATAACATTACGGGAAATGCAACTCATACTAATATGCAAGATTATTAATCATTACCAAACTACCAAGTATTTAGGTCTAAATTTTGAATAATGATATAACGAAAGATATGTATATCAACTACTTTTCTACGAAACTCATTCTCCCCCACATAGGGTAAAGCCATGTTCAAGGTTTCATACTTCAAAGTACCATTATACCTCTCACAAGGTAGTAACTCATAATACCCTTAACTTATGCACATTAAGACTAAACATTAACCTTACAAGTCAATCATAACACCTACCTCTTATGATTCAATCTTGAAAAACACCATTAAAGATCACCTCACTTATTTCTTAGGCATCACATATCTCAACAAATAGAATAAAATCTATTTATTCTAACAACAATACCACATTCGTTAAAACTCTTCAAATTTACACTTTAGTTCTTCTACTGTCATTGTAGAAAATCATAAGATATCTCATTTTTCCCAAAAAAGTACTTCATTCAACCATTTGAAATCCTACCACTCTTACAACTAAATAACCATAAAATTTTACATCATAATACTCCCAATCTTACAATTCAAATATAGCCATATATGGGATCACATCACAATCCTCAAACTAAGGTTCACATCTACTCTTCTAGCCACAAAACTATCCTCAGCATCAAAACCACAATTATGTCCCTCAAAATTAGAAACATCTTCCCTTCCAAACAATCACATCTACAAAATCACCTAACAAGGGAAAACAAGAGAGAGACCATATAGAATTATGTTCAATGGCACGACATAAGAGTAATGAAGAAACTAAATATTAAGACCTGAGGGTATACCATAGAAGTTGTGGTATCATCAATCTTAACATGGAGTCGTCGACCTCTCGGAGGTCTAAGACAAGCATTTAGACATCTTTCATTGCATATTCGTAAAAAAATTAGAAGAAAATTTAAAACATTTCATAGAACATTATATGCTAGAACATCACTTCGTATATATATAAAAATATATCATAATACATAGTTTGACTCTATGTATTTTGTGCCATCTTAAACCTAATATCAATAGAGTTGACACGACCCTTAACAAAAAAAATAGTATCAAATCTATTACATTTTAATAAGATTTGGGCTTTGGGGAAATCCTTGAATCTTAAGTATCCGTTTTAATAAACACAGGAGATCTATCAAAGCTCTTCCCTTAGGAGACATCCTGTAGCCATCACCACCTACACATTGTCTAAAAAATGAAGTAAAATCAAAACAATAATGGACAAAGTATGCAATCATGAAAAAACATGAATTTAAAGAGACATTTCATTTGAAATCATGCAACTTGTCTTTTTAGTAAAGTTCATGAACATAGGCACATATAATCTCAATATAGTTTACATACGTCGTATAGACATGGATAATACTCATAATATAACATAAAACCATTTATCATACATTGATGCATGTTAAATGCATGCCACATATATTCATAATTCTTAAAAACCTCATAGACATAAACTTCACATAAGGACCATCACCTAAGACAACTCCAAATTCACGTACGTCAATAATTTTAACGTTATCTAGTCATGCTTATTAAACCAATTTCATAAGCAAAAAGTTGATAAAAAGAATAGACATGATTACATTGATGTTTTCACATTAAATTTATCATTTAAAGATAAGAACAACTCATTCTAATCAATAAAACAATTTCATGCAAAGACCCATAGTTAGAGTCAAGGAATAAAAAAAATTGAAGTTTGTAATACTTTTTGAAATCTTTTTGAAATGGATCTTTTCATGAATGAAGAATCAAGGATGACTACCATACCTTTATATGAAGAAACCCACAAAAATTTGGCGAAAAAAACGTGAACAACTTGGTGCTCTTCCTTAAAGCTTGAAGCTTCTTCAATGGATGTTTTTGAAGAGATGGTTTTTGGAGAAATTTGATTGGGTCTTTAGGGTTGGAAATAATGGGTTAAATGAGGTCTTATATAAACTAAATGAGTCCAGAAATGATCCCCAAAGTTCCCAAAAGACCCCTACACCATTAGGACCGTTTTTCCACTTGAAATTTGACTTAAAAAGATCGTCACGAAATCTGGGACTTGGCTGCGCGTCGTGAGACAAGCTCCAAATTTTACCTTTAAAAAGTTTCAGAGGTAGTGGACATCGTGTAGCAGGCACGTCGCGAGGTGGTCTTCAGATTCTGCCCCCTGCAAGCTGCCTTGGGCAGCACCTTCTCTAATATTTGTGTAGTTCCCGGAACATCATTCTCACCGTTTAGACCCTTTACATGTCACTTAAGGCATAGGAATCATTGAAACTTTCTTTCACTCTCAAATAATCCACCATAACATAAGTACAACACACTACAATACACTATGTCAACTTTAACTAATTTTCGGAGATCTTAGGCATTTGACTTCAAAACACTCCTAAAATTTACAAACGGACTTCTAATGCTAAAATATAATATTATAATACATTATTAAATCAAGTAACACATGTGAAGCTCTAGTTTGACCTATTTTTTTAGGGTCATTACAATTCCCCCACTAAGAAAAACAGCAGTCCTCGAATGATAGTAAACACTTCCGAGGACTTCATGGACAAAACTAGAAGCATATCACAAAAATGATCAAGGTCAATAAATTCGCACTGAATGCATCAACTCAAAACGAGAAAGAATTTCACATTATATAGCATTAAGCAAGTTTGACGAGTTCCGCAAATCACACCAAATACTCATTTAATCATTTATGGAGGAACTACCTTCTCCAACATTAGTCATGCTCTTAAACATCATTTCTACACATATTGAGACCATCCTTCATTAAAAAGCTAATTAAACCTAAATTTAAAATTGTTTAGGATAAACACTTCTTTTTTACAGTGAAATATCCTCAAAATTAAAGAATTCACATTCAAGTAATTCTAACATGAAGGCATGATAACATAAGAGAGAAGACCATAAAAACACATCTTCTAACATAAACATAAAAACCATAATGAATTATGACTTACTAGGGCCTTCACTCTGGGTTTGAAGCTTCTTTAGCTCTCAGATCGTAGAAACAATTTTTTGTAGGAGCATTAGGATCCTGACCATCACGAAGAGCATGATGGACCTATTTACTTTTTGCCTTGAGGTTACGGAAATCTCTCATCTTAAAGACCTTATTACCACATCGAAAGCAACAATCCATGCCGGCAAGACAACTATCCAAGTGTTGCTTCTCACAACTAGTACATCTAGGCCTCTCTAAAGCATAACCACAACCTTGAGAATTTTTGTTGGAAACCCTATCCTTGTTCCCTATGGAAGAGTTTTCATTAAAGAACCTCTTATTAGACTTAGCTTGATATGACTAATCTAATCTAGGCTCTTTACATCCCTAGTCATCTCTCCTCTATTATTTGATCAGACACCATGATCCTAGAGACATCAATATCAATATGAAGCATAGTCATGTGATATTAGTTCTAAACAATAATAGATACCCCCATCACGAACTTATTCATCTTATCAATACAGTTGGCTACTAAAGTTGGGGAATATTTAGAGAGTTATGTGAACTAAGCAAATACTCCTTAACACTCACTCCCCTTTGACAAAGGTTCATAAATTTTCAATAACTTCCTTTCTCTCGACTCTATGGGAAAGTACCAATCATGAAAATTCATTTTCCAGACTTCCCAATCTACAAGACCTTCCCTTAAGGGTCTCTCATCTCTCCATTGCTCAAACAACAATTGAGACACATCTTTTTATTGGTAAGCGGCTAGTTCCACTTTCTCTCTAGGAGTCACACCCATAGAATCCACCACCTTGATAACCTCATCTATGAAACCATACAGATCTTCATCACTATAGTTCCATGGAAAGTAGGAGGGCAAATCCTAGTGAAATACAGGATTCTAGAAGCGGGAGTACTAGCATTGGATTGAGGTTGAACTCCTAGGTTTTCTAGAGCAACAACATGATTAGTAATGACATGAGCTTGGGTTGTCATTAGATGATTTAAATCTCTAAGAGCAACCCTTATCTCCTCATTAGTCATATACCCTTCAAGATAGGGAGCTTGAGGACCTTAGGTCATTTGAGGCATTTGGGGCAGTTGAGGTCCTTGAGTTTCCGGAGGGGGAACCTCTTTATTCACATCATGTTGGTAAACTATAAAAACTTGCTCATTCTCGAGATTAATTCTCTCATTAGCTAGTTCTCCACCTCCCTTTAAACAGGTGTTCTTCTCGTATTCATGTCATTGAACACAAGACAAGTGGTTGAGAAAAGAATCTTATAGAAATCAAATTTAATGCACAAATATAGAGAAATGAAGAAAAAGAAAACTTCTATCGCCTTATAGACTCTCGCCCACAGATGTGTCGCGACTCATACCGATATGAACAAGACCGTTCTAAAGGTTGCTTGTGAGACTTTTTCCCACAACCTTATGATCTGATTCCAAGTTTGTAAGGAACCGAAAGTACACCAAAGAAGTTAGGGCAACCCTTAGGTCCTCACAAGGTGTACTTGACCTTTTGAAGGTACTATACTAGCCTCTATGCTATCTATCATTACATAGGACATGAAAAATAGTGCGGATATTTAAAATTTTCATGATAATAATAATAAGGAAAACATCTTTTATAAATAGTAAGTGTAATCTCATCTTCACAAGATAACATAAAGATAAGACATAAATATCTTAGGGACACCACCCATAAGATTAAAAGAATATACATAACAAGTCTTAAATAAGAACATAAAGAAATATACTTTGCCCTTTAATATACGAGGACGTACTTAGTCTTGAGAGAGTAGATTCCCAAATTTGACTTTAAATCATCCACGTGCCTCCAACCTATACTTATAGAGTATAGCAAAGTATGGGGTTAGTACAAGACATTGTACTAAGTATGGAATTATGCAAAATTATGCAAAAACGGACAATTAAGTTGAAACATACAAGTCATGCTATTTTGATAAACTCCTTCATCAATTAAGTCTAAAAACATCATATAAAACATTCATTAAGCCCATAAGGTAAACCATCCATTTTTTATTCAACATAAAGGCATACCTACAATGAACCCAAAATTACACATGAACTACTCCTATCCTAAAATGTCCAAAGGATCCTCAAAATTACACATGAACTACTCCTATCCTAAAAATTCTAATTTATACTCTGTGCATTGTGAAAGTAACCTCCCATACTACCACTTCCACTTAGTGATTCCTAGGAATAATGTTAGATTAGGTAAATCACATTTATCTAATACTAAGATTTCATCATACATGTCATAACATCCACATGCTTCATTATCATTTAACTTGAATTCATATTACTTTCATTTACATCATATCATGACCCATTCATACATTTGATATAAGAACACACCAAGACTATCTCCAATTGTCTACTTGTGCAATGAAAATGTAGGGTATCATTGCACCATCTACCCTAAGTATTAAAACTTTAAAAATATGTAGTTAATTTACATACATTTTTTGGTTCTATATTTAACTGACATTGGCCATGAGATCTTTACATGAAATACTGTACTACCTTTACCGGATGAGGGATCCCTACATTCCTACGATAGGGTCATATTCTTTAGCTTTACATTTATTCTCCAGTAGCTTCTCCTATGGGGCCACATAGTTAATGGATAAGGAAATTGCTTCTATGTAATTCACTATCTACTAGAGAGGAGTACTCATCTTAATAGGTAAATTGGATAAAACATCTCTATTCACGAGGTGTACCCGCCCTGTATCGCCCTAACACAAACTAAGGTGAACTATGTAATCGTGAGTTATTAGTGAGTTAATAATAATTTAAAATGACGAACATTAGTGTTATTAGTCAGTGTGTGAATTTTACTTATGTTTGGAGGTCAAACGTCAAAAAAAGGCCATAACGTTCGGAAGGCGTGCCTTAAAAAGTGCTTGTGTGTCTTCATGTGTTTCAGTGAGTTTTACGTGTTCGTTTTTCTTTAAATTTATGTGGAATGTTCATATGAACTATATGAATTATTTTAGGGGTTAAAAATTCTGTAAATACCATATGTAGGACTCACGAGGGGCCCTAGAGAAGGGCACAAGACTTGGACCAAATATTTCCTGTAATGCCCCAATATAAACTAAGGTGAACAAGAGACTCGTGGTTGTTTGTTGAGTTAATTTTATGTTATATTTAGTTAATTTAGTGTTCTAAAACAGTGTATAATGTTTGGGTAAGTTTGGAGGTCAAACGTTTTAGAGGTTTAGAGGGAACACCTTAGATTTTAATTATGTGTCTTGACGTGTTTAATTGAGTTTTACGTGTACATTTTATTTGAAACTTGCACGAGATGTTCCTAAGACCTAGACGACTTAGTTTAGTGGATTAACATATGGGTACTACCCCACATAGGACCAACAAGGGTCCCAAGATGAAGTGTCCACTACGTTGGACCAAACTACTAAAGCAATGACTAAACGACGACCCTAAGGACGGTCCGTTGTTCCACAAACAGTCTGTCAACCTAACGCGTCGATTGTCCATCAAATTCAGGATTTAAAGGATCCATTTGGAGCTACGTGTCAAACAACGAGACCCTACCAACAGTCCATTGATGGATAGACGGTCTGTTGGTTAGGTCTTGTCAGTGAGGTCTTCCAAAAGGTGTAAGTTTCTGCCTTTGCTTGGGGTGTTTTGTAAATTCACCCCAAGTATTTTATGAACTTAGGACGTTATTTTTCGTGTTTATTAGTTATATTAAAGTTTTCTAAACCCTAATACCTCATTTTAGACCCCTATTCCTAAAACCCAAAACCCCTCTCTCTTAAAAGACTTTCTCAAGTCTACATGGAAATGCTAGGAAGGCTGTTGTTGGTTGTTTATTCATCAAAATTCGTTGGTATTTATTCAATGTGAGGTATGGTATCAATAGTTTAATTCTGTTCCATTCAAGGAGTCCCTACTATTAATTTTCAAAATAAGTTCTCAACCCAGTTTCTTTTATCTTCAACTATAAATATGGTTGTTGCATGAAATTTTTTTGAATGACTTATTCATGATTTTTCTAAGGTTATTTGGTTATTTAAGGTTAAAAATTCAATGAAATCATGTTGAAGCTTTTGATCTAATGTAGGCTTATGAAATAGGTTATATGAGTATGCATTGATAGCCTTTGTTTTTGTTGTTTAGCTGCTGCCCAAAGGTATAATTTATGATGAATTATTGAATAAAACATTATAGTTTATGAAATCATGAATAAAAGGGTAATTTTGTTATGTTGTTTAGTTTTAGTTTTGAAATTCTCTTGAGTTGTATGGTCCACCTTATTGGTGGCGGTGTTTATTTGAATTGTATTAATGTACAGTAACTAGTTTATTGTGAATGAGGATATTAATGCTTGTCATGTTAAGTAAGATCATAAATATAATATTCTTTATAAATATTCCTTATGAAGTGATTAAGTGAAGTAGACTAGAGTGTATGCTTGCATTAAATTATTCTTGTTAATTGCTTTATGAAACTAATTAAGAGAAGTATGCTATGTATTATGTCTAAAGGACTTATAATATTATATGAATTATGTAAAGTGAGTGATGTGACGAATGAAGGTCTATGAATGTATAATATTTAAAAGGAAACCAATTGAAGAGTACGTCAACGTGTGCTCACATGTACACGCACACTCACACTTGAGTGAATGAATAAAGATAAGTTAAGTCCAAAAGGGGATTTACGGGGTGAAAACTCTTCCTGAGTTGAAATAAAGTGTTTAGTAACAACCCCACTACATCCCATTGGCTTTATAAGATAGGTTTGAGGATGAATGCCCTTTGGGAGTTGAGATGTGCTGTTCACTAGTTATCCTTAACCCATAGTCTTTAATGTTGAGAATCTGTGGGAAGTTATTCCTAGAACCGAGAGGATATGAAGGAGAGGTTGATTATACATTGTGAGTTGAGCTGTTGTATTCTAATGTACCTCTTTAGATGAATAATCCAATGTACCTTTTGAATCCGTGGGAAGTTATTCCTAATACCGAGAGAATATGAAGGAGAGGTGGACTACACTTTGTGAGTTGAGATGTTGTATTCCAATGAACCTCTTGAATTGATTACTCCTCATTTGTAGAGAATGAGTTACGTACGAGCAATCTCCTATCCCTTAACTATGCGCCCACATTGGTGTAGCTTTTGGGAAATCCTTGTAAATGCTAAGAGAATGACCTCATTCTAGATAAGTGATGATCCCTCATACGATAGGGGTTAATATCGGGAATCCATGTCTTGTTGTCATGGTTTATGTCGTTTATGCTAACTCCAACAAAACAAAGAACGTGCAAAGTCTTGTAAAAGAGTGTTCTACTTACGGAAGGTAGTGGAATGGGATGTTATTTATCCATTGCACTAGGTAGATAATCCGAAAGGGGAGTCTTGGTGACACTTATTTGAATTGAATGAACTAACTCTTCTAAAAGAACATACTACTTAGGTTATGTGGTGGTATCAGACACTATCTATACATGGCAATAAGAAGGACCTTCCGAAAGGGACGACTTTGTGCCAAACCTTCTAAAAGTAGGTGCTACTTAGGGTAGGTGGTGGAATGGGAGCCATCTACTCATTGCACTAAGTAGGAATTCCAAAAGGGAAGACTTTGGTGGTTAGTTGGGTGTCTTTTAATGTCTTTCCATTGATTAAGGGGTTGTTTCTCTCGAGTTGAGTAATCCAAAAGGGGTAGTCTTGTGGAGTCCGTTGGTCTTTATTGAAGGATTCAGGTGCATACTTGCTTCATGTCTTGCCTTATTGAGTCTTAGGATAATCCTTAGTTATGGAAACTCTTACGGAAAATGAGTTCACTTTGTCTTTCGCTTGACCTTGGAAGTTCACTCATTTAGATTAGGATAGTACATTGAAATTACTCATTCATTGATAATACATTAAATATTTCATTGTGATGGATTAAATTAGTTTACTATAATGTCAAGTTGGTTAACTGTATGTTTGTGGAAGTTTACTGTAAATTGTCTTTATGATGTTTTGCTTCAATATTTTTTAATATTTTACTTAAATTGCATGAAATCTTATTTTACTAAAATTTCCCTTTTCACATGTTTTTGCATATCCCATACTTATTACATTAATTATACTAACCCCATACTAATCAACACAATAAGTATAGGTTGGAAGCATTTTAAAGGTTGAGGTCTAGAAGGAAAAGCTTGTGAATGTTTCTTTAAGATAAAGTGTTTCCTTATTTATTCGAGGGCAAAATTCTTATGCTCTTAGTTTCTTTATGTTAAGAATAATTATGTATTTCATTTACATGTAAAGTGTCGTGTTCCTAATTTATTTATGTTGTGTCTTTAAGTTTGGCTTGTCACGATAAGCTTTATTAAGAATTTATAAAAGATTTCCTTTTATTAAATTATTCGTTAAAAGTTTTAATGCTACATTACTTTTTATTTATTATGTAAATAAAGCTAGTTGAAGAGCTTTTGCAAGACCACAAAGTGTACAGTACGCACGACCACGAGACCAGGGTTCCTCCTAAATTCTAGGGAAATACTCAGTATTACAGCATAAGGTTATGGGAAATAGTTTATTTCTAAAAGTCTCACATGGCACATCTAGTAGTATTTGTGTCATTGGTGTGAGTTGCGTCACATCCATGGACAAGACGCTATAAGATGATAGAAGTTTCACTTTCTTCTCTATTTTAATATCGCGCCTTAGAGTTGAGTCATGTAAGGTGTCTTATCTTAACCTCTTTTTTATATAAGACATGAATACGGAGACATTAATCTCTAGAAGGGAGGAGGAAGGTGAAACTAATTAGAGGTTACCCCCCCATGTTGACCGAGTAACTATTGTTGGTGTAGAGGAAGAGAATGAGGAGATTCCATATCAAGAACCTCAAGTGCCTCCTATGTCTCTAGCTCCTTTTGTTGAAGGATATACGACTAATGCGAAGTTGAGGACTGCCCTAATGAACTTGACCCAACTCGTAAAGGCCAAAGATCATGTTGTGAACAATCACTTTGTTGCCCAAACTAACAGTAAAGTTGAACCTTAACCTAATACTAGTACTCTCGCTTCTTGAATTTGTGATTTCATGAGGATGAACTCTCCCACATTCCGTGGCATATGGTGGATGAATATCCACAAGATTTCATAGATGAGGTTTTCAAAGTGGTAGATTCTATGGATGTGAGCCCTATGGGGAAAGAGGATTTAGCCTCTAACCAACTCAAGGATGTCTCTCAAGAGTTGTTTGAGAAATGGAGGACTGAGAGACTTCTAGAAAATGGGACAATTGATTGGGAAGAATTAAAAGAGGCTTTTCTAGGTATGTTATTTCCCCTAGAGTTGAAGGAGAAGAATATGGTTGAATTCATGAACATTCTTCAAGGTTAAATGAGTGTGCAACAATACTATCTCAAATTCACCAAACTCTATATGTATTCTCCAAGTATTGTAGCCAACCCTAGGGCTAGGATGAACAAATTTGTGATGGGAGTGTAGCTTTGTGGAGAAAAGTGTCGTACTGCAATGCTTCGTAATGACATGGATATCCCTAGGCTCATTGTCTATGCACATAAAATTGAGGAGTCTAAAATTAGGGAGATAAGGCAAGAGGGTACGGGGCATAGGTTGGATGATTCTAGTCACAAAAAGTCTACGAACAGGTTCTATCACGAAGATGCTTCCATGCGAAACAAGGATAGGGCTCCAAACAAAAATTCCCATGGTGGTGGCCATTCTTTTGAGAAGAAAACGTGCCCTACTTGTGGGAAGCAACATTTGGGTAGGTGTCGTATGGAATGGAAAGTTTTTTTGCTTATGGTAATATGGGTCACAAGATGAGGGTTTTCCCCAACTTCAAAGCAAGGGGAAAGATGTCAATCAAGCTTACCTAGGTCCTATTTCTCCAATGAAGAACGCTCCCTTTGGGATAGGAGCTAGGAAGGATAACTAGTCCAGAGTCAATGATCTTTATAAGTCTTAACTCTTGTTTAATTGTATGATATGAAATGATTTTATGTGGTTTTGTAGTCCATACGATCATGTAATCTTCATGAATTGTTTAAAACTGAATTTTTGAAGAAAAAAAATTGGTATGCTTAACAGTGAGCACAGTGAACTTCATTGGGAAAATTTTTTAAAAGAAATTGTTTGTCGTGAATTGAAGTTTCAACATGTGAAAAAATATTTTGTATGAGCATTTTTAATGTTGGAGAAGGTAGTTCCTCCATAGGAGAAGGTTAAATGTGAGTTTTGAAAATTTTTAAGTCTGCAAGAGTCGCCTATGTTTATAAGTGTTGGAAAGTGTGAAATGATGTTCATTGCTAGCTGATGCTTTGATTTTTCCTGATTGATCCTTGCCTGTAACGTTTTTTATGATGCTAAGTGACTCCTTGTTGTGATTGATGTTTTAGTGTCATTCGAGGACGAATGTTATTCTAAGTTGGGGAGAATGTAATACCCCAAAACGAACAAAGGGAACTAGAGCCTTATGGTTTTTTCTTTAGTTGATTTTAAGTTAAAATAAGTTAAATTAGTGTTCTTAGGAATTGTATAAATTTTAGTTATGTTCGGAGGTCAATTGCTCGAGAACGTCCGTGATGTTCGGAGGGCACGCCTTAGATTGTACTTGTTGTGTCTTAACGTGTTTGATTGAGTTTTACATGTTCGTTTTCCTTTAAACATGAATGAGATGTTCATATGACCCAGATGACTTAGTTTTTGGATTTAACATCTGGGCACGATCCCACATAGGACCCACAAGGGACCCTAGATGAATCGCCCAAGACTTGAACCAAACTGCAAAAGTAGTGACCAAACGACGACCCTAAGGACGGTTCGTTGGTCCACAAACAGTCCATCGGCCTAGGGAGTCGACCGGACCTGAAATTCAGCATGGAGAGGCTCCATTTTGAGCTATGTGTAAAACCACGAGACCGTACCAACGGTCTATTGATGGACAAATTGTCCGTTTGTTAGGTCTCGTCCGTGAGGTCTGCCAAAAGGTGTAAGTTGCTGCCTTTGCTTGGGGTATTTTGTAAATTCACCCCATGTATTTTATGAACCTAGGAGGCTAGTTTTAATTTTTATTAGCTATATAAATGTGTTCTAAACCCTAAGACCTCATTTTAGACCCCTCTTCCTAAAACTTAAAACCCCTCTCTCTTAGAAGACTCTCTCAAGTCTCCATGGAAACTAGAAGTCAAGAAATACTTGGAGGGTTGTGTATCGTTGTTTGTTCATCAGAAACATTTTATGTTTCTTAAATGTGAGGTACGGTATCCATCCTTGAACTCTGTTCCATTGAAGGAGTCCCTTCTAATGAATTTTGAAAATGGGTTCTCAAACTCAAGTTTCTTTTATCTTCAACTCTAGATATGGGTATTCCATGAAAATGTTTTGAATGACTTATTAATGATAGTTATAAGGTTAGTTTGTGATTTTAAGGTTAAAAATTCAATGAAATCATGTTAATGCTTTTCATCTAATGTTGGCTTAAGAAATGGGTTATATGAGCATGAGTTGATAGTCTTTGAGTTTGTATTCCTTATGATTTTTATTGTTGTTTAGCTACTTTCCAAAGGGCTAATTTATGATGAATTATTGAATAAAATTTAATAGGTGATAAAATCATTGAGTAAAGGGTGAGTTGGTTATGTTGTTTAGTTTCAATTTAGAATTTCTCTTGAATACTATGGTCCACCTTCTTTTTGGTGGTGTTTATTTGAATTGTTTGAATGTAAAGTTTCTAGTTTATTGTAAATGAGCCTATTAAGGCTTGTTATGTTAAGTAATATAATAAATATGCTATTCTTTCTAAATGTCTCTTATGAAGTGATTAACTTAAGTAGACTAGAGTGTATACTTGAATGATATTATTTTTGTTAATTGCTTTATGAAACATTTTAAGAGCATTACATTAAGGATTATGTCGAAAGGAATTATATGATTATATGAAGTATGTAAAGTGTGTGATGTGATGAATGAAGGTCTAGGCATGTATAGAAGTTGTATGTAATTGAAATGAAGCGTATGTGCAAGGTGTGCTCAAATATAAACAAACACTCAAACTTGAATGAATAAACTAATTATGTCCTAAAGGGGAGTTTTGGGGTGAACACCCTTCATGAGTCTCATGAAACGCTAAGTAGCAACCCCACCACATCACATGAGCTTTCTAAGATAGGTTTGAGAATGAATACCCTTCCTGAGTTGAGATGTCGTGTTCACTTGTTATCCCTAACACCGAGAGGATATGAAGGAGAGGTGGATTAACTTCGTGAGTTGAGATGTTGTATTCCAATGTACCTCTTGAGATGAGAACGTTTTAGTAGAGAATGAGTTACTTAGTATAAATTTTTTTATCCCTCAACTTTTCACCCGTAGATGTGTAGCTACTGGAAAATCCATTCAAATGATGGAATGACCTCATTCTAGTGAAGTCAGGATCCCTCATTCGATAGGCGTTAATATCGGGTTTTCAATCAAGTTGTCATTGTTTATGTCAAGCAAGCTAACTCCCAATAAAGAAATGAGCATGCTATGTATTCTAAAGGAATGTTCTACATAGGGTAAGTAGTGTAATGGGATGCTATTTATCTATTGCACTATGTAGGATATCCAAAAGTGGAGTCTTGGTGAGACTTATTTGAATCGAATGAACTAAGTCTTCTAAAAGAATACACTATTCAGGGTAGGTGGTGGTATGGGATGCTATCTAAGCATTGCACTAAATAGGACCTTCCGAAATGGAAGACTTGGTGCCAAACTTCTAATAGAATGTGACACTTAGGGTAGGTGGTTGAACAGGACATCATGTACTCATTGCACTTAGTAGGCATTCCGAAAGGGAAGACTTTTGTGGTTTGTTGGGTGTTTTTTGATGTCTTGCATTGATTGACGTCTTGTTTCTCCCGAGTTGAGTAAGCCAAATGAGGTAGCCTTGAGGATTTCTTTTGGCGTGTATTGAAGGAGGAATATGCATACTTCCTTCATGTCTTACCTTACTGAGTCTGAGGATAACCTTGAGGTAGGGAAACTCTTACGAGAAATGAATTCACTTTATCTTTCGCTTGGCCTTGCAATTTCACTCATTTAGAGTAGGATAGTTCATTGTAATTTCTCAAGTTGAATTCATTGATAATTATTTAAATATTTTATTGTGATGTATTAACTTAGTTCACTGTAATGTCAAGTAGGTTCAATGTATGTTCATGGAAGTTTACTGTAAATAGTATCTTTGGTGCAAATGTAATCTCTTATCTAAGTGTTAAATGTTTTTCTTTATGATGTTTTGCTTCAATATTATTTAATATTTTACTTAAATTACATGATATGTTAGTTTTACTAAAATGTCACTTTTCGCATATTTTTGCATATGCCGTAGTTAGTACATTATTTGTAATTACCCCATACTTTTGTATAATATAAGTATAGGTTTGAAGAATTTTGAAGGTTAAACTCTAGAAGGTGAAGCTTGGGAAATTTCCTCTCAAGATAAAGAGTGTCCTCATCTATTCAAGGGCATAATTCCAATATTCTTAGTTTCTTCATGTTATGATTTATTATGTAATTCATTGATATGTTAAGGGTCGTTTTCGTAAGTTATTTATGTCGTGTCTTTATGTTTGGCTTCTGACGATAAGATTTCTTAAGTAGTTATGAAAGATTTCCTTTTATTAAAATATTAGTGAAAAGTTTTAATTTCGCAGTACTTTTCATTTCTTATGTAATAAATGCTAGTTGAAGGGCTTGTGAAATATCCATAGGGTCAAGTACGCCCGGCCACAAAATAAAGGTTCTTCCTAACTTCTAAGGGTTTTTTTGGGTCTTGACACTGCCTAGGCTTAGTACACCAACGAGACCAAACGACGGCAAGTAGGTCAAAAAACGGCCAGTCGTCTTTTTCCATTGATTGGAACTTCAAGGTAGGTTGTACAGGCTCCATATGGAGCTAAGAATAAACCCACGAAACCCCACAAATGGACCGTTTATGAAAAGACGGTCCATTGGTTGCAAACTGTTGTTGGTGCTGTCCAAAAGCTGCTAAAAATCTACCAAGGCTTGGGTGTTTTGTAAAATCACCCCAAGTTTTTTATGAACCTAGGAATTTATTTTTAGGGTTATTTTTTGTATATTAAAGGGTTTCAAACCCTAAGACCTCACTTTAGACTCCTCTTCCTTAAACCCAAAACCCATCTCCCTTAGAAGACTCTCTCTAGTCATCATGGAAGCTAGAAGTGAAGAAGTGCTAGGAGGGCTGTTGGTGGTCGATGTCTTCACCAAAATCTTTGGGATTTCACTTTTATAAGGTATGGTATCCATCCTTGAACTCTTTTCCATTCAAGTATCCCCTTTCTAAAATATTTCAAAAAGAGTTTTCAACCCAGTTTCTTCTATTTTCAAATTTAAATATGGGTCTTTCATTAAAACGTTTAGAATGACTTAATAATTATGTTTCTAATGTTAGTTGATTATTTTGAGATTAAAACTTAAATAAAATCATGTTATATCTTTTCATCAAAATTTTACTTAAGAAATGAGTTAAATGAGCATGAATTGGTAGACCTTGAGCTTTGGCTTCTTATGGTTGATATTGCGATTTACCTATTTCCCTAAGGGTTAATTTATCATGAATTATTGATTTAAATAATATAGGTGATGGAATCTTGTATTAAAGGGTAAGTTGGTTAAGTTGATTATGTTTTCGTTATACTTATGTGGTATGGTCCACATTCTTGGGGGCGGTGTTTATCAATGACACCATTAAGGCGTGTTATGTGAAGTAATATCATAATAATGTTATTCTTATTAAATGTGCCTTATGAAGCTATAATTTGAAGTAGGCTAGAGTGTATTCTTAAATAAAGTTATACTTGTTAATTGTTTTATGAATCTTTTTATGAGAAATATGTTAAGGATTATGTCTAAATGTTATATGATTATGTGAAGCTTGAAAAGTTTGTGATGTGATGAACATAGGTGTAAGCATGTATTGAAGTAAAATGTAAATTAAATGAAGCTTATGTGCAAGGTTTTCTCACATGTACACACACTCACACTTTAATGAATGAATAAAGCTAAGTTAAGTCCTAAGGGGGAGTTTTGGGGTTCTTCGCGAGTTGAGATGAAGTGTTCGGTAGAAACCCCACTACATCGTATGTGCTTTCTAAGATAGATCGGAGGAAAAATTCCCTTCGTTAGTTGAGATGTGGTATTCACTAGTTATCCTTAACCCATAGTTTATAATTTTAAGAATCCGTGTGAAGTTATGTCTAGAACCGCTAGAATATGAAGAAGTGGGGTTACACTTGGTGGGATGAGATGTTGTCTTCGAATGTACCTCTTGAGATGAGTACTCCTCATTAGTAGAGAATTATTTACTTAGTTGAAATTGTAACACCTTGAAAATCCAAGACTCATTGTAATTCCATTTTTAATGAATATAGGTTATTTAGGAGGTTTAGGATCCAAAAGGTCTGGGAAGTTCGTTCAAAGTGATTTAGACTTATCGACAAACTTTTTGGAGTCGTAAATGTATAAAAATTGGTAGAATGGTAACTAATGGGTGTTTTAGTTGTTCCATCGTTGAAACGTCTTGGTACGACTCCCCAAGTACTCACCAAGGGCCCTTGATAATGACCTCTATAGTTTGATGCAACACTCCCTGACATTGTCTATCATTGGACATAAGACGGCCCATGTGTGGATTGACGTTGTCCCACACATTGGCTAGTCGAGAAGGTACCTTCATATACATAGTCGCTTGACTCATCGACGGAGTAAAGAGGTGCAGGCTACAGTCCGTGTGAGGATCAATAGGGTGTCAATTCCACCGTCGTCCCATAGTTAGGCAAATTGGTGGAAACCCTCTCCTACAGGTCTCTGACCGAGACGATGGAGTGCAGGACGGTGTGGGGTTGTCCGTGGATTCACAGACACACTGTTGATCGGGGTCTCATCTGTGAGAGTCGAATTTCACTATTAAATTTTAATGATTTCATTTAATTAATTAAGTTGTTAAGGGGTTAGTTTTTGATTAAAGGGAGACTAATTAAGTTTAATAACACCTACTATAAATAACCTCAACTCTCATTAACCTAAATAAAACTCTCAAAATAAACTCTCTTCCATCTCTTTGCTTTCTCTCTCTAATTGGAAGACTTTATAGAATCTTAGATTGGGAGGTGAAATAGGGGATGAACAAGGGTTGATTTATCTTCAATTCTCAAAAAATTATTAAGGTATGGGTTCTATTCAGCTTTTAGATCCTTTACTCAAAGGGATCCTGAAAAATATGTTTAAAAAAGTTGAGTTTTCTTATGTGTTTCATTTAATTACGAAATTAAGCTATGGATTGAGTTTTTAATGATTACTTAGGGTTATATTTAGTATATTAACATGCAATTCATCTTGTTTATAGTAATTGTATATGGTTTGTTATAAATTTAAGAGTATGATCCTCTATCCCTAACCCTAGGTAGTAATCTTGACTTATATTGCATTGTTATCATTCAGTTGAGTTTGTTGTTGATTTGATTACTATCCTATGGTTCTATTATGATTAAATTAAGATGAATTATAGGCCTATCATGTTATTTCTTGAGATGTTATTGAGGTTTTGAATTATAATGTTAAATTAGCGTATGTACCTTGCCTCAAGTTGTGATCTAAAGATGAATTAGGTTATAGAGATGCAATTTTCCTGGTTGTCTTATTGGTTATCATTGTGTGATAATGTTACTCCCAATTTGGGTTCAGTTATGGGTTGATGGTAACACCTTGATGATCATAATGAGGAAGACTTGTTAAGTCTTAGAATCTCTTTCTTTACTTATAATTGTGATTAATTGTTATTAAGTCATGATATCACATTGGAATATGCCTCATACTAGGATTATAGGGTGGTATGATGTTGAATTTAAATGTCTTGACTATGTTGTGAGGTTAATTAAGGTGTATGTGCTATAAGGATGTGGGAAAAGTATCAATGTTTCTTAATATCTTATGAAATTCTTAAGAGTTAACCTCACTTATATTAATTATGATGATAGGACTTATTCTCATACAATTCTTGTTGAGCTATTTATGATAATGATTATACAAAGGGTAGACCCTATGACCTAAACTAAATTATTATAGCTTAGAACCGAGTGGACTAGATAGATAAGTGTCCCTTCCCACATTGGAAAGGTAGGAACGCTACATTACTCTTGAGATTGGAGACTATAATGCATAGAACATAAAGAGGGTCCCAACTAAATCTCCTAGTTCTTGAACTATCTTTACCCTATAGGAATACTAGCTAGTGGATCCACGTAGTTTCTATGTTTCATATTTTTGTACTACCTTGGTAAGTAGTCCACCTTCTTTCGATGTAGGGTTTTATGACACTAGATTCCACACTATCTAATGTTGTCTATGTCGGTAAGGGAAAGATGTTCCCAAAAAGGTAAAACGAGTTGAAGAACTTGAACTCTAACTTGGATAACCTAAGGGGTCTATCGTAGTCTAGGTAGGGGTATGGGACCTTACCTAGACATTGAACTATCTATCTTTGAGTGGTGTCTTTGTAAGAGTTTCTTATGTATGTTTATGGTATGATAACATATGATGTATATATATAATGACCACGACATATTGTTGATACTACATGTTGATTAGTTCATTTATGAATATTCCTTGGATTATAATGATAGTATATGATAAAATTCAAGTCTAAATTCCATGATATGTAAAGATGACCATTGGTCATGTTTTCATGTAAATATAACTTGACTGAGTAAGGTTATGGGGTTTGATTGGTTATTGCACTTGTTTACTTGATAAGGACATGTGAGTGGTTGTCGTGCTTATTATGACGTGTTTAACTCTTATTAATTCTTGTGAGATTATTCCTTGATGTTTTAATTTAGTAAATCATGGTTTCAAGTATGTTGGGATAAATATTAATTGTGTGGTTTACCAAGCATGTGGGTTGATTGATATGACTTACTTGACTTTGCATTAAGTCCCTAAAGGGGTAAAATGGAATTTTTTGATAAAAAGTCCCTTTTAGAATGTTTTACTTGTGTGTGTACATAAAATATAACGCTTAGTACATGTGGAGTACTAACCCCATTATCTTCCATTTTACACAAACGTTTTAGGTTCCAATCGTGCAAGAGTTTTGGGAGGTATCATACTTGAAGGCTTGGATTTTTCCTTTCATGAATTATGGTTTCACTGTGTTATGAAATGAGTTTGTGTGGTTTTATAGTTCATATGATCATTTAATCTTGATGAATTGCACAAAATAATGAAATTTTGTAATTTTTGGTATGTTTGGCAGTGTTACAATGATGTTCACTGTTTAAAATTTGCATTTTGAAATTTTTTTTTGCCTTTCCTTAATTGAAATTTTAAGGTGTGAAAAAGTGTTGTATATGATCATTTTTGATAAGGTAGTTCCACCATAAAAGAAAGTTAAGGGTGAGTTTTAAAATTTGTGTAGTTGATGCAAAAGTTGCATTTGTTGCTAAGTGTTTGAATGTGTGAAATGATGCTCCTTGGTTGTTGATACTTTAATTTTGATTTTTTTTATCATTATTGTAATGTGTTGTGTGATGCTAATTGAGTCCTTGTTGCGTTTGATGTTTTAGTGTCATTCGAGGATGAAAGTTATTCTTAGTGTCACGACCCAAAACCGGAACGCGACTGGCACCCACACTTACCTCCTGTGTGAGCGAACCAACCAATCTAAACCCAAACAAATTAAACCAAATACAACGCGGAAGACTTAACTCAATAACGAAAAAACGAATACAATAAATATCCCCCAAAATCCGGAAGTCATCACCACAAGAACATCTAAAGCCAATTACGAAACTAAGAGTATTCTAAGAAACTAAACAATGAAAGCTAGTCCATGCCGGAAACTTCAAGGCATCAAGACGGGAAGAAGAAGATTCAGTCCAAGCTAGAAGCATAGCTCACCCTGAAATCCGGTGCAGTGAAGACTGGCTAGAATCGCGGTCGAGTTGAAGACGACGGCACGGTTGCTGCACTCCACAAATACAAGAAAGAAACAAACAAGTAGGAGTCAGTACAACCACACGTACTAAGTAGGTATCATCGGCCAACTCAGAATAGAAAATAGTATATAACAGATAAATCTCACAAATCAACTATAATACTCAACATGTAGTAACAACAAATACTACAATCATCAATAAATATCACCAAGTTCATCCAGGAGGACTCAAGCCTCAACATCATACTAATTAAGGAAAAACAGGCTCATTAGACTTAGCATAATAACATCTTTCAAGATTCATTATCCTTCTTCCTCTTGTGTCGGTACGTGACACTCCGATCCATATTCTATCCTGGTGCCGGAACGTGGCACTCCGATCCTCATTTCTATCCTGGTACCGGAACGTGGCACCCGATCCATATACTATCCTGGTGCCGGAACGTGGCACTCCGATCCTCATTTCTATCCTGGTACCGGAACGTGGCACCCGATCCATATACTATCCTGGTGCCGGAACGTGGCACTCCGATCCTCATTTCTATCCTGGTACCGGAACGTGGCACCCGATCCATATACTATCCTGGTGCCGGAACGTGGCACTCCGATCCTCATTTCTATCCTGGTACCGGAACGTGGCACCCGATCC
>CM064970.1:25113542-25385542 GCA_032847665.1 Solanum chilense
CTCGTTTTTGTGTGATGAGACCAACGAACCTAATGCTCTGATACCAAGTTTGTCACGACCCAAATCGGGGCCGCGACTGGCACCCACATTTACCCTCCTATGTGAGCGAACCAACCAATCTAAACCTTACCATTTCAATGTATAACAACAGAAAATAATGCGGAAGACTTAACTCATTAGTAAAAACCAATTCAATAACTACTAAAATTCAACAACTATTATTCCCCAAAATCTGGAAGTCATCATCACAAGAACATCTATCCTCAAATTACTAAACTAAAAATGTCTAAGGAGATGAAACAAATAAAAGCTAGTCCATGCCGGATGTTCAAGTCATCAAGACTTGAAGAAGAAGATCCAGTCCAAGCTAGACGCATTAGCTCACCCTGAATTTCCGATGTAGTGAAGACTGACTCGATTTACTGTTGACTTGAAGACGACGGCACGTTTGCTGCACTCCACAAATAGCAAAGAAAGAAACAGACAAGTAGGGGTCAGTACAAACAACGGGTACTGAGTAGATATCATCGGCCAACTCAAAATAGAAAATAGTATATATCAGTTAATATCATAAATCAACTATAAAACTCAACATGTAGCAACAACAAGTACTATAGTCATCAATAAGTACCATCAAGTTCATCCATGAGGGCTCAAGCCTCAATACCATACTCATTTGGGAATTAAGTTCATTATGTTGAGTATATTAACATCTTTCAAGATTCATTATTTTTGTTCCTCTTGTGTCGGTACGTGACACTCCGATCCCCTACTACTATATGTCGGTACGTGACACTCCGATCCCCTAATTTTACGTGTCGGTTCGTGACACCCGATCCCCTAATACTATGTGTCGGTACGTGACACTCCGATCCCCTAATTCTACGTGTCGGTTCATGACACCCGATCCCCTAATAATATGTGTCGGTACGTGACACTCTGATCCCCTAATTCTACGTGTCGGTTCGTGACACCCGACCCACTAATACTGTGTGTCGGAACGTGACACTCCGATCCACTAATACTATGTGTCGGAACGTGACACTCCGATCCACTAATCTCATTCTGTCAATTCATCAAGCCTTCTCTACACCAAGGCATTATCAATCCCATTACTTTAATTCATCAAGCCTTCTTTTATACCAAGGCATCATCATTAATAACGTAGATTAGAGTTTCTTTCAAGATTTGGGATTCAATAGTTTCATCATGCTTGGTTTATCACAATCACATAATCATATTCATGCAAGCATACAATTAAGCATGTAGAAGATTTTATAATACTACCAACACATATCATTCTCTATTAAGAGTTTACTAAGAGATAGTATAAACCATAACCTACCTCCACCGAAGAATTGAATTCAAACAAGCAAATTCCCAAGCTTTGATATCCCCTTCGTTCGATCCTCTCTCTCTCTCTCTTTGTTCTTTCTATTTTCTTTATTCAAACCCTCTTTCTTTTACCCTAATTAACATATAATTAAGTGTAAAAGATGACAATAATACCCCACTAATTAACTCAAAGTTACCTCTTTTATCCCCCAAGAAATTGAGTTATTAATATAAACCCACGAAATATATAATTATAGCAGGAATGGTCCAAAATGCCCCTTTAAAACTTAACCAGAAATCCGACTCCGACTGGGATTACGCAACCTGTGACGGCCCGTCGTGCCTGCGACGGTCCGTCATGCAGGTCGTCGCAAGGATCAGAAACTCCATTTTTCACTAAAGAGTCTGTGACGGTCCGTCACGCCTGTGACGGTCCGTCCTGCACTTCCGTCACGACGTTCAGAGAATCGTTCCCTGTACCAAATTCTCAAGAGTTGAAGTGTTTTGAAACGGGGCCTCACGACGGTTCGTCGTAGCTGTGACGGTCCGTCCTGCAGGTCCGTCAGAGATTACAGAGAGTCGATTTTAGTACTCAAATTTCAGAATTCTAAGTGTTCTGGAACGAGACACCCTCGACGGTCCGTCGTGGTATCCGTCATCTCAGCCAGTTTTCCAGAAATAAAATCTGCTGCTCAAAACGACTAAACAGGTTGTTACAAAACACATGCACACATTACAATCATCATGGAACTTAGTTTATCTAAGATCTCAACGGTCTTTTAGGGCTGTAACTAGGTTGAGGGCTAAGACATGGTCAATTTAGATTGGTGACATATATCTTTTTCAATTAATTTTTTCAGTCATCAATACCTCTTCCCAGGTTCAGTTTCTTATTTTTCATGTGACGACTCACATCCTGACATTCACTTAATTTATGTGGAATTCCCTATTATTCAATTTCAGTTATGCTTTTCATTTAAATCTTTCGAAGATGTTTCCATCACCATGATTACCCTTACTTTTAAGGATAGTTTTCTTTTTGTTTTCTTGGTAAAACATCACTTTATTTTCATTCATCCTTCTTTTCTCACACCACAAACATAGGATTTTGGTCTAAGTTGACTATTTAAATATTACAATGCTTAATAAAGGGTTTAAAGTGAGAAAGCAGTGTTAATTTGGTTCAAGAGGCTTATTTTAGTTATCAAGAAATAGATTAGGCTTAATTGGTGCAAATATGGATTCACACCATCACAAGGTAGTCAAAAAAGTCTTTATAGACAATTTTATTCACTCGTTGAATTTTTTCTTCGGATAATGTTCCATATTAGAAAGATGCATACAATTGTATTAACAGGTTATATTATAAAACTACAACATGCATTCTTTCAAGTAAAAATGTACCACACATGCAAATTTGAACTAGTTTAGTAGATCCCAAAAAGATCGAAAGTTTACCTGCAATGTTCATGGGTAAGGCTCACACCAAAACGAACCTAGTCAATAAAAAATATAAAGAGATATTCAGAGGTGTAACCACAAAAAAAGTTTTCTCATAACACCAACACTATGCATCATGCTCATCATGAGTACTATTCAAAACGTATATTTTGAAGAAAAATCAATTTTCATATTTTTATAAATGAAAACTACAAACATTTCATGATTTGAACTCATGGGTGGGGTTGCAAAATCAAGGGAGAATGAGATAGAAGAAGAGGAACACATGATTACAGAAATATCACTCTAATATATATAATACAAACTAAAAGTATTAAAAATTCAAAATGTAAAAAAATAGAATCAAAAGGGGAATATTTTCATTGAGTCCCTCCCCAACATAAGAATAGAATGTAGTGTCCTTAATACAATGTTAAATAAATGTCTTTGAAGAATAAGAGAACGAGTTCCCTAGACAAGATATGCATATAGATCACTCTGATCTAGAGTCTCGAGTTGACAAGACTAAAGAGTGACATCATTGCACAGCAATAGGTGCCACACCCGGGTCCTAGAACCTTGATGAGACTAGCGTCGTTAACCTATCAGAGGTTGCAGAAAAGCCTCTTCATTAACCTAGGTAAGTGTACTTAGACTTCATATAACCTAGATAAGTGTACTTAGACTTCATATAATTCTTGCATAAGAGTGATATACTAACAACTCAAAATAAACAACCATCTAGAAATAGATTGAACTATTGAAATGCAGAATCCATAATATCATTAATAGTTGCAAAACCGGCCTTAATACGAAATCTTGAACAAATGTTTGAAATGAAACGCTAGGGACAACATCCACCAGCCATGTCAAATCTACTAAATCTAGATTATAAATCGTGGGCATCGTCAAAATCAACTGGACCTACCAATGTCTGGAGGTACTAGTTCAAATCGCTTCAACGGATCTTCAATCATTTTCTAGAACCTACACCTATATAAATAGTAATTTTATGTGGGTTAGTACAAATTTTTAATAAGTATGGGTGTATGAAGATAAAAACATAAGGACTATGAATGATCAAGGAAAACTCTTCCTAGAACAACATGCAATTTTCGGAAAGTGAAGTCAATTTACATTCCTAATTCGTTTATTATGAATAATACTATTAATATGACATATTTTCATGAATTAAAAGAACACAACTCATTTTATATATGAACATAAGACCTTTGAATCATGAACATTATTTTATAATAACTCAAACAAAAATTAGGGCGAGAGCTCCTTAATCCAGAACTAGTTTATTTTTCAGTCTTTTGTTCTTGTTGTTGTGTAGTTCAATGATATCCTTTGATCCTATGTTTTACTTACGAGTTCAATGATTCATTGTAGTCCCATTCCTACAATGAATTAAGTAAGTAATCCAAATTACTCAGGAAATGAATGGACTATCCTACTTACAAGTTATTCTTTTCATTCTTGTTAAATTGGGAATGAAGTATTTATAAGCAAATATTTATTAGCTATGCCCATTGTTTGATCATTTGCATAATATAAAGATGCTGGGGCATGTATTCATACTCTAATATTTGGGCCATTATGTTTTGCTCTTTTTATTGACATAAGCCAATAACTATTAAAACTCCATTCTTATCAAACACTGTTGATTTGATATACTTATGCTTTTGCTTACTTAGTTAACTTTGAACATACATTTCTTCTTCTTTGATCTCATGTTCACTTTTAACATGCTAGGTTGGCTTAGGATATTCTTTTAAGACTTCCATTGGGATTTTTTGGTGCAATGACTAAGAATGATTTACATCATTATTTAGTCTAACCTCACCCTTTGGTCATCCTATCCGAACACCCCTCACTTATTAGTTCTTTGTTTCTTTCTTTTTGACTTTCTTAAAGAAATCTTTAGCATAAACGACATAGATAATGTGAGCTAGTATGAAATCCAGTATCTTCCCCACAATTAAAAGAGGTGGTTCACTGGCCAAAGTGAAATCGAATACTTCCTAGCTTTCTTAGGTGGATCCACTAGTTAGTAACCTATGCTGGTGACATAGTTCAAAGACTAGGAGAATTTGGAGACCCATATCCATCTTTGTGGTAGTTTAATCTAACGAGGCTTACATGTGCTTGCACAAGCTCATTACTAGTCTATCGGTGTTTTGCTCAATTAATCATACTTTACAACTTTTAGAGTTTACTATTATATGATGGAAGCGTGCTTTTTTTTGTGAGGTATGCTTGTGTCAATGGATGACTTGTCGTCTCTTTTTATAATTGATGAATGTGAACTTAAATATTACATTATCATTAAGGTATGAATGAGACTTATCTCACCCTCTTATGTGAGTATCTTTAACATAATTGTTTAGGTGCAAGTGAGACTTGTGTCACTTTCTTTAGCACCCATTCTAGGTCAATTTTATAACTCATAAGCTTTTGGTTATTTCATTACTCACCTTATCTTGGTCAATGATATTTAGTAGTCTTGTACAGTTCTTTACAAATGTTATGGGGACTCTTTATTGTACTACTATGTTCACAAGTTCATTTAGATAGGGTATGTTCGGAATTGTCCCAATCATTGTCATACCCTAGGTTACGAGTTCATTGAGTTACATCTTGTCAAGTAAATCTTTAAAATGAACTTGTCCTTACAAGAAACATCACGATTTACATTGGTCCTATAAGATTAGTATGACTTAGTCATTGGCCAACTCCATATCATATTTTGGAAATAATATTGCTAGCCTATTTATTAGCATAACCCAAACTTTGACTAAACACTAGTCATGAGAATGTCATTAGCCAAATCAATTTACTTCATGTATATACTATAGTAATGTCATCATTTTAAGTAAGACAACTTTTAACATTTGATTAACTTATAAGAACAATTTCATATTCTCAAACACAATTCGCCATTAAAACTTTTCTTATCTCATGTAAATAATACTCTAATCATACGGATCTTACCTATAAGTCTCATTCAACATTATAAAATCATAGAAACCTAGGTATAATGATCAGTTAGAACCACATACAACAAACATGCTCGAGATTTGCATAATACTTACTACGAGAATCGAAAATAGGGAGAACTAGGGAGATAAATGTTCGACAATTTCATTGGCAATAACCCTAGTTTCGACTTTTTTGAATTCAAAATGTTTAAAAGCCTCATGGGTAAAGGAATCCAAGAGAGAAAACCAATACCTTATTGTAGAATGGAATCTACAAAGATCACCCTGTACTTTGCACGAAAATCTTGAAGAATTGCCTTGAAATAACCTTAGGAGAACCGATCTGTTTTTCTTAGTTTGTTCACTATTTTTCACTCGTGAATTTCTAACCTAGTTAAACGTGAGTCCAAGTATTAGGAATAAAATATTGACTACTTAAACTTAGTCTAATTAACGTAATTAAATAAATCAATTAGCTAATTACCAAAACGCCCCTCCTAAATTGACTAAAAATAGGAGAGCATTTGACTTAGCCTAATCTAAAATTTTTGTAAGGGTTCGGGTAAGACCATGATTTTTAAATAATTAATTAAGTTAACAATTTAATTAATTAAGTGACAAAGGTAATTACTAAAGTACCCCTATGTCACTAGGAGCATAACCAACCCTTTTGGACCATCCTAGGTTGGGTCTAGGATGTTGCTTTAGTTAGTTACTCAGCTAGTGTCACCCGGTTAGGTCTTAGGATTTCGGGCACACTAGTTAGTTTATTTTAGTTAGTCCTATGTTAATTATCTTTTTAGGTAAGTTAGTTAGAGCCTAGAATTGGTTAGGAAGCTAGGCCCCATTTGGCTTTACCAGACGCTTGCCTGCCCCCTAACAGCCCTAATAGAATTCGATTGGGCTTCGCTTGGCCTCTTGGCAGTTAGTACATGTGTTGCTGCGCACTTCTAGTCTTAGGACCCGCACAATGTCATTGAATACTTTTTAATCTACATGATAATTTAAATGATCATGCCCAATGGTACCTAGGCTTGACACTTGGATGACTCGTACCTAATGTGTGAAAGCTATGAAATATGAACTTTTAGCTTAGGGTCTTTATTGCAGGTACAATTCCTAAACAAGATTCAATTTGAGCATTGGAACATTAAAGTATATCTTAATTCATAGGAATTGGCTAAAACCCTTGAGCTGATATTCTCTAAAATGTCCAATATTACTCATTATTGGGAATTAGAATGCCTATGTACCCCAATACATATTTTTAAAACCTAATAGACCCTTCACTAGACAAGTACATTCTCTAGATTATTACATTCTCCCCCCTTTAGGAACATTCGTTCCCGTATTATATTACACATTATTTTGATTTAAAGAGGGTATTTTTCGTAAAACACATCAAAATGCTTAAAACGTCTCTTTGTGGATATCTGCTTCCCAACTTACTCTAGATGATGCACATAACTCAAAGATTATCTTAAACTTCATATCAGGGATTGAGGAACTTCCCTCTGAATCTTACTTTAACTCAATGCACATAACAACTTATGCGACACAAAAATCACATCAACGCTATGCAAAAACAGCAACATAAATGAAAGCACGAACTCATATTAACTCTTATAGGGCAAGTATAAAACACACAGTAATGGACTTGAAACACCAAAACCGACTAATACACAAAAATTTAAAGTTTCATAAACAAAATAAGATTCATAGAGAGTATATCTAACTTCAAGAACTTAACAAGTGAGGGTAACGGGATCTCATATCGGCCTAGGCCTCCCATGTTGCTCCCTCAACAAGGTGGTTCCTCCATAACACTTTTTTATAGTGGCAACCTCCTTGTTCCTCAGCTACTTCATTTGGAGATCTAAAATTTGAACTGGAACTTCATAGTAAGAAAGTTTCTTATCGACTCCTAACCCCTCAACAGGCAGGAAATATGCCGCATCACCTAGACACTTTTTAAGAATCAAAACATAAAATACTGGATGAACAAAAGCCAATTCATTTTATATCTTTAGTTCATATAAAACATACCCTAATCACTGTAAGACCTCATTAGGACCTATATACCTCGGACTCAACTTCCCTTTCTTACCAAACCTCATAACCCTTTTATGTGTGATATCTTCAGGTAGACTTGATCACCTACCTCGAATTTAAAAGGCCTCTTCCTATTATCAGCATAGGATTTTTGACGACTGTAAGAAGTATCCAATCTATCCATCATCATTCTCACCTTTTACATAGCCTCATTATTGATGTCAGGGCCAAGGATGGAAGACTCTCCTACCACAAACCACCCAACTGGGGACCTTCATATCCTGCCATACAGGGATTCAAAAGGTGCCATCCCAATATTGGAATGGTAGCTAGTATTATATGAGAACTCAATCAGGAGAAAGTGATCATCACAACTCCACTTGAACTCAATTACACATGATATGAGCATGTCTACAAGGGTCTGAATGTTACGCTCCGCTAGTTCATCCGTCTGCGTATGAGTAGTATTGATCGTCACCTGTGTTACCAAGCTCTATTGGAAAGATCTCCAAAAGTGAGAAGTGAACAGGGCTCCCCTATCCTAAATGATAGATAAAGGGATACCATGCCACCTTACTATCTCATCAATATATTGCTTGACAAAATCTTTGACCCTGTAAGTAGACTTTACAAGAATGAATTGAGCAGACTTAGTCATTTTGTCAACAATGACCCAAATGGAATCACGCAGTTTCCCGGTCATGGGCAGATTAACCACAAAATTCATATTAATAGCCTTCCACTTCCATGTTGTAATCTCAATAGACTTGTAAGACCTCCATTCTTAAGGTGTCCGACCTTAGCCCTTTGCCAAATTGGTGCAATCCTCCAAAAACATAGAAATATCTCGCTTCATACCTTCCCACCAATAGATCTCCTTGAGATCATGATACATCTTGGTGGAACCTTGATTAATGAAATACTTGTATCCATGAGCATCTTAAATAATATTAGGTCTCAGATTATCAATATTGGGCACACACAATCTGCCCTAGTATATAAGCACACCATCCCCCTAGGGAGAATGATTCATTCAACTTACTCAACACGAGTCTTTCAACTCCATGAGTACTGGTTCGAGATGCTTCTTAGCTTTAACATCTACAATAAATGAGGATTTAGAATAGGAATAAAGTGAAACACCCCCACTTGGTGTATCTACCAGTCGTTCACCTAACCTAGACGTGTACCTCCTTAACCATATCCTTCTTCTCATCCTCAATATGATACACACTCCCAATGCTCAATTGTCTCAAAGCATCAACCGCTACATTGGCCTTACCTGGGTTATTGTGAACACTGACGTCATAATCCTTGAGAAGCTCTTGCCATCTTGTTTGATTAAGGTTCAATTCTCTCTATGTAAAAACATATTGAAGACTTTTATGGCCAGTAAATACATCATGTAAACCATATAAGTAATGTATCAAAAGTTTTAACGCAAATACCACAACAGCTAACTCAAGATCATGGGTAGGGTAATTCTTCTCATGGATTTTAAACTATCTTGGTGCATATGAAATTATCCTACATAAGAACACATCCCAAAACTTATAAGGAAGCATCAAAGTACACCACATACCCTTCACCACTCCTCGTCAATGTAAGAATTTGGGCTAATGTGAGTCGGTCATTTAGCTCTTTGAAGCACTTTCACAAGTTTTATACCACTCATACTTCGCCTTCTTCTTTGTTAAAGTTGTCAATGGAGCAGCAGTAGATGAAAAACCCTCAATAAACTTGCCATAATAATTAGCCAAACCAAGAAACTCCAAATGTCTGTAGGAGTGAGGGGTCTCAACCAATTATTTACTAACTCAATCATTTTTGAACAACCTCTACACCCTGGTAGGACACGACATGACCAAGGAAGGTCACTAATCTCAGCCAAAACTCACATATGCTGAATTTTGCACACAACTAATGTTCCCTAAGTACTTGCAATATCATTCTTACATATTTTTCATGCTCTTCTATCGTATTAGAGTATCCCTAAGTACTTGCAATGTCATTCTGACATGTTTTTCATGCTCTTCTCTAGTATTATATGAGGATGTCATCTAGGAATACTATGACAAAAGAATCAAGGTATTCATGAAAGACACTATTCATAAGGTCCATAAACGTGGCTGGTGCGTTAGTGAGACCAAATGACATAACAAGAAACTTGTAATGACCATACCTAGTACGGAAGTCATACTTATAAATGTCCTCTTGTCTCACTCTAAGCTTGTGATACGCTGACCGGAGATCTAAGGAATAAAAGAAACTTGAATCTTGGAGCTGATGAAATAGCTCATCAATTTTGGGAAGAGGGTATGACTTTTATAGTGACTTTATTGATTTGCCGATAATCGATTCACATTCTAAGGGTTCCTCCTTGTGCTAGAACCAGCCTGATCCGAGGGCCTAGGCTTCTTGCCTTCTCGACCTCTCTTCATCCGACGAATCTTCTCCACCTGCTGTACATACACCATCAACCTAAAAAGGTCCGTGTTATCATTTAACATGGTTGCCCGACATTTCTTCTACAGATCCTCCAGTACAACAGTCACAATCCTTCTCATCTTATCCCTTCTACTAGACAACAAGGAAGAAGCATATTTGGAAAGTTTAAAAAACTTCAAGGAGTATTGCTTGACTGACATACCTCCTTGACGTAGGTTAAACTGCTCAAACTTAGACACTCTTTTCCTTTTGGGAAATAGCCTCTCCAAGAATGCAGTATTGAGAGTGTCCCAAGTGATGGGGACTTCTCCTGGTGCTCGGCTACAAAACCACATCATGTACCATACCTGAGCCACATCCTTGAGATGGTGTAGCCAACTTAGCCTTCTTCTCTTCATTAACACCCATAGCACCGAGAATCTTTTAAACCTCGTCCATAATCTCCTGCGGATCCTCATTGGTTTTAGATCCTAAGTATACTCGAGGGGATTCACCGTGGTGAAATTTCTTAGTCTTAGCCATGGTTCTAGAATATGACATCTCCCTAGGAGCACCCTTTCTAGTGGCCTGGGCTGTGATAGACTGTGCCTGACCAGTGATGGCTTGGGCCATCTAAATCAGTGCTACTCTCACTTCTTTATCCGCCAATGTAGCTAGGTTGACAGGCATTTGAACTCAGTAGTTGAGGCTTGAGGAGGAGCTTGGTTTCCCCCAACAGCTGCTTCTCCAACTCTCTTGCCTATGGTTCTTCTTGTGTTCATTTTTATAAATACACACACAAGAAGAAAGTTAGATGCTAGAATGAAACAGAGTGTCAAAACTCTACACAACACGATAATGAGTAGAAGTAGGGAAGAATCTTAACATCACTGACTCTCTAAGTCATGGTTGTGGTGCACTTCACAACCATAAGCTAGAAATACGTAAAGTGGTTGTTTTGAGCCTTAGTTCCTAGGTTATTTAACCTTATACTCTGATACAAAGTATGTCACACCCGGGTCGTAGACCCTAGATGAGACCGGTATCGTTAACCTCTTAGAGGTTGCAGACAAGCCTCGTCTAAGTTTTCATCATAATCATACAGTTATATTTAGCGGAAAATTTAATAATTTTAAAATTTACTGATGTGCACTTAGTCTTCATGTAATACTTGCATAAGAGTGATATACAAATATCTCAAAATAAACAATTATCTAGTAATAGAATAAATAATTGAAAAGAAAAATTCATAATATCATTAATAGTTGCAAAGCTGGCCTTAATGCGAAAGCTTGAGCAAATTTTTGATAGGAATCATTAGGGACAACATCCACTGTCTATGTTTAATCTACTAAAGATAGAATATAAAGTGTAGGCATCCTTGAACTCAAGAGGACCTACCAAAGTCTTAAGGTACTAGTTCAAACATCTTCAACTGATCTTCAATCTTTTTCAAGGACCTGCACTTATAAAAATAGTAAATGTATATGGGTTATTACACACTTGTACTAAGTATGGGTTTATCCACAAATAAACAGATAAGGACTACGCATGACCAAGAAAAACCCTCCCTATAGAAACATGCCAATTTTAGAAACTAAAATTACTTTACTTTCCTAATTCTTTATTTATGAATCATGCTATGTATATGCCATATTATCATGCATTTGACGCACACAACTCATTTTATATATGAACATAATACCTTGAAACCATGAACATTATTTTAGAACAACTAGAACAAAAATTAATATTTTTTGCTCCCTGTTAGGCCGAGAGCTCCTTAATCAAGACTTAGTTTATTTTTTAGTCTTTTCTTCTTCTTGTTCTGTAATCCAATGATATCCTTTGATCCTATGTTTTACTTACGAGTGCAATGATTCATTGTAGTCGCATTCCTACAATGAATCAACTAAGTAGTACAAAAGACTCAGGAAATGATTGGACTCCCATACTTGCATATTATTGTTTCCATTCTTGTTAAATTTGGCATGAAGTCTTTACAAGAAAATTTTTATTTGCTATGCCCATTATTTGATCATTTGCATAATATAAATATGTTGGGGGCATATATTTATACTCCAATATTTGAGTCATTATGTTTCGTTCCTTTTATTGAAATAAGCCAATAATTGTTAAAACAATATTCTTATCAAACACTAATGATTTGATAAACTTATGCTTTTGCTTACTTAGTTCACATTGAACTTACATTTCTTTTTCTTTGATCCCGTGTTCACTTTGAACATGCAAGGTTGACTTAGGATATTGTTTTAAGATCTCCATTGGGATATTTCTCTGCAATGACTAAGAATGACTTACGTCATTACATAGTCTAACCTCATCCTTTGGGGAATCAAAGAGAGAAAACCCATACCTTATTGGATAATTTAATATATGAATCTCACCAAGTACTTTGCAAGAAAATCTTGAAGAATTGCCTTGAAATTGCCAAAAGAGAATTGATATATTTTTCGTAGTTTGTTCACTGTTTATTCAGTTGTGAATTTCTAACCTATTTAAATGTGAGTCTATGTCTTAAGAAATGAATATTGACTAATCCTACTTATACTAAATAAGTTAAATAAATAGATCAATTAGCTAAATACAAAAACGCCCCTCCTAAATTGACTAAAAATAAGAGAGCATTTACCTTAGCTAAATAAGAAAATTTGGTAAGGGTTCGAGTAAGACCATGATTTTTGATTAATTAAATAAGCTAATAATTTAATTAATTAAGTGACTTAGTGTAATTTCTAAAGTACCCCTAAGTCACTAGGACCATAACCAACCCCTTTGGACCATCCTAGGTTAGGTACTAGGATTTTTTTAGTTAGTTACTCTGCTAGTGTCACCCGGTTAGTTCTTAGGATTTCGGGCACACTAGTTAGTTTATTTTAGTTAGACCTAGGTTAGTTAGATAGTAAGATAAGTTAGTTAGATTCTATAAATGGTTAGGAAGCTAGGCCGCATGTGGCTTTACCCGACGGGCCCCTTCCCCTTAACCGCCCTAACCGAATTCGGTTTGGCTTGGCGCTTGGTCTCATGGTGTTTATCACATGTGTTGCTGCACATTTCTTGTCCAAGGACCCTCACTATGTCCTTGAGCACAGTTTACTCTACATGATCATGTGCCATAATACCTAGGCTTGAAACTTGGATGCCTCGTACCTAATGTGTAAGCTATGAAATCAAAATTTTTATCTTAGGGTATTCATTGTAGGTACAATTCCTAAACAAGCTTGGATTGAAGCATTTGATTATCAAAGTATATCTTAATACATCAAAATCAGCTAATACCCATAAGTCAATATTCTCTAACATGCCAAATATTACTTAATATTGGGCATTGGGATGCCTATGTACCACAAGACATATTATTAAAACATAATAGACCCTTCACTAGACAAGTACATTTAATGGAATGTTACAATAGGATCACATGAAGCAGCATGTCACACCCCGAGCTACCCTCGACATGCAGACACGGGACCTAGGCCCACAAGTGATTCCAAACTGACCTTGTTGGCATGATCACGAGCATATGAAATATAATAAACTGATGCGGAAGATAAAATCATTATTTACAATGAAAAGATGGGAAAAGACTAAACTGAGTCTAGCAAAAATCGAAACAAAATGACTAAAAGATTAAAATAAAAGCATGACTATTGTTCTTAGAGAATGAGGAGTCAACAATGATTCAACTGAACTGGAGATCAGGAATTGATCTAAGCATGATCTGGATGCTGAGAACCCGAACCTACATCACGAGAAAATTTAGCGCACGTATGTGCAAGTACATGAAAGGTACTGAGCATGTAGGATAGAGTAAAGCTGAAATAACGCATAACTTAACAAGCACAAAAGTAAATAATATTTTTTTTCAACATGATATACTTAATTTTGAGCTATCTAGATGTAATGAAAAAATTTATAACATTCTGAGACTAAATATTAAATGAACTATAAATATGGTCAATGCAAGAGAGTCTGACTTAACCGTGGGAGCTACTAATAACCGATAATAAAACTACATTAGCTAAATGTAGAGTCTAATGTATACGCCCCATCAAGAGGACCTAATATACACTGCCATAGGTATAAAGGCATGCTGGCGTGATCACTAAACTGATGCACACATAGGATACTTACATCCTACCTGGCTAGTAGTTGTGGGACTATTGGGTACGCTAAACCTAGGTCCAAGTCGGTATTGTGCTACTCCCAATGGATTAAATGATTAACATATATTGACTAGATTTTGTAAATACTGGATAGCTGAAAAATGAACAGGCAAACTGAGAATCCAACAATTATTCTTATAATGATGCATTAATAATTGAAACAAGTATATCTGAAGTAACTGAAATAGCTTACCAGCATTTGTAATTCAAAAACTAAAGAAATACACAGTTAGGGTGCTGAAATTGATGGAACCTTGTTGCGTTCTTGAAATAAGGTTCTTCACCTTCTTCTCCTTTCTTGCTTCTAATTTTATAAGTTTTGATTTATGATTTTGACATAGGTAACTTCTTCTTATGTTTGTAGGTTTAAACTTACTTAAACATGATGATTTAGGGCTTAAACGATGTATCTTAGGGTTTATTCAAAGAAGGAAAATACCAAAAGACCCCTGGAAATTTTATTGTCGAACAAAAAGACGACATGGACTGAAGGACCGTCGTTCAATTGACGCTCCATCGTTTGGATATGCTAGATAGGCCTTTACAAAGAGACACATAACTTTTTACTCGAAAGGTCTGATTTTAGAAAACTCTGTGGCTATGGAAATATAATTAAATTATATAAAATTTCATTGTTCATGTGACACCTTACTCTTTTTGTGCTAAAAAGTATGACCATTTGAAGTATACGTTGCAATATTTATCCCCTAAATGATTGCAAAATTTTACCTACAGATAGACCTACGGATCATAGATAGAACGACGGTTCATGTTGGCGAATCTTGGTTCTTATCAGAGGATGTTGTAAATTGGGGTTTGATCCATGGACACAGACTACCAACTGTAGTCTGACTTATGGACCATATGTTCGAACAAAGGTCGAGACTAAGCAAATATTTTCTGAACTGAGTTTTGGGACAGCTTCAGTTGAAAAAGACGGATGCGCAGTACAGGTCGTAGATCAAAATACGGTCTGTCGATAGTGAACCTCGATTGCCCCTACTTATTTCTGAAAATTAGTTTTTTTGATTATTTAGGGTACGAGTAGTTACAATATCTTCCTCTTTAAAACATTTGTCCTAGATTGAAGACTAAACTAAATGAAATAGATGGAGAGAGATGAAAACGTAGTACTAAACCATGAGGACGGAGTTTCTAACTGAATTAAGTTTTAATAACATGCTAATCTGATTAAAATTCAAGTACAAACTTAGGGAACATAATTTTAAGACTAAATTTACATATAAATGAATGGAAAACAAAAGAGGAACTATTACTTGAAGGTGAAGTGGAATAAGAACGAAAGAGGTGAGGATACTTGCTTTCATGGCTACTTCTCCTTCCCAAGTACCTCCCTCTATAGACTGACTCCTCCATAAAACTTTGACTGAAGTGACTTTTTTGCTTCTCAGCTTTCTAAACTGACGGTCAATAATCTAAACTGGTACATCCTCATAAGAAAGTCTATCTTTCACCACCACACTCTCTAGTGATAGTATAGACGCTAGATCACCCACATAATTCTTCAAGAGCAAGATGTGGATGACTAGATGCACTTCTACTAGTTCTTCTTCCAACTCTAACTCATATGCCAAATTGCAAGCCCTTTTCAAGATCTTGCAAGGGCCTACATATCGAGGATTGAACTTCCTTTTGTTGCCAAATAACATCACCCCCTTCATTGGTGACACTTTGAAAAAAAACTAATCATCATCTTGGAACTCTAGTTCCCTTCTTCTAAGATCTCCATAATATTTCTGATGACTCTGTGCTCTCTTAATTCTATATCGTATTAGGTGCACTTTATCTATAGCATGAAGGACTGAATTTTTCCCTATCAAAACTGCTTCACCTACTTCAAACCAAGTAACAAGAGATTTACATCTATTCACATACAGTGCCTCAAAAGAGGTCATTTGAATGATGGAATGGTAGCTAGAGTTTAGGCAAACTCAATCAAAGGAAGGTGATCATCCTAAATACCCTTGAAATCGATCACACAAGATTTCAATATATCCTCTAGGGTTTGCATGGTACGCTCTTCCTATCCATCCTTCTGTGGATGATATGCATTGCTAATGTTAACGTGAGTACCAAAACCATTCTTAAATGACTTCCAGAAATGAAAGGTAAAATGAGGACTATCATAAATGATATACATAGTAACATATTGCACCTCACAATTTCATTAATGTAATGCTTGTCATAGTCCTCTTTCGAATATGTAGTCTTTACCCCCAATAAGAGAGAAGACATAGTCATCGTATCAAGTATCACCCAAATGAAGTCATGCTAACAACGAGTACGAGGTAAGCTTGTGATGTAATCCATATTGATTACTTCCCACTTGAAAGTAGGAATGTCGATCTATATAGTCATACTCCCTGGTTTCTGATGTTCTACCTTGACTTGCTTGCAATTGGGGCACTTACTTACAAAATCTGCCATATCCCTTTTAATGTTATTCCACCTGTAGAACTCCCCCAGATTGCGTTACAACTTAATGGAACCTGAGTGAATAGAATATCAAGAGTTATGGGCTTCTACAAGAATATATGGTCTCAACTTGGCCACATCAGGAACACACAATCTACCTTTGTAGCGAAGTATACCATCTCCCCCTTTGGAGAAAACCTGCATTCTCTGATTATCTACTGCACTCTCAAGTTCATGATATATTGAAACACTATTCTACTTTTCCTTAGCTTACACAACCATAGAATATTCTGCCCCATAGTGAAATGTTACAACACTATGTGATATGCTCATAAAACAAACTCAAAAGCGAGCAAGCATGTGAACATCCTTCACTAGATAATTGTTTTAATCATCAACATGGGCTATACTAGCCATACTTTATTCATCAACATGGTCTACACTAGCCATAAATAATCTACTAAGAGCATTTGCTACTTATTTTCCTTATCATGATGGTAATGCATACTCATAACATAATCTTTAAGGAACTCAAGCCATCTCTTCTATCGAAGATTCAACTATTTTTTGGTGAACACATAATGAAGGCTCTTATGGTCAGTGAACACATATACATGTACATCATACAATAAGTGTCTCCATATCTTCAGTGCAAATACCACTGCTGCATGCTAGAGGTCATAATTTTTATAGTTCTTCTCATGAATCTTAAGCTCTCTGAAAGCATAACCTATAACCTTATCTTTCTATATAAACACACCACCTAGGAAAACTGTGGATGCAACACAATAGATCATATAACCATTTGAACCCTTTGGTATAGTCAAGACATGAGTTGTAGTCAATATAGTTTCCAATTATGCAAAGCTTTTATCACGGTTATCTAATCACTGAAACTTGACCATCTTCTGACTAAACCTAGTCAATGTGAGGATATGGAAGAAAATCCTTCCATGAACTTTCTGTAATAACCTGCTAGACATAAGAAACTTCTGATACATATGGGTAGGTTTGGGCCATTGTTTCACTGCTTCTATCTTGTGTGAATCCACTCGGATAACCTCGTTAGATACAATGTCACAAAGTAAAGCAACGGATTGCAAAAAGAAATCACATTTGCTAAACTTATCGAATAACTGACAATCCTTGAGAGTCTGTAGAACAACTCTCATATGACTCACATGTTCTTTCTCAATCCTAGAGTAAATGAGGATATCATCAATAAAGACGATACATAACGGGTCAAAGTACTTTTTGAATTGTTTGTTCATCAAACTCATAAAAGCTGCAGGGGTATTAGTCATTCCAAACGGCATAACTCTAAATTCATAATGAACCTATCGAGTCTAAAGGTTGTCTTCAGAATATTACTATCTCTGACTCTAAGCTAATGATAACCTGATCTGAGGTGTATACTTGAGATATGACTAGCACCCCAAATTCGGTCAAATAAGTCATGAATCCTTGGGATGGGATACTTATTTTTTATTGTGAGATTGTTCAACTGTCTATAGTCAATTATCATTCTGAGAGAGCCATATTTCTTATTTTGCGAACAACATTGGGGAACCCCATGGTAATATACTAAGTCTAACGAAGCCCTTGTCTAGAAGGTCTTTCAACTACTCTTTAAATTTCTTAAGCTTTGCTGGAGCCATTTTGTAAGGAGGAATAGAAATAGGCTGGGTTTCTAGAAAGAGATCAATTCCAAAATTGATTTCCCTTTCGGGAGGGACTCAAAGAAGATCTTCTTGAAATACTTCCGGAAACTCACAGACTACTGGAACTAACTTAGTATTTTAGGTTTTTGAGCTTGAATCTTTAACTTGAACTAGATGATAGAGATAACCCATAGAGATTATCTTTCTCACCCTAAGGTAAGAAATGAATCGACAATTAGGCGCTAAGCTACTACCATTCCACTCTAAGATTGGTTCAGTTAGAAACTGAAAACGGACAATCCTAGATCTACAATCGACTAAGGCATAACATGAATGCAGCCAATCCATTCCTAAAATTACATCGAAGTCTACCATTTCTAACTCTACAAGATCTGCCGAGGTAACTTTCTGATATACTATGATAGGGATATTTTTGTATACCCATATAGCTATAACTCGGTCAGCAACTGGAGTAGAGACTGAGAATAGCTCTGAAATAGTTTTGTTCTAACACTTAATTGGACAACTATGTAAGGATTTACAAATGAAAGAGTAAACCTTGGATCTAATAGTGAATTAACATCAATGTCAAAGACTAGTAACGTTTTAGTGAAGAGAACCTTCCTAATCCTGGCGAGCCTGAAGAGCGTATAACCTGTTCTAGCATTAACCGCCATATATACTAGATGAGTTATCCTGCTGAGTTGGTTAACTTGCTGGTGCTCCTAATGTTGTTGAAAGAGCTCAACCAGCACCACCTTTTTTACCCAGTCTAGAAAGAGAATACCTTAACCTATCAAATGACTTACTGTACCCAAAGCATCTTCCTCTCCTGTGAGTCACTTGCCTAGATGGTTCTTACTACAGTTAGGGCAAGTGGGGTAAGCCTTGGTGCGTTAAAAACTTCCCCGAGACTTAGAGATGATCATAACTATTCTTGGAGGATGGAAAAGTAGCTAACGAAGGGGCTGGGGATGAAAACTTCCGCTGACTGTGCGAGCAATTTTTACCACCCTATTTATCCGCAGAATATTAAGGGTTCCCATTCTAACCTTCTTATTCTCCTTGTCATATTCCTTAAGCTTATCACCCTCAACCCGCTAAGCATTAATAATAAACCTAGAAATGTTCATATTTCTCAATCAAATGACATTTATGTACTCGGTTTTCAAAAAATCTTACACTCCATACAAGAACTTCTTCATCTGAGCCATGGAGTGAGCAACCATGTGAGGGTCATACTGGGAGTGTTTGTTAAACTTTAGCACATAAACTTCTACCATCATGTCTCCATGCGTTAAATTCATAAATTCCTGAGCCTTTGCTTCTCTCAACCCTATTGGAAATAACCTGTCCAAAAAGGTCTCACAAAAGGCACTCCCAAGTAATAGGAGTTGAATGTGTACCCAGTTTATCTTTCACTGAGAGTACTAGATATGATCCATATCTTTCAACTTGTACGATGCAAACTCAACCCGATCATTCCCAGTGACTTGTATCACCTCAAAGATCTTCTTGATCTCATCTAAGAATTTGTAGAGATCCTCACTAGTGAGTAATTGTAATAACTTAGGAGGATTAATCCTAACAATGTCATAGACCTTGGGCGCAGCTAATCCACCATTCCCATTCACATGAGCTTCAACCTATTGATTGTTCTGGTTGGAAACACACTTGCCAATATCTAAATAACATTCCTCTATTCAGTATTTGAGACTTCCTAATCTGGAACTAGAGTAGTTGCGTTTCCATTACAGGCATTCGAATTACTAGCATTATCTCTACTAGGAGGAATGATCTGAAACATAGAATGTCAAGTTAGAATGTATTATCGCATACCTTATGCACAATAAGAGTAATAAGGAGGTAAAATTTTTCGTAAAAAACACTTCATAGCCTCTCTATTCTTAGATGTGGTGCACTTCACACCCATGAAAAGGAATCTACTTAGTCAGGCTTTTAGACATCCTAGGAAACTTAAACCTAGTGATATCATAAAAAGTTTGTCATGCCCCGAGCTACCCTTGAGAAGTAGACACGTGACCTAAGAACACAAGTGATCCCAGGATAACCCTGCTAGCGTGATCATGATCATACTAAAGATAAACTGATGTGGAAGCTAAAATCATAATTTAATGGAAAAGATGGGGAAATACACACATATTAGATATTTTAAAACTGTGAGTTTAATACAAAGCAATATAAACTAAATACTAAGCTGAAACTTACTATCTCTAAGTTGAAACTTACTATCTCTGAAATATGCCTCTAATTGACTAGAAATGCTGGGACAAGCCCCAGCTAAGTGTACAAAAAACTAAATGTAAATAACTAAAAGACAGAAGTGAACTAATTACTATTGTCCTCGAAAAATGAGGACTTACCACTGATTATGCTGAACTAGAGATTGAAAATCGATCTAAGCGTGATCTTTATGTTGACTGAACCTACATTGTGAGAAGATGTAGCACACATATACGTTTGTATTTAAAGGTACTGAGCATGTTGGACAGAGTAAAAATGAAGTAATACATAACTCAACCAGCACAAAAGCTAGTACAGATATATTGAACATAATATACTTCATTCTAAGCTAATTGGATGCAATGACCAAATATATAACATATTTATACTAAATACTAACTGAATTCTAAATTTTACCCATGCAAGAGAGTCTTACTGAATTTTGGGAGCTACTAATAACCAATAATAAAAGAACATGAACTAAATATGTAGTCTTATGTATAAGACATATCTAGATGACCCAATATAACCTGCCAGAGGTTTAACAACATGTTGGCATGATGACTAAAGTTATTCCCACAATTTGGACTTATATCCTACCTAACTAGTAGTTCTGAGACTATTGGGTACACTGAACCCTATTCCAAGTTGGTATTATGCTACTCCCAATGAATTAAATGAAGAACATATTACGAATGAACTTTTGTAAATACAAGATAGCTCAAAAATGAACATGCAAACCGAGAATGCAATTATTAATCTAATAAAGGTGCATTAATATGTGAGGCCTATATATCTGAAGTAACTGAAAAATATGACCTAGCATGTGCTATTCAAGAACTATAGAAATACATAGCTAGGGTTCTAGAATTCATCCGATAAATTGAATGATAACATTAAAATCTAATTTGGAACACATATTTAACTAATTTATGATATTTTTCTATTATTCTAAAAACACTAAGGTTAATCATGATAAGAGAATCAAGAACTGACTTAAAACTAGGGATGTAATGGATTAAAGGAACCAACTAGTGAAATCTCACATACCTGATGATGAAATCCTCCGAGAAGTATTCATATTTTGGGGCAGGAACAGATGGAACCTTGTTGCGTTCTTGACCTACGGTTTTTGACCTTCTTATTCTTTCTTGCTTCTGATTTTCTAAATTTTGATTTATGATTTTGAGTTAGGTAAGTTCGTGTTTTGTTTATAGGCTTAAACTAACGAAAATCTAATGATTTAGGACTTAAACATGTATCTTAGGGTTTAAACGAGGTAGGAAAAACCAAATGACCCCAAAAAATATTCCTATTATACCAAATGATGAGCTGGACTGACGGGTCGTTGTTCAATCTATGGTCTATTGTTTGGGTCTAGATTTTCACTAAGAGGTTTGATTTTTGCAAACTGTATGGCAATGGAAAGCTAATTCAATTATCCATCATTTCATAGTTCATGGGATACATATTACATTTAGTGCTAAGATTTATGACAATTTAATGTTTACCCAATATCATTTTTCCTTTAAATGACTGCATATTTTTAAATGGACCATAGATCTAATGCCGGTCCATGTTGGTCAATCGTGGTTCATATTAGAGCCTGGTGTAAATGGGGTCTTGATTTAAGGACACATACTACAAACTATAGTCTGACTTATGGATTTTAGGTCTATCCATGGGTCAAGACTGAGTCAATTTTTAATGAACTGAGTTTTGCAAGAGTTGTAGTGGAAAATGATTGATGCGGAGTACATGACATAGATCAGACTATGGTCTGTCAATAGTGACGTCCTATTGCACTTGCGGATTTATGAAAAACTAATGTTTGGTCTGTTTAGGATATAAGGTGTTACACAGCATAAGAGGCACTATTGGGGTATTACAGTCGATCTCAACAGCATGAGTAATGGTATACTCTTGAGTGAATCCGCTACACTCGAGCTTAAAGTCTCTTGAAGATACCTCTTAAATATACGGTGAAGAATGACCTTCTCAATCTCATGAAGCTTGGCTAGTGTCTTAGAAATACCAATCTCCTCATCTCTCAACTTCTCCTCATATGTTTTCTCATCCAAATCCTTCTCCGCCTTCTCATCTCAAGCACCGAAGCAGGTGAAGTTCTCTAAGCATCTCAGGAAAATTTGGAAGGGGAACCTCACCCAATTTGTGGAGAATTCAAAAAATTGTATGTGAACCAACCTTTCCCTAAAAGTAGCCACCTTCACCCTCCGGGTATTAACATCACAGAAACTACGCCTAACCTTCTTCTGAGCTTCATCCCTAATATTTAAATCATTGAGCTTCAAATCATGTATCCCTACTATCTCCTCACATTTTATCACTCTCGGAATGACATGTGCGAAGTTCTATTTAATGGCTTGGACAATGAGAAGGGTAAATACCCTGTAAATCGGGGTTACTTTTACATATGCTCACTCGGCAAGGTTACCAATCTTATATATCAAAGCTTGAGTCAATCGGGGAATGACATACTTGATAATGGGGAGGCATTACAATAGCAGTAGAACAAATAGTAGGTTTAAAGATGCAAAAACATAAGGCAAACCATAGAGGAAAGTGTGGAAAACCCTACCCAATTCATAAAAGGAGAAGGTGTATTGGTCACAATTGTAAGGGTAGAAGAGTTGACAACTAGAGTCGAGTCTTGTGGTGGTTGCTTTCATCGAGCTGCATCACCTCTCAAATATATAGTCTCGATCCTTAAAACAGTAGACGAGTCTAGAGTAACATTTAAATAATTTTTCGCTCGAAAGGGAAATCCAGCTCTCTCGCATAGCTGAGTAATGAGCACCGAGAATTGAAGAGAAGTCGTCTCATGTTCTACTTGAAGTAATATCTCCTTTACAATTATTTTTCCTTTTTCTCACTCTCACTAATATCTCCTTCACAATTATTTTTCCCTCTTTTTTCTCTTACTAACAAAATCCACTTACACATCCTTTGAATGTTGGATTATACATTCAATTTTTTGACGACATCATATAGGGACCAATAAACCCGAACACGTATCTCTCCACTATAATCATAGATTTCTTTTCTATCTTGGAACCTTCAGCCATCCATGAAGTTGAAGACCACCATATATTATATACACCAACCACTATTTTACTGTATTCAATGTCTTTTTCATTTGGGTAATGTACTCATTTGTCAGATTATCCGGGGTGCCTAGTACTGCTTTAGTTTTAGTGATATGACACTACACCATCACTTGCCATAGATCCACTTCATCCAACATCTTCTTGAAAAATAAATTCTATTTTTTTTTATTAATTCGTTGCATAGGCATCACAAAACTCTGACACCCATCTAAGTATATATGGTATCCTTACTTTTGTGAACTAATCAAACTTCTGAAATTTTAATGCAATCTATATTTTCGGATACTAAGTCATGACTCTATATGTCGAGAGTCTCTGTTCCTCCAAAATGATTTGTTCCTCTTTTTCCTTGAGTTATTCAATGTCTTTCGAGCTATAATCGATGTAGCATGAGAAAAAATAATTTGGATCTTTTAGGTGCGGTAAACACTTTTATTGGAAGTTTATATTCTTTGTAGCAACGTGCTTTTTTTGCTTTTTACCCCCATAGGTAATGGTATGAGGATTGGAATATTCTATCTTGGAAACCTCAGAATAGTCATTCACTGAGACTCTTTTATTCGAAGGAAGAGGAATATATGACTCTCTCATTTTTCTTATGAAAGGATTCCACATGTTTTACTTTATTATTTCCATTACCTACACAACACACATTGAAATAATGAAATTATGAAAGTTTAATTCAAATATACATTGAAAATTTTTTAAAATATATTCATGATGTTATCCCACAAGAAAGGCAATGTGCCAAAAAAGATCAACGACCTCCTGTAAGCTCTTCAATCAGACAATATCAATTTATCTAAGCTTATATGAAAAAGTGGTGTACTAATGTTTCAACTCGGTTATTCATTGATTTTGTTTCGGTGAACTAAGACAAGTCCATCACAACTAACAGTACAAACAGGAAACTGAAAATCATCAGAGGTGATATGCTCTCCCACTTGGTGATTGGCCTTGTGGGTTCGGCGGACTAAGACAAGCCCGCCAAATGGGACATTGCCCAAGACAATGTGAATGCTAATGAAGGCAATCCTGGTCATACCTGAGGATTTCCTAACTCCCATGGTGAACTAAAACAAGCTCGTCGAATAGGAAGTTTTAGCCACTGAATTTTCACAAAAAACCAACGCACAACAAATTCTAGTTTACCCTAATATGAAATCCACTTATATGCTTCTTTACCCACGTGTACTTAGATTTTCCCAATTTATCATTATGAATTATACTGATTGATGATTTTCCATTAAGAAAGTAGTCATCAGGTCTATTATTGGTCAAAATAGTGAAATTAGGTAGACTTAGCTACATAGACTGCACTCACATAAAATTATGGTCAAACCCAACAAATCAACTAATTAAATTCAATAATATAACCAACGTAATCATGATTCATCAATTTTACAAGCCGTATATAATATCACATAGCCACACTTCATTTTCAACATTACGATGCTACCTATTGAAATCAAGCTCTCAAACACACTTAAAAGGCACAATCCCACACCCTATATGCATTCTAACCTCAATAATAAAAAGGTTGAAACACTCACCATAAAGCCAAAAGTTATCAAGTAATAAAAAGATTGATGTTGGGCTGGCACAAACTCATACCAGATGAAACCCTAGGACATTTAATATGCTCACACGAGTCTCACAAACACCCACAATTAACCAATGCAAGAGAAAGGAATTTAAAAATATCTCACATTTAAAAGAAATAGAATTTTTAATTTGAAAATCAGTGTCCTTTTTGTATTAAGACCATTTGGCAATAAAGTCTGATGTCCCTGAACCTGGTCGAAAAATAAATAACTAGAGCCTAAGATCGCTGAACGTTTATAATCATATACAACCTATAAGGTTGACCCAATGGATTTCACTTAGTACACTCTGGTGAATCACATGTTGGAGTTTTAATTACCTATCATTGAAGTACACTTTTCCATCGTAATAAGCTTATAAGGCGAACAAGAACTATTGTGCATAAAACCTTTGGGGTTTACTTTACTGTAAAACATACCTATTATGGTCATAAGCATGTGAGAAGAGTTTTCAAGAGTTGAAATATAAACTGACATCTGCTCGAGAGTTTACTTTAATGTAAGGTTGTAATTGGTTTGTTATTTAGTGTGATGCTGCAAGCTTTGCATTTGGTTGTGTTGTTATGAAAAATGGTGTAGTTATTGTTTGTGGCTCAAAATAACTTAAGATTCACAAAAATAACTATCCTACCCATGATTTCGAATTAGTGGTGGGTTTTTTTTTGCCTTAAATATTTGGAGGCTATATTTGTACGGTGTCCGTGTTAATGCTTTTAATGACCATAAAAGTTGGCACATATGTTCAAGAAAAAAATATTCACCAAAAGAGGTGACTTTAGTTGCTAATGGGTAACTATCTAAGTGTCCACTATCACCCAGTAAGACCAATGCAGTGGAAAATTATCTTAGTCACCTATCAATGCGCAGCGAAGTAAATGTATAGGAAGATAAGAATAAGGAGTTGATACATGATGTTCATACATTGGCGTAATTCGGTGTTCTGTTGGTTGGTTCTAATGAAGGTGGTGTAGTTGTTTAAAATGGTCCAAATTCATCTTTTGTAATGAATTAAGGCTATGAAAACTATTGATCCAATTTTGGTTTAGTTGAAGGAAGTTGTCCGTTTAGGCTTTCTTCCAAGAGGAGATTGTGTGTTTCGTTATCAATATTATTTGTTTGTTTCATATGTTGATGATTTCCAAGATGATGTTTTATTGGAAGCCTATAGATTGTTATATTCCTTGCACCCTGATGCCACTAAAATGAACAATAACTTACAAGAGACCAATTGGCGGAATATGATGAAGAAGTATACGGTGGAGTAATTTGTTGAGTTTCCTAATTTTCATCAAGTGATGGTTGAGAACCAAAAATCGTGTAGTTCTTCTCAAGGCATTAGGGTTCCTACTTTGACGTAGGAAGACTTGAATATGGACTTTCTTGTTGCTTTATCTCCTATCTGGTGAGAATATAACTTGATTTAGGTTATTGTGGAACTTATGACGAAGGTTGTTTATTTCATTTCCACCAAGGGTTTATATTGGATTGAAGATATCACTATGTTGAATATTAAAAAAAAAATTAAAGTTTCATGGGTTCCCCTATCAATTATGTCCAACTTAGGTAAACAATTCACTTCTCATTTTGCAAGTATTTCTAAAAAGGCGTTGATACTTGGGTTAAGCTTAGTACATCCTTTCATCCTCAAACCTATCAAAATATGCAGTGCAGTATCAGAAATTTGGAAGATCTTTTGAGAGCTTGTGTAATTTATTTCAATGGAAATTTTATCATCAATTGCCTTGAATTGTGTTTGGATATAATAAAATCTATCATTCATGAATTGGTATGACTTCGCTCAAAGTTCCTTGTGGTACAAGGTGTAAAACTCCTAGAAGTTTGTTTGAAGTGATTTTTATAGGTCCCAAGTGGGTATATCTTTGGAGATTTTTCAGCTTAATATAAAAATATTGAAAATGGTTCAAAGTCAACAAAAGTCCTATGCAATTATTAGAATAAATTATCTTGAGTTTGATATTGACAATGGATTTAGTTGAATATTTAACCAAAAAATGATGTAATGAATTTTTGTAGTAAAAGGAAGCTTAGTTCCCATTATGTTGGTCTTATTATTTGTTGAGGTTGATAGACGTGGTGGCTTATTAATCAAAATTGCACTACAATTTATCGTTGCAGAACCTAGAATTCCATGTACCTTTATAGAAGAAATTTATTAGTGATCCGACATCAATAATACCATTAGTTAGTCCTGGTATAGAGAAAAGCCTTTCACATGAAGAAGTTCTTGTTGAGATTTTGTACCGAGAAGTTAGAAACTTGTGAAACAAGGAAAGTTCATCTATAAAAGGTTATGTAGAGGAATCAAATGGTTGGGAATGCCACTTGGGAGACCGATGCAGAAATGATATCCAAATGTCCTTATGTCTTTACCTCTTGTAACTACCCAATGATACCCCTTGATGTCGAATGGCGTATGGAACCCTAAAGGACTCCATTAAAAACACTTAGCTATCACGACCCGAGCTAAATCTGAGACATGAACACGTGACCTAGGACCACAAGTGATCCCAAACTAACCTTAGTGGTATGATCATGAGCGTACTCAAGATAATAAACTGGTGCGGAAGCTAAATAATAAATAGAATGAAAGATGGGGAATACCCATATATTATAAGTGAGACAAATGAAATACTAATAAGTTTAACACAAAGAAGATATCAACTCAATACTAAGTTGAACCTAACAATGTATGAAATAAGACTCTAACTAACTAGAAATGATGGGACATCCACTACCTAAATCTAGAAAAATTGAAACTAAAAGACTAAAAATACATAAAAGAAACTTATAACTATTTTCCTCTAAGAATGAGGACTCAGTAATTATTCTGCTGAACTATATACCGGGAATTGATCTAAACGTGATGTGGATGCTAAAAACCTGAACCTACATCACAAGAAGATGTAACACACGTATGAGTAAGTATTTAATAGGTACTAAGCATTCATGATAGAATAAAGCTGAAATACTGTAAAACATAAAAACAATAAAACAATGAAATAGTCTGAACATGATAAAGATACTGAATGTTGAGATAATTGAATGCAATGACCAATTTATTACACGCTAAAAATAAATAGTAGATATGTTTTGATAAAAAGGTCAATGAAATAGAGTCTGAGTGAACTGTGGAAGCTAATAATAAGCAAAAAGGAAACCACATGAGCTAAATATGGAGCCCGATATATATGCCCAATCCAGAGGACCCACTATACCCTGCAAGAGGTATAAAGGCATGCTCGTGTGACCACTAGATTGATACCCACATAGGTGACTTAGGACCTACTTAGCTAGTAATTTTCAGATTATTGGGTTATGTTAAACCCTAGTCAAACTTCGTATTATGCTACTCATAATTAATTATGTGGTTAATTTATTATGACTAAGTTTCTATAAATATTGGATATCTCAAACTAAACATTTAAAGTGAGAATGAAATAAATAATCTGATAATGATGAATTAAACATTGAGATATATATAACTGAATAACTGATAAATCTTACCTATCATATTAAATTGAATAACTAAAAAGTACGTAGATAGGGTTCTGATATTCATTCCTAAACTTACTAGTAACAAGATATCTCATTTAAAACATATAACTCATTAATTCATGATGATCTACTGTAAATCTAGAAACCCTAGGTCTATACATAATAAGAGAATCAAGAAACTGATTAAATTCTAGGGACCTAATAGGAGAAAGGAACCAACTTGTGAATCTCACATACATGGTGGAAAATTTCACAAAGAAATGTTTTGCTTTAGGGGTTGGAATTCATATAAACTTGTTGTGTTCTTGAACTAGAGTTCTTGACATTTTTCTCCTCTGCTGCTTCTAATTTTCTGTATTTTGATTAATGATTTTGACTTAGGTCAGTTCTACTTATGTTTCTTGGCTTAAACTGACTAAAACATCATGATTTAGTGTCCAAATGACGTAACGTAGGGGCCAAACGAACAAGAAAAAGACCTAAAGAACCTAACTTTAAATCTTTTAAAATCACTAACATATTTGCTTTATGGAGCGTCAGTATTTATGGACCGTAAATCTATTGACGATCCATAATTTTTGACTGTTTCTAACTACTGACGACTGAAAGTTGATTGGCCCATCGACGTTGCCGTCTTATTGACCGTAAGTCGAATAAAGAGCTATAGTTGGCCCATTGCTTGCATATGCAACTTCTGAAATTTTGTATTTATGATCCCTTCATCCTCAAATGAGGAATAAAATAGTTGAGAATTAAAGGAAGGAGTTCCAATCCTTGCTTCTAAGAACCGTGAACTAAATTTTTTACTAAACTGAGTTCCAAGAACATGGGAATACGCTGAAACTGCCTGTTCAAACTTAAGGAAAATAAAATTAAGACTACATTTGCTCATGAATGACTGAATTACTGAAGAAGAAAAAGTAATTCAAGCTTGAGTATAATTGTAACGAAAGAGGCGAGAATACTTAGTTTTCATGACTGCTTGTGTTTCTCCATAAGATCCCTCTATGAGTTGTCTCCTCTACAAAACCATGACTGAATCTAGTTCTTTTTTTCTAAACCCTCTAACTTTTCGTTTCAGAATCTCAAGTGATACATCCTCATAAGAAAGACTTTAATTCATTAACACACTCAGTAATGGCACTACAGATGCTAGATCACCCACAAACTTTAGCAAGAGCGAAGTGTGGAAGACTGTAAGCACTGCTGCTAGTTATTCGAGCATCTGTAAAACATCTTCCACTATGCAATCCCTTTTCAAGATCATGTAAGGGCCTACAAATAAATAACTGAGTTTCTCTTTCTTTCCAAATTTCGTCACACCCTTCCTAGGTGACACTTTCAAGAAAACCAAATCATTAACTTGGAACTCTAGTTTCCTTTTCCACGCATTTGGATAAGGCCTTGGGTACTCTTAAGTCTATCTATAATTAGTTTTATTGTATTCATAGCATAATAGACTAATCTGGTCCTATAAAAGCTACTTCACCTACATCAAACCAACCAAAAAGAGATCTACATACATGCCCATACAGTGCCTCAGAAAGGGATATCTGAATGCTGGAATGGTAGCTATTGTTGTAGGCTAAATTAATAAGAGGAAGGTGATCATTTCAACTACGCTTTATTCCGATCATACAAGAACTCAAAATATCCTCTAGGGTATGAATGGTGCGCTCTACCTATATATCTATCTGCAGATGAAACGTTATGCTTAGGTTAACCTTACAACCATGACCCTTCTGAAATGACATCAAGAAATTAGAGGTAAACAGAGGACCTTAATTTGAGATGACAGAAAAAGGAACCCTATAAAACCTCAAAGTTCTCATTAATGTTAAGTTTGACATAGTCCTCCGCCGAATCTATAGTCTTGACAGCCAAAATGAGAGAAAACTTAGTCATCTAGTCAACTATCACTCAAATGGATTTATATTGTTTTCAAGTACGAGGTAACCCTATGTTAAAATAAATATTGATCACTTTACACTTTCATGTAGGAATGCCAATCTCTATAGTCATACCCCCCGGCATCTGATCTTCTACCTTAACTTTCTAGCCATTGGGGTATTTATTTACAAATCTGCTGTATCTCTCTTCATTCCATTTTACCAATAGAGTTCCCACAAATAACCATATATCATAGTTGCACATGGGTGAATAGAATATATGGATTCAAGATCTTTGGCAAGTTAATGCTATCTCAACTCACCCACATCAAGAACACCCAATCAACCCTGGTAGCAATGTATACCATCTCCCCTCTAGGAGAAAACATTCACTGTGTTATTGTAGATTGCACCCTTAAGTTCTAGCAATATTGAATCACTGTCTTGATTTTCCTTAACCTCCAGTAAAAAGGAAGACTCGTTCTGATAAGTTCATAAGGAGAACTCCCAAGTGAGCAAGCATGTGAATATCCTTTACTAGTTCCTTCCATTCTTTCTCAAAATGGGTTACACTGCCCATAGGTAATATTCTATAAGCATTTGCTACTACATTTTCCTTACCAGGATTGTAATGCCCACTCATATCATTATCCTTAAGGAACTCAAGCCATGTTTTCTGCTGAAGATTCAACTCTTTCTAGGTTAACACATATTGAAAGCTCTTATGGTTAGTTAAAACATCTACATGAATACCATAAAAGTAGTATCTCTTGATCTTGAGTGCAACCACCAGTGCTGCAAGTTTGATGTCACGAGTTGGATAGGTCTTCTCAAGCACCATAAGTAATCTAGAAGAATAAGTTATACCTTTTTCTTGTTGTATCAACACACAACCTAGGCAACCTCTGGATGTATAAAAATAGAACACATAAGAATCTAAACCCTTTGGTATATTCAAGATAGGAGCTGTAGTTAATCCAAATTTCAATTTTACAATGTTTTTCTCACAATCATCTAAATGTTGAAAGTTTACCATCTTCTAAGTCAACCTAGTCAATAGTGAGGCTATGGATGAAATTCCTTACCCAAACCTTCTATAATAACCCACTAGACCTAAGAAACTTTTGATATCTATAGAAGAGGTAGGTTTAGGTCATTGTTTTATTACTTCTATCTTCTGTGGATCCACGCGAATCCCCTCATTAGATACACTGTTACCAAGAGAAGCAACAAATTGCAACCATAACTCACATCTACTAAACTTAGTGAATAATTGGCGATCTTTTAGTGTTTACAGAACAAATGTCAAATGACTCTCATGTTCTTCCTAATACATAGAATTAATTAGGATATCATCAATAAAGGAGATAACAAACAAGTCCAAGTACTGTTTGAAAATTTTTTCATCAAATCCATGAAAACTATAGGAGAATTGGTTAGTCAAAATGACATAATTACAAATCATAATGACCAGACCTAGTTATGAAAGTTGTTTTTTGAATGTCACTATGTTTGACTTTGACCGTATTATAACCGAATAGGAGGTCTATCTTTTAGAAATGACTAGCACCATTAAATTGGTCAAACAAGTCATCAATCTTGACGATGGGGTACTTATTATTGACTATGACATTGTTCAACTTTCTATAGTCAATGCACATTCTGAGAGAACCATCTTTCATCTTAGCGAACAACACCGGTGCACCTCATGGAGAAATATTTGGCATAATGAAGTTGATATATAGTAGGTGTTTTAACTACTCTTTCAATTCATTAAGCTATGTTGGAGCAATTTGAAATTTCGTATAGAAATAAGTTGGGTATTTGGAAGAAGATCCATTCTAAAGTCAATTTCCCTTTCAGGATGGAGTCCGGGAAGATCTTCTGCAAACACTTTTGTAAAACTCATTTAATACTGGAAAAGAATCGAGAGTTGGGGATTTGGATTTATAATCCTTGATCAAAACTAAATGATAGATATAGACCTTAGATATCATATTGTGGCCTTAATGTATGAAATGAATCGACCCATAGGCGCTAATCTAATACCCTACTCCTACCCTCCCACTCTAAGATTAGTTCATCTCGAATCTCAAAATGAACAATCCTAGTTCTACAGTAGACTGAAGCATAACATGAATGTAACCAATTCATGACTAGAATTACATTGAAGTCTACCATTTCTAACACTAAGAGATCTTTTGAGGTGAATTTTTGAGAGACAGTGACAGGACAATTTCTCTATACCCATCTGATTATAACTAGATCATCTATTGGAGTAAAAACTGAGAAAGGTGTAGAGGGAGTTTTTGGATGAACAACAAATTGGAATTTTACGGAAAGAGTTACAAATGAAATAGTAGACCCTTCATATAATAAAACATACACATTGAGATGAAAGCCTCATAATGTACCAGTGACTACGTTAGGAGAACCATCCTAATCCTGCCGATCCTCAAGAGCATAAAACCTGTTCTGTTGCTTACCCCGCCACTTGTACCAAAGGATATATCCTTATAAGTCGGGCGACTGGCTGGTGCTCCTAAAGTTGTACACTGAGATTTACCATTACTACCTCATTGACACTTTCTAGAAACACAATCCCTCAACTTGTGACCAAACTAACCGCATCTAAAGTATCCTTCCTTTCCTGAGAGGCACTCCTCTAGATTTTTGCGACCACACTAAGGGCAAGTGGCATAAGTCTTGGTTCCTCAAACAAATCGCTGAGACATAGCGAAAGATGTCCTAACCTTGTTATCATACCTGTTCTTGGAGGATTGAATACTCGTTGATGAAGGTGTTGTACTGAAAGGTTCTAGCTGACTCTACGAGAAATTTCGACCACCGAATTTTCGCTGAGAATAGTCATAGTTCCCTGTCCTAGCCTTCTTATTTTACTTCGCATGTTCCCTAAGCTTATAAGCCTTAACCTGTTGAGCATGAGACATAAGCCTAGAGATGTTAATATCTCCGAGTAACATAGAATTTTTACACTTTGTTTTCACCAAATCTTACACTTCATGCAAGAACTTATTCATCTAAGCCTTGGAGTCATAAACCATGTGAGGAGCAAACTTGCAGAGTTGGTTATACTTGAGCCCATACTTTTGTATTGTCATGTTACCCTTCCTGAAGTTTATGAATTCCTAGGCCCTTGCTTCTATCAAATCTATCGGGAAAAAACTGTCAAGAGAAGTCTCACTAAAACATTCTCAAGTAGTACGGTCTGCATTTATTCCTATATTTTCCTTCCAATGAGTGTACCAGATATGACCCACATCTTTTTGTTTGCATGATACCCACTCAATTACATCATTCCCAGTGACCTCTATCACCTCAAATATCTTCTTGATCTCATATATAAAATTATGGGTATCCTCACTAATCTGCATCCCAAGAACTCAAGTGGATTAATACTAAAAAAAGTCACAAACCATAGCTGTTATCGATCCACCATTAACATTTACCAGAGCTTGAACCCGCTTATTGTTCTTGTTGGATACATTGTGAGACAATTTCTGAATGATATTCCTGAATTAATAATACGAGACTTCCTGTTCTTGGAATGGAGGGATACATTTACATTCCTGTTATTCACATTCATGGCATTAGACTTCGAGGAGGGATGATCTGAAACGTAGAATGCTATGTTAGAATGGAATTAGATCATAACTAACGCACAATAAAAGTAACTAGGAAATGAGAATTTTTCTATAACACTTTGTAGTCTCCCTCTCATTAGATGGGGTGATCACGACACACCTATTAAAAGGAATCTTCCTAGTGCGTATTTTCTGCCATCCTAGGACACTTAAACCTTACGCTCTGTTACCAAGATTATCACGACTCAAGCTACATCTGAGACACTAACATGGGAACTAGGACCACAAGTGATCCGAAGCTAACCCTCCTAGTATTAGTTTAATACAATAAATTTATGAACTCAACACTAATATGAATCTCACCATGTTTGAAATAAGCCTCTAACAGACTAGAAATGACGGGACATGCCCCACCTTAGTCTACGAAAACTGAAACTAAAGGACTAAAAATATGGAAAAGAAACTCATGATTATTATACTTAGAGAATGAGGACACACCGTTGATTCCGCTGAACTGGAGATTGGGAATCGATCTGAATGTGATATTGATACTGAGAACTTGAACGTACACTGTGAGAGGATATAGCACATATATGCATCAGTAATTGAAATATAGTAGGCATGCAGGATAGAGTAAAGCTCAAATAATATATATAACTAAAAAAGGCTATAAAGAAATGAAATAGTCTGAACATGACAAGGATAACGAATGGTGAGATAATTGAATGTAATGACAAATTTATAACATCAAATACTATATATAGTGATAAAAAGTTCAATGCAATGGATTCTGATTGAACTGTAAGAGATACTAATATTTAATAATAAACAACATGAGCTAAAGGAGGAGTCCGATGAATACACCCAATTGAGAGGACCCAATATACCCTGCCAGAGGAATAAAAGAATGCTGACATGATCGCTAAACTTATGCCCACATTGGGGAGAATCAACCTACTTGGCTAGTACTTCTAATACTATTTTGTTATGCTAAAGACTAGTCCAACTCACTATGACACTCCTAATGAATTAAGTGATTAATTCATTATGACTACGTTTCTGTAAATACTGGATAGCTCAAAGTGAACAAGCAAACTAAGAATGAAACAATTAATCTGATAATGATTCATTAAAGATAGAGGCATGTAAAACTAAATAAAAGATATATCTGACTTAGCATGCGTAATTAAATACTAAAGAAAATGCCTAGCAAGGGTTCTGAAATTCATGCAATAAAATTAATGGTTACATGATAATCCAATTTGGAACATATAATTAAGTAATTCTTGATGATCTTCTAAGATTCAAGAAACCCTAGGTCAATTCTTAATAAGGAAATTAAGAAACTTATTCAATTCCAGTGACCTAATGGGCGAAAGGAACCCATTAGTTAATTCCCACATACCTGGTGACAAATTCCATGGAGAAATCTTTTGATTTTTGGTGTGTAATTTATGGAAGATTGTTGTTTTCTTCAACTAGGGTCTTGATCTTTTTCTCCTCTCTTACTTCTAATTTTCTATGTTTTAATTTAGACTTAGGTAAGTTCTACTTTTGTTTCTCGTCTTAAACTGACTTAAACAACATTTTTTAGGATATAAATTAATGATGTAACTTAGGTGCCAAATGAACAAAAAAGACCAAAATACACCTATCATAAAATTTATCAGAATCACTACAGATGTCCACTGAGGACCGTTAGTCGACTGACGGTTCGTACTAATCTACCGTTGTTACGACTGAGGACTGAAAGTTGACATGCACATTGAAATAGGATACTGACGGAACGTAACTTGACTGGCACTATGTAGTTGGCTAAGTCTCTGGCATCTGCAATATATGAAAATCTGCATTTTTGGTCTTTTATTAATACGATGTGTTAACTTATATCTCATAACATATTAAAAAGAAGAAGGGATGGTCCAAGTCCGAAACATATTATAAATCTTAAGGCGGAAGTCTAATATATTGTCTCGTCAGAGTCATTTAGTACAATAGAATGAAATTGGTCTTAGCCCATACATCATGTCAAAAGGATTAATACATGAAAGAGGACAAAACAATAAAATTTCATCCTCTAAGCATGAGGACTAACCAAATCTCGAGAAACAATCAAATCACCTACTAGTCACAAAATTGAGCACTCTAAATATCAGAACCTACATTTAGGAAATATATTGGGAAGAGTATGGAATAGTACAAAACAATCCACCAAGTATGATATCCACACATAAAACATTTACACATGCAAAAAGGGACATTTCATTTCATGACATTCAATTGACATGTTAAACATCATAACAAATAGTTATAAAACATAATATGTAAATAATGGTCAATACAAGTCATCTTTAAAACCTTTTAGCTCATAGGATATCCTTCTTGAGAAACCTTAATTTGTTGTTCCTTGTGGGTAATTATCTTCAATCGTCATGACACCATGTGATCAATAACATGATCCCCGAATTTTTTACACCAAAATGTTTTGTCCTATTCATAAGGAAGAACCATGAACATCTAGCTTAAGTGAATGCACTAGATTTATAACCTATAGAGAATATAGTTATGAGATAAGGATATTTCCAGAAAAAACCAGGCTCTACTAACGTATGGGTTTCAATCTCATGAGATTAATTTGGGAACCTAACCTCATTTAATGTGAGAGCTTCCATGTCATATTAAATATCTAATCAGTTCTAGGTATAAATTATATAGAAAATTTGTTAAGTCTTGACTTATCTAATAATCCATGTAAATGTGCCTTTGGACAATCAACCAAGTTAGATTCATTAAGATATCTACTTGTATAATGGTGAGAAAAAATTTCACCAGCTATGATCCTTTAATAATCTCTTTTGATCTTTGATTACATTAGGTTAGAAAGTCTATTAACTTAAGAATTATTTTTATATGAGACAACCTTTTAAATCAATCTTGTTATGTGTTTGTGAGAATGTCCTTTCAACAACAAAACAGCACCAACATCATCATTTGTACTCTATATAAAAGCAATGCTAAAATATTTGCATAAATTTAATTAAACAATGTATAAGTCCATAATTTACCTCGTGAGGTCAAAGCCCACTTTCAATCCTAAAGTCTTATAAAAAATTGGTTAGATATGGGTGTGTTAATAAATTCTGATAAAGCTTGCAATACACGCATAATTTCATAAAACTCCTCCTTTATGATCAAAATGGCATATAATATAATTCATAACTTTAAAAGATTGTAAAAACAAGGGTTCATGGGAAAAATCATCATAAATTCATTTTAACTCTAATTTTCATGCTTGATTTCATAAAAAAAATTCATAACCAAAACTAACGTTAAATCATCATAATTGGAAAATTTTTAATATACATGTATTCATGGGGAATCATCATAAAACCATAGTATTTCATAAATTAGTGCATAAGAGATCCTAATTCAATCATTTAAATCAACATTGCAGATATCCCATGATTATTGAAGAAAACCCTAACTCAATTGGAGAACTTCGAGGATGAAATCAATGGAGCAAAACTATCATACTTCAAAACCCAACACTCACCTTTACTGGAGTAATTGAGTGTTGAACTTGATCCTATCTTGAACCATTTCTTCTTCTTCGTCTTCAAGTTTCTGGAGAAAGAAATATTTGAGAGGACGACCTTGATTTTCAAATTTCAGAGATTTAATTTTATTTGGTTGATTTGGGTGTTTAGAATCATTCTATAGGGCTTTGGGTAGAATGATAAATGACTTAGTATTGAGTTAAAAAAATTGAGGGAGAAGATCAAAACTTCCCCTAAGAGAAAGTTCTTAAATGTCATGATGGAAGTCAAAACGGTTTGATATCATTACCACGGCCCGACCAACGCGTTGTGAAGAATTTCTGCCTGACAGTACTACACTAGTTACAACAGCACTTTTTACTCCAAAATGGTAATTGAGTAAATTAAACTCGGTGTATTTGGAAAGAGGACTCAAATTCATTTAATTTCATAGGTCATGATCTACCAAAATAGTTTTGAGTAAATTATATTATTATTTGAAGTTGACACTTAACTTAAAGTCTAATGAAAATCCTTTCATATGAGCCTCCCCGAGTCTTGGTGGCTACCACGAGACGTGGTGCCTTTCCGTGTCATGATCTAGTAGATAGACAACCTTCTCCATAACCCCTAAAAATTAACTCACCTTCACAAATACTCCTGCACCCCTTGGTAGATTTCACGAGGCGTCATGTGGATCAGGGGAGTGTCCCTTGTGTGGGAAGCCTTAGAGAGCATACATCTTAACAACCACACCCTCACCACAATATGTGGTGCCCAACACCATTAATGGAGGTTGTTATGGGACGTGAGGTAGCTTTATAAGAAAATTCCTAAGGTCTATGGGCACCACCACAAATTTTAATGCCCTTCAAGACTCGTGGGGACTTTCTTGGAGGATGTGAAGGTCCAAATCTATAACTCATGCCTAACACTTAAACCCTAGCTTAGAATACTTAATTTTTAGGTGTCACACCGCTTATACTAATCTAGCTTAAGGTGTTTATCATCACACGGTTCATTCTTGTTGATTCATGTGTCTTGGTAATTCTCATGTTTTATTATGCATGCATGTATGCTCTTTGAAATGCTATTTTAATGTCTCTATTAGGTTGGAATAAAATTTTATATTGATTATACGTATATATGTGATTGCGTTCATGTTGGGGTTTTAGATCTGTTCCTCCACCCTTTTTATGTATCCTCAATTTCCAATCCATGAGAAATTTCCCAAGGGGAGACAATGTACAACCTCGTATTTTTAAAAGGCAATAGGCCGCATGAATTTTGTATTGGTTCAAGTCTATGAGACTAGTCAATGGTTTCTAGAACATTCTATAGGTTGTAGACCAGTCCAACAAAAAGGTGGTAAACAATTTTCGAAAACCATGTTTCTTATGTCAATGCTACGATTGAACTTGAAAGTTTGTCAAATGATTTATCGGTCATAGATAGGTTATATAGAACCAATCTAGAATTAGTCAAATTTTGGGGTTAAGGTTGGGTCCCATTGTTGGTTTCTAGTAACTCTAAGAAGTCAAAAATACCCTATAAAAGTTTTGTTAAAAATTGTAAATTAAGGCTTTTGAACTTTTATATGGTTGACCAAGATTGTCCATAAAAACTCTTTTGTGAGATTGAATCATCCTCTTTGTCATGTATCTATGGTTGGAGAGGATACCCAAGAGTTTCTAGATGGTTTGTATAAGTTGTTGAGTGCCATGGGGATTATTTCTAGGGAGAAGGTGAAGTTATCTTCGTGCAAACTGAGGGTGGTTTCTCAAGTATGGTACACTCAATGTAAGATAATAAGTTGGTTTAGTCGGGTACTATATAGTGGGTGGACTTTAAGGAGGCTTTCTTAGGAAAGTACTTTCCCCATGCGTGGAGGGAGGTGAAGGTTGAAGAGTAGATTAATCTCAAGTGAAGCACTATGAGTGTTCATAAGTATTTATTTAAGTTCACTATTTTGTCTAGGTATGTCCCATCCTTGGTGTCTAATCCTAGGGATGAGATGAGTAGGTTTGTGACCAGTGTTACCAACTTTCTCAATGAAGACTGACGTGTAGCCATGCTCCATTGTGAGAAAAAACTTGTCTAGACTTATAGTGTATGCTCAATCCATTAAGGAGTCTAAGCATACTAAGATTTCAAAAAATTATAAGAGGAGTGGGCCAAGTGAGAAAAACCAAGGTTCAAGAAGAAGGATCCAATTCAATATGAAACTAGGTATCCTAAGGTCAAACATTATAAGGGAAGTGGTTCTCAAGGTGGTAAGCCTACAAGTGTTACTTGTAGGAAGAAGCAATATCGGGAATATCTAGCCGTTACTAGTTGTTACAATAGTTGTAGTTAGGATGGTCACAAGGTAAGGGATTATACTAATATTGCGGCTAGAGGAAGAGTGGTCAAGCAAGATCCTTCTAGTGTTTCCTATGACGGTGCTCAAAAGAGGGCTCGCTTCTATGCCCTCAAGTCTAAGGGATAAAAGTCGGATGAAAATGATGTTGGTAAGTTATGGTTTTTCTCTCTTTAGTTGTTATGAGTTCCTTCTAATTAGGGGAATAAGACAATTAGTGGAGGTGTGATTTGTTGTCTCTTCTCTTCTATTCTATTCAAGGTTTAGAGTTAGAAAGTCAAAGTAGTATATTGCATGTAGCATTGTGTTTAGGACTCTGTTTTCAAATTGAATTTCATTGATTCCTTGTATTTTGCACCTCATAAAGTTATATTCATGTTGTATAATGAGTTTATATGGTTTTATATGTCATATTATCATGCTTTCAACATTAATTATTTAAGAATTGATTTTTTGAAGATTGTAGCATAATTCTTTGTAAGTTTGATAGTTCACCACTATACAGATTTTTGAATTTTGATTACATTGTACTTTTGTTAAAAATTGTTGTAACGTGTTTAGATTTGATGTATATAAGAACAGAAATGAATGAAGAAGGAGTTTCCTCTATTTTATATGAAGAATATGGTGCCCTATTTGCATAATGAGTTGTAGGTTATTGTTGTGTATTGAGACTCTTACTTATATAAAATTGGTGTTCCTTCTAAATTGTGTATTTCTCATGTTGTGATATGGTTACATTATGCTAATCTTGAGCTTCTTATCTCTAGAAAGTGTTTAAAATGAAGCAACTGACATTGGATGATGAATGTTCTCTAAGTGGGGGAGAGGGTACCACCACTATACAAGAAGTAGGTTTAACTAGTGCCTAAAATATGTGGCATGGTGTTTTAAAGTCCAAAAACGTTAATATAGTGCTTATAGTTAGTATATATTGTTTGAAAGTGTTGGAGGTAAAACGTCCAAGAACGTCCAAGACGTTCGGAAACTAGTCGAACTTAAACTAGTGTGTTGTACTGTTTTGAAGAAGATTTTGGGGTATTGTTTGAGAGTCAAAAATTGAGTATCGATGGTTCCTATACATAGACTGACTTGTATTGGGTCGAAACGTCCGAGAAAGACACACCGAGGACTTGCCTAAGGGTCCCCAAGGAGGACCCAAATATAGCAAAGCAAGCTGCCGCGTTAGCAAAGATTTTGCAGTGGCTGTGTGTCTCATAGTTTGCACTATAAAGGGAAAAATCTTTCCCGGCGACGTGGAATCATCACTAACCATTCTATTCAAAAATTTTCCAGAACCAAGAATTTCAAATGCCTCCGTGACGCGCAATAAACTAAGAGATTTGGTCGCGTCATTTTTAAGTGAAATTTTAATTTTTTAAAATGTCCATTAAGTGTAGGGATCTTTTTGGGTAGCTTCTTTGCTCTCCATTCTAGGGGTGTGCAAGATACTCTCCCTATGTGGTGACATATATGTTTAAAGTCTTTTCTATTTATGTATATGCTTTTCTTGATATTGGTTCTACTTTGTCATTTGTCACTCCTCCACTAGCTAAAAAGTGACATTTAACCGGATATGTTGAATGAACCTTTTATGGTGACTACCTCGGCGGGTGAGTCGGTAGTTTCTAAGAGAGTATATAGAAATTTTCATATAATGTGGACCAATAGAGTTACTCATGTGGACTTAGTAGAACTCAATAGAGTTAATTTTAATACTATTTTTGGTATGGATTGGTTGTATGCTTGCGTCGTCTCCATAGATTGTAGAACTAGGGTGGTGAAGTTTAACTTTCCAAATGAACACATTTTAGACTGGAAGGGGAAAAATTATATTCCTAGAGGTTGTATCAATTCTTTTTTGAATGCTTGTAGGATGATTTCTAAAGGGTGTTTATACCATATAGTAAGAGTCCATGGTTTAGAATCCGAAATTCCTCATATTAATTGGGTCCCCGTAGTGAGGAAATTTTCATAGGTCTTTCCAAATGATCTTCCCAGTATTCCTCTTGAATGGGAAATTGATTTTGGTATCGGCTTGCTACCGGATATAAATCCCAATTGTCTTAGTCCTTATCGGATGGCTTATGCCGAATTGAAAGAGTTGAAGACTCAACTCAAAGACTTACTACAAAAGGTCTCTATTCGTCCAAGTATTTCTCAATGGGGTGCTCCAGTATTGTTTGTCAAAAAGAAGGATGGGTCCCTTAGAATCTGTATTGATTGCCTACAACTTAAAAAAGTCACAATCAATCAAAAGTATCCTCTCCCTAAGATTTATGATTTATTTGATCAACTCGAAGGTGCGAGTTACTTTTATAAGATTGACTTGAGATCAAGATATCGCAAACTTAAGGTGAGAGGTGAAGATATTCCTAATACGGAATATCAGACTAGATATGGTCAATATGTGTTCTTAGTAATGTCCTTTAGGATCACTAATGCTCCGGCGACGTTTATGGACCTTATGAATAGGGTGTTTCGAAGCTACCTAAATTCATTTGTCGTTATCTTCATTGACGACATCATGGTATCTTCAAAATATAAGGTTGAACACATGGACCATTTGAGAGTGGTGTTGAAAGTTCTTAAATAACACCAATTGTTTTGCTAAGTATAGGAAATGTTAGTTTTGGTTGAGGTTTGTAGCGTTTCTTGGTCATATCATCTGCAGTGAAGGTGTGGAGGTTGATCCAAGAAATACTAAAGCGGTAAAAAATTGTCCTAGACGTTAGGCTCTTAAGGATATTAGGAGTTTCTTAGGCCTAGCCGGTTATTATAGAAGGTTTTTTGATGAGTTTGACTCCAATCCTTTCCCCTTGGAAACATTGATCCAAAAAAATGTGAAATTTTAGTGGTCGGAGGTATATGAAAAAGCTTCCAAATATTCAAGGATAGGCTTACTTCCGCTTCGTTATATACCGGAGGGTACTAAAGCTTTTATGGTATTGTGATGCATCCCAAGTCAGTTTAGGGTGTCTTTTTATGCAACATAGAAAAATTATAACCCGTGCTTCTAGGCAACTCAATGTTCATGAGAATTATTCGACTCATGACCTTGAATTAGCGGCGGTGGTATTTGGCTTGAAAATATGGAGGCATTATCTTTATGGAGTTCATGTTCATGTGTATAAGTCTCCAATACGTTTTCACTCAAAAGGACATGAATCTTCGGCAATAAAGATTGTTAAAGTTATTGAAAAACTATGATATAAGTGATTTCTATCACCCTGGCAAGGCTAATTGGTAGGGGATGCTCTAAGTGGATTGTCCATGGGAAGTGTGTCCCATGTGGAAGAATCCAAGAGAAACCTACTTATTGATGTTCATAGGTTGGCTCGTTTAGGAGTTCGAAATGAAAGTTCTGCAAATGGTGGTATGGTTGTCCATCATAATTGCGAGTCATCTTTGGTGGTTGAGGTGAAGTCTAAGCAACATCTTGATCCATTGTTGATGGAGTTGAAACAATCGGTTCTTGGTAATATTAATGAGTCATTCTCCCAAGGGGTGATGGATTTTTTAAGTACCAAGGGAGATTGTGTATGCCAAATGTGGACGTTTTTAGGAATATCATCCTTGAGGAAGCTCATGGATCCCGTTACTCTATTCATCTGGGTTTTACAATGATGTACCATGACCTTAGAGAAGTATTTTTGTGGGATGTCATAAAAAGGGATATGGTGGAGTTTGTTGCAATGTTTCGTAATTTCAAACAAGTGAAGGCAAACATTAAAAGCTGAGTGGTCTACTACAAGAAATCCAAATTCCTACTTGGAAGTGGTAAAATGTTAATATGGATTTTGTAGTAGTTTTTCCTCTAACTCGAAAGCAATATGACTCCATATGGGCGATATTTGATAGATTGACCGAATCCACTCACTTTCTTCCCGTTAAGTCTACCTATTCGGGGGAAGACTATGCAAGTATCTATATTGAGAAGCTAATGAGTCTTCATGGGGTTCTTTTGTCCATTATATCATATAGAAGTTCTCAATTTACGTCTAGATTTTGGAAATTGTTTCAAAGAGGTTTAGGTACTCAAATGAAGTTAAGAATCGTGTTTCATCCTCAAATGAATGGTCAAACGGAGAGGACTATTCAAACTCTTGAACATACACTTAGGGCTTGTATTATTTATTTCAAGGGAAATTGGGATGAACACTTGCCTTGGTGGAGTTCTCGTATAACAATAGATTTCATTCATCAATATATATGGCTCTTTATGAAGCCTTGTACAATAGGAGGTGTAGATCTCCTATTAGATGGTTTGAGGTTGGTGAATCTTTGCTTCTTTGTCCATTTTTGATCTATAAGATCTTTGAGAAATTTCAAATCATAAGGAAACGGTTTCAAACAAACCATAGTAGGCAAAATTCTTATGTCAATCATAGGAGAAGACACCTTAAATTTGAAGAGGGTGATAAGGTGTATTAGAAAATTTCGCCTATGAAAGGGATGGTTAGATTTTGCAAGAAAGTGAGTTCAATGCTCGTTAAATGGGTTCCTAAAAAATTTTTGTAAGGGTTTCTAAGGTTGAGTACGAGTTGAAACTCCCTATTGAACTATCTTTGATTCATTCTCTTTTTCACGTATACATGATTAAGAAGTGACTTGATAATCCCGAGCTTATTCTTTCTATTGAAGGTCTTGGTGTGAAAAAGAACCTCTCCCGTGAGGATATTCTGATGAAATCCTTCATCATCAAGTTAAAAGGTTGAGGAACAAAGAGGCTTCCTTTGTAAAAGTGTTTTGGAAAAACCACCTAGTTTATAGAGCAACATGGGAGGCCGAGGTCATCATGAATTCCCATTATCCTCAACGCTTTGATAATTAAGGTAAGTTATTCTTTTTAATAAAGAAAATGATAAGTTGTTTGCATTTGACTTGTATTGAAAAATTTTGCATAATTAATTTAAAAAGGTTTATGCTAAGATGATTATTCATGGAAAAATGCTCTTTTGCTTGATTTGCCTTATTTGTGTATTTTGTATATTGTTGACTTCATGATTTGATAGTAAGCATGTTGATATGTTGAGAAAGGAACTTTGGCATAATTGACTCTTTGATGATATGTTGAGCTAAATTTGTTGTTATGAGATAGAAATTCTTCATGTTGTGACTTTGAGTCACTATGTGTAAAATTAATATATTGACTCATTATGCATATGAAAATTTGCTATTTTGAACCAAGTTGTAACTCATGTTGATGATGTATATTGTTGGTTGGGCTGCTAGTCTTGAGTCTATCCTTTCCCTTTTAATAGTTAAGTGTCATTCGGTGATGAAAGTTCCTAAGGGGGGATAATGTAACACTCTGAAAAGTCAAGACCTAATATAAATTCTAACATGAGTTTTAATAGGTTTAAATACTGTTTTAAGATCTAATATAATGTATATAAGTCATCCGAGAATTTTAGATTCAAGAAGTGAAAGAACATCAATGACGTCCGTAAACTAGCTTAATTGAACTAGTTGACGTTGCGATTTTTGGGGATTTTTTCTGCGGGTCATATTAGGTGTAAAACTTCTAAAAATAAATTGGTTAGTTTTGTAGTATAGAGGGTCTAACCGTCCAATAACGCTGCCAAAGGACCAACCGAAGGGTCAAGGAGGAGGACCCCAACATGGGAGGGCAGGCAAAACAACTTGGTAAAGTCAAGAATCAGTGGGCTCGTGTGCGATGTGCATCAAACATGGACCTCACTGACTCAAATAGTTTTTGGGAAATTAAATTTTTGTTGGCCCCGCCATGGGGAGCCACATCCCATAACCGGTAAAATTGCATTTTTTACATTTTGACTTCACAAAAAGACCCATTTGAGTGAGGGGTGTTTGGGTAATTTAGGGGGTGACTAAATATAGCCTAAGGGTCATTTTTAAGTCATTTATTACTCACCCATACCTAATTCCCAAAAAAAATCAAAATATCTCACTACTCTATATTTTCTCTCTCCCCAAATTCCACCATTTGAGAAGGAAAAAAACTTAAAGATGAAGGTCAATTTCTCTATATCACTTAAATTTATTAGATTAATTATTAATAAGGTATGAGTTCTTCACTCTTGGGATTCCTTTCCCCAAGAGGCTCTGTCAAAGTTGATTTCAAAATGCCCAATTTCATGGGGTTTTCCAATTTTAATTGGTTTCATTCTAAATTTCAAATTGATGATAAATTGTTAATTCCTAGGACTAATTGATTATAGATTGTTGATTAATTGATGTGAATTGATGCAATTTTATGTTGATCATTTTCTCTTCCCCAATTTCCCAAATCATAGATCTTAGTTATAAATTGATGGGAGTTGAAGAATAATTTTGATTAATAGACTTGTTCTATCTATTATAATTCATTTATTGATTGACTAGGGTAATGTATTGTCGGGATTTTATCTATTTTTTGACGAATTCATGATGAACCCTGATTCCCCTAACCCTAGGTTAAGAATTGATGTTAATTGAGATAGTGATGAGGGAATTGACCTAGTTCTTGTTTGAATTAATATTGATTGATGTTACTACACCAACTGTTGAAAATAATTTGTTTGTTGAAGGTAAGACCATGATGATGGCTTTTGAAGGAGATGTGGAATGTCCTCATGATCCTAACCTTCACTTCATGTATGATGGGTTGTGGTTGGTGATGTAGTTTAATTGAAGTATACCTTGTGATAGCATAAATAGGTGTTGATATGATGTTGAATTGAAATGTCTTGACTATGTTATTGTGAAATTATGATTAAGATGAAATGATATAAGGATGGTTATAAAGCTTCTATGTACCTTATTATGTTATGATGATGTTTATGTGCTAATCTTACATATGAGGGTTGTAAAGAAAGGATGTTCTCATACAAAACCTATTGATCTAAATGACTATAATAATACAAGGGATATACCCTATGACCTAAATAACCAATGATCATTAATAAAGGAATTAATGACATTTACAAAGGGACCCTAGTTTAGTACCGAGTGAACTAGTAGATTAAGGGTGTCGGCTTACCAAGGATGGAAGGGAGGGTTCACCATAGTACTCACGGGGTGGATAGCCTGATAGTCAGAAAATATCATAGAGTGATATTTCCATTACAATCTCCAAGGTGAATAAACTATGTTTCCACCGTAGGAATATTGGCCAGTGCTTCCTAGTAGACGCTATGTTCATGTTTGGTACTGCTTTGGCCGACAGCCCGCCTTCCATCAGTGTAAGGTTTTACAACACCGAATTCTATAGTTATCTCTTGTGGTCTACGTTGGTTAAGGCATGTGTTCCCGAAAGTAAAATGAAGTACTGGACTATACACTAACTTGGGTGACTTGAGAGATTTGACTTAGCTAGGTAGGGGTATGGGACTCTACCTATGCCTTGCACTAGTTTGCCATGAGGGAATCTGTAGGAGGTTGTTATTGCGTTCATATAATATATATACTATGAAGATTTTGACTTTTCATATTGATGATTTTTATGATGTTAGTTTCATTTATGAAAATGCTATTGTGTATATTGCTAAACATTATGATGATTACTATTGATGCTATCTTATGTTTAGTATGGAATTAATGTGATCCCTCGTTTGGTTTATATGATTGATAAGGCTATGGGCCCTTTGTTTGTTATTTCACTAGTAGGCTAAATGGTGGGTTATGAGCAAGGGTAATGCTTATATTATAATGTTATTAACTCTTGTATATGTTGACTTAACTATTAGTTTGTTTTGTTGGTCTTGTGTTGTACATGGGTTTGACTTTAGGTTTATATGGGTTCTTAATTTTGCATAAAAATGTATTTACACTACAATGTCCCTTTCTTTGGGATTTTACATATGCCATACTTAGTACATTGTTTGTATTAACCCAATAATTTTCTATACTCTATTAGTATTAGATTTGGAAGTAAGGTTGAAGTGAAGAAGGCAAAGCTTGGGAAAGATTCTCTCAAGACAAAGTATGTCCTCATATATTCGAGGGCATAGTTCCTTATTTCTAAGTTTCTATCTTGAAGAATTATTATGTATTTTATTTAATGTAAAGGGCGGTGTCCCTAAGATATTATATTTTTTCTTTAAGTTTTACTTGTGAAGATTAGACTTGTTGATTATTTTAAAGAAAGATATTTCCTTATTTTAATGTAGTGAAAAGTCTTACACTCCGAACTAATTTTTATGTCTTATGTAATAAATGATATTTAAAAGGCTTGTATACGACCTTAAAGGGTCAGGTACACCTTGTTATAACCCAAGGGTGCTCCCTAACTTCTAGTTGGTACTTTCGAGTCGTGACATATATACAACACACAAGACAAACTATATCAATGTCTAGTCCAATCAACATACATATAAACTTAATTAAATGCATAATGGAGAAAACTCTATAATCAGTTATATCATCAAGAAACGTGGATTAGAATTCATAACATCTTAACCAAAGTAAGACAATCACTCATACCCGCATTAAGTCTACTAGTGCGATGGCTAAATAAGACACCATAACCTTATCCAACCTACTAAACTAAACAATAACTATAAGCAATGCCGAACTTAACATTCTATCTCATTAATACATTACATCATCATACTTTAGCAATAGAGACCAACCACATGTTCATAAGTGAACCCATATCACATAGTGTCATTAACGTGTCAAAGTCAATCATACACATAACATATACATTATAGAACATAATAACAACCTCCTAAGGCTATCCTCAAGGAAAATTAGTGCAAGGCATAGTTAGAGTCCCATACCCATACCAAGGCTAAGTCAAACCTCATAAGTAAGCGTAGTTAGTGTTTACTTCCTTACTTAATTTTACTTTTGGAAAACATTCCTACACAACCATAGAACACAAGAACTAAGTGTGGAATTCGGTGTTGTAAAACCTTACATCGATGGAAGGTGGTCTACTGGTCAAAGTAGAATCAAACATAAATGTAGCATTCTAGGTGGATCCACTAGCTAGTCTTCCTATGGCAGCAACATCCTTAAGGATCTAGGAGTTATGTATGAACTCTCTACATGACATTTAGCATTGGAGCTTAATGTCATGAGAATCCATTAAGTGAGTATCCCTGATATAGGAGTTAACACCTTAAGGGTGAACTATAGGGTGAATCTTCTTCTATGGAAAGTCAAAACTTCCCATTGTCAATGTCTTTAAGCATTTAGTTTAATTATTATAGCTTAGTTTAGGTCATAGGGTCTCTCTCTTATATAATCATCATCATCATAGCTTAATAAGAATAATCATTGCATTTAGACAATACAACTCAAAACATCAACTTTCACAATTAATAATTCAAAATCATATATAAGGAATTTCATTCTCAACAACAACATGAGCTTAACATACCATTTAAGAGTCAATTATGCTAAATTTTCTTTCTCAACATGTCATTATGATCAACTAATCTGGGAAGTGGCTACGAGTAGCGGGGGTAATTATGTCTTTTATTTTTGAAATCTGGGTTGATACAGTGAGCCTTCTGGAGTGCACGCGGGGCGACGAAAAAGTTTCCAGGCTGCGTGTCCGTTGCGCGTCCCACACTGACTTGCAATTCTAGGCTGCTGCAAAACTATTTTTGCAGCCATCCTACCCATATTGGGATCCTCCTAAATAACCCTTAAGGTGGTCCTTGAGGATTCTTTATTGGAAGTTTTGAATCTTTGTACTACATTTTACGTATTTAAAGTCTTTTTACAGTTTTTTACATCATTTGACCCTCCCAATCCTTCACCATAGGGACGTCAACAAGTTAAATTTAGCTAGTTCCCGTACATCATTGACGTTCGTTGATGTTTTTGCGCTAAAACTTGTTGGATGAATTTTAGACATTAATTTATCTCTTACAACAGTGTTACAACCTTTGGAAACTCATGTGGGGCTGTAGATTAGGTTTTTACTTTTAGTAGAGTGACATTATTCCCCCTCAGGATCATTTGTCCCCGAATGATACTAAACTTTTTAAAAGGGAAAAAGTAGACTCAAGACTAGAAGCCCAACAAGCAATATACATTATTACATAACTTACAAATCAAGGAATGTTTTAAAACTCCATTGAACACATAATCATGGCATTTAGACAATACAACTCAAAACATCAACATTCACAAATAAGAATTAAAAATCATAATATAAAGAATTTCATTTGCAACAACAACTTGAGCATAACATATAATTTAATAGTCAATTATGCCAAAATTCCTTTCTCAACATGTCATTATGCTCAATATCATTTCATAAAGGAAATAACATACATATTACACTAATAGTGCAAATAAAGTAAAAGAGTAATTTTCGATGAAACTCATTTCAGCACAAAACCTTTTTACCTTACACATGCAAAACTTTAAAAAACAAGTAAAATTAAAAGAAACTCATTATTTTTTAGTATTAGTAAGAACAACTAACATTCGTAGGGAAACAGATGAAGATAACGGGACTCCATGTCGGCCTCATCAACCCATGTTGCTCCCTCAACTAGGTGGTTTCTCCATAACACTTTTGAGGGGGACACCTCTTTTTTCCTCAACCTCTTCACTTGACGATCAAGGAATTAAACTAGAACGTCCTCATAATAAAGGTTCTGTTTCACACCAACACCCTTAATAGGAAGAATGGACTCGGGGATTACCAATGGACTTCTTAAGCGTGTATACATGGAAAACTAGATGAACAAAAGATATTTATCTAGGAAGTTTCAAATAATATTCAACCTTGCAAACCCCTTTAAAAAATATCATAGAGACCCATATAACGAGGACTCAACTTCCCTTTTTTGCCAAATATAACCACCGCAATCATAGGCCAAACTTTCAACTACACTTTATCACCTTATTAAATTTCTAAATCCCTTATCCTATGATTAGTATAAGACTTTTGCTGACTATAGGTTTTTTGAAACCGGTTCATTGTGATATGAACTTTTTCCAAAGTATTATAAATTAAATCGGGACCAATAATTGAAGACTCGACAAACTCAAACCGTCCAACAGGATATCTATACCTCCTACCATACAGTGCATTGAAAGAAGACATATATATGGATGAATGAAAACTATTATTATATGATAACTCCACCAAAGAAAAATTCCCTTCCCAATTTCCTGAAAGTCAATGATACACGGTCTAAGCATATCTTAAAGAGTTCGAATTGTACGTTTCGTTGGACAATCCCATTGAGGATGAAAAAAAATTCTGAACTTCGCTTGAGTACCCAAATCTCTTTTGAATAACCTCTAAAACCTAGATGTAAATTGAGCACCTCTATCCGATTTGATGGACAAAGGAACACCAGGAACACTCACTATCTTGTCAATATAGATCCTTGCATAATCTTCCGCCGAATAAGCAGACTTAACTGGAATTAAATGAGAGAATTTGATCAATCTATCTACTACCACCCATATAGAGTTATATTGCTTTTGAGTTCGAGGCAACCCAACTACAAAATCCATGTTAACATCTTCCCACTTCCATGTAATAATTTTAATTTCTTGTAGTAAACCATTCGGCTATTGGTGTTCGACCTTCCCTTGTTGGGAATTGACACACTGTATAACTAACTCTGAAATATCCATTTTTAGGCAATCCCAACAAAATACTTCCCTAAGGTCATGGTACATCTTAGTAGAACTCGGATGAATAGAGTAAAGGGTTCCATGATATAATTCAATGATCCTACTCCTCAAATCATCCACATTAGCCAAACCCAATCTCCTTCGGATCTAAAGAACACCATCCCCCCTTGGGAAAATGACTCATTCGTATTTCTATGAACTAATTCTTTTAACTCCATCAATAATGGATCAAGGTGTTTCTTAGACTTTACATTAACCACCAAAGACGATGTCATGACCCGAGAGCACAACTTAGAAGATAGTATCAATCTCAGAGTGCAATAGTTATACTAGACCTCTTGGAAGTCTTGAACAAGCCCTTTTATACCATTCATTGCATAAAATATGTATGAAAAGTTGTGCGGAATTAAATGTTTTCATATGAAATAGTAATACTTCAAAACATCTCTTTCTTAAAAAAACATAATGAAAGGCTAAATCTCAAAGTCATTATCTTCTATATACGAATATATTGGGACACGTCCAATACATCATCATATAGAAAATAGCTAAGTTTATTACAATACATTCAAAAAGTTAATCCAAACATCACGATGATCTCAAATCTAGTGAGGACATACATATTCTCTATTTGGGTGAACAATAATTCAAGCTTCCACTTAAAGACTCCTCTCAAATTCCACCTACACATTTAGAGATAGACAAAATGTATGGAATTAGAACAGCACTTTTACAAAGTATGATGTAATGCATATAATCATGATAAACGATCTTTTGTATGATACATGTACTTTTTGAGGAAACCTTTTAAGACAAGTATAATAGTCATAAAAGTCAACGTATATGCGCATAAGTCACATTCCACAATATAGAATCAATATCATTTCAAACTATATAAATGCATACACCTCTCACCAAAGGTTATCCTTAGATATACTTAAGTAAGATAAGAGGAGACCGCCCTTAAGCCTAACTAATATATTCTTAAGACTACCCAAGATAAGATTCTTCCCTTTTCCATTTATTTAATTTCCACCTAAGATTATTCCATGATTAATCTATGTAGGACAAGAAGAGACCCCTCATACATCCTCTTCAAGGTTACCTAGGCAACCATCAAATTTACCCTTGATAGAGAATATTCTAGTCAACCTACATCACCTGATGTCATAGTCATTGATTAAGTCAATTAGAATACATTTCATTCATTAAGTACTTCATATAATTGCCTTGGGAAGACTTAGGGATCCTACACTCTAGCATCATCAAAGACTACTCATGCAATGTGTAGATAGTGTCCCATTCCACTATTCCTAAACATTTTAGAACTTATTAAATACTAGAATGTATCCCACATATTAGAATATGCAATAACCAACATAGACAGTACTAGCTAGGCATATCATTTGTAGTCTACCCTACTTCGATGGAGGGTGTTCTACTTGCCAAGGGTAAAACTAGGACACATCCCATGTAGGCACATGGTTAAGGAATATCAAGGTGTTTTTTCCACTGTAATCTAATTTTCAAGTATAGATACATTGTACTTTAGTCTCCTTCTTAAGTAGCTACAAACCATAATATATTCTCTCGATGATAGCATCTTGTTCTGATAGAGTAAGTTCAATAAAAAGGGGCATATAAAAAAGGTACCATCTCTTAGTCATTACTAATCATAATGCACCTATTAAAGATGGGTCCATTAGGACATCCACTCAACGGTCTGTAAGGATAGTTCATTTTTAACCTTCTTTCTATATAAAAGGTTCCACATAATAGAAAGGCTTAACCATTTGTAGGATTGTTACAATTAGTCCAAACGAGTCATTCACCTACATGTTTATTACGACACTTACCACAAGTTTGTCTCTCTTTTGGTGGATCAACATTTTTATCCTCTTCATGATTAGGACTAGAAACTCTATAATTGTGTGACATGAAGAAATTATAAGGAACTTGGCTTGAAAAACTCTTCTTAAACTTAGGCTTGTCTTAAAAATCGATCCTACTATTAGAAGAACTACCTTTAAAAGACTTTACTTCTTAGCTTCCCTATTCCTCTTCCTTAGGCCACTTTCCTCAACCTGTTGAGCATGAACCATTAACCTAGAAAGATCCATCTTTTCTTAAAGCATGGCTGCCTGACATTCTTCTTTGAGCTCTTCGGAGACACCCATTACACAACAGATCATTTAATCCGTAGCATTGGAAACCAAAAAAAAGCATATTTTGAAAACATAATGATCTTGAAGGAGTATTCCTTAATCCACATACCTCCTTGAGGATGGTTTATGAACTCCTCTACCTTATCTTGCCTTTCTTCCCTTGCAAAGAATAGGTCAAGAAAAGACTTTTTGAAGATCTCCCAAGACACATGACAATCTCAAAAAACCTACTATCTTTCCATAGATTTTACCATGTTTAAGCCATGTCCTTAATTTGGTAGGCAGCAAGCTGATCCTTTTACGTAGTACTAACCCCTACAGCAAAAAAAATCTAATTGACCTCATCAAGGAGATCTTGGGGGTCCTCATAAAGTTTTTATCCAAAGTACTTTGGAGGATTCACTCTCGTAAAGTCTCTCAAACAGCTAGCCATAGTAATAGCATTATAGTTTTCCCGAGGAAAAACCTTCATGTTATATTGAGTCGTGATGGGTTGAGCTTCGGTGGTGATGGATTGGGCCATTTAGAACAGGGCTTCCCTCACCTCAGAATCCATCATTCCCGGAGGATTCACTGGAACTTGATCTTTTGCAGCAGCTTTCAAATGAAAAACATTTCGATTGCCCTGGGGAGCAGCTCCGGCATTCGCAATCTCTTCTCCTACACTCCTCATGATTGTACTTCTTGTATTCATTGCCTATATACACAAGAAAGGGGTTAGATGCTAAATGACACATAGAGTCTGAACTCTAAAGGCACAACATAGGATTATCAAGAAAAGAGAAGTTTCCTAATCATCACATAGCCTCTCATCCATAATTGTAGCACGCTTCACAAGCATGAAAAAGACAATAGGTAACGTCGTTTAGCGTGATATCTACCCTAAATATATTTAACCTCATGCTCAGATACCATGTTTGTCACACGCGAAATCTAGACCCCAGATGCGACCGGCGTCGTTAAACACTCAGAGGTCGCAGACAAGCCTTTTCTTAGCATTCATCATAATTATAGAGTTAAATCTTGTGGAAAATTAAAATCTATTAATATAATATTTAAGTATACTTAGACTTCACACTTACAATTTACAAAAATATAAGATATTTAAAAATTGTCTCACATCTATAGAAACCATCTAATAGTACAAACCTTAACTTAGCCAATAATAGTTAATATGCCATAAAGGTCTTCTAACAAACGAATCCAAAGAACATGATGGATATAGCGTATTTATAAAACTATTAAATATCTACGTAAGGTAGGATATGAAAGATAGCATCTCCGAATATAAGGACCTACCAAGACTTGGAGAAAGAGTTCCAAGCTTCTTCAAATTGACATCGTTTAGCTTCAATGGCTAGAACCTACAGTTGTAGTAAAGTAAAGTAACGGGTTTAATATGCCACATGTACTAAGTATGGGTATATTCACATAACACATAGGGACATGCATGAAAAACAAATCATTTATCATTCTTTAGGAAACATGCTAAGTCATATACAGTATAACATATGCATGTAATGATTCAATTAGCTAATGTATGATCATAATCGAAGGCATATTCTCTTAAAGTCACCTTAAAAATTCATATTCAATAAATCATATAAACATAACATACAAAACATTTAACAACGATCCCATCCCCAACCTACAATTTCAATGGTAATGTGAACCACCATAACCCCACATAACAAAGTAAATAAGACAGGAGATCATAAATAAAATGTTGCTTCATATAACAATATAAATCAATAACATATTCATTATAATATCCAACATTCATGTAAGAGTAAAATCATATATCATAAACATATATCTTTCACATCATCACATTACTTATGAACAATCTTATAGGACTTCCCTTAGAGTGAACTTGTGCAATGTCTAGGTAGAGTTCAATACAACTAGTTATACTAAGCAAAGTCCTCAAGACACCCTAGTCAACGTTTATTTAATTGTCTTTCGTTATACATGGGGGAACATATTCATTAACCGACATAGAACATGTGAGCTTAACATGGAATCCGGTGTCTTCCCTACACAAAAAAGATGTTGTCTACCGGTCAAAGTAGAACCGAACATGACATAGCTTTCTAGGTGGATCCACTTGACATTATCCAATGGTGGAGACATAGTTTAACAACTAGTATATGTATTAGATACCCATAGTTCCACATTATATGGCAGCGTCAATCTCATGAGAATCATTGTGAACCTACCTTCTTATAGGGAAGGGACACTTCCTATATCTAGTTAATTGGTGATATCCTTAATTCCCTTTTCTTGGAATAACCTTTAGTTTGTTTTTCATAATAAACTTATCATAGGTCATAGTATATTATCTCCTCGTATAAAATGATCATGAACTCTTTTGGATTAGATGATAATTGTCCTTTTATCCTAACCTTTTTTTGTGAGATTAACATAAAAGAATCACCTTGTGTAAAGCATACAAGGGATAACATAAACTTGCATATTCATGATCTTATCATGATCTCACAATTTACATATTCATAGGAAACATATTCACATAGCAACATCATATATACTTTTCATAACCTAGCATCACTACTTATAGGCTAACATAAACATCTTACAATAATAACAATTATAGAAGACTTACCTCTTGTTTGGAAGAACCTTTTTCAACATGCTATATTCATAATAAAATAATCAAGAATAACTCATAAGATCATGTGAATGATCAACTAATTGAATAGGAAAGGGTAAATGGGTCATAAAAGGGTTCATTAAAACCTTAAATTTTAATCCTAACGCTTTCACGTTATCAAACACTATACAAAACCCACTGAAATCCATAGCATAGATAAAGATAATGTATTACAGGAGATTCAAAAATTATCAATCAATTACTCAACAATTCATGCGAATTAGATATAGAACACGTTTTATTTTCATTACCAATTTTAAATCTAGGGTTAGGAAGAAATTTTTTTTTATAGAATAAAAACCCTAGTATATGAAGTTCTTGAAAACTTATCTTGAAAGGACCTCTTGGTCAAAGGTATACCAAGAGTTAAAAACTCATACCTTATAGATGAAGAATCCACGAAATCTGATTGGAAATTTTGAAACCTTAGTCTTCTTCCTTAAGCATTTTCTTTCTTCAATGGAGTTTCGAATAGAGCGTGTTTCTTGAGAGATGAGAGAAATTTTGTTTTTATATGGTTTGTAATGTGTATAATATTTCTAAAAATAACTTAATATAAATATATAGATGTCCCAAGAATTACCCTAAAGACCCTCCACTTAAATTACCTAAAATGCCCTCCTAAATTGTCTACAACTAGGAGAACGTTTGACTTAGGGTCTCGGGTTTTGACTAGGAATTAAACTAATTAAATAATTTGCTAATTTAATTAATTATGTGACCTACGTAATTAATAAAGTTCACTATGTCTTTAGGCCCATAAGAAACCCGTTTGGACCATCCTAGGTTAGGTACAAGGATGTTTCTTTAGATAATTATTCGATTAATGTCAGTCAGTTAGTTCTTAGGATATCCAACGCACTAGTTGCTTTATTTTAGTTAGTCCTAGATTAATAAGCTAGTTAAGTTAGTTACTTAGGACCTACAATTTGTTAGGGAGCTCGGCCTCACCTATTTTGTTCCGACACGCCTGCCCCCTAACCGCCCTAAGAGAATCAGTTGGGCTTGTCACTCTACACATATGTTGCTTTGCACTTTCCCAAACGTGCACATCTTGAAAGTTCACTCCTTGTACAAGGATCATCACTGTGTCTTTTGGAATTGATTAATCAACCTGATCATTTTAAGTGGTTATTTGTTATGGTATCTAGGCTTGACTCTTGGATTCGTCCTACCTATAGTGTTTGCTGATTCATTACCTATTTTAGCCTAGCGCCTTCATTGCAGGTACACTTACTAAACAAGCTTGGATAAGGGAATCTGAAAATCAAGGTGTATTCTATGTTTTGTTAATTCATACAAATTGACTAACACCGTTTAAGTCAATGTTCTCTAACATGTCCAATATTACTCAATAATGGACATTGAGACGTCTATGTATCCCAATACCTATTCATAAAACCTAATAGGCTCTTCACTAGACAAGTACATTTTCTTGAATGTTAAAGATAATATTTTAAGTTATAAAGGACGTTCATGAATAAGTACTTACTTTGAGTTTCTTTAAGTTTTGCCTATTTACTGTGTGGATGGAGTATAGGAATAGCCTCTTCATATATTACCTAGTCAAATATTAAGAATAACTCTGTATAGGAGAAGTTGATTAAGGAAGTGAGAATAATCTGATATTAGGTAGTATATACGATCTCTTAGGTGTGTGTAAAGGGATTGTACGGATGGTCGCTTCATAACTTACTCATGTGAACCTTAAAATAACCTTTTGTATGATAGTGTCATGTTTATATGTGTTATTGATGCTATCTAGTGATATCTGACTTATATGTGTAGTTTTTATTACATGTGGTTGTTCATTATTATGTTATAATGTTAGTGATAAATGTTTGTTTCTCATGATTTTATGCATTATGCAATACTTACGACATGCATTGTTCTAACTCATTCAAAGTATTGTAATATACTATGTATTTCTATATTTCGAATGAGCGGGCTGTGTCCCAAGTATTCATGAGTCTATGATTGGCGTATGTTTAGACTTATCATTTTCTATAATTTTATATGAATGATATTTTGAGATATTATTCATTTTAAAAGTTTATTTCATACTACTTTTTAGTAAATATATGCAATGAATGATGTCTAAGGACTTGTACAATACATACAACAGGTCATGTACATCGTGTATTGACTTAAGAGTGCCCTAACTTCTAGTGGTTACTTTGGATCATTACACCACCATCTACCATAAGTATTACACCCTTAAGATGACTTCGTTCATTTAAATTCATTTGTGGGGGAAAGGTTTAACCTACATAGAAAATATGCGCTACACATGGAATCCCAGTATTAACCCCTACCGAATGTGGCATCCCTACTTTCCTAAGGTATGGTCATATTCTTAGACTTTACATGGATTACAAATAGTTATACCTACGCATGCGCATAGTTAAAGGATAAGGAGATTGATACTAAGTAACTTATTCTCTACTAACGAGGAGTACTCATCTCAAGAGATACTTTTCGATACAACATCTCTACTCACAAAGTGTAGACAACCCTTTTTCAAATCCGCTCGTTGCTAAGAATAACTCCCCCCACGAAGTATTAAACATTCATTTACTATGGGTTAAGGTATATCTAATTAAAACCATATCTCAACTAAGGAAAGGTACTTATCCGAAGAGGTTACTTTTGTACACCGCATCTCATGTCACCAAGGGTATCGAACATCCAGCCTATCTTTGAAATCTCTTTTGAATAGTGACGTGTCTACTAAAAACTTAATCTCAACTCACAAAGATTGTTAACCACAAAATCTGCCTTTTCATCGCTAGAGGTCCTTAGGAATAGTAGGAGATTGTCTAGACACTTCATCTCTACTTAAGAAGAATGTCTAACCTACAATCCCCCATTTTCATTCATAAACTTCATTCACACAATCAAACTGTGTGTGTGAGTACATTTGACAAAACCTTTCAGATAATCACTATTATTCACAACATAGATTACTAGACATGCTCATAACTGTATTCATCATAGATCACACAATATCATGTTTCACATATACGTATACTTCATTTAGACATAATCTCTTCAAGGTAGACATTTCCAACTTCCTAAAATATATAAAGCATATACATCATAATCATCATTTAACTTCACATGTGTTGCGTTCAAGGACATACTTATAATACACACACACACACACAAACACACACACACACACACACATATATATATATATATATAATCATATATATATATATATATATAATCATATATTTCATGTAAATACGTCCACTACAGGCGGATCATACCACTCAAGATCATTAAAATAGAAACAAAACAATATAGAACAACACAAATTTCATCCACGACTTCACATCTTTTCCCAATTTCTCCAGAAATTAATTATAAAATACCTTTTAAGTCAATAGCTAACAACAATATAATATAGGCAAATCCATAGTTCTAACCTTATCAGGTCATCCACATTAAAACAACTTAATAAGTTAAAAGTTGTTAATATGCATAGGCATGGGTTCATTGAGGTTTTGACATTAAAATCATCAACTAACAGTAAAAAAAACATATTTCAATCATGAAAACGTTTTCAAGCAAAGACCCATACTCATAGTAAAAGATTGAAGAAGTTAGAGTTTTTTTTGAAACCCTTTTGAAATGTCTTTTGAATGGCCCCTTTAATTAAAGAAGATTCAACGATTAACTTTCATACATTAATATGTAGAGAACCATGAAAATTTGTGAAGAAGACATCCAAAAACATCACATTTAGTCCTTCCTTGAGTTCTATCTTCTATGGAGTTTGAGACAGTCTTTCTTGAGGGGGGGGTTTAGATATTTGAATAATGAAGTCTAACATAGGTATAGGAAAATAAACAAATATTAAATACCCTAAAGACCCTAACACAAACTTTCATGTCCCATAAAAGACTTAGGATGAATTTACTATGAAACCCCAAATGAAGCCACGACTGGAATTGTTTTGCAGACCATGATCGAGTCCTATCAACGCCGTACTATCGATTTATCGACATCCCAAGACATGCAGACATGAAGGTCCAATCAAGAGACCAAGTAAACTGAGACGTCGATTGGTTGATTGGCCGTCGTTCGATTCGTTGGTTTACACTGCTTTTGTAATGTCATTTACAAGTCTCCGGTCCTTCTATAGGGCCCCACGTGTGTCCCAGGTTGATTCTTACCCGTAATTTAAATCCCTAAATATTTTTATCTCAGTCTTTAAGTCCCGTACAATCAATTTGAATCCCAAACAACTTAAGAAACATCCCAAGGAACCCAAAAAATATAAAAGCACATAGAAGTATAGTCGTTGGACGTCTTAGTCGTTCCATGACATTTGACTTCTAAACTTACCAAACTTACTTCAAATACTAAAATTCAATATTTTAAAAGATTAATAACTTATGAAACACATCCGAAACTCGAATTAGTCCTATTTAATTATGAGGGTCGTTAAAGAATTTTCCATGGAAATTAGGTCAAAGACCAAGAAATACAAAACCTAGCCAATAAAATCTTTATATATCAATGTAGATCAAAGTAAGTCAACCTCAAATTAATTTGAAATCTCATTCACGAAATCGGAAGAAATTCCATGTTTTATCTTTTTTTGGAAACCAATTTTAAGAGATTCTTAGGGAAAGAGATCCCAATAGTGAATATCTCCAATACCATAAGATTTCCTTGAATATTTATGGACAAAAACTTGAGTCTTGGAGCTAGTGAACCTTGAAGCTTGTTCTTCAATGGGGTTTTTTTTGAATGAGAGAGAAAGTAGAGAGAAGTTGGAGAGAATTGGGTTTGGGAACTAATAGGTTGTTAAGTTAGTTTATGACTTAGTATAGCTTGTATAATCCTTTAACAATCTTAATTAACCAACCCTTAATCCTTGATTAATAAATTAACAAATTAATTAAATAACCCAACTAACTTATAACTTGATAGTCTACTCTACCCTCAATCGACCAACCCCCATCTACGGGGCATCAATAAAACGACTAGTCATACAGGTAAGCTGCCATTTTGGTCAGTCACTGTGATTTGGAATATTTTTTAAAACATTCTATGTGTCAACCAATGTGACAATCAACGGATTGTTTATCAAACGACGGGTGACGTTCGGTCTCGTCGTTGCACTCTGTCCAAAAGGCACTTTACGAATCTAAATGTAGGGTCCTCCTCAAGGACCCACAGGGTGATCCATGGGGTGTCATACCCAAGAGTTTATTCTTTAAACACACTCATCTATATCATGAACACCTTTTAACAAAATTTGACAAAATTCCAATTCTTAAAACCCTTAAAACATGCAAAGGCACACAAAACTCAATTTCACTTGTCTCCGGACGTCATGGTCATTTTTGGACGTTTTGACTCTAACAATTCTTACATAGTTTCATTAAACTAGTTTTTTCTAAGAAACATTGTTTTATGTCTTGATTGTAAATGTTAGTCCCTAGACTAAGTTATGAACTTCCGGGTTGTTACAAGAACAGAGAACATTAAATATAGAATAGAGGGTTAATAAGAAGACATAAAGTGGTAGATAGTAATGGTATCCTTTTTAAGTGGAATGACGGACTTAAAGATAGGTTGGATGGAACATCATGAAACAATATCTAAGGAAGTCATAAGATATATCAAAATATACCTTGGTTGGCATCCCTAGTGGACTCATAATTGGAAGAAAAGGGTATTGTGAGTTTGTAGGGCATGATGATGGTACCTTCTCTCATACACCTACGTAATTATTTTGTCTACAAGAACAAAGGCAAACAACCGAGTGAATATGCCTGTGGTAATAACTCTACTTAAGATGTGCCTGGATTAGAATGAAACCCTTGATATGCCTTAACTATGTGGCAACATAGGATGTGTATTATTTCTACCCTATGAAAGTAGAACACCCTCCTAGAGTAGGGTACACTTCGAATTCCATGCCCAGCTAGTGTGGTCTTTGTCAATTAATGCCTATTCGATAATTTGGGATGTGCATTGTAGAGTCAGAGTTGTTTTACAACATGTAGGTACTTTAATGAGAAGATATCTATAGATTGAACGAGTAGGCTTTAAAGATGCTAGAGGATTTACCTAGGTCTCCTACAGACAATTATGTGAAGTCCTCTAATTATTGAATATCTTTTAAATGGCTAAAAAAATATTGTCGACTTAGTAAATGTATGATGAATATAAAGGATCTTTCCTACGATAGCTTTAAGAATTGCTTGAGTAGGCCTGAAGAGGGTGTATTGGAGGTCATTTCATGTCTTTTTCATGTTACTCTTAGACTAACCATTGGTGGAAAGTCTAAATGATGAAAGTGGGTTACTGAATTAATATGGAACTATGTATTACTTTAATGTGAAGAATGATTTTACTTTGTGTAGTTATAAGGTTAACTTAGTTATGCTTCAAGAGGGTGTGTGATTGGTCTCTTCCTGTCTTACTTAAGTGAATCTTAGGAAAACCTTTAGTAGTAAATATAAATGATTATTGTCTAATTGGAACTACCTTGATATGTATTATATTTGTATGTTATCTTCAAAATGGTTCTTATACTTATTTTACGAGATTTACATAAATAGAGCATAAAAACCATGTTATAAAGTAAATATCCAGTTAAGCATGGTTTTATTGCATGTAAGCATACTTAGTGCATTCAATGTGCTTATTCCAATTGTTGTTGTACCTCTACAAGTGTAGGTGTCAATAGAGGAGACTCTTGGAAGTTAATCTTGGGAATAGCATTATCTCAAGTCAAATTTGTATGTCCTCATATAATTCGAGGACATAGGTATGTTTAGTTTGATTTTGAAAAAGATATAATAGTTGACTTTTGTATTTCCTTTCATTTAAGTAAGTATTTTTATAATAATATTTATATGTAACTAAGATGGCTATGAAAAAATTAAGTTATTTCTTATGTTTCCATAAAAAGAGAATTGATCCATTGTTGTGTAAAGCTTTATTTTGGCACTACATTTCATACATATATGAAATGAATGATGTGCATGGGCCTGTATTAGACCTCTAATAGATCAATTAAGTTTTGTGGCTATTCGAGGATGCCATAATTTCAAGGGTATACCCTCATGTCGTTACAAACATTGTGTTAGATCGTAAGGCTATGAAGTAGTCTTTTGTATTCAAAGTTACATAAAACCCACATCTAGTAGAGTATTTTTCATCGTTGTGAGTCGTGACACATATATGAGAGTGAGGAAGACAGCTTGAAAGAGAGTTGATGAGGAAGTTGTCAATGAGGGAGTTCTTCTCAAAGTATAACAAGTTCCCCCAATGTGGAAAAGTTCCATAAGGTGTTCAAGTTCCTCAAGTTGAACAAATCACTATAGTTAATCATGAGAATGAAGTCACGGTTGTTCCCCCCGGACATGACTAACGGGGAGATTAAAGTGTCTATCGTTACCCTAGATCAGTCCATGATGGATAAAGTTAATAGAGATATCATGCATAGGATGACTTCTTTTTGGAGCACCATGACCTCAAGGTTCTGGGTCTTTGTGTAGATAAATCGTCTTATTTTATTTGGTCCTAAGGCGGGAGTAGATCCCAATCATTTTCTAGATGGTGTCTATAAGGTGTTGAGTGATATGGGGGTGAGTTTTATAGTAAAGTGGGAGTTAGATTCATACAAATTGAGAGAAGTTTCTAAAGTAAGGTACACTCAATAGAAATACAATAGGCCAATCGACTCGGGTCATATAGCATAGGAAGAGTTTAACGAAGCCTTCTTAGCAAAGTACTTTCTACGTGGAAAGAGGGAGGTGAAGGTTGAGAAGCTTATAAACCCTAGTCAATTTAATATGAGTGTGGAGGAGTATTCCTTGTCTAAGTATTTTCCATCTTTGGTGTCTAACCCTAGAGATGAGATAAGTAGGTTTTTGACCGGGGTTGCCGACCTTGTTAAATAAGAGTGTCGTATGACAATTATCCATAATTACATGAACATATATAGACTTTTGGTGTATGCACAAACCATTGAAAATTCAAAGATTCTTACGATTAAAGATATTCTAAGATGGGTAGATACGATAAGAAAAACAAACTTAGGATTAAATAGAGGGTTTCAAATAAAGATGGGTCCAATGCTCTTAAGACTAACTATAAGAGGGGTGATAGTTATCAAGGAGTTATGCATACTTTTTCCACTTTTGGGATGAAGCATTCTGAGAAGTGTCTAGTCGAAACTAGTGTGTGCTTTTGTTCTGGTTAGAACGATCAAAAGGTGAGAGATTCTCCTGCTATTTCGGATAAAGGGAAAGAGTCCACGAAATATCCTAGTCATGGTACAATTACTATTCCTCAAAATCGTGGTCAATCCTATCCTCACAAAGATAACAAGAAAGCAAATCCGGATGAAGGTATCGCTAAGTTATTGTTTCCCTTTAGTTTTATTCTAGATAGAGTTTATGGGTTGCTTCTAAGTGGGGGAGTATTGTTAATAGTTGGGTTGTGTATTTTTATCTTTTCTCTTCTATTTTGTTCAAGCTTGAGATTAGATCTTCATAGTTGCATGTTGCATGTGTTTAGGAGTCTAAATGAAAATGAAATTCATTTATGTCCTTACATTGTGCATATTTTCATGCCTAATAATGAATTGCTCAAATGTTGTATTTGTAACCTAAATAGTATGCCTCATAGTAAAGGATTTAAAATGGTTGCAAAATTCTCTGTTATGAGATTTGATAAAAATGTATTATGGAATAATATTATGAGTTTGATGATACGTGGAGAAGTAAATTTATCCTAAATGTAATGAAAAGGTAGAGTCTTATGTTGTAGTTGTTGTGCCCACTTTCTTGTTGTGTTTTGAGTCTCTAGATTATGCGTAGTTGATCTTCCTCCTAGCTATGTACACTTAGAAATATGTAGTATGGTTATGAGCTTCTAGTATTGATTATTTATCTTTTCAAAGTGTTACAAGTGTTTAGGGTCATTTGAGGACGCATGTAGTCCAAGTGGGGGAAAATGTAATGAACCACAAAAAGAATTAGGTTTAAATAGAGCCTAATATGTGTATCATGAATTTTTAAGCTGTAAAAATGATAACTTATAGCACTATAAGAGATTTGAAGACTTTAGAAGTTAAACGTCAAAGAACGACCAAGAAGTTCGAAAGTTAGCCTTTGTATGGTATAGTGTGTTCTAGTGAGCCTTTGAATGTTTTACGTGTTGTTTGGTTTTACGTGTTGTTTGGTTTCTAATATTATAGGAGAACACTATAGCATCATCCTAAGGGTCCTTGAGGAGGACCCAAACCTTTAAAAGAAATTTCTTAAAACAGTCCCAAATCATGAGCTCAATCGATGGTCCGTAGTGCATTGTATACAAAATAAATTGGAGGCGTTGCCCCTTACATGGTTGTGGGAGATTAATAACCGCAAAAAAAGTTTCATACCAAAACCACGGTCCATAAGGACGGTCAATCGAGTGGAACGTCGATTGACACCTGAAATGTTTTGCAGGTGTCTTGGCCAAGTAGAGGATAACATGGGAAATTTACCTAACACCCTAATAAAGTTATGGGCAGTTATTTTAGGTTATTTTAGGTAATTTAAGTTAATTTATAATCCTAAAACCTAATTTAGAATTCATTATTCAAAATAAAGTCCCAAGATCAAAAAGACTTCTCTCTAGACTACATTGAAGCTAAGGGCAAGGTTGAAGATAGGATTGGATTTATTCATTCACTCTCCATAAATTTTATGGATGTTCTTCAATTAAAGTATGTTCATTTATTCCTTGACTATTATCTAATTCAAGGACCCAATTCTAAATGCTTTTCAAAGGTGTCAAAACATAAAAATTCAAATTTTGTATTTAAAGCATGGTATCGTGAATGAAAAGGTTTAAATAGATGTTACATGATATAATTGATGTAAATTGAATGTTTGCATATCAAAACTTCCATGAACCCATGAATACCTTGAATTCCTAGTGTTGGATCTATTACAGGTGAATTGTATTGAATTCATGTGTATATTGTATTGGGTTATTGAATAATGTACTAATTAATGTTAGAATTCTTCATGGCCGCCATACATTAATTTTATTGAAGTATTGGGTTAGTCTTATGTATATTGTTATAAATAATATCTTAAATATGTGAATTATATTGGAAAGGCTAATCGTTAATGATTATTGCTATGGGAAGATGGTGAATAATATCTACTTCTTCTATTTAGTGTATAATTTTTATTGAATTGTACTGTATAATATGGTCCGCTTATGGTGGCGGTGTGTATGTGTTACATATACTATAAACATGGAATTGTGGGCATCATTATGTGAATTGTGTTATTATTACGTTATAGCTAGTATAAGTGATCAAGGTGACATATGATAATGTGTATGTGAATGTGTGAGGTTAAATTATGATTTCCTCAAAATGGTTATATCTGAATATTAAAGACTGTGATGATGTCACATCTACGGAGAACAACCATGACGTAATCATCGTCGGCGTCAGCCTCGAAGAGGACTAAGACTAGCCTATTATATTACATCATTACATTCATAGGTTAAAATTGCAGAAAATATAATACTTCTCTTTTATCTATCATGAGGTTTGCATAAACTTCTAGCGTACACATAATATATATTCATATGAAGTATATATAGACCCTTTGTATAAGTAGATTACATAGTCTTCTACTTTTATGGCACATAAATATTTGAAAGATACAACATAGTCTTAAAATAGTGGTCTCGTCTCTTAACCATCTAAACAAGAGTACATAAATTTGACATAACCTATAAATCAATACAATAAATGCCACATAATGCCTATGCAATCTTTAGTACTTTAAAGAACGGAAACGAATAAAGTATCTTTTAGACTAATCAACATCCAATTTTGGAAAATAGCATTTTCCTCGAAGTTGTTAGGACCTTCCCAACTTGGAGAATGAGATTCCACGTCTTCCTTCAGAAATCTTCACAAGCCCTTCAACGACCGAAACCTAAAATGTTGGGGAAAAAGGGAGAAAATGGGGTTAGCACATCACTTTAATTAAAAATAGGACCATATGCATACACAACATCTAAATCATGCTAAAAAGGAACATTTCATTAAAGCATGCTATTTTAATTTCAAAAGCCTTATGCATATTCAAGAACCAATACAATTCAATAGTATATATTAACAAGTCAAGACCATGTACATCCCAAGACCAACTATACAATTTCAAGTCAAGTCAATATGCAAATCAACATAATCTAGGAAACTTTATCATCAAGTCATTACATCAACGAGAATATATAAGAGTTCACAATCTTATAAATAAAGCAAGACCATAACTCATGAACGCTCGTTAAGTTTTCTAGTGTAATGATTGAGCAAAGATCCTTAACCTTACTGAATAAAATTTAGTTAACAAGAACCATAAACAATGTCCAACTTCACATATCACATCATTAAGAATACATAACATCATACTTTAGCAATTGAGACCAAATACATGTTCATAATTTAAACCATCAATACTGAGTGTCCTCAACATGTAATATCATCACATACATACATAATAACATCCTTCTAATAATTTTGTCAAGGCTAACTATTGCAATGTATAGGTAGAGTCTCATACCCCTACCTAGACTAAGCTATAACCCTTAGGTCATCCTAGTTAGAGATCATTCATTACTTCATGTTACCTTTTAGAAATATCTTTCATTAACCAATACAAACGAAATGAGCTAATGTGGAATCCCGTGTAATGGAACCCTACACCGAAAGAAGGCGGACTACTTGCAAAGGTAGTACAAAAACAAGAACGTAGCTTTTATATGGATTCACTTGCTAGTATTCCTATGGGGGCAACATAGTTCAATATTAGGAGATGTAGTTGGGACCCTCTTTATTCTACATGCATTATAGTGTCCAATATAATGAGTACATTACTGATCCTACCTTCACTATGTTTGAAGGGACACTCTTAACTCTAGTTCGCTTGTTGCTAAGCTGGATTCCCGTTTTAAATGTATTTAATGCCTTAATTAATAATCGTACTTTAATTTAGGTTATAGGGTCTATCTTTCATATAATCATCATTATATATAAATAAGGATTGCATAAGTATTGTTCTTTCATAATAATTCATACATGTGAGTTTAGCACCTTTGAAGAATAACATTATGATATGAAACATTGGTAAATTATCACCATCCTTATTACATTTACATTTTACCCAACAACTCACAAACAATAGTTTAATGCATTCAAATTAAACATATGGTATACTTCAATAAAACATCATCATTTAATCATAAGTAATAATAATTGAAGTATAGAATTGAGATCACAAGACTTACCTCAATCTCCTTCACAAGCCATCATCAAGGTATTACAATCAACCGTCACATCCAACCCAAAAATGAGGGTTATCATTACACCACAGTAATTAACATAAGAATAAAGTAAATTGAATCACTACAAAACAATTCTTCACTAGTTCATAGCCTAGACTTTGAGACTTAGCTCAAATTCATCATCTACCTTATAGTCTTTACTAATTACTCAAGAACTAGCATAATTGAATTACAATACATCATAATCTACTCATTTCGGCATAATAACAATATATAATAGTAATTCGCAAATTTACCAAAGCAATTGTATCAATACTACATAATTCAATTCAAGATCACAACATAGGGTTAAGGGGAAAAGGCCATTCTCCAATAAAATAGATCAACGCATCAAGAAGTAGTCTAATTTATTCACAATACATGTTAATCTAATTAGAATAAACAAAATGATTCATAAACAAAGCAATGGACAAGGTCAATTTCGTATTGGAAAAAATCCACTTGAATTTCATACTTTTGAAATAAATTTGGAGGAACCCTTTGGGGAAAGAGATCTTAAAGGTTAAAGGTATCACATACCTTGCTAATTGATTAAGTTTAAAGAAGAAATTTTTTTCCATTTCATCCCTATAGTCCTACTTTTCTTGGTCTTTAATGAAATTTCATTGGGAGAGAGAAAGAAGAGAGAAGGAAGAGCAATTGGATTTTGGGAATTATAGGAGTTGGGTTGAGTCTAATTAGGTTTGAGGTCTTTATAGGACATATTAACTAACTTTATTTGGACTACCTTATCCCCTAATTAACTAACTAACCACTTAATTAACTTAATGAACTAATAAAAACGTAACAGTAACACCAAAACTTCACCTACGAGACCTCGAATGACAGGCCATAGGTCAACCAACGGGCAGTGTGGCCTCCATGCTACACATACATGGTTTGTTAAGAGAGTTACAAGAAACAACTTCCCACAAAATTGTCTAAGTCTTCATCAACGGAGGCATCGACGCCCCGTCGATTTACCAAAAGCTTGTAGCATGTAGTCCGTCGATAGACACTGCCTAATGGCTGCTTTTTGCTAAATTCTAAGAATCCTATTATAAAGCACTTGGTTGATACTTTGCGAGTCGTAGCCGTATGTTTTAAATATAAACTAACCCTCATATGTTTTAGACACCTCACCACCAAATTTTATCATTTTTGGACTCTTAAAACTTAGTCGATACGCTAAGTAATACAAGTTCCTTTTGGACTAGTTTCCAAACATCATGGACGTTCCTTTCCATTTTGATTATAAAACATCCTAAATGACTTGTTTACAATTTATTGTCTTAAAAAATTGATACAACTTTTAGTCTCTCCCTTTATGCATTAGATTGGGGTATAGAACTTTTTACTATTTTAAATGAGTCTGTATATGTGTTGATAGGGTATCTTGTTACTTAAAATTAGTTGTACCTACATGGTACTCAAATGTTATTGAATACATGATATAATGACCTTGAGTCATTATTGGTATACTTAGGTCGCTCTAATTGATGCATGAAAGTATGTGAATGTGAATCTTGACTTTGTAGGCTTAGGCACCATTGTCATGTATGTGTATGAATGAATGATGAATTAAAGTGTTGGAAAAGTACACCAAAGATTGTTCCCTTATATGAATTACTAATATATGACCTTGAATATGAAAAGAAGTTCAAGAGCATTGAACATTGAATACTGAAAAGAGGGTTAATAAGAAGCCTTGTAGTGAAATACAATAATGATGTCCGTCTTGAATTGAATGATGGACTTAGCGATAGGTTTGATGGAACTACGTGAAACCCTTTCTAAGGAAGTCATAAGATATATCAAAATAGTCCTTGGTTGGCAACCATAGTGGACCTATTATTCTAAGAAAAGGGTATTGTGAGTTGGTAGAGGAATAGTGATGGTACCTTCTCTCATACACCTAAGAAATGATTTACTCAATGATAACAAAGGTAAAGAACTAAAATGATATTATTGTGGGAGTAGCTCTGCTTATGTTGAGACTAGAGTACCAATAAACCCTTGATATTCCTTTACCATGTGCCAACAAGTGATGTGTCCTATTTCTATCCTTGGAAAGTAAAAAACCCTCTTAGAGTAGGGTATACTTTGAATTCCATAGCCAGCTAGTGTGGCTTTGTCGATTAATGCCTATTCTCATAACTTGGGATGTACATTCTAGAGTTCGAGATATTTTACAACATGTAGGTAGTGGAATGAGACTCTATATATACATGCCACGAATAGTATTTGAAAATGCTAGGTAAGTTACCTAGGTCTTCTCCAATACCATAATATGAAGTCCTGTTATTGTTGAATGTCTCTTAAATGGTTTAACTAAATTGTTGATTTAGTTAATGTATGATAAATAGAAAGGTTCTTACCTACGGTAGCTTTGAGGATTGGTTAGTTAGTCTTTAGAGGGTGTATGGGCAGTCTCTTCATGTTATACTCAAGAGAGTCTTAGAGTCACCTTAGGTGGACATTCTAAATGAAGAAAACAGGTTATTTTAAGAATGCTGAACTATCTATTAATGTAATATGATGATTTGTCTTATTTTGGGTAGTCTTTAAGGATTAATTAGGTGTGCTTGAAGAGGTGTATAGGCAGTTTCTTCTTGATTTACATTAGTGAGTCTTAAAATAATCTTTAGTAAGGAGTCTAATTAATTATGGTTTGATAGGAACTACGTATATATATATATATATATATATTATATCTGTATTTTGTCTTGAAAATAGTTCTTATACTTGTTCTATGAGATTTACATCAAAATATCATAAAAACATGTTATAAAATAAATATTCTCTTTAGCATGGTTTTATTGCATTTCACCATGCTTAGTACATCACATGTGTTAATTCCATATGATGCTTTATCGCTATAAATGTAGGTGGCAAATAAGTTGTCACTTTGAAGTGAAAACTAGGAACAACATTCTCTCAAGTCAATTTTTATGTTCTCATATGATTCCACTACATCATTATGTTTAGTTTCATTTTTCAAAACACATTGTAATAGACTTTGGTATTTTATTTTATTGATGTTAGGGTTGTAACCCTAATATTAATATGTCTAAGATGGATATGAATAGACTTAGTTCATTCAAGTGTTTCTATTAAAAAAAATGAATTCATGTATTTTTGTGAAAATATTTAATTCCACACAAATTTTCATACTTATATGCAATATATAGTATCTAAGGCTTGTATAAGACATCCTAGAGGTCCAGTACGCTGTGTGACGACGTATGGATGCAGTAACTTAAACAATATGCCCTTGGGTCATTACAATATCCTTATCTTTTCCTTATGTACCTGCTCAAGCCTAACACTAAGAGTTCTTTATATCTTGGTTGATGTTGTTTTTTTTGGAAAATGAGTTTTCTAATATTATCGTTCTGATATCTATGTTTTTATTGTATTCTTGCTAAATGAGAAAATGTATTTTAATTCTTAGCATTAACTCATGTTAATGTGAATTTAAGGTAGGTTTTTTTTTCTTCGTGAGGAAAATAGTCAGAATGCCTAAATGTTTCATGAGTTAAGTTATTGAGCATACCTAATGTATTATTGACAAGTTGCATGTTGAGACTTTATGACGAGATTAATCTAATTGAAAATGTAACATGTTTGTGATTTAATGATGACAATCCATAATTTTATAAGTGATGTTTAAATGAGAATGATTTAACTTGGAGTAGTTAGTTCCTCCAATAGCATGAGAAATGGTAAAGAAAGATGCATAAGGAGTTGGTAGATGTAGTTTCACTTTCTTGGATTTCATGATGTTTTTTCTAGCCTTTTTGTTGTGGAGTGATGTTCATCTATTATATTCATGTGTGTGAGCTTGTTGCTTTGGTTTTCATCCCTTTAAGTGCGAAGTGTCATTCAAGGACGAGTGTACCTATGTAGGGGAGAATCTAACGATCCTAAAAATGAACTAGGTTGAACTAGAGATTCACTTGTCTTTTAAGGTCCATTAACTAGCTAGATTAATGTTTAAATGATTTTTTATGTCAGTCCGGCTTAGTGTGAGGTCAAATGTCAAGGAAGGACAAAGACTTCCGAAAACTACTCTTTTACTTGTAGGCGTGTTCTAGTATGTTGTGCATATATTTATTTGTTATTTTGAGTCTTAAATCAGTGGAGGTGACTCTTAGGTGTAGATGAACATAATTTGGGTCAAAAAATTCCTATACGACTCCCCAAAGACCAACCAAAGTGTCCTTGAAGAGGACCCAAGAATTGTCCAAGGGGCTACCAAGGTAGCCTGAGGGCAACCCATATATGTAGACTAGGGTGCGTCGCACAGCTTGTACATCAAAGGCAAAAAGTGTCCTTGATACGGAATTGTGAAGAATCTTACTATCTTTAAATAATTTCGAAAATCATGATATAGAGTTGCCTCCACGACCCGCAGCGGCTGCCTAGTATTAGTTGCATTGACTTAAAGTCACATTTGACTTCATTAAAAGGGCTCAAATTAAGTAGGGGAGGTTTGGGTTTTTGGGTGTGTATTATATATTTATTTTAGGTCATTATACCCTCATTACCCTATCAAAAAACCCAAATCCTCAATTAGAAATAAAAAATTTCAAATCTCTTAAGTTACTTCTCTCCCAAAATTCCCTCAAACATCCATGAATGGTCAAGGTCTTGATGCTTTCTTGGAGGGATGGTTTCAACTCAGTTCTTCACAATATAATTTGGTTCTTGAACAATAAGGTATGGGAGTCATTTGTCTAAGTGATTTCAATGATTTCAATGTTTGAAAAATTCTAATTTTCTCTCAATGCCATCTAGTCTTGCATGAAACGTTTTCAAATGATTAGATATGATAAAAATGTTGTTAAATTAATGTTTTCCAATGAAAATATATATGAAACTTTGATCTTCTCAAATCTCTAAATTTTTCTATGAAGTTGGTATATTTATTATGATCTAATTATGATAGAATTGATTTTAGAATATGTTATAGTATTAATTTATGTGGTTCATTATGCTATTATATTAATGGTGACCTTTGAAATTGGAAGAAGGTAAGTTGACCTAGTTCCTTTAGTTAATGTAGAATTGATATAGAATTTTGAAAGACCCTATAATGAAGTAAGGTTAAATAGAGCCTTTCATGTTTTTTATGAGTAAATAACTCATGTATTATGTGTCACAACTTTTAGAAGTTCGTGTGATGATTTTTGAGGTTAAACGTAAAGCGACGACTAAGATGTTTGGAAGCTAGATTATGTGTCTAATAGTGTTCCTTAGAATATTTCATGTGTTTTGGTATGTCGTTTGGTGTCTAAAATCATATGGAGGGGTTCCCTAGTATGTATATGAAAATGTTAAGGATCGAAATGTCAAGGTAGGACTCCTCAAGAACAATCTTAAGGGTCCTTCAGGAGGACCCAAGTGTTGGCCAAAAGTTGTCCAAACAACCCAAACTACGCCTGTGATTGACACCTAGTAGATTGGTCTACGTCCCATCAAATAGGGACATGGCTCCACACATACTTGTGGGATATTAGACCCCAAATGAGCTATTTCTGCAGTCACAAATGATGGAGAAACAGAAGCGTGCATTAAGGAGATGACGAACCTTCGTTTGAAACCATTATTGTGGACCTACATTTTTTGAGGGATTCAGCCAAGTGAGGTGTGAATTTCCCAATTCAACCCAAGTCACAATAAAGTCATGGACGTTTTTTTTAAGTCTTTTTAGGTATTTTATATATATTTAAGAAATGAAATATCCATTTGACTTCATACTAAAAAAAAAACCTTTCTCTCCCAAAAATCACTCAGCTTCAAGATTGAAGAAGAAGATAAAAAGGAGGCAACATGTGGGATTACTTTCACCAAGGTTTCAATATTAGATTCAGGCTTTGATATTACGTATGTAAAGCTCTTTCATCTATGGAGTCCATCTAGTTTCCCTTAATTGTGATCCAAAATACCCCAATATAGTTTGGGTTGTGATTGCATTGTGGGTATCTCATATTTGTGATCCCAATCAAGTGGGTTACATTAAATAATGTATATATGATAAATATATGATGTTTTAATGAGGTTTCCTTGATGAATTTCAGTATTTGATGTTTAAGGTGATCATGGTTGTTTAGTGGTCCACTAAAGGAAAGATTTTTGGTTCTAGATTGATCCTTTTAATTCAGTTGTCCTAAATACTAATTGATCATAGTAGGATCATCAAGATATGAATTGAACTAAACCTTATTGATTAGGATTGATGTTGAATTTTTATTTTTGAATAGAACATTAAAGATGAATTTTTAGTAGATTAAACTTTACTGAAGAATATGAGAGGAATCTTACTACTTGATAACCCGATAATTTAAATGGAAATGCAGATAGAATCAAGTATTGTATTATGAATCTTAGGCTGTTGTGTTTTCTATAGATTTAGGGATTGAAGGAATGAGAGTGATATTATCACTTGATCATGGATATATTGTCAAGGACATCCCTCCATGAGAGAAATGTGTTGAGCAAGCCTTAACAAGTAAAAATCGGAGAATAGGCTTGATTCCAATTAGATATGCCAATGAGTGTCACACAAGGGTCGGCGCTAGAAGTATAAAGGAGATCCACACCTAGTAGTTGTGATGAGTATCAAATTTTTAGGGGGAACTCGTAAGTAGTAGAGTGTGGATTCTCCATAATTAAACTCTCATAAGGTGGGAGTCCTTCACGTAGTAAATTCATGGTTTCCTAGTAGGGATCTCCATATTGCATGAACTAATACATGCTTGAGAATCTTATCGTAGTGTACAAAAAATAATGAAATAATACTTACTTAATGAAGTAACTCGTATTGTTCAAGATGTGTGGATGAACACATATATACCTAAGTTGTACCTCGAAGCGTTCATCATTATAGATGGATTAATACATACTATACGAATTATATCATAGGATACATGTGAATAAGGAACATAGACATACTCAAATAGGTATCTCTTAAAGTTCAAACTAATCATGAACTAAGATGTGCTTTAGATAGAGAACCTCATAGACTTCTAATGTTAAAGAGAGGAACTATATGCACATGTAAGAAGTAATGGTAAATAGGATTTAAGTTTATAATTTGTATGAGTAGTAATATGGGATTCTATGAGAGAATTGCACAAAGTATGACTTAGGTTCACTAGAGAGGAGGCTTGCGATAGGATTGGACTAGAGTTGCCTTTCCGAGTATAGTTGATTAGATATTGGAGATTTTTTGTTAAAAGAATTGACTTGATAGTAAGGCTAAAAAAAGGGTAAATATGATTAATATGACTTAAAGATATGCTTAGTGTGTTAGGTAAAATAGTATGTCTCATATGCATTGCACAACGGTGCATTGATGTGATCAAAGGGTATAATACTCTTATCTATGAAGAACTAAGGTCTTAATTTAGAATGTGTATTATGACCAAGAATGACTGAAGAGATGTACTTAGCTAGGTAATAGAATAGGATGCTACCTTGGACTCGCACAAGTATACTTGGAGGTGGCTTTTGATTTTGTTCACTTGAGTAAGGAGGAGAAATAAGTAGAAGTATCAACTTAAGTATGCTTTATGATTAATTACTATGATTATTATATTAATATTATATTTATGCTATTATCTCTTATATTATGTCTACTGTTGACTAACCTCTTTGAGATATCTTATGTTTTGTACGCTAGCTTTCATACTTGGTAAATTATGTAATAACACATATTTGCCTACATTCTAATCCAATGTAGGGTGTTGATGAGATTGAGTTTCTCTAAAGGATAGAGTTTTGAAGGCTTTTAAGAATCGAAGATTAGTATGTCCTCATTGCACACGAGGACAACACACTTATGTTTCGTTTGTGTCATTTATTATGTTTTGTTATTCATATATTACGTAGATGTTTTTTAGAATTATGTAGAAGGAGTTTCATTGTTCTTAAAGTATTTTCATATTATGTTAAAAGAATTTTTTTCAATTCCCTCCATTTTCACATGATGTTGTGTACAAGACCCCCGTGAGGTCAAGTATGGCATGTTATTTCTAGGCGGTACTCCCCGGTCATTACAAATGTGGTAATAGAGCATAAAGTTATGAAATGATCTTAGGTTGTCTCAAAACCACGTCTAGTAGAATCTTATTCATCTGTGTGAGTCGCGACAAATCTATGAGTAGGAGGCTATGGGATTCTTAGGAAAGTTTCCCTTATTCATTCTATTAGTTGTGCCATAGAGTTTGGATTTTGTAGGGATTTTTCTAATTTGCCTACGATTATGTCTAGGTTATGGCTAAAACATAATGCTTTAAGGGAAGGATATGAAAATTGGGATAAAGAGATTCCTCCCCAAGTGCAAGATCATATTTCTTCCCAAGGATAACAATTTCCTCCTAAAGTACCTAATGAACATCCAATGGGGAATGTCACTCTAAAGGAGTTTTGGACATCTATGAACTTTTTTTGTGCAAGCCTTGACGGCCCAAGATAATAGGTAGGTCGTGTCTCTAGAAAAACCTATCGGAGGAATGAGTACTTATAAGATTGGGAAATTATTCAAAATGATCTGTCCGGAATTTAGTTTCTTCAAGGTGGAGAAGAATCCAAATGGGTTCATAGATGAGGTTAATAAAAATATTTCTATTATTGTATTAATTTGTATAGGGAAAGCTGAACTAGCTGCTTATCAATTGAAACATGTAGCTCAAGTGAGCTATAAACAATGGAAATATAATAGGCCGGTAGAGGCAGGGTGTATAGAGTGGGAGACTTTGAATTCACTTTCCTTGAAAGATTCTTTCCAAGAGAATTGAGGGCGGCTAAATGAAGGAATTCATAAACCTTAAGCAAGACAACTTGAGTGTTGAGGAATATTCCTTTAAATTCATTCTTTTGTATATGTATGCTCCATGCTTGGTAGAAAACCCTAGAGACTTGATTAATATGTTTATGAATGGGGTGCATGAACTAGTAAAAGAAGAATGTTGTATGGCATTGCTTGGTTATGATATGGATATCACACGTCTCATGGTATTTTCTCAACAAATAGAAGAGTCAAAAATAATGAAAGAGAGGTCTAGGGAGAATAAGAGGTCTAGGTTTCAAAGTGATAAGTTTTTCCATGCTAGCCATTGAACAAAATATAGTTATTCCGGCTAAGATATTTCCAACAAATCAATTGTTTATGAAGAAAATGGTAGTTTTCTACATTTTCCTTGTATACTTTCCCCATGTGTCGAAGGATTCATGTTGGTAAGTGTCTAGCTGGAATGGATGCTTTCTTTGTGTTTTCGAAGGATTTATAGAAGGTGAGAGATTGTCCAGATATCCAGGCTAAAGGATGGGAGGATAAGAAAGTTACTCTAAGTTATGTGGGAAATAGCCCTCCAAACAAGAATACATTCTATACTCTCCAATCAAGGGAATATTGAAACTGATCTCCTGATGTCCATTTCCGTCATGTTTTTCCTTAATCAATTATGAAAATTTGAAATTTGCTTGGTTGTATGACATTCTTTGTTCGACATGATCTTTTCCCTATCATGATGAATTTTAAGTTAGAATTACATGTGTGTGGCTGACTTCCAAGTGGCTGACAATGAAGTAATTGTCCATATGGTTGTTATATGAATATGTGTCTCTATGGGTTTCTTGGAATAGATAAGTATTTTTCGTTTATGTGTTTCAAGTTGCATTAGCTATGTGTAGATTATAGTTAAAGTATCCTTTATTGGGTGTGTGCATTATGAAAATAAGGCATACATGATGTGCTGCTAGTTTAGAGTTTGTTCTTTAAGGAGTATTTAAGAAGGTTTCATTTGAAGACAGATGTTTCAGAAGTAGGGGATATAATTACGACCCTGTAACAACCCGATAGTACCCCCTAGAAGTTAGGAAATTCTAAAATTGGAAAACAGCGTACTCGACCTCTAAGAGGTCTTGTATAAGTCCTTCTGTACCATTGATTGCATACATGTATGTAACGTAATGCGGAACTAAAATTTTTCACATGAAATAATAATACTTTAAGATATCTCTTTTATAGAAAAACATAACGAAAGGCAAAGTCTCAAAGTCTCCATCTTATCCATACAAATATTTTGGGACACGACCTATACTTCATTTAGAAAATAGCTAAGTCTATTATAGTACTTTCAATAAGAAAATCTAAACATCAAGATGTCCTCAAATCTATTGAGGACATACCAACTCTTTGATTTAATGAATGCTAATCTTTGCTTCCACTTCGAGACACCTTTAAGACTTTCCTAAATAAGACATGAAGAGACCGCACATACACCCATTTCAAAACTATCTAAGAAATCCTCCGCTACTCTAAATAAGTATTTTTTTAATTACCATTCCTATACGAAAGTCATTATGTTCACTAAGTCATATAGAAAACATTCATCACTTATAGACGTTCACATAATGGTATTTAAAATACCTAGTGCACCCACACACTAGCATTTTCAAAGCCTAATCGTGCAATGTCCAGATAACATCTCATTCCACTACCTAATCTTGTTAGCACTTATCCAACACTAGCATGTAACCCATATGATGAGAATAGGCAATAACCGAAATAGACCATACTAGCTAGGCATGGAATCTAGAGTCTACCCTACTTCGATGGAGGGTTTTCAAAATGCCAAGGTAGAACTAGTACGCATCTCATGTAGGTACATGGTTAAGAACTATCAAGGTATTTTATGCACTATAGTCTCACTCTCAAGTAGAGATACATTGTACTCTAGTCTCCATCTTATGTGGGGGTACAAACCATAACATATTCACTCAGTAAAAAAACCTTTGTTCTCATAGAGTAAGTTCAGTAAAAAGTGACATATAAAAAGGTACAATCTAGTAGTCATTAACTAGTCATAATACACCTAAAAAAGATGGGTCCACTAGGGCTGCACTTCAATTTCCTATAAGTATAACTCATTGTTAAAGTTCTTTCTATATAGAAGGTTCCACATATTAGTCATTCATGGAAGGGCACTATCTTAGGTCTACGGATCCTAGACTTTCACTTAACATTCATACATACACATACAAGAAAAAAGAGCATAAGCTTACTATGTCAAAATTCTCATATTCATAATGTATATGTATCAAGTAAGGGACACAAGTCTACCAAGACAAGACACACACATCTTCACATATAGCATATTATTATATAAGCATATCGGCATAACCAACATAAGAGGTCACCCTATTTGCTACTATAATATCATCACTATAACAATCATAAGACTCTACAACAAAGTAGGAAGAATCAAGCATCAACTCTAAGACTAAATATATAAGGAAATACTCAAAGTCTAACATGATCACCTCACATCATAAATAGAATAACATATACTATCACCTTAATTCACCTACAAGGCAAAACAATTCACAAGTAAAACACATAACACTGCCAGCACAAGTACATCATACAAATCATAACATAATTCAAGCGATTCATTACATAAAACAAAGATAATTAGGGAAGCGTACCACCAAATCCATTATCACCATTTTAATACACAGCTAACTAGTCCATTAAAATACAAATAGGCCCTTACCCATTCCTATGATCATCTATTCAATACACAAATCACAATACTCACTGAATCTAAGTCAATTCAATATATATTTATCTATTTAATAAAACCTATACATCAACTCAATATAATTCTTACATCATTAAATAACATAGAGAAATCTACAAAAGAATTCATAAGCATTGAGACTTGATCAAATCACCCATAATATAGTAAAAATAAGGATTGCATGATTTGCATGGGTTCATAGGAATTATTATTTTCAAAATTTGTATTAAACTAAATTCAATCCTAAAACATTCATTCAAAACCTATCATGCAAGAACCGATGGCGAGATCAAAAAATTGGAGAATTCATGTTTTTTGAAAATCTTCTGAATTTCTTCCTTGAATAAAGAGATTTCAAGGATGAATCACCACCTTAATTGTTATGAAAATTCACCAAGACTGATGGAGAAAAACATGAAAAATCTATCTTGTTCCTTGAAGTTTCAAAGCTTCAACAATGGAGTTTTGAAAAGAAGAATGAAGAGGTTTTGTTTTGAGTTGAGGATTTTTCTTTAATTTGTGAGATTAGGGTTATAGGTCCTATAAGGGTGTCGGATGATTTTAAAGAGGCACGTCACTCACCTATGCTAAATTAAAATATGGACATTTCTCGTATCATGGTTCATGCTCGACAATTAGAAGAGGAAAGGGTTAAGAGAAAGAGTAGAGATTCCAAGAGGTCAAAATCATTTGATGGTTGTTGTTCAAAGGGTATGTTTGATATTAAAGAAAACCCTAGGTTCAAGAAGAGGTTCTATAATCAAGTTCCATCCAAGTTACCTTAGACTCATGAGGATAAAGTACAAAAACCTAGGGCCTAAAAGGGAAGGAGTTGGAAACTCACAAAATCAGAAGCCTACATGTGCCAAGTGTTGAAAGGGTCATCTTAGTGAATGCTTCTTTGGAACGTGCATTGTTTTTATTTTTCCAAGAGTGTCAAAAAGGTTAGGGATTTTCCTAATATTAAGGGTAAAAATAAGGGTGGTAAAGATCAAGAAAGTTGTTCTAATGATGCTCCTTAGAAGAATCGCTTATATGCTCTAGGCTCTAGGGGTGTGCCAGAGACTCCTCTCGATATGGTGACCGGCATGTTAAAAGTATTATCCATTGATGTATATGTTTTAGTTGATCCCGCTGCTACCTTGTAATATTTACTCATCTTGTATCTTAAAAGTTTAAAATTATCCCAATATTTTGCCTTAACCTTTTATAGTATCTACCCCGGTGGGTGAGTTCGTTGTTGCAAAAGGGGTGTATAAAGATTATCCTATAATGTTTCCCAATAGAGTTTCTTATGTTAAAATAGTTGAACTTGATATGCTTTATTTTGATATCATTTTGGGTATTGACTGGTTGCATGCTTTCTTTGCCTTTATTAACATTAGAAGGAGAGTGGTAAAGTTTAAATTTCCAAATGACCCAATTTTAGAATTGATTGTGGGAATTTCTATTCCTAGAGTTTCTATTATTACTTATATAAAAGCATTCAAAATGATCTCAAAGGGTTTTTTATATCACATAGTAAGAGTCAAAGATTTAGACTCTGAAATTTAACCTATTTAGTTGGTCCTCGTAGTGAGTGAACTTCTGGAGGTATTTCCTAATGATCTTCCCTGTATTCCCCAAAATGGGAAAGTTATTTTTGTATCAATTTTCTACTAGATACAAATTCCATTTAAATTCCTCCTCATCATATGGCTATGGCCGAATTGAAAGAGTTGAAGGCTCAACTCAAAGATTTACTAGACAAAGACTTCTTTAGACCTAGTAATTTTCAATGGGGTGCTATGGTTTTTTTTCTGAAGAAGAAGGATGGGTGCCTTAGAATGTGCATTGTTTATCACTAACTCAATAAAGTCACTATTAAGAACAAGTATCCTCTCCCTCGGATTGACGACTTGTTTGATCAACTCAAAGGGGAAAACTACTTTTCTAATATTGATTTAAGATCGGGGTATCACCAACATAGGGTGAGATGTAACGATATACCAAAGATGACATTTGGAACTAGATATGGTCACTATGATTTCTTAGTAATATCCTTTAGTCTAACTAATGCTCCTGTGGCATTTATGGACCTAATGAATAGGGTGTTTCAAAGTTACCTAGATTCATTTGTCATTGTTTTCATTGATGACATCTTGGTATATTCAAAAAATGAGGGTGAACACATGGGACATTTGATTGTGGTATTGCAATTACATAAAGCACATCAGTTTTTTGCCAAGTGTAACAAATGTGATTTTGGGTTGAGGTCGGTGGCATTTGTTGGTCATATCATCTCTAGTGACGTAGTTGAGGTTGATCCTAAAAAAATGGAGGCGGTGAGAAATTGGAGGAGACGATTGACTCCAACAAACATTAGGTGTTTCTTGGGTCTAGCGGGTTATTATGGGAGGTTTATGGATGGTTTTACGTCCATTGCATCTCTGTTAACTACTTTGACCCAAAAGAGTAAGAAGTTTGAGTCGTCGTAGGCATGTGAAAAGTGCTTCCAAATCATGAAAGATAGGCTTACTTCTGCTCCGGTGTTGACTTTACCGGAAGGTAGAAAGGTCTTCGTTGTGTATTGTTATGCATCCCGAGTGGGTTTTGGGTGTGTTATTATGCAACATGGGAAAGTAATCGCCTACGCATGTATATAACGTAAGGTGCATGAGAAGAACAATCCCACTCACGATCTTGAGTTAGATGTCGTGGTTTTTGCCTTGAAAATATTGAGGCATTACTTGTATGGTTTTCATGTTGATATGTTTACCGACCACAAAAGTCTCCAAAATGTTTTTAGTCAAAAGTAGTTGAATCTCTGACAAAAAAGTGGTTAGAATTGTTGAAATATTATGACATGAGGCTTCTCTCTCACCCCGGCAAGGCTAATGTTGTTTCCGATTGTCTAAGTCGTATGACCATGGGTAGTTTGTCTAATGTAGAGGATGCCAAGAAAGACCAAGTGAAAGATGTTCATATGTTAGCTATATTGGTTGTGAGATTGAAAGATTCTCAGAATGGTGACTTGATTGTCCAGCATAACTCCGAGTCATCTTAAGTGGTTGAGGTTAAGTGAAAAGAAACACCTTGATCAACCATTGATGGAGTTAAAGGAATTGGTTCTTGGTAAGCTTAATTCCTCATTCTCCTTAGGGGGTATGGTGTCTTGAGTTATCAAGGAAGTTTGTGTGTTCCCAATGTAGATGGTTTTAGGAACCGAATTCTTGAGGAAGCTCATGGGTCACATTACTCAATTTATCCGGGTCGACAAAGATGTACCATGACCTCAGGGAAGTGTATTGGTGGGAAAGTTTGAAAAAGGACATAATGGAGTTCTTTCCTTAGTGTACAAATTGACAACAAATGAAAGCGACCATCAAAAGCTGGATGGTTTATTTCATGAAGTAAAATTTCCTACTTGGATGTAGGAAGACATCACTATAGATTTTATCGTAGGTTTTGCTTTTACTCAAAAACAATATGACTCCGTATGCGTAGTTGTGGATATGTTGACCAAGTCCACTCATTTTACTCCCGTCAAGTCTTCTTATTCAGCGGAGGATTATCAAAATACCTTCATAGATGAGATTGTGTGTCCGCCATGGTATTTTATTATCCGTCACATCAGATAGGGTTGCACAATTCACATCTACGTTTTTGAGGTAATTCTAGAAGGGTTTGGTACAAATGTGAAGTAAAGTATCTCATTTCATCCCCAACCAGATGGTCATACGGAGAATACTATTCAAAACCATAAGGATATGGTTAGAGTTTGTCTCATCGACTTCAAGGGAAGTTGGGATAAGCAGTTACCTATGGTGGAGTTTTCATAGAATAATAGTTTTCGTTCATACAGATCCATGGATCCTTATGTAGCCTTGTATGGTAGGAGGTGTAGATTTCCTATTGGGTTGTTTAAGTCAGTGGGTCTTCAATTCCTCGTCCCTATTTGATTTATAAGACTTTGAAAAAAGTTCACATAATAAGGAACCGACTGCAAACAGCCTATGGTTGACAAAAGTCTTATGCCGATCATAGGATGAGGGACGTAGAGTTTGAAGAAGTAGATAAGGTCTATTCAAAAATTTTGACTATGAAAGGGTTTGATTAGATTTGGAAAGAAAGGTAAGTTGAGTCTTTGTTATGTGGGTCCCTATGAAATCTTGCAAAGGATTGTTAAGGTTGCCTAAGAATTTAAACTTCTTAGTGAATTCACTTCGGTTCATCCGGTTTTTCCTACTTCCATGCTTAAGAAATGAATCGGTGATCCCGAGTCTATTCTTCCTATTTGAGGTGCTTGTATGAAGGATAAGTTCTCTTATAAGGATGATCCTGTTGAAATTCTTTATAGCCAAGTAAAGATATTGATGAATAATGAGGTGTTTTCCTTCACGGTTTTATGGAAGAATCACCTAGTTGAGGGTGCAACATGGAAGGCCAAGGCCGACATGCATTCCCGTAACAGTCATCTATTTGATAACATAGGTTAGTAGTTCTTAATAATAATGAAAATAATGCCTAAAAATGAAATTTCATGAATTTTTGTGAAGTTTTGATAAATGTTTATTTTTGAATGTTGTTATAGTGACTTATTGTGTTTAAGTTAATTCGTGGTTGAAACACATGGATACGACTCCCTAATGCCAATGAAAGGGCCTTGAGGAGGACCCTTGCATGTTGGAGTCTAACACTGCATGTGTAGTGTGCGCTCACGAAGATAGTCGACAAGGCGTGTGCGGATCAACACGGTGTCGATTCCATCTCTCGAACAACAATTAGTCAAATACATTAAGGTTATCTTTTGTACAGTATCTAATCAAAGTTCGGATGTGGAGCACGGAAGAGGGGGTTGGCGGTCGATTGACCAATGATCCATCGATCGTTGTGTCGTCTGTGAGGGGTCAAATTTTCTGCAGGTTTTAACTTTGTTCAAAGTAATTAATTATAAGGTTAGGAAGTTAGTTAGGGGTTAAGGGAAGCTTAATTAACTAAATTAAGACTCCATATAAAGACCAAAACTCCATTAAACTAATCTAAGCTCTCGTAACATATAAACCCAAATTCTCTTTCTTCTCTCTTCTATCTCTCTCTATTGAAGAACTCCATTGAAGACCTAGCTAGGGGAGGTTTTAAGGGATGAAAAGAGTCATATTTAACAGTCAATCTTCATTAATTAGTAAGGTGTGTGATCTAATTCACCTTTGAAACGTCTTTCCTCAAAGGGTTTCTTCAAAGTAATTTCAAAAGATGACTTTTCATGTGGGTCTCATCCAATCTCGAAATTGATGTTATTAATTGATTTATTTATGATTTATTTTGGATAATATTATTAGATTAACATTTATTCTAACTAATTTGTGATATATCTTGATTGTTTTGTCTATTTAATAGAAGATGACCTTTACCCCATAACCCTAGGTTATGATCCTAATATGAATTGCTTAATGTTGGTTCCATTGACTTGGTTATTGATTTAATTACTACTATATTATGTTATTGTATTAACCATTAATAGATTAGGATGAAATATTGTCCTATAATGCTATTTCTTGAGAATTTTATCTAGGCTATGAAGTATGATGTGAATTGATGACCTAAATATCTTGTCTTAAGCTATGAACTAGTGATGAATTATGATGTACTAATTTATTAACCTTGTGTTTATGTTTGTTATTGTTTTATGTTGAAACTATACCCTAATTGAGTTCAGTTAAAGGTTGATGGTAAGACCTTGATGATAGATTATGAAGGAGACTTGGTAAGTCCAATGATCCCTATTCTTTAATTCAAATTATAGTTAATTGTGATTAAGTCGTGATGTTGTATTGGATAATTCGTTGTATTAGGATTGATATGGTTGGAATGATGTTGAATTAAATGTCTTGACTATGATTTGAGAGGTTTTGGCTAAGATGTAAAAGTTATAAGGATGGTTAATGATTTACCAATGTGCCTTATTACAAAATAATATGTAAATGTGCTAACCTCACTTATATGAATTGTGATGAAAGGATTATACTCATGCAATTATTATTTAGCTATGATGATGATGAATATACAAGGGTTAGACCAAATGAACTACAGTAAGCCATGATTATAAATAAAGTCATTGAACACATTTCAAAAAAGGACTTAGCTTAGCACCGAGTGAACTTGACAATAAGAGGTGATAACTTCCCATAGAAAAAGATTCACCCTATAGATCCACATGGGTTGTTTAATCCCAATGAGGGATACTCATCCAATGGATTCCCATGAGAGGAAGCCCCAATTGCGATTGATAAGTAGAGGGATTGTATTTATCTCTTAGTTCTTAACTATGTTTCCCCCATAGGAAGTCTAGTGGTTCCACTTAGAAAGCTATGTTTATATTTCGTTTTACTTTGGCCGGTAGACCACCTTTCATCGGTGTAAGGTTTCACAAAATTGGATGCCGCAGTTAGATCCTTTGGTCATGTCGGTTGAAGAAAGTTGTCCCTATATATAAATCAAGTAACAAAGTATAAATTAACTAGGGTTACTTGAGATGTTTTACTTTGCCTAGGTAGGGCCATGGGACTCTACCTATGCCTTGCACTAGTTTTCCTAGGGGGAATCCTTAGAGGGTTGATATTATGTATGTAGATGATAATGAATACGAATGATGATAACATGATGATATTATATGTAGATTACATTATATAGTGATGGATATTATCATGACATGTATTTGGTCTATATTGCTAAAGTATGATGCTATGTGTCCATATAAGTTTTGCTTTGTGAAATTTTATATTGGTCATGGTTTTTGTTCAGTTACATGATCTAGTAATGTATAAGGCTTTTCTTGGTCATTTCACTTCATGATTTTATGAGTATCCATGGGTAGTTATCGTTCTTTATTATGATATGATGAACCCTTAATCATGCTTGTGCTGCTATTACTTGATGATAGGGTTGTATTTGGTATTGTTGCAAGTATGTTGATATGCATGTTACTTGCTTTGACTTAATGCATATGTCTTGTTGATTGGTACGGCTGGTTTGATTATGTATAAGGCTTTCAAAAGGTAAAATGGCATGTCTGAATGAAACGTTCCTTTTAGCATAATTTTATCTTATATGTGCATGTCTCATACTTAGTACAAGTGGTGTACTTACCCCTATTTCTCCCTTTTCCCCAACGTTTTAGGTTACGGTCGTTGAAGGCTCTCTGAGACGACTTTGAAGAAGACTTCGAATTTCTCAATCATCCAAGTGGCTAGGTCCTCACTTTCTGAGGGTGGTTCCAATATTGAACTTATAAAATTGTTATAACTTTAAGAATGTTATGTTCTTTCTATTTTCATTTGAGTACGGATTGCATAACCTATATGGTGCTATTTTATATTTATGTATGGGCTATTCCCAAATTTGTATAATCTTGTTAGATGGTTATGATATGAGTATCTCTTTAAAGACTATGTTTTATCTTATATATCAATTTATGTTTAATAAAAGTAGAATTATATGTCATTTTCCTATAAGAAGGGTCTATATATACTCTTTATTAATATATTAGTGTATGCAGAGGTCTATGTAAACGTCAATGTAGAAGTAATAAAAAGATAAAAAAAATCCACATTTTTGACCTATAAATGTGATGATATATGCTAAGATGCTAGTTTTAGTCCTCGAAGAGGACGATGATATCACTGACTCCTAGGGGCGCTCCACGGATGTGAGAAACGTTCTATAAGTGCATGAGGTTGAATAACATTTATGTCAATGTCTCTCTCAACAACGTCTATGTATATTCGTTCTCATAATTGTGAAGCACACCACAATTACTAATAGGAATCTATGACATGCTTGGCAAACACTTTCTTTCTTGGAAATCCAATATAGTGAGTCTACCGTAATACTTATTTTGTGCTTTAACCTAAACTTGTATTTTGGTTGGAGGTAATGAATACTCAAAAGAATACAACATGAAGACTTAGGAAGAGATTGCCAATACGAGAGTTCCTCCATAAGGAGATCAAGTCCCCCCTCTTGAAGAAGATGCTAATGATGAAAAAGCTCCGGCGAATCTTCCTACTTTGACGTATGAGAACATAAGGGTCGCTCTGATCCAAATATACCAAGCCATTAAAACCCAAGAACAAGCCTCACTAATCAAGAACAATCCATAAGGTCATTGTGAGACTCACTAAGGTAAGACATGAAGGAAGTATTCATATCCCTCCGTCAATACACACCAAAGCAACCCTTGACTACCTCCCTTTTCGGCATACTCACCTCGGAAGATCAAGCACCCACTCAATGACAATACAATTCAAAAGCACCCTACAACCCACTAACAATCCCTTAAGGAATGCCTACTCAGTGCCATAAAACCACCTACCATATGTAGTACATTGTATTAGAAGAATTGGCACTAAGACTCCCCTTTCGGAAGGTCCTACCTAGTGCGATAGATAGAAATTGTCCCATACCACCACCTACCCTAAATAGTACTTTCTTTTAGGAGACTTAGTTCATTAAATTCGCGTGAGCTGTTATTAAAGCATTATAAAGTTGATGATTCCCACGAAGAATTTTATCACTGGGTCGTGCTAATTCCATACGAATTAGTACTGAGAAGTATGTGGACGTCACTCCTGCAATGGAACCGAAGATGAAATAAAGAGTCTCTATATCCTTGTGGTTAGTAGAGAACAACCATCGGAACAAATTTGTCGTAAAATTCAGATTATTTCGTTTCCTTCCTTATCATAGAGGGGCCTGCGAGGCTTATTTATTGAAAAAGGGGGAGTGAGAGGGAGGGGAGGAAGAATGGAAAGCCCAAACTTTATTGATAAAGAATTTCCAAGACTCACCTTTCGGAATGCCTACCTAGTGCAATGTCTAAATAGTGTCCCGTTCCAGTACCTACCATAAGTATAACACTCCTGTAGAAGACTTAGATGAGGTCATTGTCTTAGATTTTACATGGCTTGCGCAATAGCTACACAATGCGGGTGCATAGTTAAGGTATATGTAGATTTCTGCTAAGAACTCATTATCTACTAACAAGGAGGACTTATCTCAACAATTACATTGGAATAAAACATCTCAACTCACGAAGTGTAACCACCTCTTCTTCATATCCTCTAGGTCAAGGCATAACTTCCCACAGATTCTAAACATTATAAACTACATTTTAAGGATAACTAGTTAATACCACATCTCAACTCACGAAAGGCATTAATCCTCTTACCTATCGTATAAAGCTCATATGATGTAGCGGGGTTGGTACTAAACACTTCAACTAAACTAACAAACAGTGTTAACCCCAAAACTCCCCTTAAAGACTTAACTTATGTTCATTCAACTGTGAGTGTGTGTGTGTACATGTGAGCTCAGCTTACACATGAGCTTCAGTTCATTTACATTTAACATCTTTACATGCTTAGACCTTTATTCATAACATCACACACTTTGCATTCTTCACATAATATTATAAGTCATATTGACATAATCTTTAATATTCTTCTAATAATAAGCTTCATAAAACATTATCACGTATAACATCATTTAAGCATAAACTCTAGCCTACTTCACATTATAGATTCATAAGACACATTTAAGAAAATAACACTATTATGATATAACATAAAATAACAAGCCTTCATGGCGTTATTCACAATAAACACAACCTCAAAGAAGGTGGATCATACCACTGAAGAGCATTTTATAACTAAAGCTTAATACACATAACCAACTTATCCTTTAAAACAAGATCCCATAACCCATATAATTTTACTCAATAATTAATAATAAATTAGTCTCTAGGGAAGTATCTAAACCACATTATCAACCATAGGAAACAAAAGCTCAAAGACTACCGATTCACGCTCATTTAACCCATTTCTTAAGTCAAAATTTGATGAAAAGCATTAACATTATTTCATTGAAGTTTTAACCTAAAAATCATCAAATACCATTATAAACATAAATATTAAGTTATTCAAAACTTTTTCATGCAAAATCCATATTTAAATTTGAAGATAGAAAAAACTTGGGTTAAAAATTCTTTGTGAAATCTTTTAGAAAGGGGTTCGTTCAATAGAAAAGAGTTCAAGTATGGATGCATACCTTATATAAGAGAAACCCCAAAAATTTGAAGAATAAATCGACCACAAAAATCCCTTCTAGAATTTCATGACTTCTAGTTTACATGGTGACTTGAGTGAGTGTTCTAAGGGAGAGGAGTTTTGGGTTTTAGGAAGAGGAGTCTAAAATGAGGTCTTAGGGTTCGAAACACTATAATATACCTAAATAACCCTAGAGAGGTTCATAAAAGACTGTGAATTTACCAAACATTTTAAGACATGGAAGATTTTCCAGCAGCTTTTGGACACCATTAACAACGGTTGCACCCACGGACTTTCTCTTCATCAACGGTCTATTGGTGGGGTTCCGTTAGTTGATAATTAGCTCCATTTGGATCCTTTACAACCTACCTTGCAGGTTAAATCAATGGAACAAGACTACCGGCCGGTGGTTAACCTAGTGGCCATCGTTTGGTCTCGTTGGAGGATAATTCCTAGGTAGTTTCGGGTCCAAATCTGTGGTCCTTCTCTATGTTCTTTTGTAGGTCCTAGGTTTGTTGTTCATAGATGTAAAATTCATACACTAAGTCATCTAGTTCTTAGGAAAATTCTACATCAATTTCAAGCAAAACAAACACGTAAACTAAATCAAATTCACGAAGACACACAAGTACTTTCTAAGGCACACCTGCCGAATGCCATGGATGTTTGATCTCAAAATATAAAAAAACATCACACATTTCCTAATAACACCAATGTGACTCATTTTAACTTAATATTAACTCAATAAACCCTCGCGAGGCTCTAGTAGCATTTGTTCATTTTGGGGTGTTACATTCTCCCCCTCTAAGAATAACTTTCATCCTCGAATGACACTAAAACATCAAACGCAACAAGGACTCAATTAGCATCACACAACACATTACAATAATGATAAAAAAAATCAAAATTAAAGTATCAACAACCAAGGAGCATCATTTCACACATTCAAACACTTAGCAACAAAAGCAACTTTTGCATTAACTACACAAATTTTAAAACTCACCCTTAACTTTCTTTTATGGTGGAACTACCTTATCAAAAATGATCATATACAACACTTTTTCACACCTTAAAATTTCAATTAAGGAAAGGCAAAAAAAAATTTCAAAATGCAAATTTTAAACAGTGAACATCATTGTAACACTGCCAAACATACCAAAAATTACAAAATTTCATTATTTTGTGCAATTCATCAAGATTAAATGATCATATGAACTATAAAACCACACAAACTCATTTCATAACACAGTGAAACCATAATTCATGAAAGGAAAAATCCAAGCCTTCAAGTATGATACCTCCCAAAACTCTTGCACGATTGGAACCTAAAACGTTTGTGTAAAATGGAAGATAATGGGGTTAGTACTCCACATGTACTAAGCGTTATATTTTATGTACACACACAAGTAAAACATTCTAAAAGGGACTTTTTATCAAAAAATTCCATTTTACCCCTTTAGGGACTTAATGCAAAGTCAAGTAAGTCATATCAATCAACCCACATGCTTGGTAAACCACACAATTAATATTTATCCCAACATACTTGAAACCATGATTTACTAAATTAAAACATCAAGGAATAATCTCACAAGAATTAATAAGAGTTAAACACGTCATAATAAGCACGACAACCACTCACATGTCCTTATCAAGTAAACAAGTGCAATAACCAATCAAACCCCATAACCTTACTCAGTCAAGTTATATTTACATGAAAACATGACCAATGGTCATCTTTACATATCATGGAATTTAGACTTGAATTTTATCATATACTATCATTATAATCCAAGGAATATTCATAAATGAACTAATCAACATGTAGTATCAACAATATGTCGTGGTCATTATATATATACATCATATGTTATCATACCATAAACATACATAAGAAACTCTTACAAAGACTCCACTCAAAGATAGATAGTTCAATGTCTAGGTAAGGTCCCATACCCCTACCTAGACTACGATAGACCCCTTAGGTTATCCAAGTTAGAGTTCAAGTTCTTCAACTCGTTTTACCTTTTTGGGAACATCTTTCCCTTACCGACATAGACAACATTAGATAGTGTGGAATCTAGTGTCATAAAACCCTACATCGAAAGAAGGTGGACTACTTACCAAGGTAGTACAAAAATATGAAACATAGAAACTACATGGATCCACTAGCTAGTATTCCTATAGGGTAAAGATAGTTCAAGAACTAGGAGATTTAGTTGGGACCCTCTTTATGTTCTATGCATTATAGTCTCCAATCTCAAGAGTAATGTAGCGTTCCTACCTTTCCAATGTGGGAAGGGACACTTATCTATCTAGTCCACTCGGTTCTAAGCTATAATAATTTAGTTTAGGTCATAGGGTCTACCCTTTGTATAATCATTATCATAAATAGCTCAACAAGAATTGTATGAGAATAAGTCCTATCATCATAATTAATATAAGTGAGGTTAACTCTTAAGAATTTCATAAGATATTAAGAAACATTGATACTTTTCCCACATCCTTATAGCACATACACCTTAATTAACCTCACAACATAGTCAAGACATTTAAATTCAACATCATACCACCCTATAATCCTAGTATGAGGCATATTCCAATGTGATATCATGACTTAATAACAATTAATCACAATTATAAGTAAAGAAAGAGATTCTAAGCCTTAACAAGTCTTCCTCATTATCTATCATCAAGGTGTTACCATCAACCCATAACTGAACCCAAATTGGGAGTTACATTATCACACAATGATAACCAATAAGACAACTAGGAAAATTGCATCTCTATAACCTAATTCATCTTTAGATCACAACTTGAGGCAAGGTACATACGCTAATTTAACATTATAATTCAAAACCTCAATAACATCTCAAGAAATAACATGATAGGCCTATAATTCATCTTAAATTTAATCATAATAGAACCATAGGATAGTAATCAAATCAACAACAAACTCAACTGAATGATAACAATGCAATATAAGTCAAGATTACTACCTAGGGTTAGGGATAGAGGATCATACTCTTAAATTTATAACAAACCATATACAATTACTATAAACAAGATGAACTGCATGTTAATATACTAAATATAACCCTAAGTAATCATTAAAAACTCAATCCATAGCTTAATTTCGTAATTAAATGAAACACATAAGAAAACTCAACTTTTTTAAACATATTTTTCAGGATCCCTTTGAGTAAAGGATCTAAAAGCTGAATAGAACCCATACCTTAATAATTTTTTGAGAATTGAAGATAAATCAACCCTTGTTCATCCCCCATTTCACCTCCCAATCTAATATTCTATAAAGTCTTCCAATTAGAGAGAGAAAGCAAAGAGATGGAAGAGAGTTTATTTTGAGAGTTTTATTTAGGTTAATGAGAGTTGAGGTTATTTATAGTAGGAGTTATTAAACGTAATTAGTCTCCCTTTAATAAAAAACTAACCCCTTAACAACTTAATTAATTAAATGAAATCATTAAAATTTAATAGTGAAACTCGACTCTCACAGATGAGACCCTGATCAACAGTGTGTCTGTGAATCCACGGACAACCCCACACCGTCCTGCACTCCATCGTCTCGGTCAGAGACTTGTAGGAGAGGGTTTCCACCAATTTGCCTAACTATGGGACGACGGTGGAATTGACGCCCTATTGATCCTCACACGGACTGTAGCCTGCACCTCTTTACTCCGTCGATGAGTCAAGAGACTATGTATATGAAGGTACCTTCTCGACTAGCCAATGTGTGGGACAACGTCAATCCACACATGGGCCGTCTTATGTCCAATGATAGACAATGTCAGGGAGTGTTGCATCAAACTATAGAGGTCATTCTCAAGGGCCCTTGGTGAGTACTTGGGGAGTCGTACCAAGACGTTTCAACGATGGAACAACTAAAACACCCATTAGTTACCATTCTACCAATTTTTATACATTTACGACTCCAAAAAGTTTGTCGATAAGTCTAAATCACTTTGAACGAACTTCCCAGACCTTTTGGATCCTAAACCTCCTAAATAACCTATATTCATTAAAAATGGACTTACAATGAGTCTTGGATTTTCAAGGTGTTACAATTTCAACTAAGTAAATAATTCTCTACTAATGAGGAGTACTCATCTCAAGAGGTACATTCGAAGACAACATCTCATCCCACCAAGTGTAACCCCACTTCTTCATAATCTATCGGTTCTAGACATAACTTCTCACGGATTCTTAAAATTATAAACTATGGGTTAAGGATAACTAGTGAATACCACATCTCAACTAACGAAGGGAATTTGTCCTCCGATCTATCTTAGAAAGCACATACGATGTAGTGGGGTTTCTACCGAACACTTCATCTCAACTCGCGAAGAACCCCAAAACTCCCCCTTAGGACTTAACTTAGCTTTATTCATTCATTAAAGTGTGAGTGTGTGTACATGTGAGAACACCTTGCACATAAGCTTCATTTAATTTACATTTTACTTCTATACATGCATACACCTATGTTCATCACATCACAAACTTTTCAAGCTTCACATAATCATATAACATTTAGACATAATCCTTAACATATTTCTCATAAAAAGATTCATAAAACAATTAACAAGTATAACTTTATTTAAGAATACACTCTAGCCTACTTCAAATTATAGCTTCATAAGGCACATTTAATAAGAATAACATTATTATGATATTACTTCACATAACACGCCTTAATGGTGTCATTGATAAACACCGCCCCCAAGAATGTGGACCATACCACATAAGTATAGCGAAAACATAATCAACTTAACCAACTTACCCTTTAATACAAGATTCCATCACCTATATTATTTAAATCAATAATTCATGATAAATTAACCCTTAGGGAAATAGGTAAATCGCAATATCAACCATAAGAAGCCAAAGCTCAAGGTCTACCAATTCATGCTCATTTAACTCATTTCTTAAGTAAAATTTTGATGAAAAGATATAACATGATTTTATTTAAGTTTTAACCTCAAAATAATCAACTAACATTAGAAACGTAATTATTAAGTCATTCTAAACGTTTTAATGAAAGACCCATATTTAAATTTGAAAATAGAAGAAACTGGGTTGAAAACTCTTTTTGAAATATTTTAGAAAGGGGATACTTGAATGGAAAAGAGTTCAAGGATGGATACCATACCTTATAAAAGTGAAATCCCAAAGATTTTGGTGAAGACATCGACCACCAACAGCCCTCCTAGCACTTCTTCACTTCTAGCTTCCATGATGACTTGAGAGAGTCTTCTAAGGGAGATGGGTTTTGGGTTTAAGGAAGAGGAGTCTAAAGTGAGGTCTTAGGGTTTGAAACCCTTTAATATACAAAAAATAACCCTAAAAATAAATTCCTAGGTTCATAAAAGACTTGGGGTGATTTTACAAAACACCCAAGCCTTGGTAGATTTTTAGCAGCTTTTGGACAGCACCAACAACAGTTTGCAACCAATGGACCGTCTTTTCATAAACGGTCCATTTGTGGGGTTTCGTGGGTTTATTCTTAGCTCCATATGGAGCCTGTACAACCTACCTTGAAGTTCCAATCAATGGAAAAAGACGACTGGCCGTTTTTTGACCTACTTGCCGTCGTTTGGTCTCGTTCGTGTACTAAGCCTAGGCAGTGTCAAGACCCAAAAAACCCCTTAGAAGTTAGGAAGAACCTTTATTTTGTGGCCGGGCGTACTTGACCCTATGGATATTTCACAAGCCCTTCAACTAGCATTTATTACATAAGAAATGAAAAGTACTGCGAAATTAAAACTTTTCACTAATATTTTAATAAAAGGAAATCTTTCATAACTACTTAAGAAATCTTATCGTCAGAAGCCAAACATAAAGACACGACATAAATAACTTACGAAAACGACCCTTAACATATCAATGAATTACATAATAAATCATAACATGAAGAAACTAAGAAGATTGGAATTATGCCCTTGAATAGATGAGGACACTCTTTATCTTGAGAGGAAATTTCCCAATCTTCACCTTCTAGAGTTTAACCTTCAAAATTCTTCAAACCTATACTTATATTATAGAAAAGTATGGGGTAATTACAAATAATGTACTAACTACGGCATATGCAAAAATATGCGAAAAGTGACATTTTAGTAAAACTAACATATCATGTAATTTAAGTAAAATATTAAATAATATTGAAGCAAAACATCATAAAGAAAAACATTTAACACTTAGATAAGAGATTACATTTGCACCAAAGATACTATTTACAGTAAACTTCCATGAACATACATTGAACCTACTTGACATTACAGTGAACTAAGTTAATACATCACAATAAAATATTTAAATAATTATCAATGAATTCAACTTGAGAAATTACAATGAACTATCCTACTCTAAATGAGTGAAATTGCAAGGCCAAGCGAAAGATAAAGTGAATTCATTTCTCGTAAGAGTTTCCCTACCTCAAGGTTATCCTAAGACTCAGTAAGGTAAGACATGAAGGAAGTATGCATATGCCTCCTTCAATACACGCCAAAAGAAATCCTCAAGGCTACCTCATTTGGCTTACTCAACTCGGGAGAAACAAGACGTCAATCAATGCAAGACATCAAAAAACACCCAACAAACCACAAAAGTCTTCCCTTTCGGAATGCCTACTAAGTGCAATGAGTACATGATGTCCTGTTCAACCACCTACCCTAAGTGTCACATTCTATTAGAAGTTTGGCACCAAGTCTTCCATTTCGGAAGGTCCTATTTAGTGCAATGCTTAGATAGCATCCCATACCACCACCTACCCTGAATAGTGTATTCTTTTAGAAGACTTAGTTCATTCGATTCAAATAAGTCTCACCAAGACTCCACTTTTGGATATCCTACATAGTGAAATAGATAAATAGCATCCCATTACACTACTTACCCTATGTAGAACATTCCTTTAGAATACATAGCATGCTCATTTCTTTATTGGGAGTTAGCTTGCTTGACATAAACAATGAGAACTTGACAGAAAACCCGATATTAACGCCTATCGAATGAGGGATCCTAACTTCACTAGAATGAGGTCATTCCATCATTTGAATGGATTTTCCAATAGCTACACATCTACGGTTGAAAAGTTGAGGGATAAAAAAATTTATACTAAGTAACTCATTCTCTACTAAAACGGAGTTCTCATCTCAAGAGGTACATTGGAATACAACATCTCAACTCACGAAGCTAATCCACCTCTCCTTCATATCCTCTCGGTGTTAGGGATAACTAGTGAACACCACATCTCAACTCAGGAAGGGTATTCATTCTCAAACCTATCTTAGAAAGCTCATGTGATGTGGTGGGGTTGCTACTTAGCGTTTCATGAGACTCATGAAGGGTGTTCACCCCAAAACTCCCCTTTAGGACATAATTAGTTTATTCATTCAAGTTTGAGTGTTTGTTTATATTTGAGCACACCTTGCACATACGCTTCATTTCAATTACATACAACTTCTATACATGCCTAGACCTTCATTCATCACATCACACACTTTACATACTTCATATAATCATATAATTCCTTTGGACATAATCCTTAATGTAATGCTCTTAAAATGTTTCATAAAGCAATTAACAAAAATAATATCATTCAAGTATACACTCTAGTCTACTTAAGTTAATCACTTCATAAGAGACATTTAGAAAGAATAGCATATTTATTATCTTACTTAACATAACAAGCCTTAATAGGCTCATTTACAATAAACTAGAAACTTTACATTCAAACAATTCAAATAAACACCACCAAAAAGAAGGTGGACCATAGCATTCAAGAGAAATTCTAAATTGAAACTAAACAACATAACCAACTCACCCTTTACTCAATGATTTTATCACCTATTAAATTTTATTCAATAATTCATCATAAATTAGCCCTTTGGAAGTAGCTAAACAACAATAAAAATCATAAGGAATACAAACTCAAAGACTATCAACTCATGCTCATATAACCCATTTCTTAAGCCAACATTAGATGAAAAGCATTAACATGATTTCATTGAATTTTTAACCTTAAAATCACAAACTAACCTTATAACTATCATTAATAAGTCATTCAAAACATTTTCATGGAATACCCATATCTAGAGTTGAAGATAAAAGAAACTTGAGTTTGAGAACCCATTTTCAAAATTCATTAGAAGGGACTCCTTCAATGGAACAGAGTTCAAGGATGGATACCGTACGTCACATTTTAGAAACACAAAATGTTTTTGATGAACAAACAACGATACACAACCCTCCAAGTATTTCTTGACTTCTAGTTTCCATGGAGACTTGAGAGAGTCTTCTAAGAGAGAGGGGTTTTAAGTTTTAGGAAGAGGGGTCTAAAATGAGGTCTTAGGGTTTAGAACACATTTATATAGCTAATAAAAATTAAAACTAGCCTCCAGGTTCATAACATACATGGGGTGAATTTACAAAATACCCCAAGCAAAGGCAGCAACTTACACCTTTTGGCAGACCTCACGGACGAGACCTAACAAACGGACAATTTGTCCATCAATAGACCGTTGGTACGGTCTCGTGGTTTTACACATAGCTCAAAATGGAGCCTCTCCATGCTGAATTTCAGGTCCGGTCGACTCCCTAGGCCGATGGACTGTTTGTGGACCAACGAACCGTCCTTAGGGTCATCGTTTGGTCACTACTTTTACAGTTTGGTTCAAGTCTTGGGCGATTCATCTAGGGTCCCTTGTGGGTCCTATGTGGGATCGTGCCCAGATGTTAAATCCAAAAACTAAGTCGTCTGGGTCATGTGAACATCTCATTCATGTTTAAAGGAAAACGAACATGTAAAACTCAATCAAACAGGTTAAGACACAACAAGTACAATCTAAGGCGTGCCCTCGGAACATCACGGACGTTCTCGAGCAATTGACCTCCGAACATAACTAAAATTTATACAATTCCTAAGAACACTAATTTAACTTATTTTAACTTAAAATCAACTAAAGAAAAAACCATAAGGCTCTAGTTCCCTTTGTTCGTTTTGGGGTATTACATTCTCCCCAACTTAGAATAACATTCGTCCTCGAATGACACTAAAACTTCAATCACAACAAGGAGTCACTTAGCATCATAAAAAACATTACAGGCAAGGATCAATCAGGAAAAATCAAAGCATCAGCTAGCAATGAACATCATTTCACACTTTCCAACACTTATAAACATAGGCGACTCTTGCAGACTTAAAAATTTTCAAAACTCACATTTAACCTTCTCCTATGGAGGAACTACCTTCTCCAACATTAAAAATGCTCATACAAAATATTTTTTCACATGTTGAAACTTCAATTCACGAAAAACAATTTCTTTTAAAAAAATTTCCCAATGAAGTTCACTGTGCTCACTGTTAAGCATACCAATTTTTTTTCTTCAAAAATTTAGTTTTAAACAATTCATCAAGATTACATGATCGTATAGACTATAAAACCACATAAAATCATTTCATATCATACAATTAAAGAAGAGTTAAGACTTATAAAGATCATTGACTCTGGACTAGTTATCCTTCCTAGCTCCTATCCCAAAGGGAGCGTTCTTCATTGGAGAAATAGGACCTAGGTAAGCTTGATTGACATCTTTCCCCTTGCTTTGAAGTTGGGGAAAACCCTCATCTTGTGACCCATATTACCATAAGCAAAAAAACTNGATTCTTTATAAAATAAATCATGAGTTTTCTTCTCATCGAGGTATGGTAGTCATCCTTTAACTCTTTTCCATTCAAGGAGCCGTTTCTAAGGAATTTCAAAAGAGGTTTTCAGACCCTAAATTATTCTATCTTCTACTCTTAAGTATAGCCCTTGCATGAAAATGTTTTTATTGATTCAAATATGATATTTCTATTGTTAGTTGGTGATTTTAATGCTAATACTTCAATGAAACCATGTTATCGCTTTTAATTAACTTCTGACTTATGAAATGGGTCTAATGAACATGATTTGATAATGTTATAGTTTGAGTTTCTTTATGGTTATATCGTGACTTAGCTACTGAGCTAAGTGTTATTTTATGAAGTATTATTTTTGAATTAATAGTAGGAGGTGAAATCTTGAATTAATGGTAAGTTGCGTATATTGTTTAACGCTTACGATGAAATTCTCATGAATGGTGTGGTCTACCTTTTGGTGGCGGTGTTTACATGAAATATATGAATGTGAATCTACTTGTGTTTTGTGAATAAGGCCACAAAGGTATATTATATGAATTACTATGATAATGATGTTGTTCATTGTGATATGTTTTATGAATCTTGTTATGTAAAGTATGGTAGGGATAATGTCTAAATGAACTTTATGATTATGTGAAGCATGTTAAAGTGTGTAATATGTGAAGCATGTTTACAAGCCAATGTTATGAAAGTGGAGGTTATGTGAAAGGTTTCCTCACATGTATACACACTCATACTTTGAATGAATGAATGAATTAATTAATGAAGATAATGAATGTGAAGATATGTATATATATGCAGTTAAGAACTCCATATATATTAAAAAGACTGCTTGTTTCAACTCTTTTGATGTGTTGTTTAGTAAGATGACTAGTTGAAATAATGAACTCTTACTTGAAACTTTTCCTAATCATTCAAAAGATTTAAGCCTCGTCCTCTTCCTCTATCTATTGCACCAGGCGCAACAAATGAGTATCTTATAGTACTTTTCATAGTTGTTCCTTCCTGATTTTCAATTCATATTGAACATCCAAAAAGAGCAAAAAGTAAAAAAAAACTCAAGAGTACTTTTTATGTAGTAAAATGAAGAAAAGAATATAATTAATATTTCAAATAGGTACCAGTGAACTTTTGGATAGAATATAAGTAATCAAAAATAGAACTTTTTAACAGTAATTATCATAGCAAAAAGGATAAATCAATCTCGTGATCCCCTCCTCCCAAACAATAATCATATGCTCCAATGTAATAATAATAAACTTCATGTCTATCAATTTAGGAAAACTACTTAACATCATCAATATGTTGTTTTCGTTTCTTTGGTAAAGGACAAAAATAGGTAGATCTAGGAATTCGTACAAAAGGAAAGGAAAAGTCAAATAAAATTGATTGAGATTGTTGTAATGATAGTCTTGTGACTCGATCATTCTCTAAGAATCCTAACAAACACGCCATAAAAGTAAGTATACTTTACAAATAACTATAAACAGCTAGTGTGAGTGAACAAAAGTAAAAAATGTTTAAGACTCCGTGGGGGAGTTATTCGTTGCACCAACAGGATATGTCGTAAGGGTGGTTACACTTCGTGAGTGGAGATCATGTATTCAAATGTACATCTTGATATGAGTATTCCTTGTTTGTAGAGAATGAGTTACATAGTTCAAATCTCCTTATCCCTTAATTATGTGTCTGCATAGGTGTTGCTATTGGTAATGGCATGTAAAAGCTAAAAGAATGAACATACCCTATGCAAGTTGGAATCCCTCATCCAATAAGGGTAGTATTGGGATTTCATATCTAGCTCTCATGGTCTATGTCAGTTAAAGCTATTCCCCCACAAAAGAATGAATGAACTAAGTCTCCTAATCGAATGTACTACTTAGGGTATGTGGTGGTATGGGGCGCTATTTATCCATTGCATAAGAAGAAATTCAAAAAGGGGGGGGGGGTCTTAGTATGTTTTATATGAAGTAAATTAGAGTCAAGTTTATATAATGAAGTCATGAATGATGCATTGCAGTCATGGATTGAGTTGTTAATGAATTCTTTTTTATATATTGAGTAGATAAAAATGTAACTCAACTTGTTTATGATAATTGTTGATGGTTTGGTGTAAATTGAAGAATGTGATCTTCTATCCCTAACCCTAGGTATTGATCTTGACATATGTTAAATGGTGATCATTCAATTGAGTTAGTCACTGATTAGATTACTATCATATGGTGATATTATGATTTAATTAAGATGAATTACAGGTCTGTCATGCTAGTTCTTGACATGTGATTTAGGTTATGAATTATAATGTTAAATTAGCTTATGTACCTTGTCGCAAGTTGTGATTAAAGATTAATTGTGTGACAGGGATGCAATTGGCCTTATTATTCTATTGGTTATCATGCTTCAATGATGTTACTCCCTAAGTTGGGTTGAGTTATGGGTTGATGGTAAGACCTTGATTATAGGCTATGAGAAAGACTTGGTAAGTCTTAGAATCTCAATATTTACTTCCAATTGTGATTAATTGTTGGTAATCAATAATAATACTTTGGAGTATGCCTTATACTAGGATTATAGGTTGGTATGATGTTCAATTGAAATGTTTTGACTATGTTGTGGGGTTGATGAAGGTGTATGTGCTATAAAGATGGTGAAAACTATCAATGAGCGTTAATATGTTATGACATGGTAAAGTGTTAACCTTTCTTATATAAATTGTGATGAAAGGACTTATACTCATAAAATTCTTATTGAGCTATTGATGATGCTGATTATACAAGGGGTAGACCCTATGGCCTAAATTAAGTTATGACTGATAATTAAAGGCTTGAAGACATTTAAAAAAAGGGTCTGTAGCTTAGCATTGAGTGAACTAGATAGAGAAAATTCCTTTCCCACATAGGGAAGGTAGGAACACTATATTATTCTTGATATTGGATACTATAATGCATGGTACATAAAAAGGGTACCAACTAAATCTCCTAGTTCTTGAACTATGTTGCCCCCATAGGAACCCTTCTTTCGGTGTATGGTTTTATGATACCGGATTCCAAACTAGCTCAGTGGTCTATGTCAGTTAGAGAAAGATGTTCCCAAAAGGTAAAACGAATTAAAGGACGTGAACTCTAACTTTGATAACCTAAAGGGTCTAGCTTATAGTAGGTAGGGGTGCGGGACTCTACCTAATCATTGCACTAGTTAGTCATGATAGAGAGTCATAGGAGACGGTTCTTATATGTTTATGCTATAATAATATATGATGTATATATGCTGACCATGTCATATTGTTGATACTGTATGTTGATTAGTTTATTTATGAATATGCCTTGGACTATAATGATAATATACGATGAAATGCAAGCCTAAATACCATGAGATGTAAAGTTGGACACTGGTCATGTTTTCTTTTTGAGGATACTTGATTGAGTAAGGTTATAAGGCTTTGCTTCGTCATTGCACTTGTTGACTTGATAAGGACTTGTGAGTAATTGACTTACTTATTATGATATGTTTAACTCTTATTCATTCTAGTGATATTATTCTTTGATGTTTGGGTTGTAGTAAATCATGGTTTCAAGTGTGTTGGGATTGTATTACTTTTTAACATATTAAGCATGTTTGGTTAGTTAATATGACTTACTTGACTTTGCATTAAGCCCCTAAAGGGTTACAATGGCATGCTTTGATAAAAATTCCATTTATGTATGTTTTGCTTCTGTATGTGCATAATATCTCATAATTAGTACATATGCAATACTAACCCCGATTTTTTCCCCTGTTCCAAACATTTTAAGTCCCGGTCATTGAAGATAGGCGATATTATTGAAGGCTTAGATTCTTCCTTTCATCAAAATGGGGTATGTTCTCAACTTTCAAGGTCAATTCCATCTTCTATCTTTAGATTTTGTAATGAGCTTATTAACTATATCATTTCTTTTCTTGTTATTTGAATATTGTACTTTCGTATGACCTATACATAGTCTTGTTGAATTGATGTCAGCGCTTTTCCCATATTGTGATATATGTTTAGTCTGTATAAGACAAGACAATCATTGGGACTTTATTCCATATTCTTATATATGTATGTGCAATAAAAGTAGAAGGCTATATAACCTTCCTATAAGAAAGGTCTATGTACACTCGATATGAATATATATTGTGTGCATGTAGAGGTCTATATAATTCTCAAATTAGGGAACATAAAAGATTTAAATTTTTCTTCATTTTTCAACCTATAAATGCAATAACATGAAACTAAGAGGCTTGTCTTAATCCTTAAAAAGGATTACGACGCCGATTACGTCTAAAGGGTAAACCTGGAAGAGACAAACATGGTATCAAAGCATGAGGTTGAAAATCATTGAGTTATGTCTCTCTATACCACGTCTATGTAGGTTATTGTTCATTATTGTGAAGCATTCCACACTTATAAGTAGAAACCTATATGATTCTAAGAATCACTCTCTTTCTTGTTATTCTTATATCGTGCCAAATAGAGTATACTTATGGTGTTCTATTGCATCTAATCATATTGTTTATCTTATACGAAGTATGAACACTCGAAGGAATGCAGCTCGAAGACTTAAGGAGGAAGTTGCTAATGCGGGATCTCCTCCGCATGATGAGCAAGTGCCTCCACCTGAGGAGAATGCTAATGTTGATCAAGCCCCGGATAACTTTCCACCTATGACGGAGGTGGAGATGATGGCTATTCTTACTTAAATGGCTCAAGCAATGACTACTCAAGCACAAGTCATGACGTTTTAAGCCCAAGTTATGACGGCCCAAACCAATCGGGAGGTGGCTCAAACTTGGTATTTGCGATTGAGGTATAATAAGTCGTTGAGGGGTATAATAGATAGATTCTTCCCTAGCGAGATGAGAGAAGAGAAAGTGACGGCGTTAACAACTTCGCCAAGGAGGGAAAATTGTTCATGAGTACCTTTGGAATTTGTTAAGTTGTCCAAATATGCTCGTTCTTTAATCTCGGATCCTAGAGACCAAATGAATCGTTTTGTGATGGGGGTGTCGGAGGACTTACAAGGGAGTGTCAATCGTCCATGCTATATGACAACATGAACATTTCATGTCTTATGGTTTATGGAAGAATGGTTGAGGAGGCAAGAGCTAAGAGAAAAAGTACAGTTTCTAAGAAGTCTAGGTCATTTGATGGAGGCTTCTCAAAGAATAGGCCTTGAATACAAGATAAGCATAAATTTAGGAAGCGGGGTTTAAATAAAGTACATACCAAATTCCCAAGATCTTGTGGTGATAGGCTGTCTAACCCTAAATTTAAGAAGGTAAAAAGTTCTAATTCACCAAAGGAGAAGCCAACTTATGGAAAGTGTTGTAAAAATCACTATGATGAATGCCTTAAGGGGATGGATAATTGTTGTAGTTGTGGCAAGAGTTGTCACAAAATTACATATTGTCCAAACTTGAAGAATCAAAACAAGGGTAGTGGCCAATCTCAAGTATAGTGATGCTCCAAAGATGAACCGCTTCTATGCTCTGTGCTCTAGGGGTTCGCAAGAAACCACTCCCGACGTAGTGACCGGTATGGTAAAAATCTTTACCCTTGATGTGTATACTTTATTTGATCCGGGTGCTACTTTGTCCTTTTTTACACCACTAGTAGATAAAAAGTGTGATGATTTACACAATATGTTGCATGAGCTTTTTCTAGTGTCTACTCCGGCGGGAGAGTCAGTTGTTGCTAGAATGGTCTATAGAAAATGTCCTATTTCATTACCCATTAGATATTCTTATGTTGCTCTAGTAGAACTCGATAAGCTTGATTTTGATATTATATTGGGTATGGATTGGTTGCATGCATATTTTGCATCTATTAATTGTAGGACAAGAGTGGTGAGGTTTAACTTCCCAAATGAACCCATTGTTGAGTGGAAGGGGGGAAATTTTATTACTAGAGGGAGCATCATATCTTGTCCAAAATAATGTAAAATGATCTCAAAAGGCTGTCTCTATCTCATAGTAATAGTCCAAGATTTGGATTTCAAAATTCCTCCTATTGAGTCGGTCCCCGTAGTGAATGAATTTATGGAGGTTTTTCCCAATGAACTTCGCGGTATTCCTCCCAAATGACAAAATGATTTTGGTATCGATTTTGCTACCAGAGATATATCCCATTTCAATGCCTCTACATTGGATATCTCCGGCAAAACTGAAAGAGTTTACGGCTAAACTCAAGGATTTGCTTGACAAAGGCTTTATAAGGCCTCGTATATCTCCATAGGGTGCTCAAGTATTATTTGTCAAAAATAGGGATGGGTCTTTGAGAATGTGTATGGACTACCGCAAGCTCAACAAGGTCACCATTAATAATAAGTACCCTCTCCCTCGGATTGATGACTTATTTGACAAACTCCAATGGGCTAGTTACTTTTAAAATATAGAATCTAGGTTGGGGTATAATCAACTCAGGGTGAGAGGGGAGGATATACCTATGATGGTCTTTCCGATTTGGCATAGGCTTTATTTGTTCTTGATCATTTCTTTCAGTCTCACTAATGCTCCGACAGCCTTTATGGACCTAATGAATAGAGTATCTTAAAATTACCTAGATTCATTTTTCATTACTTTCATTGACGATATGTTGGTATACTTGAAGAATAAGGGTGATTATATGGGTCATATGAGGGTAGTGTTGCAACCCCTTAAAGAATATGAATTGTATGCAAACTATAGAAAGTGTGAGTTTTTGTTGAGATCGGTAACTTTTCTTGGGCACATCATTTCTAGTAAGGAAATTTAAGTACACCCAATGAATGCGGAAGTGGTTAACAATTGGCCAAGACCATTGACTCCGACAGACATTAGGAGTTTCTTTGGTTAAGTGGGTTACTATCACATGTTCATGGATGTTTTCGCATTCATTGCGTCTCCTTTGACTACTTTGATCCAAAATAGTAAAAACAATTTAGTGGTGGGAGGAATGTGAGAACAGCTTCCAACTATAAACAGATAGGGTTACTTTTGCTCCGTTGTTGAACTTACCAGAGGGTAAAAAGTATTTTGTGGTGTATTGGGACGCATCCCGAGTGGGTTTGGGGTGTGTGCAAATGTAAAACGGGAAGGCGATAGCTTATTCCTATAGGAAACTTAAGGTGCATGAGAGGATTTACCCCATTCATGACATTGATTTAGCAGACATGGTGTTTGCTTTGAAAATTTGGAGGCATTAGTTTATAGGGTTAATGTTGATGTTTTTACTGACCATAAGAGTCTCCAATATGTGATTACCTAAAAGGAGTTAAACATACGACACAGAAGGTGCCATGAGTTGTTTACAGATTATTATATGAGTGTCCTTTATCCACCCGACAAGGCTAATGTAGTTGCAGATGCCCTAAGTCATATTATTATGAGTAGTTTATCCAATCTTGACGAAGCCAAAAAGGACCTAGCAAGGGAAGTGTATAGGTTGGCTAGGTTGGGATGAGGTTGGAGAGTTGTTCAAATGGGGGTGCCATAGTTCATCATAATTCTGAGTAATCTTTAGCTGTTTAGGTGAAGTACAAAAAACACCTTCATTTAGCCTTAATGGAGTTGAAAGAATTGGTTCCTGGCAAGTTGAATTAATCATTCTTCTTTGGGGATTGTGTGTTAAGGTACAAAGGGATATTATGTGTTCCCGATGTAGATGGGTTGAGGGATCAGGTCTTACAAGAACGACATGGGTCCTGCTACTCAATTCATCCGATGTCGACAAAAATGTACCATGACCTAAGGAAAATTTATTGCTGGGAAGGGCTAAAAGGGGACATAGCGGAATTTGTCGCTAAATGTATGAATTGCCAACAAGTAAAGGTCGAACACTTAAAGACGGGTTGATAACTGCAAGAGATCAAAATACCAACTTGGAAGTAGGAAGATATCAATATTGACTTTGTAGTAGGTTTACCCCGGACCCAAAAGTCCTATGACTCCATTTTAGTGGTTATGGATCAATTGACTGAATCCACTCGTTTAATCCCCATCAAGTATTAATATTCGGACGAGGATTATGCAAGAATCCTCCTAGATGAGATTATGTGCCTCAATGGCATTCCGTTATCCATCATATCAAATCGCGGCGCAAAATTCATATCTAGATTTTTGAGGTTATTTAAAAAAGGGTTAGGTACTACAGTGAAGTTGAGCACCGTTTTTATCCCCAAAAGGATGGTCAAGCGGATCGTACGATATAAACCCTTGAATATATGCTTAGAGCATGCATTATTGATTTTAATGGGAGTTGGGATAGGCATTTACCTTTAGTGGGATTTTCTAACAACAAAAGTTTTCATTCATCCATTTCGATGGCTCCTTAAGAAGCCTTGTTTGGTTGGCGGTGTAGTTCACCATTTGAATGGTTTGAAGTGGGTGAGCCATCGCTTCTTGGTCCTGAGTTGATTTATTAGACTCTGGCAAAGGTTCATATCATAAGAAACCGGTTGCAAATGGCCTATAGTACGCAAAGGTTTTATGCCATAATAGGACATGTGACTTGGAGTTTGAAGAATATTATAAGGTGTCTTTAAAAATTTCAACGATGAAAGTGGTGGTTAGGTTTGGCAAGAACGGGAAATTCAGTCCTCCTTATGTGGGTCACAATAAAATCTTGTAAAGGTTTGGTAAGGTTGCCTATTGATTGAAACTTCCAAATGAATTTGCTTCAGTTAATCCGGTTTTCCATGTTTCTATGTTGAAAAAGTTTATTTGTGACCACGAGTCCGTTCTTCCTATTGAGGGTTTTGGTGTCATGGATAACCCCTCTTATGAGAAAGTCCCCATTCAAATTCTTGATAGTCAAGTCAAGAAGTTTAGGAATAAGGAGGTGGTATCTGTAAAAGAGTTATGGAAAAATCAATTAGTTGAGGGTGCTACATGCGAGGTCGACGCCGATATGAAATCCTGTTATCCTCATCTTATTTAGAATTAAGGTTAGACATTTCTTTTCATTATATAATTATGAAAATAATTTGTGGTTTCTTGATTAATGGGTGAAGTGTTACAAAAGTTGCATTTTTTAAAACGTCATAGTAAGTTTTATAGTGAAGTCATTGTAGTATTGCTATTAAAAACTTGAAATTTTGGTTTTTTCTTGCTTTGAGTTATGTTGTGCATTTTGATATGGTGAGTCTTCATGAAATAATAGGTAGCATGTTTTTGAGTTGAACATTGTGCTAATTGACTCATGTGATGTATGTTGAGCTTATAAGTATTGTGAGAAGGAAATGCTTCATGATGATGTGTTTTGAGCGTTAGGTGTGGTAATATGAAATTTGATATTTGCCATGTTGAAGTGACATGATTTATGTTAAATGGATGTTCTGAATAGATTGAGCTTCTAGTCTAGGGTCTATTACTTCCTTCAAAAGAATTTTAGTGTGATTCGAGAACGAATGTTCTTACGGGGGAGGGGGTAATGTAACACCTTGAAAGTCCAAGACTCATTGTAAACCCTAGCATAAGTGTCATTAAGTCTAAACATTGTTTCTATGTCCATTAGTAAATAGTATAGGTCTTTTTGGAGGTTTAAGAACCAAAAGGTCAAAAAACATCCTGGAAGTTGGTTCAAAGGGATGTTAGTGTACCTTAGCCTTTTGACTAAATTTTAGGAGTCGGAAATGTACGAAAATGGGTGGAAAGGTAGCTAAATAGTTATTTGAGTTGTTTCATGATTGAAACGTCTGGGTACGACTCCCCAAGGATCAACCAAGGGCCCTTGAAGAGGACCCCAATAGTTTGATGAAGCACTGACTAGCAGAGTGCATCGACGAGACAGACGACGGTCTGTGTGTTGCTCGACGGTATGTCGAGGCCACCATCATCCCAAACTTAAAAAGATTCGTGAAGGCTCCTTTTTACCTAGATATTGTTACACGTGACGAAAAGGGGGTTGACGCGGTGTCGAGGCCACAATCATCCCACACTTGACTGAAATGTGTCTGACCGAGACAACGGTGTGCAGGATGGAGGAGGGGTGTTGTCCATCAACTCACCGACGGATCGTGAGGCTCGAGTTTCACAGTTAAATAAATAATGGATTCATTTAATTAATTAAGTGTCTTAGGGGCTAGTTAGGGATTAAAGTGAGATTAATTAAGTTAATTAAGCCCCAGTTTAAATACCCTTATCCCTCATAAACCTAAAGAAAACTCTCAAAATAAACACTCTTCCTTTTCTCTTATTTCTCTATCTACATGAACTCACCATTTAAGGCTACCAAGAACTAGGGTTTTAGGAACTCGAAAAAAAGGGTGGATTCTTCATCAAATTGATTATTTAAATCTTCACCATTTAAGCTCTTTTACTTAAATATTCATGAAGGTCTTACTTAATTGGCATTAAAGCTTTATTTACTAAAGGTTCCTTTTCCCATGTTTTCCTATATGTCATACTTAGTACATTGTTTTGTACTAAGCCCATACATTTCAATACTTAATAAGTATAGGTTTGAGGCAAATTGAAGATTAGAAGACAAGTTTGGGAATCGAATCTCTCAAGACTAAGTGGTCCCACATATATTCGAGGACATAGTTATATTCCATAGTTTCTACTATTAAGATTCATTATGTATTTAAATTCAATGTATAAGGATCGTGTAACTAAGATGTTTATGTCTGTCTTTAAGTTAGACTGTGAAGACGAGGCTCTTTATTAGTATTTATAATAGATATTTTCTCTTCGTTGTAATTGTCGTGAAAATTTTGAATTCCGCACTACTTTTCATATCATATGTAATAAACGATAGCATATGTCTAGTAAAATACATCGGGAAGGTCAAGTACGCAATTGTCCAACCTAAGGGTTGCCCTAAATGCTAGGGGTACTTTCGGTTCGTCACACATGGGTGTAGTTTCACCTAGTTCATTTTAGGGACGTTACATTATCCCCACATGGGACAACATTCGTCCTCGAATGAAACTAAACACTTTTATGGACATCAAGAACTCAACTCGAAGCATATAACACATCACATTATGGTTAAAACATTCTTAGTTAATGAAACAAGCTTACAAGAAACACCAACATAACACTATTATGCATCTTTAGCAACACATGAAACTCGTTGGAACAGTTTCCACAATTCAAGGAACACACTTATTTCTTTATTTTATCTTGATTTATGGATGAAATACCTTCTTAAACATTAGACATGCTCATCATACAATTTAAAAGCTCAAAATGTAAATACTTCAATCAAACCATGGTTCATATGAACAATACTTCAAGCAATTAAGTAAATATAACTAGCTACCCATTGGCATGGAATTTTAAAATTAATTACCAATCTACCCATATATTAATGGTAACATATATAGTATGCAAAACATTATATCAACAATGAAGATCCTAACTTAAGGATACTTGCAACTTAAACTCCCCCCACATAGGGTAAACCCATGTAAGAGAAAATAACTAAGAATATACAAAATATGACTTACTAGGGCTTTTGTTCAAGATTGGTCTTGTCCTCTACATCCGAGTGCAATTAAATGATTCCTCTTTGGATCATTAGGATGTAGACCACCTTAAGAGCTTAGTAGACCTATTTCCCTTTATTCTTGAGGTTAGGGAATTCTCTCATTTTGTGACCCTTATTTCCACACGAAAAGCAACCTTCCATACCGGCAAGAGACCTACCAAGTGTAGCTTTCTACGAGTAGACACCTAGACCTCTCAAAAGTATGGTCACCTCCATGGGAATTTACTGTTCGAATCCATATCCTTCTTAGTTTAGGGTTTACTTGGTTCATAAACCCTAGGACTCTTACTATCCCTATTACTCTCCGAAAGCTTGGACTTGTAAAGATTTTTAGCATACACCATAAGTCAAGAGATATCCATGTCATTGAAGAGAATTTCTGTAAAGAACTCATTTTCCACTAAGCTAGACACCACCATCACAAATTTATTCATTCAACCCTAGGGTCGACTACCATGGTAGGGGAATACATAGAGTGTTGGGTGAATTTGAGAGAGTACTATTTCACAATCATTCCCCCTTGATGAAGGTTCATGAATTTCATCAAAATTCACTCCCTAAAATATAAAGGGAAATACCTATCAAGAATTCCCTATTTGACCACTTCCCAATCTACCGGACATTCCTCTAAGGTTCTCCCCTCCCTCGATTGATCAAATGACACTTGAGCCACATCTTTGAGTTGTTACTCTACTAGATATGTCTTCTCTCTAGGATTCACGACCATAGATTCAACCACCTTGAACACCTCATCTATGAGGACTTATGGTCTTCATAAACCTTTGTGCTATGAAATTTAGGAGGGTTCATCCTAATGAAATTCCGGATTCTAGAAGTGGGATTACCTGCATTTGGTTGAGGTCCATGTCCGAGGTTAGCTTGACAGCAACATGATTAGTGATGACTTGAGCTTCATTATTCATGAGTTGATTGAAGAACCTTATGGCAGCCGTATCTCCGCATTATTCATGTCCCCTTCAACATAGGGAGCTTGAGGACTTTGGTGCATTGAAGGCATTTGGGGTAGTTCAAGTCATTGAGGTGCTTGAGGTACTTGAGGGGGAACCACCTCGTTAAGATCCTCTTTGTAAACTATAAGGACTTTCTCATCACGGGGAGGGATTCTCTCATAGCTACTCCTCCATCCTCCCCAAATGCCTAATTTCATTGATTGATTAAGGTGAATTGTTGAGTTTGATGAATATGTCACTCGTTCACTTTGATCTTAGTTATGTTAATACTTCATGAATTGCCCTATTTCACATATTTGGTGTGAATCTTTGTTAATGAAGTATGATGTCCCATGAAGGGTAATTAGTTATGATCTTGATTTTCCTTTGATTTTAATTATGCAAGGTGAAATCTACTTATGCGATAATGACGCTACAGCTAATTTTTTGGTTGTGATTTTGGTTACAAGGATCACTTATCCCTAACCCTATTTCAATGAATTAGCTATGAAGAATGTAATTATCTTATGATGTGATCATTATATGAGTGAATGCAGTTTGTCATGATTATAATGTTGTATCTAATGTGAAATTATAGTTCTCTTTTTTAATCACCTATGAGCTATTATCATAAGATATTTACATATGGGTGTAAAAGAGACTACTGTGAACTTGTATGTAGCTATATAATGATTACTAAAGAGAATAATTGTTTAGCACCAAAGGGCATGTAAATGAGGTGGAGGTGTAACGTTAGTAAGTCCGACCTCCCACATGGGTTTCTCACGACTAGTAGTGTGGATTCCCATGATATATTTTCTGTCAAAAGAGTTAAAACTTCATGATTAGTAGTCAAGGTTTCTAGAAAAAAATATCCTTGTCCATTATTTATGCGATCACATAGGACTGTAGCTTAGTGGATCCCTTAGGCTTAATTGGTAGGGAATGGAAGAAGGTGAGAACCTAAGAGGGGAATTCTTTTAAGAATAGGTATGAGGTTTAAGACAAAACTAGGTTCAAGAAAATGTTTTCTAATCAAGCATCTATTAGTGCTCCAAGAACCAATAAGAGTAAGGAGCCATCTCCCAAGCCCAATGAGGGAAAAAGTTATTAGTATTATGTTGATAGGCCTCTTTGTTCTAAATGTGGTAGAAGGCATGATCACTAAGTGTTAAAATTTAAAAAAAGTGTAAGTGGAGCACCAAAGGTTGGGTGGCTTGAATCAAAATATATACATCCCACATGGATGTGGGAGGATATTAACATGGATTTCATAGTTGGGCTACCTCGTTCCCGAACGCAACATGACTCAATATGGGTCATTTTTGATAGTTTGACTAAGTCCAAATATTTTCTTCCAGTCAAAGTCAAATATTTAGCAGAAGATTATGAAAAATTATACCTCAAAGAAATAGTGACATTTCATAGAGCCCCTTTGTTCATCATTTGGGATAGAGGTACTCAATTTACCTCCAATTTTTTGAATAATTTCCAAAGTGGGATTGGTACAAATATGAAACTTAGTACCCCTTTTCATCCCAAGACGGATGGTCAAGAGGAATGCACTATTCGAACCCTTGAAGATATGTTGAAGGCTTGCGTCAACAACTTCAAAGGTAATTGGGATGATAACCTACCTTAGATTTAATTCTCCTACAATAATAGCTACCACTCTACGATATCCATGGCACCCTTTGAGGAACTTTATAGGATGAGGTGTAGATTTCAGGTTGGATGGAATGAGGTAGGTGAGTTTGCCCAACTTCGTCCTGACTTTTTTTATGAATCTCTTGAGAAATTTCTAGTTATAAGAAATAGGCTTAAGGCGTCGTAAAGTCGACAAAAATCTTATCCCGACAATTAAAAAAATTGAATTCCAAGTAGGAGATTAAGTCTATTTGAAAATTTCACCAATAAAAGGGGTGATATGGTTTGGAAAGAGGGGGAAACTTAGTCCACGTTATGTGAGGGCTTATGAAAAGTTTAAGAGAGATAGGAGTGTTGCCTATGAATTGAAATTGCCAAATGAGTTTGCCATGATTCATCCACTATTTCATGTATTTGTGATTAAGAAGTGTATAGGTGATCTGGTGTCCATTCTTCCTTTAGAAGGTTTGGGGGGTAATGGAGGAGTCTTCATATGAGGAAGTCCTGATTGAGATGTTGGATCACCAAATTAGAAAATGGAGTAATAAGGAGGTTGCATCTATAAAGGTCCTATGGAGGAACCATCTCGTAGAGGGTACAAAATGGGAGGCCGAGGCCAACAAAAGACCCGATATCCTCATCTTTTACCCCTTCCTCCTAGCCAAGATTAAGGTTAGAACATTATTTATATGCAGGTCATCGCAACATATTAGAACCCCATTTTTCTCTAAGGATTCTGTGATGGTCCGTCACCATTGTGACGGTCCGTCACCATTGTGACGGTCCGTCACCATTGTGACGGTCCGTCCTGCACTTCCGTCACGACGTTCAGAGAATCGTTCCCTATACCAAATTCTCAAGAGTTAAAGTGTTTTGGAACGGGGCCTCACGACGGTTCATCGTATATCTGACGGTCCGTCCTGCAGTTCCGTCACAGATTACAGAGAGTCGATTTTAGTACCCCGATTTCAAAATTCTAAGTGTTCTGGGACGAGACACCCTCGACGGCCCGTCGTGCCCATGACGGTCCGTCGTGGTATCCGTCGTCTCAGCCAGTTTTTCCAGAAATAAAATCTGCTGCTCAAAACGACTAAACAGGTCGTTACAACAGATACCAATTTACCCGTCGTTCGTCCTCGAACGATCAAAAGAAGAAAAACAAGGGCGAAAAGAAGTACCTGAATCTGTAAACAGATGTGGGTATTTTTCTTGCATATCTGCCTCCTACTCCCAAGTAGCTTCTTCAACCGGTCAATTCTTCCATTGAACTTTGATGGATGCAATTTCTCTCGACCTCAACTTGCGTACCTCTCTATCTAAAATAGCAACCGGTTCCTCCTCATAAGTCAAATTCTCATCAAGCAAAACTAAATCCCAACGGATGATGTAGTTTCCATCCCCATGGTATCTTTTCAACATGGACACATGAAATACCGGATGCACCCCGGACAGCCCTGGAGGCAAGGCTAATTCATAAGCCACCTCCCCTATTTGCTTAAGCACTTCAAATTGTCCAATATACCTTGGACTTAGCTTACCCCTTTTTCCAAACCGCATCACCCCTTTCATGGGTGAAACCTTCAACAAAACTTGTTCACCCTCCATGAACTCCAAGTCTCTAACTTTTCGATCCGCATATTCCTTTTGTCTACTCTGAGCCGCTAAAAGCTTTTCTTGAATAGCTTTCACCTTCTCCATGGAATCCCTCAACAAATCAGTACCCCAAAGTCTGACCTCAAACGCATCAAACCAACCAATTGGAGACCTACATCTCCTCCCATACAGTGCTTCAAATGGAGCCATGTCAATGCTGGACTGATAGCTATTATGGTATGAAAACTATGCCAAGGGTAAGAAGTTATCCCAATGGCCACCAAATTCTATCACACATGCACGAAGCATATCCTCCAACACTTGAATCGTTCGCTCAGACTGACCATCGTTCTGAGGATTAAATGCAGTACTAAGGTCCAATCTAGTACCTAATTCAGCATGCAAGGTTCTCCAAAATTTAGAAGTAAACTGCGTACCTCTATCTGATATGATGGAGAGTGGAACTCCATGCAATCGAACGATTTCTGAGATGTAGATTTTGGCTAACTTCTCTGTATTGTAAGTCACCTTGACCGGAATGAAGTGAGCAGACTTAGTTAACCTTTTGGAATTCTTACTTTAGTTAAATGAATAGATGGCGTCCCATTCCACCATCTATCTTAAAAACTACACTCTTTTAGAAGACTTAGCTCATTCAATTAACCTAAGACTCACCAAGACTCCCCTTTCGAAATGCCTACCTAGTCCAATGGATAGATAACATCTCATTCCACTACCTAGCCTAAGTAGTACACTCTTTTAGATGACTTAGTACGTCCATTACATTTGTGGGGGTTTAGCGTAACTTACAGAGACCTTGAGATCTAAACATTGAATCCCAATACTTTCCTTATCGGAGAATGATCCTCCCACTTGCCTAGAGTGATATGTTTTCTCTTAGCTTTTACATGGCTTTCCCAATAGCTATTACTATATGGGCGCATATTTCTTGTAATAGACCTGTGACTTGTTCTCCCGAGTGGAGTAAGCATAACATGTGTAGTCTTAGGGATCACCCAGGTTTGTATTGAGAAGGTATATGGGTGTTTCCTTCATGTCTTACTTTTGTGAGTGTTAGGATAACATGGGTTAGAGAAACTCCAGGTGTAGTATGTTCACTTACTCTTGGAAATACCTTGGGAAATCATTGTTTTGAGAATGAGTTAGTTTACTGTAAATAAAAAAAAATTCACCGTAACATATGGAAGTTTACTCTAATATGCTCCCCTTTGCTAAAAAATTGGAAATCCTTTTCTAAGTGTTAAATGGTGTTTATTATGTTGTTTTTCTTGTATATTCATGAAGGTTCTCCTTATTTTTCATTAAATCTAATTTTACAATAATGTCCCTTTCTGCCTGTTTTTGCATATGCCATACATAGTACATTGTCTTTTACTAACCCCATACTTTTCTACACTGAATAAGTATAGGTTGGGCAATTTTGAAGTCTAGGAGACAAGATTTGGAAATATTCTTTTAAGACTAAGTATGTCCTCATTCAAGGGAGAGTCATATTTCCTAGTTTTTATTCCTAAGATTTATTATGTATTTTACATTTAATGTAAACGGGCCGTGTCCCTAAGATATTTATAACGTGCCTTTAAGTTATCTTGTGTAGACGAGATCAATCCTTAGCTTTTATGATAGATGTTTTATTTACAAATCTATTTGCGAAAAGTGTTAATTCCACGCTACCTTCCATGTATTATGTAATGAATGATAGCTAAGGCTTGTACAAGACCTCCGAAAGGTCATGTATTCAATTGCTCCGACCCATGGGTTCTCCCTAACTTCTAGGGGTACTTTCGGGTTGTTACTTAGGCATATTGGTATGTTATCTCCATCGTTATACCATTTAAATCATAGACAACATCACACAAAGTATAGTCAAGACATTTCAATTCGATATCATAGCTACCCTATCAATCTTAACATAAGGTATACTTCAATACAACATCATGACTTTATCACAAGTAACCATTATTAAAGTAAACACTTGAGATCATAAGACTTACCCCAATCTTCTTCACAAAATTATCTGGTCCCTCTATTCGGAGTTCGGAGGACCGAATCCTTCCGTCCAGAACATATATATTCTCTGACAATATAGATTGCTTTTTTAACAACGTTCTGTTTAAAATCAAAATGTTAGATGGAATGTGCATCAAGTTATTGCCATCGACCATTTTATATTAAACCCAACAATGGTTATAATACCGTCACATTATAGTAAAAAAACATAATAATCAAGTCAATTGAGTCACTACACAACAATCCATCGTTATTTCATAGCTTAAGATAATAGACTTAGGAGAAGTTCACGATCTACTTCACAACCTAGGTCAATTACTCAAGAACTAGAACAATAGGGTTAAAATACATCAAAAAATATTCATAATTTGACATAATAGCAACATAGCATAGTAATTCACACATTAACCAAGTCAATTATACCAATACTACTCAATTCAATTCAAGACCACAACCTAGGATTAAAGGGAAAAAGTCATCTTCTACAAACTATACCAATACATAAAAAAGTAACATAATTGAGTTATAATACATGTTAATATACTAATAATAACCAAAATAAATCACTAACAAAGAAATTCAAAAGATCAATTTCGTATTGGAAGAAAATCCACATGAATTTCATATTTTTGATATCATCTTGAAGGAACCCTTTGGGAAAAGAGATCCCAAAGGTGGAAGGAAACCCCTACCTTGTTGATTGATTAGTTATAATTGAGAAACTTTAGCCTTTATAAGCCCAAAACCCTCCATAGCTTGTCCTTCTATGGTGTTCTTTTACTTGTGAGAGAGAAGAAGAGACACGAAAGAACAATTGGGTTTTGAAAATTATGAGGGCTTAGGTTTGTTTAATTATATTAGGGTCTTTATATATATAATTAACTAAGTTTCTTATACCTACCTTAACCTCTTAGTAATTAAATAACAACCTAATTAATTAATTTGTCAAACTTAAAAATGTGCAGAAAATCAGTAAGCTAACAGACGAAGAATCGACAGACGCTTGTCAGTGAAACGACGACCAAGGGACCAAATGTTCTTTGGTAAATAATTTTAGTCAAAGACTGTCCAAAACAGGCCCTTCCTTGAATTTGTCACAGTTACCATCGATGGTGACCATCAATGCCCCGTCTTTTTTGGACCACAAGTCGTTGTCTGCAGCTTTTGTTAGACAATACCTTTTTGCACCTTTTGCCAAATTGCAATGTTTGACTCAGGGCCCTTTGTTAGTCCTTAGGGATTATTACCAAGAATATTAAACTATAAATTAACTCTAATACGTGTTAGATACCTTACCACCAAATTTCATCATTTTCCAACTCGTAAAACATAGTAAAATTTGCTAAGGCACACCAACACCTCATTTAATTAGTTTCCAGACGTCATGGACGTTCCTTAACGTTTTTATTCAAAAAACTTCCTAAATTACCTCTATAAATTAAAATATACCTTAAAACATTGACACAACCTTTAGACACTCATGTTCGGATGTAGAACATGTGTTAGACTTTAGGAGTGCTACATTATTTCCTCCTTAGGAACATTCTTCCCCGAATGATACTAAAATCTTTTGGAAGGAATACTAGCATCCCAACAAAAAACAATACATTATAACATGAGTTACAATATCAATAATGAAATTCAAATATAGCAATGCACAACTTTAGTTACTTCAAATAAATCTCAACATCACAATATGAGGAATCTCCTTCTCACAACCACATGATCTCAACATATCATTAAGGAGTCAATTATGCAAATTCTCAACCTATCAACATGGTCAATATAATTTCATAAAGATTCACCATATCTGTATGCACCACATAACTCAAAACTATAAGAATTTCAAATTTTCACTATGGGCATAACTTCACTATAATATCACTACAATTAGAACATTATTGCCAAACCTCAACAAAAATCAAAGAAACTTAATATTTACTTATTATTTTCATTGTTAAAAAGAACAACTAACCTTTATTAGGTAAGAAATGCTGATAACAGGACATAATGTCAGCCTCGGCCTCTCATGTAGCTCAGTCAAGTATGTGGTTTCTCCAAAACACTTTTACGGAGGCCACCTTTTTTTTCATCAACCTCCTCACATGATGATCAATGATTTCAACCATAACCACCTCAAAATAGAGGTTCTCCTTCACACCAAGACCCTCAATAGGAAAAATAGACTCGGAATTAGTGATTTACATCATAAGCATGGAAACGTGGAAAACCGGATGGACTGAAGATAGTTCATTAGAGAGTTTCAACACATAAGAAACGTTATCAACAATCTGCAAGATTTCATAGGGACACACATAACAAGCACATAATTTCCCTTTCTTGCCAAATCTAACAACTCCTTTCATAGGAAACTTTTTTAGATACACTTTATAAGCGTCTTCAAACTCTAAATCCCTTCTCCTATGATAAGCATAAGTTTTTTGTCGACTCTACACTGTTTGGAACCGATTCCTTATGATATGAACTTTCTCTAAGGTCTTATAGATCAAATTGTGACCAAAAAGCAATGACTCGCCAATCTCAAACCACCCAATGTGAGATCTACACCTCAAACCATATAAAGTTTCATAAGGAGCCATAGATATAGATGAATGAAAACTATTATTATATGAGAACTCCAACAAAGGCAAATGTTCATCCCAATTTCCTTAAAAGATATACAGGCTCTAAGAAAATCTTCAAGAATTTGAATATTCCGCTCTGTTTGACCATCCATTTAAGGAATAAAAGTAGTGCTTTACATTATTTTAGTACTCAAACCTTTTTTAAATGATCTCCAAAATATTAGTGTAAATTGAGCGCCTCTATCCGATATGATGGACAAATGAACCCCATGAAGACTCACAATCTTGTCAATATAGATACTTGAAAAATCTTCTGCCGTATAAGTAAACTTAACTAGAATAAAGTGAGCGGATTTGTTCATTTCATCCACTACCAAACATAAAGAGTCATATTTATTTCCAGTTTGAGGAAAACCAACTAAAAAATCAATGTAAACATCTTCCCACTTCAAAGAAGTAATTTGGATTTCTTTTAGTAAACCACTAAACTTTTCTTGCTCGACCTTAACTTGTTGACAATTGGGACTCTTTTAAAAAAACTTTGCAATATCCCTATTTAAGTAATCCCACTAAAAAACTTCTCTAAGGTCATGGTACATCTTTGTAAAACACGGATGAATAGAGTAATGGGCCCCATAAGCTTCCTCAAGGATCCTACTCCTGAAATCATCAACTTTTGTAACACACAATGTTCCCTGATACCTAAGAACACCATCACGCCTTTGGGAGAATGACTCATTCATCTTTCAAAAAAAATTTCTTTCAACTCCATCAATGATTGATTAAGGTGTAGCTTAGAGTACACCTCAACTTCCAAAGATAATTAGAAGTTATGATGTACCACCATACAACCATTTGGAGAAACTTCAATTCGAACCCCTACACGATCCAACCTATGAACATCTTTAACTATTTTTCACATGTATTCTTCCTCATGGGAAACACGTATGATAGACTAACAACTTAGAGCATCCACTACCACATTAACCTCGTTGGTGTTACACCCTCAAAATGAACTAGGTGAAGCTAGATCTTACATAAGTGTTAAGAGTTGGTACATAATGTTTGGAAGATTTTGGAGGTCAAACGCCCAAGTCGTCATGAAATTAGCGAAGTAAAACTAGTGTATCGTAGTCCTTTGTAGTATAGTTTTGGAGGATTGATTGAGGGTGACTTTGAGTATATATGGTTCCTATACATAGACTTACTTTTAAAAGGGACTAAAATTCCAAGAACCAAATCACGGGGACTAGCCTAAGGTTCCCCAAGGAGGACCCAAACATTGGCTAGTGAATATACCGGGCAGCCTATATTTTGTAGTTGCTGGGCGACACGGAGCCATCACGCAATGGATATTTTTTCTCTACAACGTGGCAACATCACGAACACTTCTGTCCCAAAATAGTTTCCTGAACCAAGAATCAATAATGTCTCCGTGACGCGCACTAAGTTCCCAGATTTGGTTGTGTCGTTTTTAAGTTATATTTGAGTTGGATAAAATATCTAATAGTTGCACGGATCTTTTGGTATTATTTATGGGAACATTAGGGCTTAATAATGGGATGTTATTGTATATATTTGAAGAGTATTTAAGCAGTGCAATAGCTAATAAGACCCTAGACTTTAAATAAAAAAAACCTTACTCTCCCAGAATTCTCCAAAAAACCACCATTGAAGAGGAAGAGAAATTGGAGTCTATTTTATGACAAATTGATCCAGGTTTCAAGCTGGATTTAATGCTGTAATCTGAGGTATTTGAATTTTATTAATTCATGTATTCTTCCATCCATGAAGCCCCTCTTGTTTCTCTTCAATTGTGAATCGAAAGAACCCCCTTCAAGAGAGGGTTGTAATTGCATTGTGGGTAATGCTTGATTGTGATCCCAATCTAGTGGATATCTATCAATGATGTTTATATGATGATTATATATTTTTTTAAGGAGTTTTAATTGTGAATTATAGTAGTTGAATTTTAAGGCGATCAAGGTGATCTTAGGTCATTAGAGGCTAGATGAAGGAACTATGTTTAATCTTCTTAACTTAATTGTAGTCTATGTTAATTGATTATGATTGAATCATCTAGGTATGATTTAATGTAGAATTCATTGAATAAGATTGGTATTGATGGGATTTAACCTTATCAAATGAATTATGGCTATATTCACCAAGTAATGAAGAAAGTGAGAAGAAAGTTAAGCCTTGAAAATCCTATAATATACCTATGAATGATGATATAATGAATTGATGAATAATAAACCTTAGCACGGTTGTATTTTTTGTAGACTTAGGATGATTGAATTAAAGTTATAGATTCACTTGAGCATGGAAAGATTCTCTTGGACATCCCGCCATGAGAAAAAAGGTTGAGTAAGGGTTGACAAGAAAATGCTTAACTTAATGTTGATATGAAAAGTGAGACGGATAGTCTAGCAAGGGTCCGGACTCCAAGTTTAAAGGAGAGCCTCATCTAGTAGTTGTGATTATTATCCCATCAGGTCACACGAGGCGGGTCTACTTCACATAGTAGAGTCAAGGTATCCTTATAGAGATGTCTATATTCTTCGAACTTAGACCTGCTTGAGAAGCATCTCAAAATGTTCAAACCAAAATGTGAACTTAGGCATTCCCAAGGGGTATCCCGTACTATTCATAATGTATGAATGAACGAAGTCATTCCCAAGGGGTATCTCCTAGTGTTCATGATTATGTGATCAAGACATATCTTAAAAAGTATCTTGTAGGATCCGTATGATTAAGGAACTTAAACCTAATTAAAGAAGTATCTCGTAGAGTTCAAAAGATAATGATAGGGGCTAGGATCAAAAGTAAGAAATAATAAAGGAAGGATCCATGAGCAGTGCCTTGCATGAATGGTGGTATGGGACATCATGTGTGCATTGCAAAAGGTATAACCTAGGGTCACTAATGAAGAAGATATTGAAGAAATAATTGGACTAGAAGATTCCTTTCCTAGTATTGTAGACTAAAGATAGAGAACCTAATTATATGAATTTAAGTAATAAAGAAGCTATGGAGGGTGAACGTATTAAGAATGGTTTAAAGATACAGTTAGTATACAGGGTAGTATGGGCTGATTTATGTGCATTGTATACACGTGTTTTGAGAAGAGCAGAAGTAGTACTCTTTAGTATGAAGAACTTAGGTCTTAATTATGATAGTGGATTATAACCAAGAATGAACAAAGAGAGGTAGTTCGCTTTGGCAGTAGTATGGTATATTACCTTAGCCATGCACAAGTACTCTTGGAGGTAGCTTGGTGTATTTTACTTGAGTAAGAAGGACAAGTATGTAGTAAGTAAGTGGTGAGTCCTCATAGCTTGGAGGACAAACCTTTATGATTCTTAATGTCTTTCTTCATGTTTTAGATTTTATGTCGGCTGCGTCCAAATGATTATAATTCATGTTAAAGTAAGATGGTTTTTGAGACAATGTTATTGCAGATGCTTCAGCGCTTTTATGATATATCTTTCGTTTTATGACTAAAGTGTGTTTTTAAGTTCCCTCTAATTAAGCATGAAGTTATTTAATGAAGTCAAGAGGCTTTTACAAGACCTCCGAGAGGTCAAGTACGTCCAGTTTCGATCCAAGGGTTGCCTTAACATCTAAGGTGTACTTGCGGGTGTGACAAGTGGGGTGATAGAGAACAGTCATGTCATATTCTTTCAACAACTCTAACGATCTCCGTTGATGGATATTAAACTTCTTTTGAGTGAATATGGTGCTTATACACATCTACATGAAGCCCATAGAGATAATGCCTTCATATTTTTAACACAAATACCACAGCTGCTAACTGAAGGTCAGTAGTTTGATAATTCTTTTCATGAACTTTGATTGCTGAAAAGCATTGACTATACTTTTTTTATGTTGCATAAGAACACACCCCAACCAGGCTCAGGATGCATCAAAATATACAATAAAAAACGTAGTACCCTATGATAGGGTCAATGATGTAGCGGAAGTAAGACTATCCTTCAAAATTTGGGAGCTCTTTTCACATGCCTCTGACCACTCAAATGTCACATTAATTGGGTCAAGGTTGTTAAGGGAGAAGCAAAACCATGACAAACATTCTTTAATAACCGGCTAGGCCGAAGAAACTCCTAATATCCGTACGATCCATTGTCTAGGATAATATTTCACCGCTTCGGTATTCTTTGTATAAACCTATGTAACTTCACTACATATGATATGACAAAGAAATACTACCGACCTCAACCAAAACCCACATTTCTATACTTGGCAAACAAATAGTGTTCCTTAAGCACTTGCAAGACCACTCTCAAATGGTGTATGTGTTAACCCTCATTCATTGAACATACAAAGATATTTTCAATGAAGACAATGACAAATGAATCGAGGTAACTTCAAAACACCCTATTAATTAGGTCCATAAACGCCGCCGGAGCATTAGTGAGACCAAAGAACTCATAGTGACCATATCTTTTTCGAAATGCTTTCTTTGGAATATCTTCACCTGTCCCCCTAGGTTGGTCATATCGCAATCTCAAGTCAATCTTGGGGAAGTAACTTGCACCTTGGAGTTGATCAAATAATTCATTAATACGAGGGAGAGGATACATGTTTTTCAGTGGACCTTGTTGGTTGATCAAAATTGGTACAGATTCTAAGGGACCCGTCCTTCTTTTTCACAAACAATACCGGAGCACCCCATGGAGAAATAATAGGCTGAATAAAGCCCTTGTCTAGTAAATCATTGAATTGCGCCTTCAACTCTTTCAATTAGTCCGGAGCCATCTGATTTGTCTCCGGTAGAAAGTCGATACCAAAATAAATTTCGGGTTCGGGAGGATTTACGGGAAGATCATTAGGAAAGACCTTTGGAAATTCCCTTACTACAGGGACTGACACAATCGGAGGAATATCAGAGTTTAAATCATGTACTCTTACTATATGTTATAGACACCCATTAGAGATCATCCTAAAAGCTTTCAAAATAGAAATGATACGACCTGTAGGAATAGTCTTTCCCCTTTTCACGCTAAAAAGCTACTCATCATTAAAGTTAAACTTCACCAACCTCGTTCAATAATCTATTGAAGCAAAACAAGAATGAACCAATGCACACCCAAAATGACATCAAAATAAAACATGTAAAGTTCTACTAGTTCAACATTAGTAACTCTATTGGAAAAAATTATATGACAATTTCTATACACTCTCTTTGCAACCACCGACTAACCCACTGGAGAAGACTCCATATAAGGTTCATTGAAGATATCGGGCAAATAAAAAATTATTTTTATCTAGTAAAGGAGTAACAAAATGAAAATGTAGCACCGGATCAAGTAAAGAATATAAATCAATAGAAAATACTTTTAATATACAACTGCTTATTCTTTGAAGCGGGGAGCATAAAAGGGATTCTTCTTCGGAGCATCATTAGAACTACTTGCTTGAGCTTGACTGCTGTCCTTGTCTTGACCATTCACATTAGGGAAATCCCCAACCTTTTTGCCACTTTTTACACAACAAAAGAAATTGTCTTGCCCAACGAGGCAATTACCATCACAATGCGGCTCATTTCAACCCTAGGTTCGGAAATCAAAGAAAGAGCGTACTTTAATAACTCAATAAATTTCAAAGAGTAGACAAAAACACTCATAACTCCTTGATTAAGGTTGATGAATTATTCTACTTTGGCTTCCCTCTTATATCTAGGAAAGAACCTATTAAGAAAAGCCTTCTTCAAAATCTCCCATGTCACCGGTCCACCTCTCAAAGGCCTATTATATTTTTGTTGAAAAAACCATGTTTTGGACACATCTTTGCGTTGGTAAGTGACTAACTGAAATTTATCACTAGTCGTCAAACCCATATCATAGAGAATCTTGTAGATTTAATTAATGAACTCTTGGGGTTCTTCCTCAACTTTTGACCAATAGAAAGTAGGGGGATTCATTTTAGTGAAGTCCCTCAAACGGGAGGAAGGGGTGCCAACATGTTGGTTTCCTCGAGATACCACCTCCTGATTAGCTTGGGCTATCATGTCTTGTGCTTAAGTAGTGACGGCTTTTTCCTGTGTAGTAATGGATTGGCCCATTTGAAGGAAGGGTGCCCTTATGTCACTATCCGTCCTAGGTGGAGGATTTACCAGAGCTTTTTCACCATCAGCAGCTTCTTTCAAGAGGAGGGACTTGATTACTTGGGGGAGGAACTCCCGCATTGGCAATTTCCTCATCAAGTCTTCGAGCAAAATTTCTTCGAGTATTCATTGAGTATAATAACAATAAAAGGATTATATGCTAAGGGCACCTAGATCCAATAATCTAGAGGCATGATATTGCATTTCCATGAAAGTGAGAGATTCGTAAGATTCATATATTTTCCTATTTGTATCTTTGGTGCACTTCACAACTTTGAGTAAGAAATTAATCAGGCATGGTTTAATTATACATCGACTCTAATGATATTCACCCTCATGCTATGATACAAAATATGACATATCCGGGGAGCACCCCTTAGATGTAACTGGCGGCGACGTCTTCAGTGAGGACTAACACAAGCCTCTTATCTTAAATCATTACATTCATAATTTAAAAATTGGAAAAATATAAAACTCTTCAATATCTATCTTGATGTTTGAATAGACCTCTCAAATACATATAATATATTAATATCGATAATACATAGACAACTCTTATAAGAACATTATATATATATATGATTATACAAAAGATACTTAACATAGTCTTAAAAGGATGTCTCATCTCATAACAATCTAAACAAGAGTATATCAATTGGGAATATCCCATACATAAGTGTAATGAATCCACATATAGGATATACCATCTTTAGTACTCAAATGAATAGGAATGAACTAGAATTCTGAAAACTAAAACAATATAAATAGCTTGATAGTGGCATAGACCTCGAAAATTGATGACCAACCCAACTTGGATGTGTGAGACTTCTACGTCTTACCTCAATGTTTTCTCAAAATTACTTCAATGAACGGAACATTAAATGTTGGGGAAAAGGGAGAAAATGTGGTTAGCACATCACATGTACTAAGTATGAGACCATATTCACGCACATCATAAAATCATACTAGAAACGGACATTGCATTAACACATGCTATTTTACATTTGAAAAGCCTTATGCATATTTAAGAACGAATACATTTCATTAATGCATATTCATTAAGTCGAGATCATGTTCAACACAAGACCAACAATACCCACATCACATATACTAAGTGTGTGACCATATGCTTACACATAATAGAAATAATTATAAAAAGAGACATTCCATTAAAGCAATGATAATTTACGATTGAAAAGCATTATGCACATTCAAGAACGAATACAAGTCATTAATGCATATTCATTAAGTCAAAACAATGTTCAACACATTACCATCAATAATTATTCTAGACAATTCAACAATGAATACCAACATAATTTAGCACATAATAAAGAAAACTCTATAATCAACTTATAACCTCAACAAGAATGAATAAGAGTCCATTACAACAAAACTAAGGCAAGACAATTATTTATGAACCCTCATTAAGTAGACTAGTGCAATGACTAAGAAAAGTCCCATCACCTTACTCAATTACGAAATCCTAACAAGAACCATTACCAATGGACGACTTCGCATATAATATCATTAAGAATACATAACATCATACTTTAGCCATATGTACCAAACACATATTCATAAGTTTATTCAACATCATATGGTACCATCAACATGCAACCTCATCATATACATATCATTTACATTCATAGGAATTTACATACATAAGAACATCCTCATAATATGCCCTTCAAGGCTAACTAGTGCAATATATAGGTAGAGTCTCATACCCCTATCCCGACAAAGGTATACCTCTTAGGTCATCCTAGTCAGAGTTCATATATTACTTTATTTAACCTTTAAGGAACATCTTTTCTTAATCGATGTATACAAAATGAGCTAATGTGGAATCCGTGTCATGGAAACCTACACCAAAAGAAAGTGCACACTTGCCAAGGTAGTAACATAACATGATCATAGAAACTACGTGGATCCACTAGCTAATGATTCTCTGAGGGCAACATGGTTTGAGAAATAGGAGATATAGTTGGGACCCTCTTTATAATACATGAATTATAGTCTACAATCTCATGAGTATGTTAGTGATCCTACCTTCCCTATGAGGGAAGGGAACTCTAATTAACTCGGTGCTAAGCTAGCATCTCTTTTTATATGTCTTTAATATCATTTTTAATCATCATAAGTTAATTTAGGTCATAGGCTCTATCCATTATATAATAATCATCATATCTAAACAAGAATTGTATGAGTAAATATCCTTTTATTACAATTCGTACATGTAAGGTTAGGACATTTAAATAATCATTCATGATAAGGCACATTAGTAATTTATCACAATTCTTATAACATTTACATCGTAGCCGAAATCTTACAAATCATAATAAAGACATTCAAATTCAACATCATACCAACCTTATCAATATTAATATAATGTATACTTCAATACAACGTCATCACTTATTCACAAGTAACCATGATTGTATTAAATAGTTGAGATCATGAGACTTACCCCAATCTTTTTAACAAAACCGTCATCAAGGTCTTACCAACAACCATTCGCAATTCAACCCAATAATGGGTGTACTACTATCACAAAATAGTGAACATAATTATGAAGTCAATCGACCTAGGTGATTGTTATCTACATCACGACCTAGGTGATTGTTCAAAAACATGCATAATAGCTTTACAATACATCTCAATCTATTAATAATTTGATATCATATAAACATAGGATAGTAATTGACACATTAACAACATCAATTGTACGAATACTAGATCATTCAATTCAAGATCACACCCTGTTCTTAAAGGGAAAATGTCATCTTCTATAACCTAGACCAATACATCAAGAAGTAACATAATTAAGTTATAAAACATGCTAATCTATTCATATTAACCAATACAAATTACAAACAAAGCAATTCACAAGATCAATTTCGTATTTGATTTAAATCCACTTTAATTTTATTTCATATTTTTGAAATTATCTTGAAAGAACACTTTGGGGAATGAGATCCCAAAAGTTAAAGGAATACCATATCTTTTTGATTGATGAAGTATTATGTAAAAACATGACCCTTTAGCATCTCTCGAATTTTCCTTAGCTTTGCCTTCTATGTTGTTCTTCTATTTGGGAGAGAGAACAATGAGAGAAGGAAAAACAATTGGGTTTTTGGAATTATGAGGGTTTAGGTTAGTTTAATTACGTTAGGTTCCTTATATAGGTCATAAACCAAGTTTATTTTATCTCCCTTAAACCATAAATAATTAACTAACTACCTAATTAATTAATTTGTCTAACTTAATAATATGCAGAAATTTAGTGAGCTAAAAGAAGCAGCCTCATCAGATGGCCCGTCTGTCATACACGGCCAAGGGACCAACAGTCCTGTTGGTCTGTCATTTTTGTCTGAGAATGTACAAAACAGGCCCTTATTGAATTTGGATAATTGACGATTAACGGTAGCTATTGTAGCCTTGTCGATTGGACCACGAGCCGTCTCCTGCAACCTTCGTTGGAAAGATGTTTTTGGTAACTTTTGCTAAATTGCAAGGTTCCACTTTAAGGGTCCTTTTCTGGTCTTTTGGTAGTCGTACCCCAATGTTTTGACTATAAACTAACTGTTATACGTGTTATACACCTTACAACAAAAGTTCAGCATTTTTTGACGCCTAAAATATAGGCAAAAAGGCTAAAGAACAGTAGAATCTCATTGAACTAGTTTTCGAACTTCATGGATGTTCCTTGACATTTTTATTCAAAAACTTCCTGTAGCTCTTATACAAATTAAAATCAACCTTAAAACATTGACACAACCTTCTAATACTCATGTTAGGCTCTAGAATACGTCTTAGTCTTTTTGAGTGTCATATTTCTAAGCATCATATAGTTTCCTAATCATAAGTGAGGCACGCTTCACAATTACAAATGAATCTACATCTACGTGATTAAATGAGATATCAACTATAAAGATAGTGAACATCATGCTATGATACCAAGTTTTTCACATCGGGGGAGCACCCCCTAGAGGTAACCGGTGTCATGGTCCTCGAAGAGGACTAAGACTATACTCTTAGCTTAAATAATTACATTCATAAGTTAAAAATGCAGAAAATTTAAAACTTTTCTTCTATAAACGGGAGGTTTACATAGACTTCCTGCATACACATAATATATAGTCATATCGAGTATACATAGATCCTTCGTATAAGAAGATTTTTTCATCTTCTACTTTTATTGCACATATAAATATATATAAGATATAAGATAGTCTTAAAACCAGATGTCTCATCTCCTAACTATCTAAACAAGAGTATAACAATTGGTCATAGCCCATACATCAATAAAATAAAAGACACATTTAGGCCACACAATCATTAGTACTCAATTGAAAGGTAATGAACATATTTTCTTGATAACTAATCAACATCCAAAGCTAGAAAGTGTTATAGTCCTAGAAATAGTGAGGACCTACCAAACATGGAAAATAATAATCAAAGTCTTCTTTCAAAAGTCGTCACAAGCCCTTCAACAATTGGGATATAAATTGTTGGAAAAAAAGGGAGAAAATGGGGTTAGCACATCACTTGTACTAACTATGGGAACATATGCACACACAACATAAAATCATGTCAAAATGGGACATTTCAATAAAGTATGCAATTAACTTTTAAAAGACGTGTTCACATTCAAGAACCAATACAAATCAATCATACATATTCATTAAGTCAATACCATGTGCATCATAAAACCAACAATACTATGTCTGGGGCATTCAACATGCATATCAAAATAATAGAGCACATAAACAATACAACTCTATCATGAAGTTGTAACATCAACAAACATATAAAATAAATTGTAACATCATAAAAAAAAACAAGGCCATTACTCATGCACCCTCATTAAGTCCACTAGTAAAATGAATAATCAAATTTCCAAAACCTTACTCAATCAAGTAAACCCAAAAAGAAACATAAATAACGTCCAACTTCACATATTATATCATTTAAGAGTAATCATCGTTATACATTATTAATAGAAACAAAAAACATGTTAAAAAGTGAAACCAACATCATATAGTGTCATCCACATGTAAGATCATCACATACATATCATTTACATTTCTAAGCATATACATACATAGGAACATCGTTCTAGGACTTCCCTCAAGGATACCTACTGTAATGTATAGGTAGAGTCCAATAACCCTACCTAGACTAAGATAAACCCCTTAGGTCATCCAAGTTAGAGTTCATTCATTTCTTCATTTTACCTTTTGGGAAAATCTTTCCTTACCATACAGAGACTACATATGCTAATATGGAATCAGTAATCATGGAACCTTACACAAAAACAAGGCATACTACTTCCTAAGTTAATACCAAAACATTAATATAACTTCTTTATTGATCAACTTTCTAGTATTTCCATAGGGGAAACATAGTTAAAGAACTAGGAGATGTAGTTTGAACCCTTTTTATGCTACATTCATTATAGTCTCCAATTTCATGAGTACGTTAGTGATCCTACCTTTCTTATGTGCGAATGGAGACTCCTCACTCTAGCTCAGTCGATGTTAAGCTAGAGTCCTTTTTGAAATGTCTTTAATAACTTTATTAATAACCATAGCTTAACATAGGTCATACGGTTTATTCCTTATATAATCATCATCATACCTCAATTAAGAATTGCATTAGTATTGACCTTCAAATACAATTCATACATCTGATGTTAGCACATTTACATAACCACATAATAATAAGGCACATTGTTAAGATATAACCATCCTTATAACATTTACATCTTATCTAACAACTCACAAACCATAGTTCAATACATTTCAATTTAACATCATAGCAACCCTATAAATCATAACATATGGTATACTTCAATAAAATATCATCATTTAATCACTAGATACCATACTTGAAGTAAAAAATTGATATGACAAGACTTACCCCAATCTCCTTCACAAGGAATTATCAAGGTCTTACCATCAACCATACAATTCAACCCAACAATAGGTGTAATATCATCACACAATAGTAAACATTACGATAAAGAAGACAGGTGAAATTCATGATCTACTTCACAACCTAGGTCAATTACTCAAGAACTAGGGTGATTGGACTACTACCTTTAACCCCTATCGGATGAGGGATCCTCACTTGCCTAGAGTAAGGTCATCCTTTTAAGCTTTTAAATGGCTTTCCAGTATGTACACCTATGTGAGCGCATAATTATGGGATAACGACATTTCTACTAAGTACTCATTCTCTACTCACGAGGAGTACTCATCAAAAGTGGTACATCAGAATAAAACATGTCAACTCACGAAGTGTAACCACCTCCTCTTCATATCCTCTTTCTACTGGACATAACAACCACGTATTATGAATACTATAATCTATTGCTAGTGAACACCACATCTCAACTTACAAAGGGCATTCATCCTCCGACCTATCTTACAAATCTCTTAGGATATAGTGAGGTTGCTACTAAACACTTAATCTAAACAGACGAAGAGTGTCCCCAAAAAACTCCTCCATTTACTCAATTTAAATTCATACAATCATTGAAGTGTGTGTGTTTACTTGTGAGCACATTTTGCATATAAGCATCATTTCAGTAACATTAGCTTGTATACATGGTTTAGTCCTAAATTCATTAATATAGACACATTACATGCTTCACAAGTCAGATGCCTAAAATGCTATTCAAATTCACAAAACAGAAGAAAAGACTCATATTCTATACCACTTCATTATACCTACTAGGCCTTCAAAGCGACACTCACAAAACATACTCAGTAATATAAAGCTCATCAAATAAACACTTCCTCTAACGAGGTGGACCATACCACTCAACATCAATTATAATGAAAACTATACATTGAAAGAAACATGCCATTTAACCTAGCCATAATAACCTCTAAATATTATATCAAAATTTCATCAAAATAAGACTTTTAGGGCAGTGGATAAATCAAAGTACTAACACAAGAAAACCAAAGTTCATACTTTGCCCAAACATGCTCATATAACCCATTTCCCAAGCTAAAAGTTAAAATATGCATAAACATTAGTTAATAAGGGTTTTAACATTCAAATAATCCATTAATACAAGAATAGACAAAGTTAGGACATTATAATTTAAAAGAAGACCCTTATTTAGATACAAAGATAGAAGAATTTTGATTTGTAAAACCCTTTTGGAAATCTTTTGGAAATTACTCCTTGAATGGAAGGTGGTTCAAGGATGGATACCATACCTCAAAGAGAAGGAATTACACTAGTTTATGTGAAGATTCACGTGCCAACCATCCTTTCTTGCCCTCCTTGAGTCTTAACTTCAATGGTGACTTTGGGAGAATTTTCTTTTGAGAGGGAGTTTTAATATTTGAAGTGTCGGGTCTTGTCTAGGTCTAGGGTTTAAAACTATATTAATATAACCTAAAGATACTAAAATATCAGACAATGGTTCTAAAACACTTGGGGTGAATTTACATATAACACCCCAAGTAGGCAGCCACTTGCAGCAGTCTTAGCAGGCGCCAATCGACGACCCAAGCTACTAGACGTCGATTGATCGAAGGCCCGTGCTGCTGGGAGTCGATGGAAGCAGAGACTAGCTAAGGGACGGGGTGAGACTACCACTAAGTATGGAACGTTGTCCTCCCCAATCGATGGGGTGTTGATTGGTTTATGCCCAGTAGACTGCTCCGTCAACTGGGCAGTGTCCTTGGCAGCTTATGTCAAATTTCTTTGGACCTTCATCTAGGGCCCCTTGTGGGTCCTAGGTGGTGTCGTTCCAGGACGTTAAACCTCTAAACTAAGTCGTCTAGGTATTATGAATATCCCATCTTAGCGTCAACTAGCAAGGAGCACCATCTCACACTTTCAAACACTTCACCTATGGAGGAACTAACTTCTCCAATATTAAACATGCTCATATACAACACTTTTGCACAAATTGAAATTTAAATTCAAGACAAAAAAATTTCCTCAAAAATAAAAAAACGTACAGTTAACATTCACTGTGTCACTTCCAACATACTCAAAATTTTCAAAAATCTCTTCTTTGAGAAATTCTTAAAGATAAATGATCATATGAACTATAATACAAGATAAATTAATTTCATATCATAAAACAACAATCATGAATAGTTAATACTTACAAAAACCACCATATCCGGATTAGATATGTTTTTTAGCCCCCATCCCATAAGAAAGGTTCTTCTTGGGAGTATTAGGATCTAGGGAGCTTGATTGACATCTTTCCCCGTTGCTTTGATATTTGGGAATTCCCTCATCTTGTGTCCCTTATTACCACATGCAAAACAACAATCCGTTCTGGCAAGACATCTACCCAAATGTTGCTTCCCACAAGTAGGGCACATAGTCCTATCAAAAGAATGGCCACCACTTTGGAAATTTTGGTTTGAAACCTTATCCTTGTTTCCCATGGAAGAATCTTATGTAGATGCTCTTCATAGGCTTTTGGTGAATAGAATCATCCGACTTAGGCCTCTTACCCTCTTGCCTTATATCCCTTATTTTGGACACCTTCATTTGTTGTGCGTAGACCATGAGCATAGAGATATCCATTTCATTAAGAAGCATTGTCACATGGCACTCTTTCTCCATCAAGCAAGACACTCCCATCAAAAAATTGTTCATCCTAGCCCTAGGGTTGGATACCATGCTTGGACCATACATAGAGAGTTGGATGAATTTGAGATTGTACTCTTCTACACCCATTAATTAGTAATTACCCTAGGTCACATAATTAATTATATTAGAAACATAATTAATTAGTTTATAATAAAAGTCAAGGCCGAGACCCTTAGAAAAATTTAGATTTGGGTAAGTCAAATGCTCTCCTATTTTTATTCAATTTAGGAGGGACTCTTTGGTAATTAGCTAATTTATTTATTTAATTGAGTTAATTAGCCAAAGTTTAATAAGTCAATATTCAATTCCTAAGACCTATACTCACGTTTTTCTATAAAAAAAAACCTCATGATTGCAGAACAGTAAACAAACGAAAAGAAAAACAATGAACACTTCTTCTTAGGCGATTTCAAGAAAATTTTTAAAGATTTTTGTGCAAAGTACGAGGTGATCTTCGTTTATTCAATTCTACAGTAAAGTATTGCTTTCTCTCTTGCAATACTTTCCCCAAGATGCTTTTCAAACGTTTTGAATTCAAGATATCTGAAACTAGGGTTGTTCCGAATGAATGTTTCGAATGTTCATCTCCTTAGTTCGCCCTAATTACGGTAGAAGTAGTATGTATAGTGAAAAATATCGATCATGTTGTTTGTATGTGGTGCTAACTGATCATATGTGTAGGTTTCTATGACTTAACAATGTCGAATGAGACCTGTAGGTTAGATCCGTATGATTAATACCTAATTGTGTTCGAGAAGATGAAATTTTTATGAGTCGTTTGTGAAATTCAATATATTGTTGTAAAGAATGAAGTTTTCGGTACAAGTAGTATGTATAGTGAAACATATGTTTGCAAGTGTTTGGAATGCAATTTTTCCATGAAAAATAAGTTGTGAATCAAAGTTAATATCAACTTTATAGCTTGGTCAAATTAAGCACTGAATTGTTCTTATGATTAAAAGTTTGTTGCTTTAGATGATGAGATTATTATAGTATATACATGAAGTAAATTAGCTAGTGATAACATCAGGACAAGTGTTTAGTGAAAGTTGAGTTTATGCCAATAAATTGACTAGCAATTATTTCCAAAATTTGATATAAAATTGGCTAATGACTAAATTATACCAATCTTACATGGCCAATTTAAATTTTGATGTTTCTTGTAAGGCCAAATACATGTTAAAGATTGACATGACATGATGTAACTCAATGAACTCATAACCTAGTGTATGTCAATTATTAATACAAGTCCCAACATACCCTATCTAAATGAAATTGTGAACATTAGCACATTGAATAAGTCCTTATAAGTTTCATAAAGAATAAAAGACTACAAACTAATTTTGAACAAGATAAGTTGAGTAACGTAATAATCTTATGAGCTATAAAATTTACCTTTAATGGGGTGTTAAAGGAAGCTAGAAAAGTCTCACTTCCACCGAAGAAATATGATAAAGATAATCACATAAGAGGGTGTTAGAAATTGTGAGACACGTCTCATTCACACGATAATGATAATGTAAGATTTAAGTTCACATTCATCATCTAAAGAAAGGTATGACAAGTCATCCATAGAGCTAAACATACCTCATACTATAAGAAAGCTTCCATAATCAATTAGTCAACTCTAAAAGATATAAAGTATAAGAAATTGAGCAAAGCATCCATAGACTGGTAATGAGATTGTGCAAGCACATGTAAGGTTCATGAGATGAGACTATCACCAAGGTGGATAAGAGTCTGCGGAATCTCCTAGTCATTGAACTATGTTTCCAGCAGAAGTACTAGCCATTGGATTCCACCTAAGAGTGCTAGGTAGCATTCGATTTCACTTTGGCCGGTGAACCACCACTTTTAAGTGTGGGGAAGACACTCGATTTCAAGTTTATATCACATGATATTTGTTGGTAAAATTCCACATATTCGGTTTCACTTAATACGGTGAAACACCTCTTTCCAGTGTGGGGAAGACACTACATTTCATTTTAAGTCACATGATCTAGGTTCACTATAACCGGTGAACCACCTATTTTGAGTGTGGGGAAAACAGTGTATTTAAAGTTATCTCACATGATCTAAGTGAGTTAAATGCTAAAGATTTCTTTAAGAATGTAAGTAAGAAAGAAAGAATATTGTGTTATAAGTGAACATGTGATCAAAGAAGAAGAAAAGTAAGTTCATAAGTGAATTAAGTATATAATGATCAAATAATGGGCAGCGTCAATAATATGAATGTAAGCCAACAACATTATTTTATCCAACATGATCAAATAATTGGCATAGCCACTAAAATGAATATATGACCCAACATCTTTATATTATGAACAAATCAAATAATGGACATAACTAATAAATATTGGCTTATAAAGACTTCATGCCCAATTTAACAAGAATGGAATAAATAACTTCTGAGTAGAGTAGCCAAATCATTTTCTTAGTCTTTTGGATTACTTACTCGATTTATTGTAGTAATGGGACTATATTGAATTATTGCACTCGTATGTAAAACATAGGATAAAAGGATATCCTGGAACTACACAACAAACAGAAAAAAATGCAAAAAATTAACTTATGGCTTGAAAGGTGAGCTCTCCGCCTAAGGGAGCAAAATTATTAATTTTTGTGTGAGTTATTCTAAAACTAAGTTCATGATTCAAAGTTCTTATCTTCATATATAAAATTAGTTGTGTTCTTTAAATGCATGAAACATGTAATATTCACTTCATGAATCACAAATAACGAATTAGGAATGTATAGTGACTTCACTTTCAAGAAACGAAATGTTGTTATAGGAAGAGCTTTCTTGATCATGAATAGTCCTTATGTTTTATGTGCATACACCCATACTTATTACAAGTGTGTACTAACTCATATACTATTACTATTTTGATAGGCACACCTATTAGAGAAAATTATAGATTCATTGAAGAAGTTTGTATTATCGATCTCCAGACATTTGTATTTCCTTTTGAGTTAGAGGATGCCTACGTTCATTATTCTAGCTTTATTACATTAGACATAGCTAGTGGATGTTGCCCCTAGAGTTTGTTTTCAAACATTTTTTCAACCTTTTATATAAGGCCTGTTTGGCAACTATTATGCTTTATTATGAATTCTTCATTCCGATTGTTCAATCTATTAATAGATGGTTTTTTAGGTTGAATTATAAGTATATCACTCTTATGCAATAATTATATGAAATCTAAGTACACTATTTTCTGAACATTTAAGTGTATGACTGTGTTGAAAGATAATAAGAAGCTTGTCTACGACCTCTAAGAGGATAACAACGTCGGTCTCATCTGGGGTGTAGATTCAGGATGTGACAAAAAAGAATCATTTATCATTTCTTTAGAAAATATTTAATGTCATGTAAAATCCTTCAATACACATACCATATAGCATATACAAGTTAAAGATTTCATCAACATATAATATAATCATAATTGAAGGCATATTATCATAGTCACGTTAACATTAATATTTCATAGATCACATATAGATTGCATACAAAACACCTAACAATAATCCCATCCCCAACCTACAATTGCAATGGTCATGTGAAGCCCCATAATCCCACACAAACAAGTAGATAAGATAGGACACCAGAAGTAATGTTTTGCTTCATATAACTTGAAACATAATAAGTCATCACTTCATATAACTATATAACCCAATAACATAATAATCATAATTAGCAACATCATATAAGGTAACATCATGTATATTAAGCATCATACCTTTCATGTTATCATACTACATAACAACAATCTCCTAGGGCTTCCTTTAAAGTCAACTTGTGCAATGTCTAGGTAGAGTGTTATACCCCTACCTCTACTAAGTAAACTCCTCCAGTCACCCTAGTCAACATTAATTTAGTTGTCTTTGATATGATGAGGGAACATTCGCCTTAACCGGTATAGTCCATGTAAGATAAACATGTAATCCGGAATCATAAAACCCCACACCCAAAAAAGGTTGTCTACCGGCCAAAGTATAACCTATCTGATATAGCTTTCTTGCTGGATCTACTAGCTAGTATCATATGGTGGAAACATAGTTCAAGAACTAGGAAATGTATTAGAAACCCATAGTTACACATTACATGGCATCCTCTATCTCATGAGAGTCATTGTGAACCTACCTTCCAACTAGGGAATAAACACCTCTCATATCTAGTTCATCGGTGCTTACCATTTCATTAAATAACCTTTAAGTTGTTTTTTATCATAAGATTATCATAGGTCATTCGAGATTAAATCCTTGTATAAAACTGATCATGTTCTATTTAGGATTAGATGAGAATTTTCGTTTCATTCTAACCCTTCGTTTGTGAGATGAAAAGACCATAGTCATCTTTTGTGAAGCATACTAGGGAAAATTTTAACTTGCATTTATCGTGTTCTTTTCAAGATCTCACATACAACATGTTCATATCCCAGTATGTACACAATATAAAATCATAAATACTTCCATAGAATAGCATCACAATTTATATGCTAACATAAAAATTGTAGTGTAATCTCAACTTTAGAAGACTTACCTCTTGCTTCCAAGAACCTTATTCAAAAACTGACATTATCCTTACAACATTCATATTGATAATATATTTAAATAATCAATAGAATAACCAATAACATATCTTCAAATCATATACAAGGTCAATGTATAATGTAGGATAACAGAAAGGGTCATTTAAGAGTTCATTGAAGTCTCAGTTCCAATTACTACATTTACATGTCATCTAATAGTAGAAACAATCATAGACAACCATAATCTAGATAAGAACGTGATTCACATGAAATTTAAACATAAGTAAGCACATCCTCATCAATTCATGTGTAACATTGAAGATCATAGATCTAGAGTTTGAAAGAAAATTTGTGTTGTAGAGTAAAAAGCTTAGAATTGAAGTTCTTGAAAACTTATCTTATAAAAGACCTCTTTAGGAAAAGAATCCCAAGATTGAAAAACCCATACATCATTGATGAACAATCCACGAAAATTGGATGAAAAACATGAGGTCGTTGTCTTCTTCCTTAAGCTTTTCTTGTTCTTTAGTGATGTTTGGAAAAAAGAGCATTCTTGAGAGAGATGATAGAATTTTTGTTTGAATATGATTTGGACGTGTAAAAGTGTTTTAAAACTGAGCTAATATTCATATATAGTCTTCCAATGAATTACCCTAAAGACCCTCTACATAAATGAGTCTTTTTCAGAAGTTAAATTACCAAAAATAAGACTTTAAGGATTTTGGGAAGTAGTTCCGCATCGCGGGGCCAAATCCCGTCATTTTTAATAAATTTTGAGTTGAGGTAGTGAGGTGTGTTTCAGCCTCATGTAGTGAGATTTCCTCTCAAATCTTGATGCAGTGACCTGCGTGTCAGGCTCGCGTTGCACATCTTGCTTCCAATTCTGCCTTCCCCACCCATGTTTGGGTCTTCACAATGGACGCTTCTGGTCGTCCTTGGGGAGTCGTTACGGGACGTTTGGACCCTTTATACTACATACTACCTATCCAAACTCTGTTTACATGTTTTGGAATTTATTAAGCACTTCGAAACCTTCCCCAATCATAGGGATGTAAACTAGTTCGAAGTAGCTATTTTCCGGATGTGAAGGTCTTTCTTTATTGTTTTTGCTCTGACATTTTCAAAATAAGTTTATTATATTAATATAGGTCTGGAAACATAATTAAAACATTATATAATAGATTAAGTTGTAGTCTAACTCATGGCATTTCCGTAGTGTTACATTATCAAGAAAGGTCAAATCCAAATGATCAAGAGAACCGAGAAACATATTAAAAATGGCTTTCAAGTTCGTACTTAAAAATTGACAACTCCCATACATACGACAAACTAAAAGTTCAGAGTCAAGATGGAAAATGATATGAATCAAGAGGCGTTCCAATAGATCGAATGTCATTGCCACAAGAAGGACAAGGACCCACCAACAGTGCCAAGTAATAAAACAATTCACACAACTGGGTGATTACACAAGATTATTTAATTCTTTAAGGTTCCTAATTAGGTGTGACGAAAATCACACGAGGAAGCGTAACGATATATAGCTACAATAGTGATCCTTGTCACATGGACAAATATCACCAAAAGGGGCTGACCAAAAAAAAAGTTTGCTGCCCAAAAAGAATAAATATAAACGTATATTTATATACTTGATACAAATACTTTAAATCTATATGGAATTATAATTAGTCAAATTATTCAAATACCCCCGTACTATACCTTATATTACGATAACACTTAAGATAAGAAAGGTCATAAGTGTCGCAAAATTTAAAGTCTCCAAAATAAGAATAAAACATATTATAGTAATTAAGCAATGATGTATCAACATGTGCATCATGGTCTAGTATTTTATGGGTGTTATCTAATTATTTCATCTAAATTTATTAATCTATTCATGAAATGAATTACTTAGAAACCACACATATCAGATATTCATGAGTTGAAGAAAATAAATAAATAATAAAAATGAGTATATTATTAAACTAAAAATAAATAATAACAAAAGTACATAATTAAACTAAGTGTCACAAATCATTTTCATGAGTCAAAATGGCACCTACGCTAATTAACTAGTATGTAAGTCAACCTATAACCTAGGACAACAAGTAATGAGTGTAGGGATTTAAATATTCTCTAAGCCAAAATTTAATAACAAACATTGAAGAATAGGCAAATAAAAACTTAAAAATATGTAATATAAAATATCCCTCCGTGAATATGGAAGTCATATGTTTAAAGTTTCTAAGTTTAATTAGTGCAAAAAGAATATAGAAAAAAGAAGTACAACTAACTAGTCAAGGATAAACAAAAAGTTCATAAAATGAGGGTTCACAAGATAGAATAGTATCATGTATGAGTTAACGCCTAATATAAGGTTAATTTTATTAGACATGGCTCTACCACAAAACTCTGAAAGGAACTTAGGCATCCAAAATGGAATTCGAGCAAAGTGAAGGCCAAGTAGCTCCAATAAATGCAACTCCATGAAAAACACTAGTCCAAGGATCCACAAATCTAAAAAATGCACAAATAAATAATTAATCACACAAAGTGAGGCATACCACAATTTAAGGATGGTGACAAATAATATGTGATATTTCTCCACATCGTAAAAAGAAAACAATAGCCTAAAAATTTATTTTAGGGAATTTAACATGGTCAAGTACATATCCGCCAAATTAAAACATATAATCATGGTTTCACTTAATCAACCTCAATTGAAGGAATGTGATGTCCTATCATACCTTTAAGCTGACCGCATGAACTTTAAATCACAACTTTAGAAAAATATGTGTTTATATGTAGTAATGAAGGTTGAAGAAGAACAAAAGGATATTAAATTGCAAAATGAGGAGTAAAAGTTGGTAAAGCTGAAGAAGAGAGAAGTTGGAGCTCGAAAAATCAACTCGACTACTCCACAAGTGAACCTCCATCTTTACAAATAATCAGGCGAAGAATCCCATAGAAAAGCAATCCAGGTGAGTGAAAATACACTTCAGATTGTTGTTGAATTGAATGACATCATCTATCAAGCTTGGAAATTTTTTGGGAACAACATGATATAAAAGTCAAGCTAAATGGAGAGAAGCATGTCCTTTTTTTTTTAGAATATAGAAATTTATTTTTTAGAAAAAGGGAAAAGGAGTTTTTAGAGAATTTATTCCCAATTTTGAAAGCTTTTGCATATGCTTACAATGTTGGATACTCTTGGAGTGTATTTTGAATTTTTTTCAAAATTTATGATTCTAGTTTGTTTTTTCCATTGAGAATTGCACAATCGTTACAATTTTGATGAAAAAGATTTTTGGTAATGATTAATTCCTTTTTGCTATATTTGGTAAAAACCCTTTTATGAGGGGTGTGATCATGTAATCGAACACATAAATTAGCTTATGGGTACTATTAACTGCTAAATTTGGTGTTGATTTAAACTGGGTTGAAACGTTTATTGATGTTTTCATTTTCAATAGAAGTTGCAAACAGAATTGGTTGAATGGTTTGAAGAAGGATATAGTAGATTTTTTGTTAATCTTCCTAATCGTCAACAAATAATGGCCGAACATGTCGAATTCGGGGAGCACCCCCTAGAAGTAACATGGCGTACTTGACCTCTCGGAGGTCTTATACAAGCCCATAGTTATAGTTCATCGCATTGTAATAGAAGATTTATAAGAAATTTTAGAACTTTTCATAGCACATCATATGCTATAAATTTAACTTCATATATATAAATTATTATTGATACATGTTTAGACTCTAATCTCTTTTTTCCATCCTAGACTCAACATCATAGGAGTACATTAGGGATATAACCCTTAAAACATAATATATAAGTACAACATTAAAGAACTTTACAGTAAACCATAAGTTGACATAGGACATCCTTGAATCTTAAGGTTTCCTTTACTCATGATTGGGAAACACATAACAAGCTCCTCAATAATAGAGAAATCCTTTTTAGCATCCATAACCTACATTTTTTGTAAATGGTAGAGAAGAATGGAGTTAGTACAAGAATGCACTAAGTATGGTAACCATACATACAATTAAAAGGGATATTTTTCTTGAAATCATACTTCATGACTTATTGAGAAAATCTTCACAAAACTTTGTCAATATAAGAATTATATAATTTAAAGAATTAGTATAGTCATGTTCAATGGTCATACATCATATAAGATCAATTGTAGAATTGAAGCTACATTTGGGGTCACTTTACAATAACCTATTGTTAATTTACAGTAAGCTATGTTGTTTTAAAGTGAATCCTTTTATTCTTTATGTATCATTCCCCCAAGTTACCCTCTAGTGATACTTGTTGAAATTCATCACGTTAAGTCCACAATGAAGTCATACATGCAATCCACATAATCCAACATTTACTATCACGGAAATATAATACACCAAAAGGCACCTTTAAGTCTAAGACCCTAAGGATATTATAGTAAACTCTATTCACTTTAGAAATATACTAATGTCACATCCCATAGAACATTCTGAGACCTTACACACAATCCTAACATATGTCTACTAGTGCAATGTACATGTGATGCCCCATTATCTCACACACACTTAGTAAACTTATCATGAGACCAAAAGCCTTAACATCCAATTCATACATCAACATTGTAAGTGAAGATAATTTTATTCATGTCAAGCATGACCTTCAACATATAGTCATTAAGACTAACATAGTGGATATAACAACAAAACAACATCACATAGACTAATATTATGCACATCTTCATATCAAGTAGACATATACTAAAAAGTCATGCATAATGAATCATTAGAAATGTTTTTATGCAAGACATTATAAATAAAAAAATTACATTTTAAACATCATATTTGAATCATTAGAAATGTTTTCATGCAACACACAAATTTCTAATTTAAAATAGAAGAAACTAGGACAGGAAAACTCTTTATGAAATCAATTAGAAAGGGCTCCTTAAATGGAAGGTATTTTGAGGATGAATACCATAACTTATATACAATAAACTATCATTATATTTGGTGATAAAATCGAAAACCAACAACCCTCCTAGCTCTTCTTGACTTGTAGCTTCTAAGGAGACTTGATAGAGCGTTTTAAGCTAGAGGGTTTTTCTGTAATAGGAAATGGAGTCTAAAATAAGGTATTAGGGTTAGAAACAAATAAATATACTTAATAAACCCTATAAATTTTACTCATGGTTCATAAAATACTTGGGGTGAATTTAAAAATTACCCCAAGCCAAGGCAACCTTTTTGATAGCTTTTGGTAGCTCACAGACTGATCCAACAAACGGAGAATTTGTCCATCAATGACCGATTGGTGGAGGGTCATTGGGTTTTACTTATTTCCAATCAAAATATTTCTATCTGGTCCAGTTGACCGACCAAGTCGACGGACTGTTGGTTGGAGCACTAGCTGTCATTTTGTTTCGTTGGTGGACAATGCCAAGGCAGTCTTGGGCCCTTCTCTAGGGCCGATTTTGAGTCTCAGTGAGGTCTTACCCATACATTAAACCCCTAAACATATTAGTGTAGGTCTAAGGAACAGACTACACCAATTTCAAACAAAACGAACACCTACAAATCACTCAAACACATCAACATACACAAGCACTTTCTAAGGCATATATTCGAAACATCATGGACGTTCTTGGATGTTTGACCTCCAAACATAACTAAACTTAACACACTGCCTAAGCAAATCATTTTAAATCATTTTAAAAATAATATTAAGTCAATAAACAATCATTAAGCTCTAGTTAACCTTAGATTGTTTTAGGGTGTTATATTCTACTCCACATGGAATAACATTAATCCTCGAATGACACTAAAAAACTAGGACTATCAATGACATACTTAGAATCACATAACACATTACAATCAAGTATCAAACATCATAGTCAAGGCATAGACTAAAAGGGACAACAATTTCACATTTTCCAACACTTTGCAACACAAGGACTTAGCGAGAACTTTCACATTTTAAAATTCACCCTTACCCTTCACTTATAGAGGAACTACCCTCTCCAAAATAAAATATTCTCATATACAACACTTTTATACACATTTTTACTACAATTCAATACAAATCAATCTATTTCAACAACGAAGATTTTCATAGTGAGCTTCACTGTACACAGGCAACTTTGCATAACTTCCCAAATTCAATCTCACTTTCATTTCTTCGTTTATGTAGAAACAACCTTCTCCAACATTAAACATGCTTATGCACATTGATTTTCATACACATTGAAACAATCATCTATGAAAAATGGAATTTTTTAATATTTCAACTTCTGTACACTTAACTGAAAACTTCACTGTGTGATTTTCTTAAAAATTCAATAATGAACCTTTCAAGAACCTTTAACAAGATGTCATGAAAATATGAGACAAAAGGACATAACTACTTACTACAAAGAGACTTTTTAAGTTACACTAAGTGAAATGTGAGAGTAGCATCCCATACTACCACTCCCACTTAGTGACCCTTGAGGATTCCCTTTGACTAAGTACACTACATGCAATTCTACTTAACATTCACTATGGAAAAACGTATCTTTAACACAAGACAACTTATTCATACACTTCATATTAAAAACAACCTTGAAGCATTTAAATATTTATAAATAGTTACACCTAAATCAAGAGAGCATAGGTTGACTACAAATCTTTCCCATGCCATCACGATAACTAAAAGAGCCTCCCAAACATTATCCCAACAAGGTACTCATAACAAAAATGAGAAACGAAACTCATACTAATATGAAAGACGCATAATAATTACAAATCTACTAAGGATTTGGTCTCAATCTTGAATAAGAAAAGATTAGGAAAGATACGGATGGCAACTACCTTTCTACAAAACTCATTCTACCCCACTTAGGGTGAATCAATCCTCAAGACCTCATACTTCAAAGTCCCACTATGCTTCACACAAGATAGAAACTCGTACTACTCTTAACTCATGATCGTAAAGAATAAACATAAAATCTACTAGTCAAGCATAACACTCTCATCTTAGGATTGAAGCCTTGAAAAGCTTTCTTAGACATCAACTCATTGAACTCTTAGGGACCACTTAACTCAACATCATGGAACAAAACTCCTCCTTCCCCTTTCCACAAATTAAGGTAGATTCATTTGGAAATAAAAAATCTTACTATGTACACTCCACAATTTTGCTAGATTAACTCCAAAACTTTCTCAGTAGGTAATCATACCACATTTCCCCGTGAGAGTAACCTACTCAAGAATCTCAACCAAATAATAATAACAACTAGGAGACATTAAACACACAAGAGGGTTGATCTAAACTCTTACAGAATCTTAACATCCTCTCAACATTCGTCAAATTTACACCTTAAAGCTTACTACCACTTGAACATAGTTACAAGGTAACTCATTTATTCCAAAAGGTACTTCATTAAACCATCATAACTTTTATCATGCTTAGAACTAAATCACCAGAAAGTTTATCATCACAACACTTCCAATCTCACAAATCACACCTAGCCATTAATGGCATCACATCAAAATTCCCAAAACTCACCTTCATATCTACTCTTTTTTCTACAAAACAATCATATGCACAAAAACTCACATTTTTCTCCCTCAAACTTTGAAACATCTCCCTTTCTAAGAAATCACACCAAGAAGACCACCGGACAAGGGAACATAAGAGATAAAGAACTTATGGAGTTATTTTCTATGACACGATGCAATAATAATAAAGGAAGTGAAAGTCTATTGTCCTATAGACTCTTGTCCATGGATGTATCGCGACTCACACCAATGAGAAAGACTCTACTAGATATGTCTTGTGAGACTTATAGACCCTAAAGTATTTACAATAACCTTATGCTCTTATACGAAGTTTGTGACGACCCGAAAATACCCCCTAGAATTTAAGGAGAACCTTTGTTTCATGACGGGCGTACTTGACCCTTGAGGGTCTTGTACAAACCCTTTATTATTGTTCATTACATAAGACAAGAAAAGTAGTGTAAAATTAAAACATTTAACAACATTTAATAAAAAATGAAGTCTTTCATAAATAATAAGAAAATTCATCGTCACAAGCCAAACTTAAAGGCAGGATCTAAATAATCTTAGGGGAATGGCCTTTAACATAAAAAGAAATTCAAAAAAAAGAACTTATACAAAATGAAAGAATTAAGAACTATTCCCTCGAATATATGAGGACATACTTTGTCTTGATAGAATCTTTAACAAGCTTGCCTTCTAACTTCAACCTCGTTTCCAAACCTAAACTTATAGAATATAGAAAAGTATTGGGTTAGTACAAATAATGTACTAAGTATGGCCAATGAAAAATATTGTAAAAAGGGACATCTTAGTATAAATAGACCTTCATGCAAAATAAGTAAAACATTCATGAATTTGACGCAAAACAACATAAGAAACATCATTTAACACTTAGAGAAGGATTTCAACAATTTTCACAAAAGGACCATTTTACAGCAAACCCTCCAGAACATAGAGTGCACTCTTTTTATTATTAAAGTGAATCATTTTATTCCAAAATAATGAACTCCCAAGGTGTTGCAAAGAGCAAGTGAACTAACTTCCAAATGAGTTTCCCTAACATAGGTTATACTAAGACTCTCCAAGGGAAGACATGAAAGAAACACCCATACAACTCCTTCAATGCTCACCAAGGAGATCATTAAGACTACTTACCAAAGGCTTACTGCACTCGTGAGAACAAGTCACCATTCAATAAAACGACATTACAAGAAAACTCAAACAAGGTGCCAAGACTTCTATTTCGAAATGCGTACTTAGTGCAATGAGTATATAGCGTCCCATTACACAAGCTACCCTAAGTAGCACACTCTGTTAGAAGGCTGTTAACCAAGACTCCCCTTCCGGAAGGTCTACTTACTGTGATGGATCGATAGCTTCCTATACCACCACCTGCCCTCAGTAGTACGTTCTTTTAGAAGTCTTTGTTTATTAAATTCATATAAGACTCACCAACACTTCACATTCGAAATGCCTTCCTAGTGCAATAGATAAATAGCGTCCAATTACACTACTTACCTTGAGTAGCACACTCTATTAGAAGACTTAACACTTTCATTTCTTTTGTAGGGGTTATCTTAACATACATAGACAATTAAGAGCTAAATATGGAATCCAAATACATCCCTTATCAGAGAAAGCTCTGCTTACTTGCATAGAGTCAGGTCTTACCTGTAGCTTTTACATGGCTTTTCGAATAGCTACACCTATGCCGGCACATAATTGAGAGATACAGAGATTGCTACTAAGTATATCATTCTCTAAACATAAAGAGTACACATCTCAAGAGGTACATTTCAATAGATCTTCTTAACTGACAAAGTGTAGCCACCCCATCTTCATATACTCTCGGTGAAAGGCAGAACCCCTCACGGATTCTCAACATTACAAACTAAAGGTTAAGGATAACTAGTGAACACAACATCTCAACTCCTGAAGGGCATTAATCATCCAACCTATATTTGAAAGGTCTTAGGATGTAGTGAGGTTGCTACTAAACACTTCATCTCAACTCACGAAGAGAGTTCACCCCAAACTCCTGTTTTTACTACACTTAGCTTCTTTCATTTATTCAAGTGTAAGTGTGTGTGTACATGTGACCACACCTTGAACATAAATATAATTTAATTTACATTTCATTCTATACATGCTTATACCTTTATTCATCAAATCACACACTTTAACATACTTCACATAATCATGTAATTTACTTAGGCATACTCTCTGGTCTAATTCATATAATAAGCTTCATAAATCACATTTAACAAGAATAACTTCATTTCTATCTTACATCACATATCATTCCCTCGTGGACTCATTCATAACACTCAAGTAGCTTCATATTGATACAATTCAACTAAACACCACCCACCAAGAAGGTGGACCATCCACTGAAGAGCATTTCAAAATTAAGGCTAAACAACATAACCAACCTACCCTTTTATCCACGATTTTATCACCTATAGCGTTTTACTCAACCGTAATCATAAATTAGACTTTAGGCAGTAGATATACATCAACAATAACACATCTAAAGAAAAGATCAAAGTACAAGACCACGCTCATTTTACTCATTTCATAAGCCACAATTTGGTAAAAAGCTTTAACATGATTTCATTGATGTTTTAAAATTAAAATCATCAACTAAAATTGGAAACATAATATTTGTATCATTAAAAATATATCATACAAGACCTACATTAGGAGTTGAAGATAGAAGAAATAAAGGTTGGAAAACTCTTTTTGAAATCTATTAGAAAGGTCTCCTTGAATGGAAGGTAGTATAAGAATTACTACCATACCTTATATCGGATAAACACCACTGATTTTTGGTGAATAAATCAACCAACAATAGCCCTCCTAGCTCTTCTTGACTTCTACATTCCAAGGAAACTTGAGAGAGAGATTTAAGAGATGGGTTTTGGGTCTTTGGAAATTGAGTCTAAAATTAGGTCATACGGTTTGAAACAAGGTAGCCTTTTTGACAGCCTTTAGCAGCTCACAGACCAATCCAATCAACGGACCGTTTATCCATCGATGGCCCGTTGGTGGAGGGTCTTTTGTTGTCTATCATGTCAAGTAAACGGACAAAGTGGACGGGCCATTATTTGGACCACTGGCCGTCGTTTGGTCTCATTAGTTGTCATTGCCAAGGCAGTCTTGGGTCCTAGTCTTAGGCCCTTCTCTAGGGCCCCTTGTGGATAATAGGTGGGGTCGTAAACGGACGAACCCTAAGTATATTCTTCTAGTTATTAGGAACATCTGACACCAATTTTAAACAAAAAGAATACATAAAACTAATTTTAACACATCAAGGCACACAAACACTTTCTAAGGCATATTTCATAACATCATGGATGGTCATGGACGTTTTACCTCCAAATATCACACAAGTCCTTTTAATATCATTATAACTAATATTAACTTAAAATTAACTCAAGATACAATAAATAAGCTCTAGTTCACCTTAGCTAATTTTAGGGTGTTACATTCTCCACCACTTGGAACAACATTCGCCATCAAATGACACTAAAACTTTGGGACTATCAAGGACTCACATATTATCACTTAACACATTAAAATCAAGCCTCAAACATTATATTCGAGGAACCAACTACCAAGGAGCACAAATTCACACTTTCAAACACTTTGCAACACGAGCACATAGCGAGAACTTTCACTTTTCAAATTTTACCCTTACCCTTCACTTATAGAGGAATTACATTCGCAAAAATTAAACATTTATATATAACAATTTTACTTACATTCCATCTAGAATTCAAGACAAATCAAATTTTTTCAGACGAAGATTTTCACAGCGAGCATCACACTACGCAGGTAACATTGCAAAACATCCCATATTCAATTTCAATTTAATTTCTTCACTAATGGAGGATCAATCTACTACAACATTAAACATGCTTATAAACATCATTTTCATACACATTGAAACAGTAATCCATGAAAAATTGAATTTGTAAAAATTTGAACTTCTTTATAGTAAACTGAAAACTTTAATATGACTTTCTTAAAATAATGCATCTTTCAAGAAACATTAATAAGATGGCTTGACAATATGAGACACAAGGCAATACTAAATTATTCCAAATAGACTTGGTAAGTTACACTATGTGTAATGAGAGAGTAGCATCCCATACTGCCACTCCCATTTATTGACACTTGAGGATTCTCTTAGACTATGTACGCTACATGTAACTCTACTTAAAATTCACTATGCAAAAACTTATATTTAATTTGATTCTTTGACATTAGACCTTCAGTCATCTAACTTCATATACAACACAAGATAACTCATTCATAAACTTCATACACATAAAAAACCTTGAAGCATTTAAGCAGTTATGATTAGCTACACCTAAATCAAGAGAGCATAGGTAGACTACCAAACTATCCCATGCCATCATGTTAACTTCAAGAGCCTCACAAACACAATGCAATAAAAGCACTCATAAAAAAAAGGAGAAGTTCAACTCATAATAAAATGCAAGACTCATTATCATTATAAATGGACTAAGGATTTGGTCTCAAGATTGAACAAGAACAAAAGGGAAAGATAAGGATGTCAACTACGTATCTTTATACTAAACTCATTCTCTCCCAATTAGGGTGAAGCCATCTTATGTTCCTCATAATTCAAAGTCCAACTATGATTCACACAAGATAGGAACTCGTACTACTCTTCACTCATTATCATAAAGACTAACATAAACTCTACTAGTCAAGCATAACACTCTTTTCTTAGGATTCAAACCTAGACAAACTTTTTTAAACAATACCTCATTCAACTCTTAAGAACCACTGAACTAAATCTCATGGAACAAAACTTCTCCTTCCCCTTTCAACGAATTAAGATAGATTCATTTTGAAATAAAAAAATCTTTCTATAGAAACTACACCATTTTTCTAGCATAACTCCACAAATTCCTCCTTAGGTAATCATGCCACATTTTCCCCTTACAGTAACCTACTCAATAATCTCAACCAAATCACAAGAACAACTAGGAAACATTAACCACACAAAAGGGTTGCCCTCAAGTCATACAAAATCTCCACATCCTCTCAACATTTCTCAAATTTACACCTTAAAACTTTATACAACATTGAATATAATCACACGGTAACTCATTTTCACCCAAAGGTACTTCGTTCAATACTATAACTCTTACCATGCTTAGAACTTCATCAGCATAAAATTTTCTCATCACAACACTTCAAATCTCGTAGATAAACCTAGCCATAAATAACATCACATCACAATTCTCAAAATTCACCTTCAAATCTACTCTTCTAACCACAAAACCATCATAAGGATCAAAACTCACATTTCTATCCATCAAACTTAGAAACATCTCTACTTCTATGAAATCACACAAAGAAGACCACCGGACAAGGGAATATATGAGATAAAGACCTTATGGTGTTAAGTTCTATGACATGATGCAAGACCAATAAACAAAGTGGAACTCTATCGTCCTATAGACTCTTGCCCATAGGTGTATCGCAACTCACACCAATGAGGAAGACTCTACTAGACGTGGCTTGTGATACTTTTAGACCCTACAATATTTACCATAACCTTATGCTCTTATACAAAGTTTGTGACGAACGGAAAGTACCCCTTAGAATTTCAGGAGAACCTTTGGTTCATGACGGGCGTACTTGACCCTTTGGGGTCATGTACAAACCGTTTTACTATCATTCAATACATAAGACATGAAAAGTAGTGTAAAATTAAAACATTTAACCACATTTAATAACAAAGTGAGTCTTTCATAAATACTAAGAAAATTCATCATCACAAGCCTAACTTAAAGGCAGGACCTAAATAATCTTAGGGTAATGGACTTTAACATAAAAGAAATAATAAGAACTTATACAAAACTAAAGAATTAAGAACTATGCCCTTGAATATATGACATACTTTGTCTTGATAGTTTCATTCCCAAGCTTTCCTTCTTACTTCAACCTCGTGTCTAAACCTAAACTTATAGAGTATAGAAAAGAATGGGGTTAGTACAAATAGTGTACTAAGTATGGCATATGAAAAATAAAGTAAAAAGGGACATTTTAGTATAAATAGAACTTCATGCGAAAAAAGTAAAATATTCATGAATTTTGAAGCAAAACAACATAAGAAATATCATTTAACACTTAAAGAAGGATTTCCATAACTTTCACAAAAAGGAACATTTTACATTAAACCTAGCAAAACATAACTTAAGTCGTTATAACATTACAGTGAATCTTTTTTTTTCAAAAACAGTGAACTCCCAAGGTATTTCCAATGGGAAGTGAACTCATTTATGTAGGAGTTTCCCTAACCTATGTTATCCTAAGACTCTACAAGGTATGAAATGAAGAAAATACCTATGCACCTCGTTCAATGCCAACAACGGATATCCTTAAGACTACCCACCATAGGCTTACTCCACTAGGAAGAACAAGTCACCACTCAACAACAAGACATAGATGAACACTAAAACAACACACCAGGATTTCCCTTTTGGAATGCCTATTTAGTGATACGAGTAGATAGCGTTCCATTCCACCACCTACCGTAATTAGTACACTCTTTCAGAAGTCTTGGAATTAAGACTCCCCTTTCAGAAGGTCTACTTAGTTCAACAAATAGATAGTCCCATACAACCACCTACCCTAAGTAGAAAATTTTTTAGAAGGCGTAGTCCATTCATTTCAAATTAGACTCACCAAAACTTCCCTTTCGAAATGCCTATCTAGTGCAATGTATAAATAGTGTCCCATTGTACTACCTACCCTAAGTAGCACACTCTTTTATAAGAAATAGATCTTTCATCACTTTTTTGGGGGTTAATTTATCTGACATAAAACATGATAGGAAAACACAGAATCCCCATACTTCCCTTATTGGAGAAGGGTCCCCTCACTAGCCTAGAGTGAGGTATTACCTTTAGCTTTTACATGGCTTTCCTAATGGATAATCCTATGCGGGCACGTAGTTGGATTAAAACTTGTCAACTCATGTAGTGTAGCCACCCCTTCTTCATATACTCTCGGTGCTAGGAATAATTGCCCAGAGATTCTCAATATTATAAATTATATGTGGAGGATAACCAGTGCACAACACATCTCAACTCATGAAGGGCATTCATCCTCAAAACTATCATAGAAAGCTCTTAGAATGTAGTGAGGTTTCTACTAAACACTTCATCACAACTCACGAAGAGTGTTTACCCCAAAACTCACCTTTTTACTTTACTTAACTTCTTTCATTCATTCAAGTGTGAGTGTTTGTACATGTGAGCACACCTTGCACATAAGAATCATTTCATCTACATTTTATTCTTTACGTGCTTAGACGTTCATTCATCATCTCACAGACATTAACATAGTTCACATAATCATGTAATTCATTTAGGCGTACTCTCTAGCCTACATCACATAATAAGCTTCATAAAGACATTTAACAGGAATAACTTCATTTCTATATTACTTCAAATATCATTCCCTCATGGACTCATTAAAACCACTCAAATAACTTCACATTCATACAGTTCAAGTAAACAGCGCCACTAAGAAGGTGGACCATATGCAACTCAAGAGCATTTCTATATTAAGGCAAAATAATAAAACAAACTTTCCCTTTTATCCAATCTTCCATCACCTATAGAATTTTACTATACAACTCATCATAAATTAGCCCTTAGGGCAGTAAATGAAAAACAACAACAACACATATAAAGTAAAGCTCAAAGACTACAAAACCAAGCTATTCAACCCGTTTCTTACACCAGAATTTGATAAAAAGCTTAAAAAGGAATTCATTGAAGTTTAAGCATTAAAATCACCAACTAACATTTGAAATATCATATTTAAATCATAAGAAATATTTTAATGCATGACCCATATTTAGACTTGAAGATAGAAGAAACTAAATCTATTTGAAAAAGCTTTTTAAAGGAAGGGAAATCAAGGGTGACTACCATACCTTAGTTATGAAAAACCCCACTGATATGTGGTGAAGAAATCGACCACCAACAGATTTCCTAGTTCTTCTTTAAAGGAGACTTGTGAGAGTGTTTTAAGACAGAGGGGTTCTGGTTTTTAGGAAATGGATTCCAAAATTAGGTCAGGGTTTTAAACACTTTAATATACATAATAAACCATAAAAGTATCACTCAAGTTTCATTAAAGACTTTGGGTGAATTTACCAAACAACCGAAGCCAAAGCAGCCTTTTTGATAGCTTTTGGCAGCTCACAGACGACTCCAACCAACGGACCGTTTTGCCCATCGATGCCCCGTTGGTGGAGAGTATTTGGTTGAGACGTAGCTTCATTAATAATCTATCTATCAGGTCCAGTGGAAGGTCCAAGTCGATGGGCCGTTGGTTTGACCACTGGCCGTCGTTTGGTCTTGTTGGTGGACACTGCCAAGGCTGTTTTGGGTCCTTGTCTATGGACCCTTGTGGGTCTTAGGTAGGGTGATACCTCGATGTTAAGCTCCTACAAATAGTCATCTAGTTATTATGAACATACCACATCAATAACAGACAAAAGGAATAAGTAAAACGCACTCAAACAAATCAGACACACAAGCACTTTCTAAGGCATATCTTCTGAACGTCATGGATGTTTGACCTCAAAACTTACCCGAAAATCACAAACTAACTAAAAAAATCATCATAACTCATTTTACTTAAAATTAACTCAACAAAAAATCACGAAGAGCTATTTAACCTTAATTCATTTTAGGGTGTTACAACTTTCTCTGTAGTTTCTCTTCCTCCTCAAACTTCCATTGAAGAGCATTGGCGCTCCAAGAAGGAGTCCAACTCTCAAAGGATTTAGCTCAAATTTTAGACTAACCATCGTTAAGGTACGAATTTTTTTACTCTTGGGATTCTATTCCCGAAGAAGTTCCATCAAAGACTATTTCAAAATCCCCAAAAATCAAGTTGTTGCTCTGCACATTGGACTTCTTTGAAAAACATAATTATGAATATACTATGATGAATTATAATAACTTATGTTTTTTTAGGTGTATAATGATAGGTAATTTTTGTTATTTACTTTAATTTCTTATGGAGCCATGTTGTGTCGTCATTTCATAATTCTTGTTTCATGTATTGCGAATTGTTTGAAGATGATGAATATATCAATTGTTATATTGTGTTGATTGTGTTATTACTCAATGGGATTCCATGGGTTATGTTTTTTTATGTTTTAACCTAATTCTTTAAGAACCCATGAATGCCCCTAATCTCCTTATCCTAAATCTTAATCTAAGTTGAATTATGATAGAGGTGTTGTAATTTAGTATGTTCTTGCTTAAATGACTATTCTATGATGATGATAATTGATTTGTTGCGTAAATATCATCCATTTGAGGGAAAAATATATTATGGCTTTATTTGAGGCAATTGGTACGATATATAAGGCCATGATTACGTTGTTGTAGTATTATTGGACTATTTTTGGTAATTATTGTTAATTTAAGTATGAATGATGAAGTTATGTATGTATGATCATGCTACAAATATGATAGTTATGAGATTATGATAGTTGTAATATTATGAGTGTTGAAGGTCATTTCTATGTGTATATTATCACTATGTTATGAAGTATTTTTCTCATATGATGTAGGATTGTGATCAAAGGACTTTATCATCCTACAATTTATGAGCTAACGACAAATTATATGAGGAGTTGAAATCGTAATACCTATTCTATAAATGTATTGTAAGGAAGCCTTAAACACACTTTAAAAGGGGAATTCAGCTTAGCACTGAGTGAGCTTGACAAACACAAGTTTTCGTTCACAAAATAATGGACATTCGCACTTTTTTTCTCATGAGGTTGAAACTAATATGCTAATTATCATAAAGAGGATTTCGAGTAACATCCTCTTAATTCCATACTTGTGTGCTCCGATAGGAAACCTCGCTAGTGGATCCACCTAGATGCTATATGAATTTATATGTCTCACCTTGGCATGTAATACACCACTTTTCGGTGTGAGGGGATGACACTGGATTCCATGTTAGCTCATATGGTTTGTCTCGGTTATGGCAAAGTTTCCCAAAAGTTAAAATTAATGAATGAAAGTAATAAGAGGAACACTAACAACGACTACTTAAGAGGTTTTGGTTTGTGTAGGTAAGGACAAGGGACTTTACCTATACATTGCAAAGGTTTACCTTAGATGGGAATTCTAGGGTAGGTTCTTTATCTATATATGTTATGAATGGTGTTTGTCTCATATGTTATGTATGATGTTTGTTTCATATGATATACATGATGTTCGTCTGAATGGTCATGTATCATAATTACTTCTCTTGTTAGGATGATGTATGAGGTAATTCTTAAGATCTCTTCATTAGTTTACTTGGTTTATGTGGGGTAATGGGCCTTCACATACACATTGCACTCGTAGACATATATTGTTTTTTTAGTTAGACCTTTTGTTGTATTTATTAAATGGACTATGTGTATGAAACTTTTACTATGTCTTTGTTACTGTCTTACCCGTGAACATAAACATGAAGATTAATATGTTTTGGTGTGGTGTTATGGACTTGTACATGTTCTTGTAATATCCATAAAAGCATTTAAAATGAAGTTAGCATCCTTATAAGAAAATGTACGGTTGTGCATGTTTTCAAATGATTTACTTGAATATGTATCCGTACATAGTACATGATGTTTGTACGAACAAGTATCTCTTTCATTTTTACATAAATGTATTTTGGGCAACTCACGTTTTTCAAGGACTATTTCAGAAAGACAATTTGGAAGAAGAGTGTCATTCGGCTATGATACATCACAACATGAACATTAATCACCTTATGGTGCATGCAAGTAAAGTGGAGGAAACAAGGGCTAGGAGAAATAATAAAGATGTGAAGAGGGAAAGGTCTTTTGATGGTCGTTATTCAAACAATAGGCTTGAAATCCAAGACAAGCCTAGATTCAACAAGAGATTCTCCAATCAAGTTCCATCAGAATTTTCTAAGGTTCTTTATAATAAGGTGTGAAAACCTAGAGACCAAAATTAAAGGAGTGGGAACTCACCAAATGAGAAGCCTACATGTGCCAAGTGTATAAAAGGAAACCTTGATAATTGTTTGGTCTGAATGGGAAAATGTTATTGTTATGGAAAGAGTGGTCAAAAGTGAGTGATTTTCCTAAATTGAAGGGTAAAAATAAGGGTGGTAAATCTCAAGAAAGTGGTTCTCCTTATACTCCAAAGAAGAATTGTTTTATTCTCTCGACTCTAGGGTTGAGCAAGAGACTTCTCCCGACGTGGTGACTAGTATGTTGAAAGTCTTCTCTATTGATGTATATGATTTACTTTTCTTCGGTGCTACCCTATCATTTGGTACTCCTCTATTTGATAAAAGGTTTGATACACTGCCCAATATTTTGCATGAACCTTTAATAATCCTTACTCCAGTGGGTGAGTCAGTTGTTGCAAAAAGGGTGTATTGAAATTATCTTATAATATTTATCACAGAGTTTCTTATGTTGAACTAGTAGGAGTTGATATGCTTGATTTCGATATTATATTGGGTATAGATTGGTTGCATGCTTATTGTTCCTCTATTGATTGTAGGACAAGGGTGGTGAAGTTTTACTTTGCAAATCAATATGTTGTAGAGTGGAAGGGTAAAAATTGTATTCGTAGAGGTTTTATCATCTCTAGTATAAAAGCATGCAAAATTATCTCTGAAGGTTGTCGATATCACATAGTAAGAGTCCAGGATTTAGACTCCAAAATTCCTCCCATTGAGTCGGTCCCCGTAGTAAGTGAATTTCTGGAGTTCTCTCCAAAAGATATTTTCGGTATTCCTCCCGATAAGGAAATTAATTTTGGTATCGATTTACTACCGGATACAAATGGCATTTCAATTACTTCTTATTGGATGATTACGGCCGAATTGAAGGAGTTGAAGGGTTAACACAAACATTTACCAGACAAGGGCTTCATAAGGCCTATTAGTTCTCCATGGGGTGCTCCTATATTGTTTGTAAAGCAGAAGGATGGGTCCTTAAGAATATGTATTGATTACCACCAACTCAATAAAGTCACAATAACGAATAAGTATTCGCTTCCTCGAAGTGATGACTTGTTTGATCAACTCCAAGGGGCAAGCTACTTTTCTAAGATTGATTTGAGGTCAGGCATCATATATTTAGGGTGAGCGATGAGGATATACCAAAGTCGTCGTTTCAAACTAGATATGATCCTTATGAGTTCCTAGTAATGTCCTTTGGTCTCGCTAATGCTCCGACTGCATTTATGGACCTAATGAATAAGTATTTCAAAGTTACCTAGATTCATTTTTCATTTATGGCATCTTGGTATATTCAAAAAATAAGAGTGATCAGATGAACAATTTGAGAGTGGTATTGTAAGTATCTAAAGAGCATCAATTGTTTGTCAGGTATAGCAAATGTGAGTTTTGGTCGAAGTCAGTGACATTTCTTGGTAATATAATCTCTAGTGAGGGAGTTGAGGTAGACCAAGGAAAATGGAGGAGGTGAAAAATTGGCCTAGATCATTGACTCCAACAATTATTAGAAGTTTATTGGGTTTAGTGGGTTATTATAGGAAAGTTCGTGGATGGTTTTGCATCCATTATATCTCCCTTGACTACTTTGACCCAAAAGTGTAATAAATTTGAGTGGTAGGAGGCATGTGAGAAAATCTTTCAAATGTTGAAAGATAGGGTTACTTCTGCTCCGATATTGACATTACCGGAGGGTACAAAGGGGTTTGTTATGTATTGTGATGCATCTCGTGTGGGTTTAGGGTGTGTGATTATGCATTTTATGAAGGTGGTAGCCTACTCATCAAGGAAAATTAAGGTGCATGAGAGAAACAATTTAACTCATGACCTTGAGTTATTGGCCGTGGTGTTTGCCTTGAAAATATAGAGGCATTAATGGAATATTGACCATGTTGATCTTTTTACCGACTATAAGAGTCTCTAATAAGTGTTTACCTAAAAGGAGTTGAATCTGCTAGAAACAAGGTGATTAGAATTGTTGCAAGAATACAACATGAGTGTCGTCTATCACCGCGGAAAGGCCAATGTAGTGGAGGAAAGCCTAAGTCGTATGACTATGGGTAGTGTTTCACACATAGATGAAGTCAATAAAGGCCTAGAGAAAGATTTCCATAGGTTGGCTAGGTAGGGTGTGAGGTTGGAAGATTCTCCGAATGATGTGTTCATGGTCCATCATAACTCTGGGTCATCTTTAGTGGATTAGGTGAAGTCCAAACAACACATTTATAAACCATTGATGGAGTTGAAAGAGTAAATTCTTTGTTAGTTAAATGAAACATTCTCCTTAGGCGGGATGGAGTTTTCAGGTACCAAGGGAGATTTTATGTTCCCAAGGTGGATGGGTTGAGGGACTGGATCCTTAAGGAATCCGATGGGTCCAAAAACTCCATTCATCCGGATTCGAGAAAAACGTACCATGACCTTAGGGAAACTTATTGGTTTGAAGTTTTGAAGAAGGACATAGGGTAGTTTGTCGCTAAATGTCCAAATTGTAAACAAGTATAGGCCGAACATCAAAAGTTTGATGGCTTACTACAAGAAATCCAAGTTCCTACTTTGAAGAGGAAAGACGTCAATATGGATTTTGTAGTGGGTTTACCTCGGACTAAAAAGCAATCTGACTCTATATGAGTGATTGTGGATAGGTTGACCAACTCCGCTTATTTTATTTCCGTCAAATCCACTTATTCGGCGGATGAATATGCTAGGACATTCATAGATGAGATTGAGTGTCATCATTTGTATTCTGTTATCCATCATATTGGATCGGGGTGGAGAATTTACGTCTACGCTTTGGAGGTCATTCTAAGAAGGTTTGGGAACTAAGATGAATTTGAGTATCACTTTTCATCCCCAAAAAGATGGTCAAGGGGAACACACTTTTCAACCATTTGATGATATGGTTAGGGATTGTATTATTGATTTCAAGGAGAATTGGAATAAGCATTTGCCTTTGGTAGATTTTGCTTATATAATAGCTTTCATTCATCCATCTCAATAGATCCCTAAAATCCTTGTATGATAGGAGGTGTAGGTCTCCTACTGGATGGTATGATGTGCTTGAGCCTTCACTTCTTTTTCGCGATTTTATTTATAAGACTTTTGAGAAAGTTCATATTATAAGGAACCGGTTTCTAACAATCTTTAGTCGGCAAAAGTCTTATGCCGATCATAGGACAAGGGATATGGAGTTTGAAGAAGGTAATAAGGTGTATCTTAAAATTTCACCTATGAAAGGGATGGTTAGATTTTGCAAGAAGGGGAAGTTAAGTCCTCGTTATGTAGGTCCCTACAAAATTTTTCCAAGGGTTGGTAAGGTTTCTTATTAATTGAGACTCCCTATTGAATTGGCTTCGGTTCATCCAAGTTACTGTGTTTAAGAAGTGTATCGATGATCCACAGTGTATCCTTCCAATAAGGTGTCAAGGATAATACCTCCTATGAGGAAGTCCCGGTTCAAATTCTTGATAAGCATGTAGATAAATTGAGGAATAAAGAGGTTGTTTTCGTAATGGTATTTTTGAAGAATCACCTATTTGAGGTTTAAACATGGGAGGCCGACGGCGATATAAAGTCCCGTTACCCTCATCTATTTTATATCTAAGGTTAGTATTTCTTACTAATAATGAATATAATGACCCAAATTTAATTTTTTTTTAATTTTTAGTGAAGTGTTGCAAAATGTGCATTTTTTTTTTACAGTGAATTACAGCGAAGTAGAAAATTTGAACTTTAAATTTATCTCCTTGAATTTTTTGAGTTATCTTGAGCATTTTAATATGGTTGGTATTCATGAATTTATGTGGAGCATGTTGATAAGTTTATGTTTGATATTATTGACTCATAAATGCTATGTTGAGCTCTTGTTGTTGTGACAATGATATTCCTCAAAATGTAATGGTGAACCTCATGCGTGGTAATTGAAATTTTGAATTTTGTTGTTCCTTGAAATTTGGTTGATGTTGTTATGTATTTCTTATTGGTTTGGATGCTACTTTTGAGTCTTTTCCTTCCTTCAAAAAAATATTTTTGTCATTCGGGAAGAACTTTCCTAAGGGGGGGGGGGTATAATGTAACATTTCAAAAATTCAAGACGTGTTTTAAATCTTAACATAAGTGTCATCAGGTCTAGAAACTGTTTTAGGGCCTATTTTAATGTTTATAATTCATTTAGAAAGCCTAGAAACAAAAACATCTAAGAACGTTCATGGCATCCGGAAACTAAGCCTATTTGACTAGTTTTTACGTGTTGGAAATCCATGGAAATTGGTGGTTTATATTTAACATGTATTTATATTAATTCATGATCTAAAAATCTGGGTACGACTTCCCAATGTCTAACCAAGGTCCCTTCAAGAGGACACTAGCACGTTGAAGACAACACTGCCTAGGCAGTGTGCACCTGTGAAACACAAATGACGGGGCATGTTTTGATCAACGGGACATCGATTCCAACCGTCGAGAAAACTTAGCCAATTCATTGGACGCCGTCACTTGCATAGTCTCTGGATGGGATTAAGGATGTGCTGCACGGAAGGGGCATCGTCCGTCGACTAACCTACGATCCGTCGATAGTGCTGTCGTGGATTGTACTGTGAATTTTTCCTGGACATTTTAACTTAGCTTCTTTTAATTAGCTAAGGGGATAGGTCGTGAATTAGGATTTTAAGGGAGTCTAATTAATTTAATTAACCGCCTATTTAAACACCCTAACCCTCATTAGACTAAACATAGTGTACAAATAAAATCCTCTTCCTTCTCTCTACTGTCTCTCTCTCTCTCTATTGGAAGACACCATTGAACACAATCTAGGGGGAGATTTTTGGGGCTGTAAAGGGGAGATTTCAAAGTCAAATCTTCATCAAACTATTTACTCTAGCTACTTGTTATAATATTTCACAACATTGCAAGATTTTTGTTTCACACCCCCCTCTTTATTTACTAGTTTTCGTACATTAAAGTTAATTCTATATAATTATCCTTGTGGGATTTAATACAACCGAATATTTTGGTTCTTTACTTGATACGTCCGCTTATACTACTTTAGGGAAGTGTAATTTGATCATATCAGTGTTACATTTTCCACCACTTGGACAATAGTAGTCCTCGAATGACACTTGCCACTCTTAGAACACTTCCAAGAGTAAAGATTCAGTTAACATCTCTAAACCATATAACAAAACAAATTATTCTATACACAATCTAGGAGAAACATCAATTTAACATAATCATGAGACTCACAATACAACAAGAAGATAGAAACTCATTATACAACCCATTATGCCATAAAACACACATTCCTCATTCCAAATAGCATGAACTATTTTTTAAAATTCATTTTTTATTCCCATATACATCAGTTCAAACAACATAGAAATCATTTTCAATTAGTGAATGTATTAGTCAATTTTGCAAAAATCATTCAGTGAATAGGCAGATTTACAGTTAATCACGCCAAGATTTTGAAAAATGCATCTTTTAGGCAATTGATGATAGAAACGTGCTAATATGCCAGATAAAACAATATAAACACATTTTACCACATAGTTATAACCTCATACATTGCATAATGCGAGGAATAAATGAAATTCGATACCACAAGAGTTCATAAACACAATGCAATAAAACTCTTGTACTCACCATACTCCCCCACTTAGAAGGAACTCATATTACTAAATAGATAAATACAAGAACTAACTATCATCTTCATCACGCTCATCCGACTTTAATCATCTAGTGTGGAGTTCATAATAACGCCTCTTCTTTGGAGTATCATCTTTCATAACATTTGGAGAAACTTGCTTACCAACTCTAGTAGGATAATCCCTCACTTTGTTTCCATCTTGACAAAAAATAAAACAACTCCGGGTACCCAATAGGCATTCCCCATAATGCCTCTTTCCACAAGTAGCACATGTAGGCTTTCCTGGCTGAGAAGCACTACCTCTCTCAAGTTTCACCTTAGCACTCCTAGGTTTATCTTGAATTGAGAACTTCTTCTTTGATCTAGGTTGACTTTCATCACTGTACCCACTTCTCTTACAGTTTCTAACAATCCTAACTAGTTTAGACTCCTCAATTGATTGAGCATAAACAATGAGTCTTGATAGAGTCATATCGTCATGTAGCATGGTCGTACGACATTCTTCTCTCACTAGTTCAGCGACCCAGGTCACAAACCTACTCATCTCATCCCTAGGGTTAGACACTAAGGATGGGCCATATCTAGACAACATAGAGAACTTTAAAGAGTATTCCTATACACTAAAATTGCCTTGCTTAATATTGATAAACTCTTCTACCTTTACCTTCCTCCTCTAACGAGGAAAGTACTTTACAAAAAAAAAAGCTTCTTGAAATTATTCCCACTCAATAGGACTCGACTAAACTGGCCTATGCCAAATCCGAGGACCACCCCCTTGATGTAACCGGCATCATCGTCGTTATGTGGACTAAGACTAGCCTCTTATCAAACATCATTATATTCATTGGTTAAAAATCCGGAAAATTTTAAATTTTTTAGTACTTCTTCAATGACGTTTACATAGACATCTACATACACATAATATAATCATATATAGTATACATAGACCTTTCGTATATGAAGATTACATAGTCTTCTACTTATATCTCACATCACTATATATAAGCTATAACATTTTCTTAAAAGATTGTTACATCTCATAACCATCTAATAAGATTATATCAATTTTTGCCTAGACCAAACATCGAAGAAACAGAGTCGCATATAGGCTATACAATCTATTCTCAACTCAAAAGGATAAGAACATAAGATTAATAAGACTAAAACAACTGCTTAAGCTTGACATTGGAATTTCCCTCGGAAATTGAGGACATACCCACTTGGATGATTGAATATATCCAAGTCTTCTTCAAAGTCGTCATAAGAGCCCTTCATCGATCGTAACCTAAAATTTTGGAGAAAAGGAAGAAAATGGGGTTAGTACACCATTTGTACTAAGTATGAGACCATATTCACATATAATATTAAATCATGCTAAAAACGGGATATTTCATTAAAATACGCTAATTTATATTCAGAAATCCTTATACATATTCAAGTAAACCATACAAATAAATAAGAAATAATCATTAAGTCAAAAGAATGACTATCAAAAGACCAACAAACCCACAGTCTAGTGATGCCAACATCCATTTCACATAATTCAATACGTAAGAAAACTCTATCACAAAGTTATAGTAGCAACAAGCATAGACAAGAGTTCGTGACAACATAACACAAAGCAGAACAATTACCCATGAACCCTCATTAAGTCAACAAGTGCAATGACCAAGCAAATTCATTTAACCTTACGCAATAAAATAAACCAACAAGAATAATGACCAATATCAAAATTCTCATAGAATGACTTTTAAGAGTACGTATCATCATATTTTAACAATGGATATCAACTATTCATAAGTGAAACCAATAATCACGTAGTATCACCAATGAGCAAGATCGTTATATGCATATCGCGTACAATCATAAGCATATTCATATATAAGAATATCCTCCAATGACTTCCCTCAAGGTTAACTAGTGCAAAGCTTGGTATAGTGTCATACCTCTACCTACAGTAACTAAACCTCTCAGGTCATCCTAGTTAGAGTGCATTTCTTTAGTTCATTCTTCCTTTTGGGAAAATCTATCCTTAACCTTCATAGACCACATGAGCTAATGTGGAGTCCGGTATCATGGAACCCTACACATAAGAAAGACATACTACTTCCCAAGGTAGAACCAAAAGATGAGCATAGCAACTACGTGGATCCACTAGCTAGTATTCATATGGGGGCAACGTATTTCAAGAAATAGGAGATATAATTTGGACCCTCTTTATGCTAAATGGATTATAGTCTCCAATATCAAGAGTACATTAGTCATCCTACTTTCCCTATATGGAAAGGGGCACTACTCATTCTAGTTCACTTGGTTCTAAACTACAGTCCCTTTTTGAAATGTCTTTGATGTCTTTATTAATCATCATCTCTTATTGTAGGTTATAGGTTCTAACCCTTGTATAATAATCATAATCATAGATCAATAAGAATTTGCATGAGTATAAATCCTTTCATTGCAATTCATATAAATGAGGTTAGCATATTTACATACGCATTAATGCTGAGGCAGATTAAAAGTAATCACCATCCTTATAACATTTACATCTTAGTCAACCTAAAACATTTCAATTAAACATTATACCAATACTATAAATCCAAATACAAGATATACTTCAATGGAACATCATAACTTAGTCTCTAGTAACCACAATTGAAGTTAAGAATAGGGATCACAAGAGTTACCAAGTCTTCTTCACAATCCATTTGCAAGGTCTTACCGTCAATCCATATATAAACCCAATAAGGGTATAGTATCATCATACAACAATAAGAAACATAATAACAAGGCCAATTTAATATCTACATAACAATTCATCACTAGTTCATACTTTAAGTTAAGAGACATAGGTTAATTTCATAACATACTTCATAACCTAGATCAACTACTCAAGAACTAGAATAATTGGACTAAAATTCATCTTAAAATATTCATTATTGATACAATAACATCATCTAATAGTAAATCAACCAATAACAAAGTCAATTGAACTAACATTACACAATTTGTATTGACATCACAACCTAGGGTTGAGGGGAATATCTTATCTTCTACAAACTAGACCAATACATCAATAAGTATTGTAATATAGTCATAATTAATCATAGTGTAATCAATAGAAATTAAAGAATCCATAAAAAATTAATTTGAAAGTCCAAATATTTACATTGTAAAAGACCCACATGAAAACTCAACTTTTGAAGTCAAATTGATGTAATCCTTTGAGGAAGAAGTCCCTAAGGTGAAAGGAATACCATACCTTAATGTTTGATGAAGATTGATGGAGAAATTCTACCCTGTACATCCCTTGAACTTTCAAAACCGGAGAGCATACCCCAGATTCTACCGATGTCGTCGTCTTCTCAGAGGACTTAGACAAGCCTTTAGCATTCGTCATAACATGTGATCTGTAAAAATTGCGAAAAATTATAAATTTTACATTCGCTTCGAAGTATACTTAGACTTCATACAGAACCTTTATAATGTCATACGATATTACAAAAACTTGTCTCACATATATAAAAACATCTTATTCTACAAATCTGGACTTCGCCTATCAATAGAAATTATGTCATATAGGGCTTAATACAGAAGAATCAAATGAACAAAATTTAAAAAGAATATTCTCAATAACTACTAAAGTTTTCGTACAATGGAATATGAAAGATAGCATCCCCGAACAGGAGGATCTACGAATACATGGAGGAATGTTTGAAGCTTCTTAAAATCGACTTCCTTAAACTTCAATGGCGAGACCCTACATTTGTAGTACTAAAAAGTAATGGTGTTAGTACGCCTTTACTTTGTAGTACTACAAAAAGTATCTTTTATCACTTCATTATAAAGCATGCTAAGTCATTTGAATGTCTTCAATGCACATACCATAAAACATATACAAGTTAAGGATTCCATAAAGATAACGCATGATCATAAGTAAAGACATATTATCGTAGACTCATGTTAACATTCTTATTAAATAGATATCATATATATAATATACAAAACACATGCCACAGATCTCATACCCAAAATACAAGTGCAATAGTCATGTGAAGCCCCAAAACCCCACAAAACCAAGTAGAAAAAATAGGAGACAATGACTAAATCTTTTGTTCATATAACTTGTAACATAAAAAGTAATCACATAATATAAAAATATAACCCTATAAAATATTCACTATAATAATTAAAATAATATAAGAGTAACATCATATAAAATAAACACATATCTTTCACGTTATCAAGTTACATAAGAACAATCTCCTAGGACTTCCTTTGGAGTAAGATTGTGCAATGTCTAGGTAGAGTCCCACACCCCTACCTATACTAAGTAGACTCCTCAAGTAACCCTAGTCAAAGTTAATTTATGTGTCTTTCATTTTACATGAGGGAAAATTAACCTTAACCGACATAGACCATGACAGCTAAACATGGAATCTGGTGTCATAAAAACTAACACCGAAAGAAGGTGGGCTACCCGCCAATGTGTAACAAAACATTACATAGATTTCCAGGTGGATCCACTAGAGAGTATCCTATGGTGGAAACATGAATGAAGAACTAGGAGATGTAAGAGACCTATAGTTCCATATTACATGGCATCCTCAACCTCATGAGAGTCATTTGATGAAGAACCTTTAAGTTGTCTTTCATCATAAAATTATCATAGGTCATAGGATATTAAATCCTTATATAAACATGATCATGAGCTCTTTAGGAATTAGCTGAAAATTTCCTTTCATCATAACCCTTAATATTTTAGATTAATATAACATAGTCATCATCTCTAAAGCATACAAGAGAATATCATAACTTGCAATTTTCGTGTTATTATATTGATCTGACAAGTAACATGTTCATAGCGCAAAATATTAACATAAAAACATCATACATACTGCCATAACATAACATCATAATTTATAGGCTCATATAAACATTGTAGAGTAATCACAACTTTTAAACACCTATCTATTGCTTCCAAGAATATTATTCAAGAACTTACATTTAACTTACAACATTCATAACAATAACATAGTGAAATACTCAATAGCTCAATTTAGAATAACTATTTAGTTAATATACAAGATCAATTCATAATATAGGATAAGGGGAAATGGACATTAAATAGTTGTTTCAAGTTGTAGAAACAACACATTCGAAACCATCAATTTGGGAAAGATCTTGCGTCACACGAAATTCAAACATTATTAACAAAATACTTAAAAAATTCGTGTGAATTCAATCATAGAAAATCATTATTTTTAACCGAAAGTCATAAATCTAGAGTTAGGAAGAAAACCAATTTTATAGAGTAAGAACCCTAGAATTTGAATTTCTTGAAACTGTCTTTGAAAGGACCTCTTGGGGAAACGAATCACAAGAGTGAAAAACTCAAACCTTATAGATTAAGAATCAACGAAAATTTTTATTAAAACCTTCAAGTGTTCAACTTCTTCCTTAAGCTCTTCGTTTGAATCATATTTGGACATGTAAAAAGTGGTCTAGAAATGACATATAATCCATATATAGTAGTCCAATAAAATACCCAAATGACCATCCACTTAAATGTGTCTTTTTATGAAATTAAATTACAAAAAAATATGACTTTAAGGATTCTAGTAAGATGATGTGCGTCGCCGGGCCAAATCTCGTCATTTTTTCAGAAATTTTGGGTTGAGGCACTGAGGTACATGTCAGCCTCACATCCCAAGGCTACCCTTCACATCTTGATGTAGAAAATCAAGTGAGGAATGCGCTTCGTGCACTTGTTCGTCAATTTCTGCTTGTTCGCTGGCTGCGAGGCAGCATGCTCACCCATGTTTGGGTTATTACCATAGACCCTTCAGGTTGTCATTGGAATGTTGTTACCAGAAGTTTGGATCCTTTGTACACCAAACTACATGTATAAGGTATTTTTACAAATTTTGGACTTCAATTGATACCTCAAAACCATTACAAAACATAGGAACATCAACAAGTTCTAATTAGCTAGATTCCGGACATTTAGGTCTTTCTTTGTCGTTTTTGGTCTAACCTTTTCTAAAAGAACTTATTAAATTTATATAGGTCTGTAGAATCAGTTTAAACATTATTTATTAGATTAAGCTCTATTCCAACACATGGGATTTTTGAACTGTTAAATTATCCCCCCCTCCCTTAGGAACATTCGTCCTCGAATGACACTTAAATCTTTTGAATGGTAACAATAGACTAAATAATAGCATCCCAACCAGCACATAAGATAACATTATGCTTAGCAGTCAAATCATGATGCACAAACATATAAGATCTCTATATTTCTAACACCTCATAAATTCCATGACCTATACTAGAGGTTAATATGTTGAATAATTATGGTTTTAGACCTAAATAAGTATAAATAACTTTTTTGAAAATTTTTGGAGCAATACGATTAAAGAAAAGCTTTAACGTTCGGAAAATAGCAACATTTTACTAGTTGACGTCCCTATGTTTGACGAAGATTCCGGAGGTTCTTATGAAGTCCAAAACATGTAAAATAACATTGGTTAGGTATAATGTATAGAGAGTCTAAACGGTTGAAAAAGATACCCCAATGACAAACAAAAGGGTAAATCATAAGGATGCCAACATGGGTAGGCAGGCTGCAGAAGCAGTCTGCGAATGTCACGAAATAAGGGGCTACTGTGCGACGCGGCACCTACTTTTTAGATATCTTTGAAGTTGTATTTTGGCTATTTTGACTTCTCAAATAAACCTATTTAAGTGAGGGGTCTTTTAGGTAATTTAATGGGTTACTATATAATGTATTAGGGTCAGTTTTAAGTCAATTTCTTTACTCCAATCAAGTCCCACAAGTTGAAATCAAAAATCACTCTCTCTCTCTCTCCCAAATTCTCTCTTCCTTCAAAACTCTATTGAAGACCATAAGAGCTCCAAGAAGAAGACAAGCCTTGAAGTTGTTCAACCAAGTTTCGTGGCTTTCTCATAAATAAGGTATGGTTTCTTTCACTCTTGAGATTCCTTTCCCCAAGAGGTCCTTAAAAATATGATTTCTAAATCCCCCAAAACAAGGGTTTTTCTTGTCAAATGGGTCTTCTTTCTAAAACTAAATTTTGAGTTAATTATGATGAAAATTGTGAAGTATTATTAAGAATTAATATTGTTTTAGTATGAATTAATGGTTAATTGATGATTCATATGAGATTTCCCTTGACCCATGTATTTCCCCTAAATCCCTAATTTCTTGGATTGATTAAGGTGAAATGTTGAGGATGATCAACATGTCAATTGTTTAATTTGTGTCACGACCCAAAACGAGCCGCGAGTGGCACCCACACTTATCCTACTATTTGAGCGAACCAACCAATCTAAACCCCAACATTTCAAACATAATGAACAAAATACAATGCGGAAGACATAAAACTCATTAACGAAATCAATTAAATAACTTCTAAAATTTATCAATCATTATCGCCAAAATCTGGAATTCATCATCACAAGAACATCTATCCTCAAATTACTAAGCTAAGATTATCTAAGAAGCTAAAATAAATAAAAAGCTAGTCCATGCCGGAAGTTCAAGGCATCAAGACATGAAGAGGAAGATCCAGTCCAAGCTAGAAGCAATAGCTCACCCTGAAATCTGGCTTGATGAAGACTGGCTAGAGTTGCGGTTGAGTTGAAGACGACGGTATGTTTGCTGCACTCCACAATTAAATAAGAAAAACAAATACAAGTAGGGGTCAGTACAAGGCACAAGTACTGAGTAGGTATCATCGGACAACTCAAAATAGAAAACAGTATATATCAGATAATAACATAAAATCAACTAATATTCTTAACAGGCGACATTAACAATTACCATAACCCTTTTCACAACACCAAGCACATCAATGAGGACTCAAGCCTCCCCATCATACTCATTTGGGAATTAGTTCTTTCCAATTTAATATATTATCATAATTCAAGATTCATTATATTTATTCCTCTTGTGTCGGTACGTGACACTCCGCTCCACTACTACTATCCTGGTGTCGGAACGTGACACTCTGATCCATATACTATCCTAGGTGTCGGAACGTGACACCCGATCCATATACTATCCTGGTGTCGGAACGTGACACTCCGATCCATATACTATCCTGGTGCCGGCACGTGACACTCCGATCCATATACTATCCTGGTGTCGAAACGTGACACTCTTATCCATATACTATCCTGGTGCCGGAACGTGACACTCCGATCCATATTCTATCCTGGTGTCGGAACGTGACACCCGATCCTCTATTACTATCCTGGTGTCGGAACGTGACACCCGATCCTCTAATCTCATTACATTAGTTCATCAAGCCTTCTTTTATACCAAGGCATCATCATTAACAAAGTAATTTAGGATTCAAGATTCAATAGCCTCATCATGTAATTTATCACAATTATATAATCACATCATGTAAGCACACAATTAAGCATATAGAAGACTTTATAATACTACCCAACACATATCATTCGCTATTAAGAGTTTTACTACGAATAGCATAAACCATAACCTACCTACACCGAAGAATCGTGATCAAGCAAGCTAGTTCCCCAATGTTCTGCTATCATCTTCGTTCCTCTCTCTCGATCGATCGATCATTTTTCCCTTTCTCTCTCTATTCTTTTTATTTTTCTTATTCAAAACCCTTTTTCTTTTACCCTAATTGTCATATAATTAAGTATAAAAGATGATAAAAATAACCCACTAATTATTTAAATGTTATCTCCTTTAACCCCCAAGAAATTGAATTATTAACATTAATCCACTAACTTTATAATTATAAGCATGAATAGTCCAAAACGCCTCTTAAAACATTTAACAGAAATCCGACCCAGTCAGGGTTACGCAGCCTGTGACGGTCCGTCACAAAGTTTAGAGAGTTAATTCTGTGGAAAGATTTGTGACGGTCCGTTGTGCCAACGACGGTCCGTCCTGTCATTCCGTCACGAAGTTCAGAGAGTCGATCTCAGTACCCAAATTTCTGAATTCTAAGTGTTTTGGAACGAGACCCCCTCGATGGTCCGTCGTGCCCATGATGGTCCGTCGTGGGATCCGTCGACTCAGCCAGTTATTTACAAGAAATACTCTACGGCCCAAAACGACTAAACAGGTCGTTACAATAGATACCAATTTACCCATCGTTCGTCCTCGAACGATCACAAGAAGAAAAACAAGGGCGAAAAGGATGCAATCTCCCTTGATCTTAACTTGCGGATTTCTCTATCTAGAATTGCAACAGGCTCCTCCTCATAAGTCAAATTCTCATTAAGCAGAACTGAATCCAAATAAATGATGTAGTTTCATCCCCATGGTATCTTTTCAACATAGACACATGAAATACCGGATGCACTCCTGACAGTCCTGGAGGCATGGCTAATTCATAAGCCACCTCCCCTACTCGCTTAAGTACTTCAAATGGTCCAATATACCTTGGGCTTAGCTTACCCCTTTTACCAAACCGCATCACCCCATTCATGGGTGAAACCTTCAGCAAGACTTGTTCATCCTCCATGAACTCCAAGTCTCTAACCTTTTGATCTGAATATTCCTTTTGCCTGCTTTGAGCCGCTAAAAGCTTTTCTTGGATGGATTTCACTTTCTCCAATGAATCCCTCAAAAGATCAGTACCCCAAGGTCTAACCTCAAATGCATCAAACCAACCAATGGGAGACCTGATATCTTCTCCCATACAATGCTTCGAATGGAGCCATATCAATACTTGAGTGATAGCTATTGTTGTATGAAAACTCTACTAATGGTAAGAAGTTATCCCAATGACCACCAAATTCTATCACACATGCACGAAGCATATCCTCCAATACCTGAATCGTTCGCTCCGACTAACCATCGGTCTGAGGGTGAAATGCAGTACTAAGATCCAACTTAGTACCTAATTCAGCATGCAATGTTCTCCAAAACTTAGAAGTAAACTGCGTACCTCTATCTGATATGATGGAAAGTGGAAATCCATGCAATCGAACAATTTCTGAGATATAGAGTTTGGCTAACTTCTCTGCATAGTAGGTCACCTTGACCAGAATGAAGTGAGCAGACTTAGTTAATCTGTCAACAATTACCCAAATAGAATCAAACTTTCCCAATGTCTTTGGAAGACAAACCACGAAGTCCATTGCAATTCTCTTCCACTTCCATTCAGGAATGGGCATTCTCTGAAGTGTTTCTCCGGGCCTCTGGTGTTCATACTTTACTTGCTGACAATTTGGACATTTGGCAACAAAATCAACAATGTCGCGCTTCATTCTACTCCACCAAAAGTGTTGCTTTAGGTCACGGTACATCTTGGTTGCACAAGGATGTATAGAATATCCAAAACTATGAGCCTCTGTAAGAATAGTGTGGATGAAATCATCAACACGGGGCACACATACCCTTCCCTTAAACCTCAAAACACCTTCCTCATCAGCTATTGCCTCTTTAGCCTCTCCTCGCAACACCATATCCCGAATTCGGCTTAGTTTCTCATCATCACACAGGACAAAAATCCTCCTTTCTCTAGTATTTCCAGTCTCATAAAGTCATTAGCCAAATTTTGTATTTCTCTAGCCAACGGGCTTCTAGAAACTTGTAAGTGGGCTAAACTACCCATGCTCCCTGCTTTTCTACTTAAGGCGTCTGCCACAACATTAGCCTTTCCTGGGTGATACAAGATAGTAACATCATAGTCCTTCAGTAGTTCTATCCATCTCCTCTATCTCAAATTCAAATCCCTCTGAGTAAAGACATATTGTAGGCTACGATGATCCGTATAGACTTCACACTTAACCCCATATAGATAGTGTCTCCATTGATTTAATGCAAACACTACCGCAGCCAACTCCATATCATGGGTCGGATAATTACGTTCGTGTACCTTTAATTGCCTCGAAGCATAAGCAATTACATTCTTCTCTTGCATTAACACTGCACCCAAACTAGAATAGGATGCGTCACAATAAACAATGAAATTCTTGCCTTCCACTGGCAAGGTAAGAATTGGTGCAGTAGTCAACGAGGTCTTGAGTTTCTGAAAGCTTTCCTCACATTCATCTGACCATACAAATGGAACATTCTGCTTAGTCAAGTTTGTCAATTGGGAAGCAATGGAAGAGAATCCCTTGACAAATCAACGGTAGTAGCTGGCTAAACCAACAAAGCTCCTTACTTCTGACACATTAGTAGGTCTTACCCAATTCTACACTGTTTCAATCTTAGAAGGATCCACCATCACTCCATCCTTAGAAACCACGTGCCCCAAGAAGGACACTGAATCTAGCCAAAACTCACACTTGGAGAATTTGGCATAAAGCCTTTTCTCCCTTAATACTTCCAACACAATTCTCAAATGCTCCTCATGTTCCTTCTTACTCTTGGAGTATATCAGTATATCATCAATAAATACTATCACAAAGAGATCCAGATATGGCTTAAAAATCGCGTTCATCAAGCTCATGAAAGCAGCAGGGGCATTCGTAAGACCAAAAGACATTACTACAAATTCGTAATGCCCATACCTGGTTCAAAAAGCAGTCTTTGGCACATCCGTTACCCGTATTTTCAATTGATGATAACCGGATCTCAAGTCAATCTTAGAGAAGACACAAGCACCTAGTAACTGATCGAACAAGTCATCAATGCGAGGAATGGGATACTTGTTCTTAATAGTTACCTTGTTCAACTGCCGGTAGTCTATGCACATCCGAAAACTCCCATCCTTCTTCTTCACAAATAACACCGGAGCACCCCAAGGGGATGCACTTGGTCTAATGAAACCTTTACTTAACAACTCTTGAAGTTGGGCCGTTAACTCCCTTAACTTTGCTGGAGCCATTCTATAAGGGGGTATTGAAATGGGGCGAGTATCCGGCTCCAAATCAATGCAAAAGTCAATATCCCTATCCGGTGGCATACCAGGAAGGTCAGCAGGGAACACTTACAGAAACTCACGGACTACCGAAACCGACTCAATTGAAGGTACTTGGGTAGTATCATCCCTGAGGTGTGCCAAGAACGCTAAACACCCTTTACTAACCATTCTCTTAGCACAAAGAAAGGAGATGATACGAACTGGAGTGGAAGTGTAGTCACCCTCTCACAATAATGGATCTGTCCCAGGCTTGGCCAACGTTACCGTTTTAGCAGTACAATCTAAGATTGCAAAATTCGAAGAAAGCCAAGTCATACCCAGAATTACATCGAAATCAACCATCTCTAAAATAACCAAGTCTACATGAGTATTGCTCCCAACAAATGTCACCAGACAAGACCTATATACCTTTTCAACTACCACAGACTCACCCACCGGAGTATAAACACGAATAGGCATGTCAAGCAATTCACAATGTAAATTAAGACCAGTAGCAAATGAGGAAGATACATATGAAAATGTGGAGCCAGGATCAAATAATACAGAAGCCATGCAATCACAAACCAAAAGATTACCTGTGATAACAGCATCAGATGTCTCCGCTTCAGACCGCCCGGGGAAAGCGTAACAATGGGCCCTATCACCTGCCTGCCCGTTGCCCCTACCATGTTGTGCTGTAGTAGCTCTAGTTTGCCCGTCACCCCGGCCGTTTTGGTTACCACCATTACCTCGGCCACCACGTCCTCCAGAATGACGGCCTCTTCCATGACCACCTCTACCTCTAACTATTTGAGGTCTGTAACTCTGTTTTAAATAATACCTCTTAATGTGTCCAGTCTCCCCACATCCATAACACTCTTTGGATTCAAGCATAGGTCTCTGTTTGAATGACGAAGTCTGGGGATAACCTCGTAACTCAGAGAAGTGTTGACCAGTCTGCGGTGGACCCCCAACTACAGTCTGCAGTGAAGACTGAATAGGTCGGGCTGGATAACCTCCTTAACCCTGCCCTCTGGAGTAAGAACCATTAAACTCGCCTGCCTTACGAAACCTTTTAGATGTCGATGCCATGGTGAAGTCATCTGGCTTCACTCCCTCCACCTCTTTCACGAATTCTACCACTTGCTAAAAGGATTTTGCTATCGCTGTTACCTATAAGGCTGAAATCCACAAATCTGACCTCAACCCCTTCACAAAACGGAGAATCCGTTCTTGTGGACTGAAACAAAGCTGGGTGGCATACCTGGATAATGCACGGAACTTAGCCTCATACGCAGTCACCAACATCTTGCCTTGCTCTAGGCTCAAGAACTCATCTCTCCTCCTATCCCTCAAGGTACGTGGGATATACTTCTCCATAAATAAGCTAGTGAATGACGCCCAAGTAATAGGTGGTGCCTGTGCGGGTTGACACTCAACATGTGACCGCCACCACATTTTGGCATTTTCCTGAAACTGATAGGTTACAAACTCAACGCCAAATCGTTCCACTATGCCCATTTTATGTAGTAACTCATGACAATCAACCAGAAAATCATAGGCATCCTCAGATTCAGCACCCTTGAAGACTGGAGGTTTCAATTTCAAGAACTTACTGAAAAGTTCATGCTGATCACTTGTCATTATAGGCCTTATGGTCAAACGAGGAAACGTGCCTATTTCCAATGAGGCATCCATGCGGGGAGCCTCAGCAGCAGCCTGTCGTACTTCCGGAACCTGAGGTGCTGGTGTAGAAAACACTGGAGGTGTCTGGCCTTGATCAGATAACCCGCTAAGATAAGCATGGACCTGATTAATCATCTCTGGGGTAGGTTGGGGTGGTAATTCCTCATTCTGCACTTGCTCACTTTCCCCTTCCTCACCCTCTCTTACTACTTCCTCAGTCGGTGGAGGAGTCACCGCCCTAGTACTAGATGGGTCAGGTGCTTTTCCTCTTCCTCTAGAGGATGTTCTCGCGCGACCTCTACCACGGCCTCTTGCCACTACTCCTCTTCGAGCTACAGCCCCAGTGGATGGCTCAGACGCATCTTGTCGTGATGGTGTTGGTGTTGGCGCAGTTGTTGCTCTAGTTCTTACCATCTGCGAAATAGAGTGGAGATGGTCAGATACCAATTGGATCCAAGTAATAGCACGAAAGAAAGAAAGAAAGAATGGAATTTTCCTAAAGTCTTATAGCCTCTCAAAGAAAAGTAAAGGCGTCCGCCTACCGTTCCTTAAGACTCTACTAGACTCGTTTTGTGTGATGAGACCAACGATCCTAATGCTCTGATACCAAGTTTGTCACGACCCAAAACGAGCCACGAGTGGCACCCACACTTATCCTACTATGTGAGCGAACCAAGCAATCTAAACCCCAACATTTCAAACATAATGAACAAAATACAATAAGGAAGACTTAAAACTCATTAACGAATTCAATTAAATAACTTCTAAAATTTATCAATCATTATCCCCAAAATCTGGAAGTCATCATCACAAGAACATCTATCCTCAAATTACAAAGCTAAGAGTATCTAAGAAGCTAAAATAAATAAAAAGCTAGTTCATGCCGGAAGTTCAAGGCATCAAGACATGAAGAGGAAGATCCAGTCCAAGCTAGAAGCAATAGCTCACCCTAAAATCTGTCTTGATGAAGACTGGCTAGAGTTGCGGTTGAGTTAAAGACGACGGTACGTTTGCTGCACTCCACAATTAACAAAGAAAAACAAATACAAGTAGGGGTTAGTACAAGGCACAAGTACTAAGTAGGTATCATCGGCCAACTCAAAATAGAAAACAGTATATATCAGATAATAACATAAAATCAACTAATATTCTTAACAGGCGACATTAACAATTACCATAACCCTTGGTCACAACACCAAGCACATCAATGAGGACTCAATCCTCCCCATCATACTCATTTGGGAATAAGTTCTTTACAATTTAGTATATTATCATAATTCAAGATTCATTATCTTTATTCCTCTTGTGTCGGTACGTGACACTCCGCTCCACTACTACTATCCTGGTGTCGGAACGTGACACTCCGATCCATATACTATCCTGGTGTCGGAACGTCACACCCGATCCATATACTATCCTGGTGTCGGAAAGTGACACTCCGATCCATATACTATCCTGGTGCCGGAATGTGACACTCAGATCCATATACTATCCTAGTGTCAGAATGTGACACTCCGATCCATATACTATCCTGGTGCCGGAACGTGACACTCCGATCCATATACTATCCTGGTGTCGGAACGTGACACCCGATCCTCTATTAGTATCCTGGTGTCGGAACGTGACACCCGATCCTCTAATCTCATTACTTTAGTTCATCAAGCCTTCTTTTATACCAAGGCATCATCATTAACAAAGTAATTTAGGATTCAACATTCAATAGCCTCATCATGCTAATTCATCACAATTATATAATCACATCATGTAAGCACACAATTAAGCATATAGAAGACTTAATAATACTACCCAACACATATCATTCACTATTAAGAGTTTTACTACGAATAGCATAAACCATAACCTATCTCCACCGAAGAATCGTGATCAAGCAAGCTAGTTCCCCAATGCTCTGCTATCCTCTTCGTTCCTCTCTCTCTCGATCGATCATTTTTCCCTTTCTCTCTCTGTTGTTTGTATTTTTCTTATTCAAAATCCTTTTTCTTTTACGCTAATTGTCATATAATTAAGTATAAAAGATGATAAAAATAACCCACTAATTATTTCAAGGTTATCTCCTTTAACCCCCAAGAAATTGAATTATTAACATTAATCCACTAACTTTATAATTATAAGCATGAATAATCCAAAACGCCCCTTAAAACATTTAACAGAAATCCGAACCAGTCAGGGTTACGCAGCCTGTGACGGTCTGTCATGGCTGTGACGGTCCGTCATAAAGTTCAGAGAGTTAATTCTGTGGAAAGATTTGTGACTGTCCGTCGTGCCAACGACGGTCCATCCTGCCATTCCGTCACAAAGTTCAGAGAGTCGATCTCAGTACCCAAATTTCAGAATTCTAAGAGTTTTGGAACGAGACCCCCTCGACGGTCCGTCGTGCCCATGACGGTCTGTCGTGGGATACGTCGACTCAGCCAGTTATTTACCAGAAATACTCTACTGCCCAAAACGACTAAACAGGTCGTTACAATTTGATTTTAGTTATGTTAATACTTCATTAATTTCCCTATTTAATATGTTGATTGTGAATTCTTAGGTATTGATGTTTGAAGTCCCGTGAAGGAAAAAAAGAGGTATGATCTTGATTCTCATTTTATCTCAATTAGGCAAGGTGAAATCTACTTATGTGATAATGATGCTATATATAATTGTGTAGTTGTGATGTTGGTTACAAGGATCCCTCATCCCTAACCCAAGATCAATGAATTGGCTATGAAGTATGTAATTATGTTATAATGTGATCATTATATGATTGAATGTAACTTCTCATGATTATAATGTGCTGTTTATAGTGAAATGATAGTTCTCACATGTTATCACCTATAAGCTATTATGATAAGATGCTTTGTTAAAGGTCTAAAACTGACTAATGTGAACTTGTATGATGTTATAAGACTATTGCTAAAGGGGATTATTGCTTATCACCGAAAGGGGCATGTAAATTAGATGTAGGTCTCACGTAGTAAGTCCGACCTCCCAGATGAATTTCTCACAACTAGTAGTGTTGGTTACCAAGATATGTGTTGTCTAATGAGAAGGAAACTTTCACGATTAGTAGTAATGGTTTATAGAAGCAATATCCTTGACCCTTAACTATGTCACCACATAGCACTCTTGCTTAGTTGATCCACCTACAATAGCTATGTCTGAATGATTGCACCTTAGGCAAGTGTTAACCTTCTCTTTTAAGTGGAGATAGAACACAAGATTCCTTGTATCTCACATGGTCTCATGTAGGTTATGGTAGCTATTTCCATAAATCAAAAATATAAACAAGTTATGTATGTGAACTTCTATTAGGGTTGTCCTAAAGGTTACTACATAGTGTGAGGGAGGGTATCAGACTTGTCTTACACATTGCACATGTGGGATACTATAAGATGGTTCTAGTAGTGTTCTATTATGATTATGATTATTTTGATAAGCTATGAATAATATTGTTATATAAAGCATGTTATATACATTAGAATATGTTGGAAGTATGAAATGGGTTGCTTCATGTGATACTTAGCTTTGAATAGGGTTTTGGGCTTTATTCTTGGCATTGATCAAGTGTTACTTGAGTTACTTATATGTTGATATGGTTATTATGTTCCGTATATGTGTACATTGAATTGTTGGTCATTTTTGCATAGTTTTGACCAAATTTTGCCTTTTCTCATGCATTAATGATTTTATGCATAGGGACGATACATAGTACATGTAGTTTGTACTAACCCATATTTCATCCCTTTTTCCCCAAACATTGTATGTTCAGGTTGTTGTGGTATCATTGAGGCTAAAGCAAGAACGCTTCAACAAGACTCTCCAAGTTTTGGTATGCCATCTAGTTTGAGTATTCTACCACACACACTATCTTATTATTACTTGTATTGTCTAGTAGACATTCATTTTTTTCTTATTGTTGAAGATATTTATGTAAGCCCTATGTGGCAATCATCGATTTGTATAAGGACTTTGCCAAAATTATTTGACTTCGCTAGATGGTTAATGTTAAACAAAGTATTAGACTAAGTTCCTATTTGGTATTATGATATTTTATGAGAAGACTAAGTATGTTTCCTACGTAGAGGTCTATGTAAACCTCCATGATATAAAACCAATAGTTTTAAGTTTACTGCCTTTTTGACATATGATTGCTCTAACGATTGCTAATAGGCTTGTCTTGGTCCTCGTAGAGGATGAAGACTCTTGTAACGACTAAGGTGTACTTTGGGTAGTTACAATATTCATAACACATAGTGAGGAATTTCCTTCTAAACTTTATCACAAGCTCAAAATGCATAAAAGAGTTGTCATGCTATCATCTTCTCAAGACAATAACAAAACAGGCAAATAACAAGAAGACACATGCATACATATTTCACATAGGTTCGTGAATAGAGTATGAAGGTATTTTCTTAAAACTCTAGTTTGTACTATGTTTTACCAAAGCATGCACCTATATGGAAAAACTCAATTTCACGATTATATATTACTTTCTATATTAAGATGAATTTCTAACCTTATGGAGTAAATAGATGAGGTAGTGGGACTTCATGTCGGTTTCAACCTCCCTTGTAGAACCCTCAACAAGACGGTGCCTGCATAGGAGTTTTATAGAGGCAACCTCTATGTTTCTAAACTTCTTCACATGGAAATCTAGCATTTCATACGGAACCTATTCATAAGAGAAGCTCTAATCAACCCCTAAACCTTTAATAGTCAGAATGGATACCGGGTCGCCTATGCATTTCTTGAGCATAGAAAGATGAAACACCTGATGAACCCCAAGCTAGTTCACTAGGTAGTTTGAGTTCATAAGAAACCTTTCAAACCCGTTGTAAAACGTCATAAGGATCAACATACTGGGATTTCACTACCCCTTTCGACCAAATATTATCATCCCTTTCATAAGTGAAATATTCAGGTAGACATGATCACCTATTTCGAACTCAAGATCTCTTCTTTTATTATTGACATAAGACTTTTGCCGACTATAAGTTGTCTTCAATCTATCTCTTATGATTCAAACGTTCTTTATAGCCTCATAAATATTATATGGACCAAGTTGTGAGGACTCACCAACCTTAAACCATCCAATAGGAAATCTGCACCTTCTACCATACAGATTTTCAAAAGGTGCCATGGATATGCTCGTATGATTGCTATTGTTGTAAGAGAACTCAATCAAAGGTAGATGATCATCCCAGTATCCTTTGTCCTATATCACATATGCATATAATAAATGGAAAAGGGCCTAAAATACCATCAAACTATTTAAAATTGTACAAAATTACCCTTCATCCACCTATTGGCTCAAAAATACCCTTCCCACCCTCCTATTGGCTCCAAAATACCCTAGTCATCCACCTTTGGGTTCAATATTGACCACTTATTTAACATTTTAAATTTAAACTATTTATATATTTTTTAAATACGTGGTACTTAACTATTTGTTATAATTTATCTTATTAGTATAATTTATAAATCAATCCACTACCCACTTATTACTAATTAAACCCCACAAAATTAATAAACCCGTTATATTACTAATGCCATAACAGGAAAGCTACTGCCAATTAGTGTTTTTAAAAATTTGAGGTGAAAATATCTGTAGAAGTAAATTATATTACATTCAAGTGTCCAAATAAAAATTACCGATAAACTTAAAAGTCTGACTATGTTCATCTTGATTATTCTTTAATCTCAATTATGTGATGTTACTTCATAGATAACTTTTTCCTTAAGGTTTTAAAACAAATCGTAAATATTTAGAAAATTCTATCAAAAAAGGTTCATGAATTAATTCGGGATGTACTACTTCTTTACCTTTAATCATAAATTTTAAATCCTAAATAATTGGCTTAACTTAAATTTAATTGGGGCTTTGATTTAGTTTACCTTTGTTACATTCTACCCCACTTTAGAACATTTTTCCTTGAATTACAGTTAAAAAAAAAAAGACCGAACCAAACATCCCATATTTATACACACAATATCATAAATGAAAAATATAACTAGATTCATTATTATTTCTCATGCTATTAGGGAACTTTCTTCTCCAAGTTACATCACTCTCATTTAAACATCATGCAATTTGTCATTTAAGTATAGTCATGCAACATTTTCATTACGGAATATTTAGGAAATACCTCAAAAAATCTAAGCATGCATCTTCTCAATAACACATTAGTCATGGTCAACAAATCAATCTAATAGAAATATTTTTTCATATGCTCATTATTCTACCTCAGGAAGCAAATAGAAAACCTTCACTTGATGCATATGCACATATGGAAAATATGATGCATGAAAACTCATTTTCTCATCTTAAAAAGAATTCAACCAAAACATTCATATCATAGGGGAATATTTGGAAACTCATTTTTCACAAAAGACTACAACATAAACAAAGTTACTAAAAACAACATCAAGTTAATCGCGGGAAAACCAAATACTCTTAAAAGACTCACCATCTAGCCACAACATCCACCTTACTAGGACAAACTCACCTTTACTCTTTCTATTATCACATCCTTCCTTTCCAAGGTCATATCTAACCAACTTCAAGTTATCTCAACTATCACTCCTCCACCTTTGTAACATCACTTTTCACCCTTTCTTTTAAAAAAAATACCTTATAATGCAACTAAACAAACCTAATGTTATCATCACGACCTTCCATATCCCATCTAACAAGTCACATATCTCATCTTTTTCTCTACTTCGACCCAAACTCGTCAAAGAGCAAACTCTAAGGACCATAAAATAAGGAACAACGGAAATACCACAGATAATAAATCTCATAGGCACTATTAGAAGAATGAATAATTGAAAAACATTCTAAGCACACAACAACCTCCTATTCATAATGTGATGCGCTTCACAATATGAATAAAACTCTACTAGATGTGGTTTTTGAGAAAATCTGAGAGACTCCCAAACATTATGTTCTTATATAAACTTTGTAGTGACTGGTGAGCACCCCTTAGAAGTTACAGGTGAATGGGACCTTGGGAAGTCCCACACAAGCCTTTAATATCAATCATTGCACAATATACTTTTAAAATAAGTAAGCATTTAAAACTTTCTTCACACATGAAAAATACATTCATTAATACGCAAACGGAAGACTTCTTTAAAAATCATCTACCTTCATAATGTCTCATTAAAACATCTAAAACTGTGAATGTACAACTTTGGGACTAGTCCCATTAAAAAACATAAAATAAAACTAAATATATAAAGGAATATGTGGGTCTTGTCCTCGAATCAATGATGACTCACCAATACTTTATCTCAAACCCTTAGAAACCGATCATTCCTACTTGGAATACAACAACTTACAATTCCCTATGCTTTAGCCAAAAGGGGAATAGAAGGGGTTGGCACATTGAATGCACTAAGTATGGAAGCTATGCAAAATCCAAGAAAAGGAACCTTAAAATATATACATGAATTTCTGAAATTTTAGTAAAAACCTTCATAAAAGAGTTTAAGAGACATGATACAAGTCATTAACTACATATAAAACAAATTCAAGTAACATCGACAAATAAGAGTATTCACATTGAACCATCTACTAAAGGTATCCTAAGACCCATCATAGTAAAATATGAAGAGGCCGCATACAACCCCTTCACTCACACCTAGATAGTCCTCAAGACTATCTAAATAAATGTTATTCAAATACATCACACATCACATAGCTCATGTCAAATAAGACAAGACTTTACATAATTTATACTCCCGACCTAGGGCTACTCCAAGACTCACCATAGTAAACCATGATGAGACTTCCCATACACCCTCTTCAAGCTTACCTTAGCAATTCTCAAAGTTACCCTAGATAAGTATCCTTTATATAAAACATACTTCATTAAGAAATATTTTAAATATAACCATTTTGAGAGAAAACCATACATTTAGACGAATTCATATAACGGTCATAGAGAAGACCTAGGTATCCTACATCCCATCATCTTCAAATCCTACTCGTGTCATGTCTAGATAGCATCCCATTCCACTACCTAAACATTATAGAACTTCTCCAACACAAGAATGCATCACACGTGATAAAAAATAGACATTAACCGATATAGACCATACTAGTTAGGTACAGAATCGGGTGTACCCTACTCGAATGGAGGGTATTCTACTTTCCAAGGGTAGAACTAGGACACATCCCTTTTAGGAACATGGTTGAAGAATATCAAAGGTTTCTTAGTAATCTAGTCACAACTAAAGTAGAGTCACTCCCAAAGCATATTCACAAGCTGCTAGATATTGTTCTCATAGAGTATGTTCAATAACACAAGTCATATGAATAGGAAACACTTCAAATATTACCTAACCACAATGCCTTTACCAAAGACGGGCCTGAAGGGCTGCCACTCAGTGGTTAAATAGGATAGATCTGTGAATTTCTTACAGATGGTTTCATGTTGTTCTAGCCAACCTACCCCTAAGTCCATAATTCACAAAAGGACGATACCATTACAACTTTAAACTCCAAAGATATCATAACCTTCTTTGTATTATTTGAAGGTTATACAGACAAGAGAAGACAACTTTAGCCTTCAAAGTCAATATATCCTCCTATTCGCATATCTTTCATTCATAAATAATAGGGACGTAGGTCTATATAATAAAGACACAACATATATCATATTACTCATACAATGGAATTCAACTACGAATTAGGGACAAAGTCTACCACACTAGATACCTCGTCAAAACATATAGAATTTTATTCCAATCTACCATAAGAACATATAGATATTCAAATGACAACATGTTTAAACCTCATTTACACAAGCCCAACATTACCACATAAGACATTTCCTAATCTTCAATCAACATATACCATCATTTAAATAAAAAACATAGCATTAGGATTCATGCAAGACTACTTATACATTGTAAGAGCACTTTACTTCATACTTCAGATTATATAAGATTCACAACTATATCACATCATACCTAAATTACCATGTTCATACAGAACATAAAATCTAATAAATGATCACATTTCCTCACATAAATATCTTCACATTATACCTTTATATAAGTGGTAAACATGATATTACTATAATTACATTGTAAAGTCGACAAGGCCATGTTCATCAAATAATCAACACATAAACATTGCCACCATAAGTGGACCATACCAATCAATAGAAATTCTATATTAATTCTACACAATATAGAGAGATCAAGTCAACTTACCAACTTTCCATAATAATTATTAATAGTACGTATCCATTCCAATTAATTCAATTCACAAAGGTTCTTACCAATATCCATCAAGACAATTCTAAACAAACAATTAAACAATATAGAATATGAACATGATCAAATTAAAAAGCCAATAAACCATTCAATCATGTTGTACACATAAATAAATAGCCTAAAGAAATCTACACATGTATTCAATATCAAACCATAATCAATTAGCCCACATCTTAGTAAAATTTTGAGATTTGAAAAGGTAAAAAATTCATGGGTATTCTCATAGAAAACATTAATCATACATAAATAATTATCATATATTGATGTTTTAATATGTTTCACGCAATAACCCATTACTTAGAGTACTCATCGACTTTTTCTTAAACATGAACATCTTTGAAATCACTTCGAAAATTGAACCTATGGTGATAAAATACATTAGATAAAGAAAACCCGTACCTTATATGAAGCAATCCAAAGAAACTTTAAGAAGAAATTCATTGAAATCCATCATCCAAGGTCAAGTTAGACCTTGAGCTCTCATGGAGGCTTTTTGAGAGAATTTGGAAGTGAAAAGGTTTTGGTTTAGGTGGTAGGTTTAAATAATAGTTTAATAACTTAAATAATCTTAAAAATACCCAAATACACCTAAAACAACTGTCTTCCTAATTGATAAGACTAGGGGAAAATTTCCCAAAACATCCCAAGTTAGGTCGTGTCTTGACAACTTTTGCAGGTCTAAACCACGCCCTACCAACGAAGGATCGTCGTCTGGTCTACACCACATCATTTGGGTTTGATGGTCCTTTTTTAAAGCTTCCCGAGTTTCCATGTTGAAATCTCAATAAACTCCGCAAGTCGATGGGGCGTCCATTGATCGACTAGGGGTCATTTGATCATCAGTGATGGCCACTGCCAGCTAGTCTGCCCCATATGAGTTGGGGTCATTTTCTAGGGCCCTTTGTGGGTCCTAGGTGGAGTCGTACCCTGACATTAAACTCCTAAGCATACACGTCTAGGTCATAGGAACCTCCATTATAATTTTTAACAAATAAAAAGTCTTGAATCATGCAAAGACACACGCAAACATAGAAATACGTCCAAAAGCTAAGTTTCAAACGTCATAGATATTCATGCCTAAAAACTTGAAAAATCAACAAACTTATTTTCTAACATAGTTATTGATCATATAAAGACCTTATAAACTCAGGACGCACAGATACGCACATAGTTGACTAGTTGTTGAACGTCTTGGACGATCCTTGACGTTTGACTTCAAACTTAATTAGAAATACTACAAAACTTACATACATACTTATTAAGCTATTGAACAACTCAAATATCTCTAGTGAATATCTAAATAAGCATATTTAATTTTTGGGTCGTTAAATTCTCCCACACACAAGAACATTCATCCTCTAATGACACTTACACACTTAAAGGGAGAACGACCAAAACAGACATACAACATTCAAACACACAATATCATAAATCATACACATAAATAGGGGGAACATCACCCCGCATAAAATGATAAACAAAAACTTCATACAATTCAAGCAAAAAACTACATCTATCTACTTCTAATTCAACTTAACATTCTTTACTATTTCTGGTGCTATTTAAGGAACTTCCTACTCAACGTTATCTCAGGCTCATTTAATATCATAAAGCACATCATGCAATTTTTCATTAAACCATAGTCATGAACTTTTTCGTTTAGGCACTTTAAAACATTTCCCTCATAAGAGGTCAACATGGAACTTGTCAATAACAAATTTTTCATGCTCAACAAATCAATTTCATATAAAAATTTAGACATGCTCATTATTCTACATCATGAAAGAAATAGATAGCCCATACAAGATGCACATAAACATGTGGAACATTCCATGCATGAAAACTTATTTTCTCATTTTAACAATAATTAACCTAAAACATGCATATTATAAGGAGAATATTTGGAAATTCATTTTTCAAAAAATACTCCAACTTAAACCAAGTTACTAGGAACTCTTCGTTTTATGCTTCAATAATCTCATAAGAAAAAGAAAAGGATTTCTCACTCCAAACAATAATGCTATTTACCATACTCCTCCACATTGGACAAACCCAATCAAAGGCAATATTAACATACTAGAAGGAACTCCTTTAAGGAACCTTAAACTTTAATAACACCTTCTTAAAAACTATTCCATAAACTATACCTCTTGAAACAACAAAATCAAGTCTATCTTTGGAAAAATAAAGACTCTAAAAAGACTCACCTTCAAGCCACAACAACCCCCTTATCATGAGAAACTCACCTTTAGTTTTTCTAACATCACCTACTTTCTTTCTACGGTCAGATCTAAACAACTTTAATTATATCAACTATCACTCGTACACCTATATAACATTATTTTCACCATTTATTTTAATAATACTCCCCTTGATAAGGTAACTTAACAAACTTAAGGTCATCATCACAACCTTCCATATAAATATTGTAACACTCCAAAAGTTAAATACATGATTTAGAGCCCAACATGAGTGTATAAGGTTTGTATCACCATTTTAAGGTCCGAAATAGTGTATATAAGTCATTTAGGAAGATGGAAAACCAATAAGTCAAAGAACGTCCATGACGTCTGCAAACTAGTTCAATGAGGAGATAGTGTGCCTTAGCCTATTTGACGAAGTTTTAGGAGTCAAAAAATGATTAAATTTGGAGGAAAGGTGTCCACCACATAATAGAGTGAGTTTATAGTGAAAAAGTGTTGTAGAACTCCCCAAGGGACAATAGAGGGCCCTTGAGGAGAATCCTTGTCAAACTGGCTAAAAGCTATCAACAAACATTGTCACCAATGAATTCAATCGACCAGGAGTGGTCCAATTGGAGAGGCGTCGATGACCAACATCGATGGACACGTAGAAAATTTTGTGAGAGTCCTATTTTTAAAACTTTATTACCAAAACGATAGACCAACAGACGGTTGGTCCGTTTGCCGTTGTTTGACAAACGGAGCGTCGATCGTGGTCTCATTTGTGAGATTACTATTTTGCTCTACGTTTTCAAGTTGGTTAAATTAATTAATTAGGTGGTTACTTAATTACTTACGGGTTAAAGGAGTTCTAATTAAGTTAGTTAAAAACCTACATAAAGACCTAACCTAACAGTAATAATTTCTCAAACCCTAATTGTTCCTCCTTTTATCTTATTACTCTCTCCCTAAGAAGAATACCATAGAGGTCAAAATCAAGGGTTTCTAGGGATGCTAAAGATCAAGGTTTCTCCATAAAACTTTATAAATGAACAATGTATAGAATTCCTTTCACCTTAGGGATCTCTTTCCCCAAAGTGTTCCTTCAAGAGGATTTCAAAAATATGAAATTCAAGTGGGATTTCTTCCAATATAAAATTGATCATGTGAGTTTCTTTGTTTAGGATATGTTTTGATATTATGAGTAGATTAACATTAAATATTGTTCAATTATACTACTTCTTGATGTATTTGTCTAAATGGTTGAAGATGACCAATTCCCTTAGCCCTACGTTGTGGTCTTGAACTAAATTGGTTGTATTAAAATCAATTTAGCTTTGTTGTTGTTTGAATTACTAACCTATGTTGTTAGTACGCCAATTTATTAATAAATTGAGATTAATTGTAATCCTATCATGATGTTCTTGATTAATTGACTTATATTATGGAATATATCTGGAATTTGACTTATATTATGAATATACCACATCAATTCTATATGTATGGATGATGAGATTCCATTGATACAGAGCCAATTCCAATAGACTTAATAAAATACTTACAGAGTTTTATATTCTCTTGTAATGTTGATATGCCTTCATCTACTTGGAACTGAGAATACTTCTAAGCAAAGTTTCGAGGCATTACTTGTTTATTTCCACCAAACCAGCTCCACCATTCGTAGAACTACCTGCGGATACTAAAAGCTGCATTTTATGGACAATATTTAACAAACCATGTATGGGTTGTTGGTCTAACATACAAGAAATTTACCCAGATTATTTGTAGTCATACCAATTATAGGTTTGAAGATTAAATCTCTTAGAAATATTTATAAGGGTTTGTAAATGGTCAACAAGCCAATTAAAAGGTAATAAAATCTTTCTTATTGTAAACTTAGAGTAAGCTATACTATCTGGGTCAGATTTATCAGCTAACTCATGTTCAATATCTACTGATCCTGTGTCAACCATGATATATTCATAGTATTTTATGGTTTTTAAGAACTTACCTGATTCAACATAATTCCTGTTAGTATAGACAGGTTTTGAAAAATGTTTAATGTCATAACCTTCATTTTCTTTATCTAGAACAAGAATTGGGAAAACCAGGAAAGAAATAATTTCAAATTATTCCTTCTCTTTGGAAGGAGACTTTTTTCCTGCAGGGGATACTGCTACAACAATGTTGGCTGGATGTTTCATGGTGTAACATTCACTTGTATGTTTTTGGGAAAACCTATGTTCTCCGCTGGGGGATGGAGATGAGATGGGTTCTTGCTCCTTTTGGAAGGGCTTTTCAAGACTAACATGTTTGATGAACTATTTTTTGGCAGCTCAGGAGGAACAATTGGCGGCAATTGTGCAAATGCTGAATACCTATTTATATCAGGCCTAACATAGTTTATCTCAGGCCTTATAGAAAATGGCCATGACTCTCTTGTTTGTCCACTTGGATTGGACCGGGTGGTTGTCTTCCCGTTATGGGCCTAACTTGCGGTCTGCTCATTTTTTCCCAGTCGCACTGTATAACTTGGTAGTTCCCTTCTGGAGGTACTTGGTTGGGATTAGACCTTTAACAATGCAATTACGATCTGCACCACTGTATAACCAAGAAATTTTGTTAAGAACAAAATTATAATTAACTTCTAACTTAATCATAATGTGAGAACTCTGAGGTCTCACATTTGTGATCATACTAATACCTGTATCTTCAATAACTTTAGGTGATGAAGGGGCTGATTGATTGGTAGAGTTGGTATCTTCATCTTCGTTATCTGAAGTAGCAATCTCTTTTCCTTTAAGAGATACTTCAACATCCTTTTTAAGAAATTGTTTTGCTAATGCATCAATTTAAATTTTGTTAAGTCTTTACTTAACATCTCGAACTTCTTCTTTGAGGGTGTTGAATTCTACTCTAAGATCATTGATAGAAGGTTCTTCCCTTTTATCTATATATTTTTACATGATTTGTTTCATGCTGAAAGGGATTATATTTTTTGCAACTTCTTTCTCTTTCTGTTTAGTGACAAGTTGTTGAATCTCCAAAAGATAGCTTCTTCGAGCATCATTATCTTTGATATGCTTAATAATTGCAAATAAGATTTCTGCAGAGTGTTTTGAGAGAACTCTGACAGATTGGCTGTCACAATTACAAAATGCTCCTTGGCAATTGCATTCATGTCCACTATCTTGAGCAACATTGAGGAACTCTTCGTCGTCTGTTTCTTCTTCTTCTAAAAAGGAAGATAAATCTGATTCTTCTTCGTTTAATATAGACAAAAATTTTCCTTAGTTTCTTCATCTACATCAAGAACATTGATCTTCTTCCTTTTTCTTTTGTTTCTAGGACAATGAGCAGACATGTGTCCAGATTTACCACAAGTCCAACATTTTTCTTCATTAGATCTGTTGCAAGAAGTTTTCTTACTGCTCTTTCCGCTAGAATATCCTTTTCCTTTTAAGGATCTTCTTTTAGGTATCGATTTTCCAGATCGTTCTTTCTTTGAAACCCTTTTTGCAGAAGGAGGTTTTAGACTTGGGAAGCAAAAATCTAGACAAAAACTACCTAGTTCATTACTTTAAAATTTTTTATCTTTCTTAAACTTTTCCTTTGACTTTAATTCAGTACATAGATCCATTGCTACGAAATGAATAAGATTGGTAAGGTCTCCATAAGTCATTTAAGAATATGAAATTTTACCTTCACATCGATCTCTTATTTTGGATCGGACCTTTTCTGCAAAATGTAGAGGTAATCCACTAAGGAATCTCTCTTTCCAATAATAATTGTTGCAGTCATCTCTTAGCATGACCTTTGTAATAAACATATCTTTATACCATCTACAATCTGTCAATTTCTTGCAGTAAAGATTGTTTAATATTTCCAAACTTCTATCTTGAAATAATCGCGGTTCCCCCACGAAATGTTTAGCAATGTTGTAAAGTAGAGTTGCAGTTGTATCCTCAACTACCTCTAATGATTTAGTAGTTTGACCTCATTCAGCCTTAACAACATTCTTGCTTGCAACAACATCAAGAATCTCATTTTTATTTTGTTCTGTGAGATAATTGTCCCAACAATTTCTTAGTGTACCTGTGAAACCTGCAACTATCTTTTTAGCATCTTGTGTATCGGTGGCACTCTTCCATTTATATGATGTGATGTTCATGCCCATTTCTTGGAGTTTATTATTGATTTAACTATCAGCCATGCCATCTATATTCCATTCTGTTATAACTGTACAATCTGTAATAGTGTGGGGATGCATATTGTTCTCCTCGAACTGGATATCAGGAGAACTTATATTTTCCAAAAAACAGACAAATGAATGTTACACCATGAAATAGCCAGCCAGCATTGCTGAAGCAGTATCCTAAGAAAGAACAAAGTCTCCTTCCAAAGACAAGGAAAAATTTGAAATGATTTCTTTGTAGGTTTTCCCAATTCTTACTTGAATATCAAGGTTGTGAGATTAAACATCTTTTAAAACCTATCTATACTAACAGGATTTATGTTGAATCAGGTAATTCCTTACAAACCAAAATAATATTAGGAATTTACCATGTTGTTCTAAAATCTCAGTGGTTTCATACAAATCCTATTCTCCCTCCCGGTTCTTTGAATTAGAAGGTCTAGCCTTAGACAGTCTTCTACGGAAGACTCATGGCCGAGAGAATTTGATCTATGAAACATAAGGTTCACATATCCATCTGCTAATTGAAGAATACTTTATAGGGAAGACCTACAAGGCTGAACAGGAAAGGGTTCGGTTGTAGATTCTAATTTCCAACTTTCATTGGAAAAAAATATGATTCCACTTTAACATTCTGGGCAGAAAGGTAGTGCTATGCTCTTGGTTAGATTCCATAAGCATAGTAACACCTTTGGGACTAGAGTTAATTGCCTTTGGGACATTAGTGGTTTTCATTAGCTTGTAATATACTCAATATATTATAGCTAAATCTCTAGTTCCTAATTTGATATTCATATTTTTGGTTTTTACATGAAGTGTCAAGGTATCAAGAATATTAGCTTCTTCTATTTCAACAGAGAAATTAGGGTAATAATTGAAGTAAATTTGCCCCTGAGGAAGATTACTTTCTAAGATTCCTAATAACGAATCATCAACATTGAGAAGTCTAGCATCTCTAAGCATTAATCAAATAGGAATATTTAGGCCTTTACGGAAAGGAGGTTTAAGTGCTACTTGTACAAGACATATATAAAGAAATTTAAATTCTTTCATATACCTGTCAATGTCAGCAGCAATTAACAATTTAATAGTCTCTATAGAGTTATTATTTGCCGAGGTAGATTCACAAGTTTTTATACTAAAACTTTTAAACAAAGAAAAATTACCTATTTGGTATATCTTATTAATCGGTTCTTTAGAATTGGACCAATTTGGTAAACACATATCTTCTTTTGATATAGTACCATTAACACAGTTAACAATGTTGTTGCTATTCATGAGAACAACCAGTTGTCTTTAGGCATGAAAGAACATCAAGGATAAATTAAGATATAAGAATAATTTAAAGTGATATTATCAAACTTATGAAAATTTGAACTATAATTCTTGCAAATCTAAAGAAATTAAGGCTTTGATTATCTAGATAATATAACGTTTAACTTGATTTCACTATTAAATTGGCTTTGGATATTATTCAACTTATATAACGCATGTTGGATATTACAAGTCTTTCGCAAGTCATATTGTAGGACGGGTCACCAAAAGATCGGTTGCCTGCCCCCATGGGTCTTATTGGACTGACATTAATCTATTTTAGGCTAACAAAGTCCTTAAGCCGGAGATCAATCGGCACACTCAGGCTTATGCTGAGATAAACCTCAACATGTTAATAAGGAAACCAAAGCCTTTAACTTATTTTAATAGAAGTTTACTAAAATATTATACAGGATAATAAAAGAGCTATAAACTCTTAAGATTACTAGAATCAAATATAATTAATCATAAGCTGGATAATTACTAAGTTAAATTTTTTTATTATCTTAATAATCACATGATTTCTAACAGCCTAGAGAACCTAAAGATTTAGCTACTCATGCTAACAACGAACGCCATTAACATGGCTCTGATACTATTTGGAAAGGAATTTTATTGCTAAAATGTGAAAAGAAGAAAAATAAAGAAAAGGTAAAAAAACATACAAAAGGGAAAGCTTTATTCCATATATTGCATAATGTTTACAGAGAGAAAGAGTATTCAAGAAAATTTTGTGTTCATAAGTTTTTTCTGATGGGGCATTTTTAAGCCCAAAAGGCATGACATTCCATTCATACTGACCAAAAAGGACATTGAAAGCAGTGTTATATTTATCATGTTCGGCAATTTGAATTTGCCAAAATCCTGTTTTTAAATCAATTTTACTATAAACATTAGCTTTAAATGTTTTTTTTCAAACGATCCCTTTTTTAGGAATCAGATAACGAATCCACTTTAAAACTGAGTTTAAAGGTTTGTAATTAATAACAATTCTTGGGGAACCTCGTTCTTTTTAAGATGCATTGTTAGCATAAAATGCTGAACAACTCCTAGGTGATTTTGAGGGGCGAGTAATATTATTATTCAAAAGAGCATGAATTTATTTCTTAAAGATTTCGATTAATTCATGGTTCATCTGAATAGGCCTATCTTTCGTAGAGATGACCTTTTCATCAAATCCTTCAATATATGGTAAATCTATAATATGGGATTTTCGATCCCAAAAGGTAAATTTCACTTTCAAAATTCTTTTAAAGATTGGCAATTTTAGCAACCAGTCTCAGGGTTTTTAAAATTAGCTCAATTTTTTTTATTTTAATATCTTCCTTTAAAAAACAAATCTGATTAACTTTTAATGCAGTTTGTTTAAGAAGAATTTTATTTTCTTCTAGAGAAAGTGTCTTGATAAAAGAACTTGAAATTTCTTTTCCTACAATTTTTGTTTTGAGTTATTCAAAATCTGAAATATAAAGGTTGATATGGGTAATAAAAGGTATACCCAAAATAATTTCCTCATTAATGTTTTTAGTCATGACAAAATAAAAAGAAAGGCAAATACCGTCATGGCAGATATGAGTATTTGAAAGTTTATAATTTATACAGATACGTTTACCAGTCGTGCAATATAACTTGTTAGTTCCCATCTGGAGGTACTTGGTTGGGATAGAACTTCAACAATGCAATTTCGATCTGCACCACTGCCTAACAAAGCAATTTTCTTAAGAACATAATTTGAATTAGCTACTAACTTAATCATAATGTGAGAACTCTGAGGTCTCACCTTAATGATCATACTAATACCTGCATATTCAATACCTTTATGTGATGAAGGGGTTGATTGAATAGAAGAGTTGTTATCTTCATCTTCATTATCTGAAATAGCAATCTTTTTTCCTTTAAGAGATACTTCAGCATCCTGAAGAAATTGTTTTGCTCAGGCATCAATTTCAATTTGGTTAAATCTTGACTCAACTTCTCGAACTTTTTCTTTGAGGGAGTTAACTTCTGCTCTAAGATCATTGATAGAAGGTTCTTCCCTCTTATATTTATATTTTTGCATGATTTGTTTCATGCTGAAAGGGATTATATTTTTTACAACTTCTTTCTCTTTCTGTTTAGTGACAAGGATTTGAAGCTTCAAAAGATAGCTTCTTCGAGCATCATTATCTTTGATATGATCAATAGTTGCAAATAAGATTTCTGCAGAGTCTTTTGAAAACTCTGATAGATTGGCTATCACAATGACGAAATGCTCCTTGGCAATTGCATTCATGTCCACTATCTTGAGCAGCATTGAGGAACTCTTCGTCCTCAGTTTCTTCTTCTTCTGAAGAGGAAGATGAATCTGATTCTTCTCCTTTTAATATAGACAGAAACTTTTCCTTAGTTTCTTCATCTACTTCGAGAAGATTGATCTTCCTTCTTCTTTTGTTTCTAGGACAATCAGGAGACTTGTGTCCAGACTTACCACAAGTCCAAAGTCTTGACAATAACTACCAAGTTCATTACTTGCAATTTTTTTTTATCTTTCTTAAGCTGTTCTTTTAGCTTTAAATCTGTACTTAACTCTATTGCTACGAAATGAATCAGTCTGTTAAGGCCTCCATATGTCATTTCTGAATATGGAATTTTACCTTAACATCGATCTCTTATTTTGGATCGGACCATTTCTGCAAAATGGGGAGGTAAACAACTAAGGAATCTCTCTTTACAATAATCATTGTTGCAGTCATCTCTTAGAATGACCTTTGTAATAAAAACATCTTTAAACCGTCTGAAATCTATCAATTTTTTGCAGTAAAGATTGTTTAATATTTCCAAACTTCTATTATGAAATAATCGCGGTTCCCCCGCGAAATGTTTAGCAATGCTATAAAGTAGAGTTGCAGTTGCATACTCAACTACCTCTAAAGATGTAGTAGTTTTACTTACTTAAGTCTTAACAACATTCTTGCTTGCAACAATATCAAGAATCTCAATTTTATTTTGTTCTTGAAATAATTAACCCACCAATTTCTTAAAGTACCTGTGAAACCTGCAACTATCCTGTTAGGTGCTTGCTTATCGGTGGCACTCTTCTATTCATAGAATATGATGTTCATGCCCATCTCTTGGAGTTTATTATAGATTTGACTATCAGCCATACAATCTATATTCCATTCTGTTATACTAGTACCATCTGCAACACTTTTGGGATGCATATTGTTCTCCTCGAACTGAATATCAGGAAAAGAAGGTACGGGATAAATGTTCTTGGAGTGAGGAAGTCTATCCTTAATAGCTCCAACCTTATCACCCTAAGAAATCTTAATCCTTTAAGTTGCTCATTAATCCTTTCTAGGATTTCAGTTGAGTTGTTGAAGTCATTAGCTGGCTTAGGGAAATCCTCTAGAGAAAATTTATGGATTTTTAAAATAGGTTTAGTCTCTAAGTTGAAACCTGATTTGGAAGAACTAGGTTTGTTACCAATAAGGCTGGTACCATTATAATTATACTTTGAGTCCTCAATTTGTTTGGAAAAAACATGATGAACATGGTTAGTATAATTATTTTGTTCAAAGACTTTGTTTATTTCTTCAATAGTCACAAAGCTGTTTTCCTTATGTTTTGAATGTTTTTTGAAAGGCGCTTCTTTCAAGACATCTTTTTTATAAGGGATGTTAATGCCTCCAAGAGGAGGAGTAACACTTTCGACAACCTTGACTTTGGTATGCCATCTCTTAACCAAAACCTAAAGCGATGAATAGGATTCACCGATTAGGCCTGTAGATTCAAACCATTTAAAGAATTCAATTTTAGTTTTGAATCTCTTCATATCTTAAACCATTTGTCTCTGAACAAGACTCTCTGATCCCTCGTGTATGTATCAACATACCAGGCTTTCTTTAAAGCACGCTTAGGGCTCATTTCCTCACTTATTAATCCTTTTTATATCAGGAGTAGATTGACTTACTTAATAACTCCTATAGATTCCTTTTTCTTATGAGAAGGAGCTTTCATTTCGCTAGGAGTAGGACTTCATGCAAAAGAAGAATCATAATATACATTGGGGATGGTTTGGGTGAAATCAACCCCGCGTAATTTACCCTATTGTTTTGAAACCTCAGTGGTTTCATACAAATCTTCTTCTCTGGTGAATTGATAAGGGTGATGAACATGTTACATAATTACTCTGATTTTGGTTATGTTAATAATTCATTAATTGACATATTTATATATTTGCTTTGAGGTCTTGTGTATTGAAGTATGAAGTCCCATGAAGGGCAATTAGGCATGATCTTGATTCTTCTTTGATCTTAATTATGCAAGGGGAAATCTACTTATGTGATAGTGATGATAAAGCTAATTGTGGTTTTGTGATGTTGGTGATAAGAATCCCTCTACCTAACCCTAGATTTATAAAATGGATATGAGGTATGGAATTATGTTATGATATAAAAATTTTATTATAGAATGTAGTTTCTCATTATTATTCTAACGTATCTAAAGAGAAAGGATAATTCTCACTTGTGATCACCTATGAGCTATTACGATTGGATGTTTTCATAAGGTTCTATAAGTGACTAATGTGAACTTGTATGATGTCATAAGATGAATACTAAATGGAATTATTGCTTAGAACCTAAAGGGTATGTAAGTGAGATGGAGGTCTCACGTCAGTAAGTTCGGTCTCCCACATGGGTTCCTACCATTATTAAGATCGAATTCCCAAATTCTATGATTTCTCATTAGATGTAAACCTCCACGTTTATAAGTCAAGGTTTCTACAAACAATCTCCTGGACCCTTAACTATGTGTCCACATAGGACTCTAGCTTAGTAGATCTATCTAGACAACTACGTATGAACGGTTACAGCTTATGTGAGTGTTAACCCTCTCCTATCTGTGTGGGAGTAGAACATTGTATTCCATGTAGCACATATGGTCTTATGTCGATTATGGCACTTCTTTCCCTAATATAATATTATTGAGTAGTTTAACTATGTGACCTCTTATTAGGGTTGTTTTGAAAGCTTCTGCATAAGATAAGAAAGGGTATGGGATTTCTCTTACTCATTATACATGTGGAATATCCTGAAGGATGTTTTAAGTAGTGTTCTTTTATGATTTTGATTATGATTATGATTAAGATGATAAGCAATGACTAGTATTGATGTATGAACAATGTTATATATGACAATGTGTTGTAAGATGAAGTGGATTGCTCAATGTGATGTTTAGCTTTGAATAGGGTTATGGGGATTTATTCTTGTCATTAAACAAGTGTTGCTTGAGTTACAGATATGTGGATATGAGTATGATGTTCCTTATATGTGTATTTTGAATATTTGGTCATTGTGCATACTTTTGACTAAATGGTACCTTTTCTTATGAATTAATGATTTTTATTCATAGAAACAATTGTAACACCTTGAAAATCCAAGACATGTAATAAAGCCTAGCATATGTTTCATAAGGTCTCAGTACTTTTTTAAGTCCATTTTATTGGATATAGGTCATTTAGGAAGTTTAAGAACCAAAACGTCCAAGGACGTCCACGACGTCCGAGAAGTTGGTTCAAAGGAGTGATAGCCTGCTTTAGCCTATTTGACTTACTTTTGTGAGTCGTAATAGTACAAAAAATTGTGGAAGGGTAGCAAATATGTGTTTAATTTGTTCCAATATAGAACAGTTCGAGTACGACTCCCCAAAGACCTACTATTGGTCCTTCAAGAGGACTTGTGCAGGTTGAGGCAACACTACCTGAAGCAGTGTGCCTCGACGAGGCAATAAGTAGTGCGTGTGTGGACTAAAGAGGCGGTGATGCCACCATTGTCCGACACATAGGATGCTTGAGAAGATCCCTTCACCCGCACAACCTATGAACTCATCCTCGGACTGTAGAGTTGCAGGCTACTGTCGTGATGTGGATCGATGGGGTATCCGTGCCACCGTCGTCCCACACTTATAAAATTCATGGAAGTACCTCACCTGAACTTTCTTTGGACTCATCTACGGAGTGTAGGACGTGAGGGGGGTGGGTCCGTAGACTCACAGACAGCCCATCATCGGGGCTCCATCTGTGAGGAGATTATTTTAATGCACGTTTTAGAGTTATCTGATTTAATAAATTAAGTAGTTTAGGGAATTGTTAGGGATTAAGGGGATACTAATTAACTTACACAAAACCCATCTAAAATTGTTATCTTACTTCTCTCTTCTTTCTCTCTCTACTTGAACTCACCATTGATGAATAGCAAGGATAAGGTTTTGGGGACGGAAAAGGACGAATCCATAACCAAGTTATTGTCAAACATTAATGTATGGGATCTAATTGACCTTTGAGACTCTATCCTCAAAGTGTTCCTTCAAAATGGATTTTAAAAGTTGTGTTTTCTTATGGGTTTCATCCAATTACGAAATTGAAATTCTGAATTGAGTTTTTGATGATCTCTTAAGGTAATATTAAATGGATTAACATGAATTTAAACTTGATTATGGTAATTGTTGATGTTTTGATCTTAATTGAAAAACATGATCCTCAATCCCTAACCCTAGGTTGTGATTTTAATCGATATTATATTGTGATCATTCGATTATCTTTGTTATTGACTTATTTAGTATCCTATGGTGTTATTATGAATAAATTCAGATGAACTATAGGCATATAACGTTATTTCTTGAGATGTAATTTAGGTTATGAAGTATATTGTGAAATTAGCCTATGTATATTTTCTTAAGTTATGGGCCATTGTTGAATTGCATTATAGAGATGCAATTAGTCTTATTATCGTATTGGTTATCATTGTGTGATGATCATACTACCGTAAGGGTTGTATTATGCATTGATGGTAAGACCTTGGTGATGAGGTATGAGAAAGACTTGGTAAGGCTTAGAATCTCTACCAATTGAGATTAATTGTGGTTAAGTGATGATGTTACATTGGATTATGCCTTATACTAGGATGATAGGGTGGTATGATGTTGAATTGAAATATCTTGACTATGTTGTGAGGTTGATTAAGGTGTATATGATATAAGGATTGTAAAACTATCTTTGTGTATTGATATACTATAAAATGCTAATGTGTTAACCTCACTTATATGAATTGTAATTAAAGGACTTATGCTCATACAATTCTTATTGAGCTATTGATGATGATGATTATACAAGGGCTATACCCTATGACCTAAACTGTGCGATGATTTATAATTAAAGGCTTAAAGACATTTCAAAAAAAGGGAGTTCAACTTAGCACCGTGTGAACTAGATTGAGGAGTGTCCCTTCCCACATAGGGCAGGTAGGAACACTACATTACTCTTGAGATTTGAGACTATAATGCATGGTCTCATAAAAAGAGTCCAAGTATATATCCTAGTTCTTTAACTATGTTTCCCCCATAGGAATACTAGCTAGTGGATCCACGTAGTTGATATGTTTCATGGTTTGGTACTACCTTGCCAAGTAGTCCACCTTCTTTCGAATTAGGGTTTTATGACACAAGATTCCATTCTAGTTGATATTGTATATGTCGGTTAGGGAAAGACGTTCCAAAAAGGTAAAATGAATTAAAGGACTTGAACTATAACTTGGATAACCTAAGAGGTCTAGCTTAGTCTAGGTATGGGTATGGGACTCTACTTGAACATCGCACTAGTTGGACTTGAGGTGAGTCTTAGGAGAAAGTTCTTATATATGTTTAAGTTACGATTATACATTATATTTGTATGATGACCTTGGAACATTCTTGATAATATACATTTATGAAATCATTTACGAGTATGCCTTGGTTTATAATGTTAATATAAAATGAAATGTAAATTTAAATGTTACGTAAAGTTGGACATTGGTCATGGTTTTCTTGTTGAGGATACTAGATTGAGTAAGGTTATGAGTCTTTGGTTTGTCACGACCCAAAACGAGCCGCGAGTGGCACCCACACTTATCCTACTATGTGAGTAAACCAACCAATCTAAACCCTAACATTTCAACCATGATAAACAGAATATAATGCGGAAGACTTAAAACTCATTAGTATAACCAATAAACAACATTCTAAAATTTAATACTTACTATTCCCAAAATCTAGAAGTCATCACCACAAGAACATCTATCCTTAAATTACTAAATCTAAGAGTGTCTAAGAAGCTAAAATAAATAAACATCTAGTCCATGCCGGAATTTCAAGGCATCAAGACATGAAGAGGAAGATCCAGTCAAAGCTAGAAGCAATAGCTCACCCTGAAATCTGGCGTGATGAAGACTGGCTAGAGTTGAGGACGAGTTGAAGACAATGGTACGTTTGCTGCATTACATAAATAATCAAAGAAAAACAAATACAAGTAGGGGTCAGTACAAGGCACAAGTACTGAGTAGGTATCATTGGCCAACTCAAAATAGAAAACAGTATATATCAAATAATAATATAAAATCAGCTACATACTCAACAGGTGATAACAACAAATACCATAACCATTGGCCACAACACCCAGCATATCTATGAGGACTCAAGCCTCCCCATCATACTCATTTGGGAATTTGTTCTTTAAATTGAGTTTATTAACATAATTCAAGTTTTCATTCTCTTTATTCCTCTTGTGTCGGTACGTGACACTCCGCTCCACTACTACTATTCTGTTGTCCGAACGTGACACTCCGATCCCCTACTATCCTGGTGTCGGAACGTGACACTCCGATCCTCTACTATCCTGGTGTCGGAACGTGGCACCCGATCCTCCAATACTATACTGGTGTCGGAACGTGATACCCGATCCTCTAATACTATCCTTGTGTCGGAACGTGACACCCGATCCTCTAATCTCATTACTTTAGTTCATCAAGCCTCCTTTTATACCAAGGCATCATCATTAACAAAGTGAATTTAAGATTTAAGATTCACAGCCTCATCTTCCCAACCCATTACAATTACATAATCACATCATGCAAGCACACAATTAAGCATATAGAAGACTTAACAATACTACCCAATATATATCATTCGCTATTAAAAGTTTACTATGAAGTACCATAAACCATAACCTACCTCCACCGAAGAATCGCGATCAAACAAGCTATCTTCCAAAACCTTTGCTTTCCTCTGCGTTATTCTCTTCTTCTCGCTCTTTCCTCCCTTCTCTCTCTGTTCTTTCTGTTTTTCTTATTCAAACCCTTTTTCTTTTACCCTAATTGTCATATAATTAAGTATAAAAGATGATAAAAATAACCCAGTAATTATTTCAAGGTTATCTCCTTTAACCCCCAAGTAATTGAATTATTAACATTAATTCACTAACTTTATATTTATAAGCATGAATAGTCCAAAACGCCCCTTAAAAACTTTTAACAGAAATCCGACCTAGTCAGGGTTACGCAGCCTGTGACGGTCCGTCATGACTGTGACGGTCCATCCTGCAGGTCCGTCACCAAGTTCATAGAGTTAATTCTGTGGAAGGATTTGTGACGGTCCGTCCTGCCATTCCGTCACGAAGTTCAGAGAGTCGATCTCAGTACCCAAATTTTAGAATTCTAAGTGTTTTGTAACGAGACCCCCTCGACGGTCCGTCGTGCCCATGACGGTCCATCGTGGGATCCGTCGACCAAGACATTTTTTACCAGAATAAACTCTACTACTCAAAACGACTAAACAGTTTGTTACAATAGATACCAATTTACCCATCGTTCGTCCTCGAACGATCACAAGAAGAAAACAAGGGCGAAAAAGAGTACCTGAATCTGTAAACAGGTATGGGTATCTTTCTTGCATATCAGCCTCCTTCTCCCAAGTGGACTCTTTAAGTGGTCGATTCATCCATTGAACTTTGATGGATGCAATCTCCCTTGATCTCAACTTGCAAATTTCTCTATCTAGAATGGCAACAGGCTCCTCCTCATACGACAAATTCTCATCAAGAAGAACTGAATCCCAACGAATAATGTAGTTTCAATCCCCATGGTATCTTTTCAGCATAGACACATGAAATACCGGGTGCACTCCTGAGAGCCCTGGAGGCAAGGCTAATTCATAAGCCACCTCCCCTACTCGCTTATGTACTTTAAATGGTCCAATATACCTTGGGCTTAGCTTACCTCTTTTACCAAACCGCATCACCCCTTTCATGGGTGAAACCTTCAGCAAGACTTGTTCACCCTCCATGAACTCCAAGTCTCTAATCTTTCGATCTGCATATTCCTTTTGCCTACCTTGCGCCGCTAAAAGCTTTTCTTGAATGAATTTCACTTTCTGTAATAAATCCCTCAAAAGATCAGTACCCCAAGGTCTAACCTCAAATGCATCAAACCAACCAATGGGGGACCTACATCTCCTCCCATACAGTGCCTCAAATGGAGCCATATCAATACTTGAGTGATAGCTATTATTGTATGAAAACTCTGCTAAGGGTAAGAAGTTATCCCAATGACCACCAAATTCTATCACACATGCACAAAGCATATCCTCCAATAACTGAATCGTTCACTCAGACTGACCATCGGTCTGAGAGTGAAATGCAGTACTAAGGTCAAACCTAGTACCTAATTTAGCATGCAATGTTCTCCAAAATTTAGAAGTAAACTGCGTACCTCTATCTGATATTATGGAGAGTGGAACTCCATGCAATCGAACAATTTCTGAGATATAGAGTTTGGCTAACTTCTCCGCATTGTAAGTCACCTTGATCGGAATGAAATGAGCAGACTTAGTTAATCTGTCCACAATTACCCAAATAGAATCAAACTTACCCAATGTCCTTGGAAGACCAACCACGAAGTCCATTGCAATTCTCTCCCACTTCCATTTAGGAATGGGCATTCTCTGAAGTGTTCCTCCGGGCCTCTGGTGTTCATACTTTACTTGCTGACAGTTTGGACATTTGGCAACAAAATCAACAATGTCACGCTTCATTCTACTCCACCAAAAGTGTTGCTTTAGGTCACGGTACATCTTGGTTGCACCAGGATGTATAGAATATCCGAAACTATGTGCCTCTGTGAGGATAGTGTGGATCAAATCCTCAACACGGGGCACACATACCCTTCCCTTATTCCTCAAAAAACATTCCTCATCAATTATTGCTTCTTTAGCCCCTCCTCGCAACACCATATCCCGAATTCGGCTTAGTTTCTCATCATCAAACTGTTTTCCCTTGATCTTGTCAAGAAAAGAAGATCTTGCCTCCACACAGGCCAAAGATCCTCCTTTCTCCAGTATTTCCAGTCTCATAAAGTCGTTAGCCAAGTTTTGGACTTCTCTAGCCAATGGGCGTCTAGAAACTTGTAAGTGGGCTAAACTACCTATGCTCCCTGATTTTCTACTTAAAGCATCAGCCACCACATTTGCTTTTCCTGGGTGATACAGAATAGTGATATCATAGTCCTTCAACAGTTCCATCCACCTCCTCTGTCTCAAATTCAAGTCTTTCTGGGTAAAGACATACTGTAGACTACGATGATCAGTGTAGACTTCACACATGACCCCATATAGATAATGTCTCCATTGCTTTAATGCAAACACCACTGCAGCCCATTCCAAATCATGGGTCGGATAGTTACGTTCGTGCACCTTTAGTTGCCTTGAAGCATAAGCGATTACATTCCTCTCTTGCATTAGCACTGCACCCAACCCAGAATAAGATGCATCACAATAAACAATGAAATTCTTGCCTTCCACTGGCAAGGTAAGAATTGGTGCAGTAGTCAACAAGGTCTTGAGTTTCTGAAAGCTTTCCTCACATTCATCCGACCATACAAATGGAACATTCTGCTTAGTCAAGTTTGTTAGTTGGGAGGCAATAGAAGAGAATCCCTTGACAAATTGACGGTAGTAGCTGGCTAAACCGACAAAGCTCCTTACTTCTGACACATTAGTAGGTCTTACCCAATTCCTCACTGTTTCGATCTTAGAAGGATCCACCATCACTCCATCCTTAGAAACCACGTGCCCCAAGAAGGACACTGAATCTAGCCAAAACTCACACTTGGAGAATTTGGCATAAAGCCTTTTCTCCCTTAATACTTCCAACACAATTCTCAAATGCTCCTCATGTTCCTTCTTACTCTTGGAGTATATCAGTATATCATCAATAAATACGATCACAAAGAGATCCAGATATGGCTTAAAAATCCTGTTCATCAAGCTCATGAAAGCAGCAGGGGCATTCGTAAGACCAAAAGACATTACTACGAATTCCTAATGCCCATACCTGATTCGAAATGTAGTCTTTGTCACATCTGTTACCCGTATTTTCAATTGATGATAACCGGATCTCAAGTAAATCTTAGAGAAGACACAACACCTTGTAACTGATCGAACAAGTCATCAATGCGAGGAATGGGGTACTTGTTCTTAATAGTTACCTTGTTCAACTGCCGGTAGTATATGCACATCCGAAAACTCCCATCCTTCTTCTTCACAAATAACACCGGAGCACCCCAAGGGGAAGCGCTTGGTCTAATGAAGCCTTTACCTAACAACTCTTGAAGTTGGGCCTTTAATTCCCTTAACTCCGCTGGGGCCATCCTATAAGGAGGTATGGAAATGGGGCGAGTACCCGGCTCCAGATCAATGCAAAAGTCAATATCCCTATCCGGTGGCATACCAGGAAGGTCTGCAGGGAACACATCCAGAAACTCACGGACTATCAAAACCGACTCAATTGAAGGTACTTGGGTAGTATCATCCCTGAGGTGTGCCAAGAACGCTAAACACCCTTTACTAACCATTCTTTTAGCACGAAGAAAGGAGATGATATGAACTGGAGTGGAAGTGTAGTCACCCTCCCACACTAACGGATCTGTCCCAGGCTTGGCCAACGTTACAGTTTTAGTATTACAATCTAAGATTGCAAAATTCGGAGAAAGCCAGTCATACCCAGAATTACATCGAAGTCAACCATTTCTAAGATAACCAAGTCTACATGAGTATTGCTCCCCACCAAAGTCACCAGACAAGACCTATATACCTTTTCAACTATCACAGACTCACTCACCGGAGCACAAACACGAATAGGCATGTCAAGCAATTCACAATGTAAAGTAAGACCAGTAGAAAATGAGGAAGATACATATGAAAATGTGGATCCATGATCAAATAATACAGAAGCCATGCAATCACAACCCAAAAGATTACCTGTAATAACAGCATCAGATGTCTCCGCTTCAGACAGCCCGGGGAAAGCGTAACAATGGGCCCTATCACCTGTCTGCCCGTTGCCCCTACCATGTTGTGCTGTAGTAGCTCCAGTTTGCCCGTCACCCCGGACGTTTTGGTGACCACCATTTCCTCGGCCACCACGTTCTCCAGAATGACGGCCTCTTCCATGACCACCTCTACCTCTGACTATTGGAGGTCTTTAACTCTGTTTTGGACAATACCTCTTAATGTGTCCAGTCTCCCCACATCCATAAAACTCCATGGATTCAAGCATAGGTCTCTGTGAGAATGACGAAGTCTGGGGGTAACCTCCAAACTCAGAGGAATGTTGGCTGGTCTGCGATGGACCCCCAGCTACAGCCTGTAGTGAAGACTGAATAGGTCGGGCTGGGTAACCTCCTGAACCCTGCCCTCTGGGTAATAATTATTAAACTCACCTCCCTTACGAAACTTTTTAGATGTTGATGCCATGGTGAAGTTATCTGGCTTCACTCCCTCCACCTCTATCACGAAGTCTACCACTTCCTGAAAGGATTTTGCTGTAGCCGCTACCTGTAAGGCTGAAATCCGCAAATCTGACCTCAACCCCTTCACAAAACGGCGAATCCTCTCTTGTGGACTGAAACAAAGTTGGGTGGCATACCTGGATAATGCACGAAACTTAGCCTCATAAGCAGTAACTGACAACCTTCCTTGCTCTAGGCTTAGGAACTCATCTCTCCTCCTATCCCTCAAAGTCCGGGGTATATACTTCTCCATAAATAAGCTAGACAATGACGCCCAAGTCATAGGTGGTGCCTGTGCTGGTTGACACTCAACATGGGTCTTATTGGACTGACATTAATCTATTTTAGGCTAACAAAGTCCTTAAGACGGAGATTAATCGGCACACTCAGACTTATGCTGAGATAAACCTCAACATGTTAATAAGGAAACCAAAGCATTTAACTTGTTTTAATCGAAGTTTACTAAAATATTATACAGGATAATAAAAGAGCTATAAACTATTAAGATTACTAGAATCAAATATAATTAATCATAAGCTGGATAATTACTAAGTTAATTTTTTTATTATCTTAATAATCACATGATTTCTAATAGCCTAGAGAACCTAAAGATTTAGCTACTCATGCTAACAACGAACGCCATTAACATGGCTCTGATACGATTTGGAAAGGATTTTTATTGCTAAAATATGAAAAGAAGAAAAATAAAGAAAAGGTAATAAAAAATGCAAAAGGGAAAGCTTTATTCCATACATTGCATAATGTTTACAGAGAGAAAGAGTATTCAAGAAAATTTTGTGTTCATAAGTTTTTTCTGATGGGTCATTTTTAAGCCCAAAAGGCATGACATTCCATTCATATTGACCAAAAAGGACATTGAAAGCAGTGTTATATTTATCATGTTCGGCAATTGGAATTTGCAAAAATCCTGATTTTAAATCAAATTTACTATAAACATTAGCTTTAAATGTTTTTTTCAAAAGATCCCTTTGTTAGGAATAAAATAATGAATCCACTTTAAAATTGAGTTTAAAGGTTTTTAATTAATAACAATTCTTGGGGAACCTCGTTCTTTTTAAGCTGCATTGTTAACATAAAATGCTGAACAACTCCTAGGTGATTTTGAGGGACGAGTAACTTTATTATTCAAAAGAGCATGACTTTCTTTCTTACAGATTTCGGTTAATTCTGTGTTCATCTGAATAGGCCTAGCTTTCGTAGAGATGGCCTTTTCATCAAATCCTTCAATATATGGTAAATCTATAATATGGGATTTTCGATCCCAAAAGGTAAATTTCACTTTCAAAGTTCTTTTAAAGACTGGCAATTTTAGCAACCAGTCTCAGGGTTTTAAAAATTTGCTCAATTTTTTTATTTTAATATCATCCTTTAAAAAATAAATCTGATTAACTTTTAATGCAGTTTGTTTAGGCAGAATTTTATTTTCTTCTAGAGAAAGTGTCTTGATAAAAGAAAATGAAATTTCTTTTCCTACAATTTTTGTTTTGACTGATTCAATATCAGAAATATAAGGTTTGATATGGGTATTAAAAGGTATACCCAAAATAATTTCCTCATTAATGTTTTTAGTTATGACAAAATAATTAGCAAGGCAAATACCGTCATGGCAGATATGAGTATTTGAAATTTTATAATTTATACAGATACATTTACCAGTCGTTCTATATAACTTTTTAGTTCCCATCTGGAGGTACTTGGTTGGGATTAGACCTTCAACAATGCAATTTCGATCTGCACCACTGCCTAACAAAGCAATTTTGTTAAGAACATAATTAGAATTAGCTACTAACTTAATCATAATGTAAGAACTCTTAGGTCTCACCTTAATGATCATACTAATACCTGCATATTCAACACCTTTATGTGATCAAGGGGTTGATTGAATAGAAGAGTTGTTATCTTCATCTTCGTTATCTGAAGTAGCAATCTGTTTTCCTTTAAGAGATACTTCAGCATCCTGAAGAAATTGTTTTGCTAAGGCATCAATTTCAATTTGGTTAAATCTTGACTTAACTTCTCGAACTTTTTCTTTGAGGGAGTTAACTTCTGCTCTAAGATCATTGATAGAAGGTTCTTCCCGCTTATATGTATATTTTTGCATGATTTGTTTCATGCTGAAAGGGATTATACTTTTTACAACTTCTTTCTCTTTCTGTTTAGTGACAAGGATTTGAAGCTTCAAAAGATAGCTTCTTCGAGCATCATTATCTATGATATGATCAATAGTTGCAAATAAGATTTATGCAGAGTCTTTTGAAAACTCTTATAGATTAGCTATCACAATGATGAAATGCTCCTTGGCAATTGCATTCATGTCTACTATGTTGAGAAACATTGAGGAACTCTTCGTCCTCAGTTTCTTCTTCTTCTAAAGAGGAAGATGAATCTGATTCTTCTCCATTTAATATAGACATAAACTTTTCCTTAGTTTCTTCATCTACTTCGGGATGATTGATCTTCCTTCTTCTTTTGTTTCTAGGACAATCAGGAGACTTGTGTCCAGACTTACCACAAGTCCAACATTTGTCTTCGTTAGATGTGTTGCGAGAAGTTTTCTTACTTCTCTTTCCTTTAGAATATCCTTTTTCTTTTGATGATCTTCTTTCTGCAGAAGGGGGTTTTAGACTTGGGCAGCCAAAGTTTTGACAAAAACTACCAAGTTCATTACTTGCAATTTTTTTTATCTTTCTTAAGCTGTTCTTTTAGCTTTAAATCTGTACTTTGCTCCATTGCTACGAAATGAATCAGTCTTTTAAGGCCTTCATAAGTCATTTCTGAATATGGAATTTTACCTTAACATCGATCTCTTATTTTGGATCGGACCATTTCTGCAAAATGGGGAGGTAATCAACGAAGGAATCTCTCTTTACAATAATCATTGTTGCAGTCATCTCTTCAAAAGACCTTTGTAATAAAAACATCTTTAAACCGTCTGAAATCTGTCAATTTTTTGCAGTAAAGATTGTTTAATACTTCCAAACTTCTTATGAAATAATCGCGGTTCCCCCGCGAAATGTTTAGCAATGCTGTAAAGTAGAGTTGCAGTTGCATACTCAACTACCTCTAAAGATGTAGTAGTTTGACCTACATAAGTCTTAACAACATTCTTGCTTGCAACAATATCAAGAATCTCAATTTTATTTTGTACTTTGAGATAATTGCCCCACCAATTTCTTAAAGTACCTGTGAAACCTGCAACTATCCTGTTAGGTGCTTGCTTATCGGTGGCACTCTTCTATTCATAGAATATGATGTTCATGCCCATCTCTTTAAGTTTATTATAGATTTGACTATCAGCCATACAATCTATATTCCATTCTGTTATACTAGTACCATCTGCCGCACTTTTGGGATGCATATTGTTCTCCTCTAACTGAATATCCGGAAAAGAAGGTACGGGATAAAAGTTCTTGGAGTGAGGAAGTCTATCCTTAATAGCTCCAACCTTATCACCCTGAGAAATCTTAATCCTTTAAGTTGCTCATTAATCCTTTCTAGGATTTCAGGAGAGTTGTTGAAGTCATTAGCTGGCTTAGGGAAATCCTCTAGAGAAAATTTATGGATTTTTAAAATAGGTTTAGTCTCTAAGTTGAAACCTGATTTGGAAGAACTGGGTTTGTTACCAATAAGGCTGGTAGCATGATAATTATACTTTGAGTCCTCAATTTGTTTGGAAAAAACATGATGAACCTGGTTAGTATAATTATTTTGTTCAAAGACTTTGTTTATTTCTTCAATAGTCACAAAGCTGTTTTCCTTATGTTCTGAATGTTTTTTGAAAGGCGCTTCTTTCAAGACATCTTTTTTATAAGGGATGTTTATACCTCCAAGAGGAGGAGTAACACTTTTGACAACCTTGTCTTTGGTTTGCCATCTCTTAACCAAAACCTAAAGCGATGGGGAGTAGGACTTCATGCAAAATAAGAATCATAATATATATTGGGGATGGTTTGGGTGAAATCAACCCTGCGGAATTTACCCTATTGTTTTGAAACCTCAGTGGTTTCATACAAATCTTCTTCTCTGGTGAATTGATAATGGTGATGAACATGTCACATAATTACTTTGATTTTTGTTATGTTAATACTTCATTAATTGACATATTTATATATTTGCTTTGAGGTCTTGTGTATTAAAGTATGAAGTCCCATGAAGGGCAATTAGGTATGATCTTGATTCTCCTTTGATCTTAATTATGCAAGGGGAAATCTACTTATGTGATAGTGATGATAAAGCTAATTGTGTTGTTGTGATGTTGGTGATAAGAATCCCTCTACCTAACCCTAGATTTATAAAATGGATATGAGGTATGGAATTATGTTATGATAAAAAAATTTTATTATAGAATGTAGTTTCTCATTATTATTCTAACGTATCTAAAGAGAAAGGATAATTCTCACTTGTGATCACCTATGAGCTATTACGATTGGATGTTTACATAAGGTTCTATAAGTGACTAATGTGAACTTGTATGATGTCATAAGATCAATACTAAATGGAATTATTGCTTAGAACCTAAAGGGTATGTAAGTGAGATGGAGGTCTCACGTCAGTAAGTTCGGTCTCCCACATGGGTTCCTACCATTATTAAGTTTGAATTCCCAAATTCTATGATTTCTCATGAGATGTAAACCTCCAAGTTTGTAAGTCAAGGTTTCTACAAACAATCTCCTGGACCCTTAACTATGTGTCCACATAAGACTCTAGCTTAGTAGATCTATCTAGACAACTACGTATGAACGGTTACAGCTTATGTAAGTGTTAACCCTCTCCTATCTGTGTGGGACTAGAACATTGTATTCCATGTAGCACCTATGGTCTTATGTCGATTATTGCACTTTTTTCCCTAATATAATATTATTGAGTAGTTTAACTATGTGACCTCTTATTAGGGTTGTTTTTAAAGCTTCTTGATAAGATAAGAAAGGGTATGGGATTTCTCTTACTCATTATACATGTGGAATATCCTGAAGGATATTTTAAGTAGTGTTCTTTTATGATTTTGATTATGATTATGATTAAGATGATAAGCAATGACTAGTATTGATGTATGAACCATGTTATATATGACAATGTGTTGTAAGATTAAGTGGATTGCTCAATGTGATGTTTAGCTTTGAATAGGGTTATGGGGATTTATTCTTGTCATTAAACAAGTGTTTCTTGAGTTACAGATATGTGGATATGAGTATGATGTTCCTTATATGTGTATTTTGAATATTTGGTCATTGTGCATACTTTTGACTAAATGGTACCTTTTCTTATAAATTAATGATTTTTATTGATAGAAACAATTGTAACACCTTGAAATTCCAAGACATGTAATAAAGTCTAACATATGTTTCATAAGGTATCAGTACTGTTTTAAGTCCATTTATTGAATATAGGTCATTTAGGAAGTTTAAGAACCAAAACGTCCAAGGACGTCCACGACGTCTGGGAAGTTGGTTCAAAGGAGTGATAGCCTGCTTTAGCCTATTTGACTTACTTTTATGAGTCGTAATAGTACAAAAAATTGTGGACGGGTAGCAAATATGTGTTTAATTTGTTCCAATATAGAACAGTTCGAGTACGACTCCCCAAAGACCTACTATTGGCCCTTCAAGAGGACTTGTGCAGGTTGAGGCAACACTACCTGAAGCAGTGTGCCTCGACGAGGCAATAAGTAGTGCGTGTGTGGACTAAAGAGGCGGTGATGCCACCATTGTCTGACACTTAGGATGCTTGAGAAGGTCCCTTCACCCGCACAACCTATGAACTCATCCTCGGACTGTAAAGTTGCAGGCTACTGTCGTGATGTGGATCGATGGGGTACCTCACCTGAACCTTCTTTGGAATCATCTACGGAGTGTAGGACGTGAGGGGGTGGGTCCGTAGACTCACAGACGGCCCATCATCGGGGCTCCATCTGTGAGGAGATTATTTTCATGCACGTTTTAGAGTTATCTGATTTAATAAATTAAGTAGTTTAGGGAATTGTTAGGGACTAAGGGGACACTAATTAACTTACACAAAACCCATCTAAAATTGTTGTGTTCCTTCTCTCTTCTTCCTCTCTCTACTTGAACTCACCATTGATGAATAGCAAGGATAAGGTTTTGGGGACGGAAAAGGATGAATACATAACCAAGTTATTGTCAAACATTAATGTATGGGATCTAATTGACCTTTGAGACTCTATCCTCAAAGTGTTCCTTCAAAATGGATTTTAAAAGTTGAGTTTTCTTATGGGTTTCATCCAATTACGAAATTGAAATTCTGAATTGAGTTTTCGATGATCTCTTAAGGTAATATTAAATGGATTAACATGAATTTAAACTTGATTATGGTAATTGTTGATGTTTTGATCTTAATTGAAGAACATGATCCTCAATCCCTAACCCTAGGTTGTGATTTTGATCGATATTATATTGTGATCATTCAATTATCTTTGTTATTGACTTATTTAGTATCCTATGGTGTTATTATGAATAAATTCAGACGAACTATAGGCATATAACGTTATTTCATGAGATATAATTTAGGTTATGAAGTATATTGTGAAATTAGCTTATGTATCTTTTCTTAAGATATGGGCCATTGTTGAATTGTATTATAGAGATGCAATTGGTCTTATTATCGTATTGGTTATTCTTGTGTGATGATCTTACTACCGTAAGGGTTGTATTATGCGTTGATGGTAAGACCTTGGTGATGAAGTATGAGCAAGACTTGGTAAGGCTTAGAATATCTACCAATTGAGATTAATTGTGGTTAAGTGATGATGTTACATTGGATTATGCCTTATACTGGGATGATAGGGTGGTATGATGTTGAATTGAAATATCTTGAGTATGTTGTGAGGTTGATTAAGGTGTATATGATATAAGGATAGTAAAACTATCTTTGTGTATTGATATACTATAAAATGCTAATGTGTTAACCTCACTTATATGAATTGTAATTAAAGGACTTATGCTCATACAATTCTTATTGAGCTATTGATGATGATGATTATACAAGGGCTATACCCTATGACCTAAACTGTGCTATGATTTATAATTAAAGGCTTAAAGACATTTCAAAAAAAGGGAGTTCAGCTTAGCACCGTGTGAACTAGATTGAGGAGTGTCCCTTCCCACATAGGGCAGGTAGGAACACTACATTACTCTTGAGATTGGAGATTATAATGCATGGTCTCATAAAAAGGGTCCCAAGTACATATCCTAGTTCTCGAACTATGTTTCCCCCATAGGAATACTAGCTAGTGGATCCACGTAGTTGATATGTTTCATGGTTTGCTACTACCTTGCCAAGTAGTCCACATTCTTTCGGTTTAGGGAAAGACGATCCAAAAAGGTAAAATGAATTAAAGGACTTGAACTATAACTTGGATAACCTAAGAGGTCTAGCTTAGTCTAGGTATGGGTATGGGACTCTACTTGAACATCGCACTAGTTGGACTTGAGGTGAGTCATAGGAGAAAGTTCTTATATATGCTTAAGTTACGATTATACATTATATATGTATGATGGATGACCTTGGAACATTCTTGATAATATACATTTATGAAATCATTTACGAGTATGCCTTGGTTTATGATGTTAATGTAAAATGAAATGTAAATTTAAATGTTATGTAAAGTTGGACATTGGTCATGGTTTTCTTGTTGAGGATACTAGATTGAGTAAGGTTATGAGTCTTTGGTTTGTCACGACCCAAAACGAGCCGCGAGTGGCACCCACACTTATCCTACTATGTGAGCGAACCAACCAGTCTAAACCCCAACATTTCAACCATAATAAACAGAATATAATGCGGAAGACTTAAAAATCATTAGTATAACCAATAAACAACATTCTAAAATTTAATACTTATTATTTCCAAAATCTGGAAGTCATCACCACAAGAACATCTATCCTCAAATTACTAAATCTAAGAGTGTCTAAGAAGCTAAAATAAATAAACAGCTAGTCCATGCCGGAATTTCAAGGCATCAAGACATGAAGAGGAAGATCCAGTCCAAGCTACAATCAATAGCTCACCCTGAAATCTGGCATGATGAAGACTGGCTAGAGTTGAGGACGAGTTGAAGACGATGGTACGTTTGCTGCATTCCACAAAAAATCAAAGAAAAACAAATACAAGTAGGGGTTAGTACAAGGCACAAGTACTGAGTAGGTATCATCGGCCAACTCAAAATAGAAAACAGTATATATCAACTAATAATATAAAATCAGCTACATACTCAACAGGTGATAACAACAAATACCATAACCATTGGCCATAACACCCAGCATATCTATGAGGACTCAAGCCTCCCCATCATACTCATTTGGGAATTTGTTCTTTAAATTGAGTATATTAACATAATTCAAGTTTTCATTCTCTTTATTCCTCTTGTGTCGGTACGTGACACTCCGGTCCCCTACTATCCTGGTGTCGGAAAGTGACACTCTGATCCTCTACTATCCTGGTGTCGGAACGTGACACCCGATCCTCTAATACTATCCTGGTAACGGAACGTGACACCCGATCCTCTAATACTATCCTGGTGTCAGAACAGGACACCCGATCCTCTAATACTATCCTGGTGTCGGAACGTGACACCCGATCCTCTAATACTATCCTGGTGTCGGAACGTGACACCCGATCCTCTAATCTCATTACTTTAGTTCATTAAGCCTCCTTTTTATACCAAGGCATCATCATTAACAAAGTGAATTTAAGATTTAAGATTCACAGCCTCATCTTCCCAACCCATTACGATTACATAATCACATCATGCAAGCACACAATTAAGCATATAGAAGACTTTACAATACTACCCAATACATATCATTCGCTATTAAGAGTTTACTATGAAGTAGCATAAACCATAACCTACCTCCACCGAAGAATCGCGATCAAACAAGCTATCTTCCAAAACCTTTGCTTTCCTCTGCGTTATTCTCTTCCTCTCTCTCGTTCCTCCCTTCTCTCTCTGTTCTTTCTATTTTTCTTGTTCGAACCCTTTTTCTTTTACCCTAATTGTCATATAATCAAATATAAAAGATGATAAAAATAACCCACTAATTATTTTAAGGTTATCTCTTTTAACCCCCAAGTAATTGAATTATTAACATTAATCCACTAACTTTATAATTATAAGCATGAATAGTCCAAAACGCCCCTTAAAAAATTTTAACAGAAATCCGACCCAGTCAGGGTTATGCAGCCTGTGACGGTTCATCTTGACTGTGATGGTCCGTCCTGCAGGTCCGTCACCAAGATCAGAGAGTTAATTCTGTGGAAGGATTTGTGACGGTCCGTCGTGCCTGCGACTGTCCGTCCTGACATTCCGTCACGAAGTTCAGAGAGTCGATCTCAGTACCCAAATTTCAGAATTCTAAGTGTTTTGGAACGAGACCCCCTCGACGGTCCGTCGTGCCCATGACGGTCTGTCGTGGGATCCGTCGACCGAGACAGTTTTTACCAGAATAAACTCTACTGCTCAAAATGACTAAACAGGTCTTTACAATAGATACCAATTTACCCATCGTTCATCCTCGAACGATCACAAGAAGAAAACAAGGGCGAAAAGGAGTACCTGAATCTGTAAATAGGTGTGGGTATCTTTCTTGCATATCAGCCTCCTTCTCCCAAGTGGACTCTTCAACTGGTCGATTCTTCCATTGAACTTTGATGGATGCAATCTCCCTTTATCTCAAGTTGCGGATTTATCTATCTAGAATGGCAACAGGCTCCTCCTCATACGACAAATTTTCATCAAGAAGGACTGAATCCCAACGAATAATGTAGTTTCCATCCCCATTGTATTTTTTCAGCATAGACACATTAAATACTGGGTGCAATCCTGAGAGCTTTGGAGGCAAGGCTAATTAATAAGCCACCTCCCCTACTCGCTTAAGTACTTTAAATGGTCCAATATACCTTGGGCTTAGCTTACCTATTTTACCAAACCGCATCACGCCTTTTAATGGGTGAAATCTTCAGCAAGACTTGTTCACCCTCCATGAACTCCAAGTCTCTAACCATTCGATCTGCATATTCCTTTTGCCTACCTTGCGCCGCTAAAAGCTTTTCTTGAATGAATTTAACTTTCTCTAATGAATACCTCAAAAGATCAGTACCCCAAGGTCTAACCTCAAATGCATCAAACCAACCAATGGGGGACCTACATCTCCTCCCATACAGTGCCTCAAATGGAGCCATATCAATACTTGAGTGATAGCTATTATTGTATGAAAACTCCGCTAAGGGTAAGAAGTTATCCCAATGACTACCAAATTCTATCACACATGCACGAAGCATATCCTCCAATACCTGAATAGTTCACTCAGACTGACCATCGGTCTTAGGGTGAAATGCAGTACTAAGGTCCAACCTAGTACCTAATTCAGCATGCAATGTTCTCCAAAATTTAGAAGTAAACTGCGTACCTCTATCTGATATGATGGAGAGTGGAACTCCATGCAATCGAACAATTTCTGAGATATAGAGTTTTGCTAACTTCTCCGCATTGTAAGTCACCTTGACAGGAATGAAATGAGCAGACTTAGTTAATCTCTCCACAATTACCCAAATAGAATCAAACTTACCCAATGTCTTTGGAAGACCAACCACGAAGTCCATATTAATTCTCTCCAACTTCCATTTAGGAATGGGCATTCTCTGAAGTGTTCCTCCGGGCCTCTGGTGTTCATACTTTACTTGCTGACAGTTTGGACATTTGGCAACAAAATCAACAATGTCACGCTTCATTCTACTCCACCAAAAGTGTTGCTTTAGGTCACGGTACATCTTGGTTGCACCAGGATGTATAGAATATCCGAAACTATGTGCCTCTGTGAGGATAGTGTGGATCAAATCCTCAACACGGGGCACACATACCCTTCCCTTATTCCTGAAAACACCTTCCTCATCAATTATTGCTTCTTTAGCCTCTCCTCGCAACACCATATCCCTAATTCGGCTTAGTTTCTCATCATCAAACTGTTTTCCCTTGATCTTGTCAAGAAAAGAAGATATTTCCTCCACACATGCCAAAAATCATCCTTTCTCCAGTATTTCCAGTCTCATAAAGTCGTTAGCCATGTTTTGGACATCTCTAGCCAATTGGCGTCTAGAAACTTGTAAGTGGGCTAAACTACCCATGCTCCTTGCTTTTCTACTTAAAGCATTAGCCACCACATTTGCTTTTCCTGGGTGATACAGAATAGTGATATCATAGTCCTTCAACAGTTCCATCCACCTCCTCTGTCTCAAATTCAAGTCTTTCTGGGTAAAGACATACTGTAGACTACGATGATCTGTCTAGACTTCACACTTGACCCCATATAGATAATGTCTCCATTGCTTTAATGCAAACACCACTGCAGCCAATTCCAAATCATGGGTCGGATAGTTACGTTCGTGCACCTTTAGTTGCCTTGAAGCATAAGCGATTACATTCCTCTCTTGCATTAGCACTGCACCCAACCCAGAATAAGATGCATCACAATAACCAATGAAATTCTTGCCTTCCACTGGCAAGGTAAGAATTGGTGCAGTAGTTAACAAGGTCTTGAGTTTCTGAAAGCTTTCCTCACATTCATCCGACCATACAAATGGAACATTCTGCTTAGTCAAGTTTGTCAGTTGGGAAGCAATAGAAGAGAATCCCTTGACAAATCGACGGTAGTAGCTGGCTAAACCGACAATGCTCCTTACTTCTGACACATTAGTAGTTCTTACCCAATTCCTCACTGTTTCAATTTTAGAAGGATCCACCATCACTGCATCCTTAGAAACCACGTGCCCCAAGAAGGACACTGAATCTAGCAAAAACTCACACTTGGAGAATTTGGCATAAAGCCTTTTCTCCCTTAATACTTCCAACAAAATTCTCAAATGCTCCTCGTGTTCGTTGTTACTCTTGGAGTATATCAGTATATCATCAATAAATATGATCACAAAGAGATCCAGATATGGCTTAAAAATCCCATTCATCAAGCTCATGAAAGCAGCAGGGGCATTCGCAAGACCAAAAGACATTACTACGAATTCGTAATCCCATACCTGGTTCGAATCTGTTGCCCGTATTTTCAATTGATGATAACCGGATCTCAAGTCAATCTTAGAGAAGACACAAGCACCTTGTAACTGATCGAACAAGTCATCAATGCGAGGAATGGGGTACTTGTTCTTAATAGTTACCTTGTTCAACTACCGGTAGTCTATGCACATCCGAAAACTCCCATCCTTCTTCTTCACAAATAACCCCGGAGCACCCCAAAGGGAAGCGCTTGGTCTAATGAAGCCTTTACCTAACAACTCTTGAAGTTGGGCCTTTAGTTCCCTTAACTCCGTTGGGGCCATCCTATAAGGAGGAATGGAAATGGGGCGAGTACCCGGCTCCAGATCAATGCAAAAGTCAATATCCCTATCCAGTGGCATACCAGGAAGGTCTGCAGGGAACACATCTAGAAACTCACGGACTATCGAAACCGACTCAATTGAAGGTACTTGGGTAGTATCATCCCTGAGGTGTGCCAAGAACGCTAAACACCCTTTACTAACAATTCTCTTAGCACGAAGAAATGAGATTATACGATTTGGAGTGGAAGTGTAGTCACCCTCCCACACTAACGGATCTGTCCCAGGCTTGGCCAACGTTACAGTTTTAGCATTACAATCTAAGATTGCAAAATTCGAAGAAAGCCAAGTCATACCCAGAATTACATCGAAGTCAACCATTTCTAAGATAACCAAGTCTACATGAGTATTGCTCCCCACAAAAGTCACCAGACAAGACTTATATACCTTTTCAACTATCACAGACTCACCCACCGGAGTAGAAACACGAATAGGCATGTCAAGCAATTCACAATGTAAGTTAAGACCAGTAGCAAATGAGGAAGATACATATGAAAATGTTGAGCCAGGATCAAATAATATAGAAGCCATGCAATCACAAACTAAAAGATTACCTGTGATAACAGCATCAGATGTCTCCGCTTCAGACCGCCCGGGGAAAACGTAACAATGGGCCCTATCACCTGTCTGTCCGTTGCCCCTACCATGTTGTGCTGTAGTAGCTCCAGTTTCCCCGTCACCCCGGACGTTTTGGTGACCACCATTTCCTCGGCCACCACGTCCTCTAGAATGACGGCCTCTTCCATGACCACCTCTACCTCTGACTATTGGAGGTCTATAACTCTATTTTGGACAATACCTCTTAATGTGTCCAGTCTCCCCACATCCATAACACTCTCTGGATTCAAGCATAGGTCTTTGTGAGAATGACGAAGTCTGGGGGTAACCTCCAAACTCAGAGGAATGTTGGCTGATCTGCGATGGACCCCCAGCTACAGCCTGTAGTGAAGACTGAATAGGTCGGGCTGGGTAACCTCCTGAACCCTGCCCTCTGGAGTAAGAACCATTAAACTCACCTCCCTTACGAAACTTTTTAGATGTCGATGCCATGGTGAAGTCATCTGGCTTCACTACCTCCACCTCTATCACGAAGTCTACCACTTCCTGAAAGGATTTTGCTGTAGCCGCTACCTGTAAGGCTAAAATCCGCAATTCTGACCTCAACCCCTTCAAAAAACGGCGAATCCGCTCTTGTGGACTGAAACAAAGCTGGGTGGCATAACTAGATATTGCACGAAACTTAGCCTCATAAGCAGTAACCGACATCCTGCCTTGCTCTAGGATTACGAACTCATCTCTCCTCCTATCCCTCAAAGTCCGGGGTATATACTTCTCCATAAATAAGCTAGAGAATGACGCCCAAGTCATAGGTGGTGCCTGTGCTGGTTGACACTCAACATATGACCGCCACCACATTTTGGCGTTCCCTTGAAACTTATAGGTCACAAATTCAACACCAAATCTTTCCACTATGCCCATGTTATGTAGCAACTCATGAAAATCAACCAGAAAATCATAGGCATCGTCAGATTCAGCACCCTTGAAAACTGGAGGTTTCAATTTCAAGAACTTACTGAAAATTTCGTGCTGATCACTCGTCATTATAGGTCCTGTAGTCAATCGAGGAAACGTGCCTATTTCCAATGAGGCATCCATGCGGGGAGCCTCAACAGCGGCATGTTGTACTCTCGAAACTTGAGGCGCCGGTGCAGAAAACACTGGAGGTGTCAAGCCTTGATCAGATAACCCGCTAAGATAAGCAAGAACCTGGTTAATCATCTCTGCGGTAGGTTGGGGTGGTAATTCCTCAATCTGCACTTGCTCATTTTCCCCTTCCTCACCCTCTCTTTCTACCTCATCAGTCGGTGGAGGAGTCACCACCCTAGTACTAGATGGGCCAGGTGCTGGTCCTCTTCCTCTAGAGGACGTCCTCCCGCGACCTCTACCACGGCCTCTTGCCACTGCTTCTCTTCGAGCTACAGCCCTAGTGGCTGGCTCAGATGCATCTTGTCTTGCCGGTGTTGGTGTTGGCGTAGTTGTTGCTCTAGTTCTAACCATCTGCGAAATAGAGTGAAGATGGTCAGATACCAATTTGTATCACCTAGATACCAATTGGATCCAAGTAATAGCCCGAAAGAAAGAAAGAATGGAATTTTCCTAAAGTCCTATAGCCTCTCAAAGAAAAGTAAAGGCGTACCCCTACCGTTCCTTAAGACTCTACTAGACTCGTTCTTGTGTGATGAGAACAACAAACCTAATGCTCTGATACCAAGTTTGTCACGACCCAAAACGAGCAGCGAGTGGCACCCACACTTATCCGACTATGTGAGTGAACCAACCAATTTAAACCCCAACATTTCAACCATAATAAAAAGAATATAATGCGGAAGACTTAAAACTCATTAGTATAACCAATAAACAACATTCTAAAATTTAATACTTATTATTCCCAAAATCTGGAAGTCATCACCACAAGAACATCTATCCTCAATTTACTAAATCTAAGAGTGTCTAAGAAGCTAAAATAAATAAACAGCTAGTCCATGCCGGAATTTGAAGGCATCAAGACATGAAGAAGAATATCCAGTCCAAGCTAGAAGCAATAGCTCACCCTGAAATCTGGCGTGATGAAGACTGGCTAGAGTTGAGGACGAGTTGAAGACGATGGTACGTTTGCTGCATTCCACTATTAATCAAAGAAAAACAAATACAAGTAGGGGTCAGTACAAGGCACAAGTACTGAGTAGGTATCATCGGCAAACTCAAAATAGAAAACAGCTTATATAAAATAATAATATAAAATCAGCTACATACTCAACAGGGGATAACAACAAATAGCATAACCATTGGCCACAACACCCAACATATCTATGAGGACTCAAGCCTCCCCATCATACTCATTTGGGAATTTGTTCTTTAAATTGAGTATATTAACATAATTTAAGTTTTTATTCTCTTTATTCCTCTTGTGTTGGTACGTGACACTCCGCTCCACTACTACTATCCTGGTGTCGGAACGTGACACTACGATCCCCTACAATCCTGGTGTTGGAACGTGACACTCCGATCCTCTACTATCCTGGTGTCAGAACGTGACACCCGATCCTCTAATACTATCCTGGTGTCGGAAAGTGACACCCAATCCTCTAATACTATCCTGGTGTCGGAACGTGACACTCGATCCTCTAATACTATCCTGGTGTCGGAACGTGACACCCGATCCTCTAATACTATACTGGTGTCGGAACGTGACACCCGATCCTCTAATCTCATTACTTTAGTTCATCAAGCCTCCTTTTATACCAAGGCATCATCATAAACAAAGTGAATTTAAGATTTAAGATTCACAGCCTCATCTTCCCAACCCATTACAATTACATAATCACATCATGCAAGCACACAATTAAGCATATAGAAGACTTACAATACTACCCATTACATATCATTCGCTATTAAGAGTTTACTATGAAGTAGCATAAACCATAACCTACCTCCACCGAAGAATCGCGATCAAACAAGCTATCTTCCAAAACCTTTGCTTTCCTCTGCATTATTGTCTTCCTCTCGCTCGTTCCTCCCTTCTCTCTCTGTTCTTTCTGTTTTTCTTGTTCAAACCCTTTTTCTTTTACCCTAATTGTCATATAATCAAGTATAAAAGATGATAAAAATAACCCACTAATTATTTCAAGGTTATCTCTTTTAACCCCAAGTAATTGAATTATTAACATTAATCCACTAACTTTATAATTATAAGCATGAATAGTCCAAAACGCCCCTTAAAAACTTTTAACAGAAATCCGACACAGTCAGGGCTACACAGCCTATGACGGTCCGTCATGACTGTGACGGTCCGTCCTGCAGGTACGTCACCAAGTTCAGAGAGTTAATTCTGTGGAAGGATTTGTGACGGTCCGTCGTGCCTACGACGGTCCTTCCTGCCATTCCGTCACGAAGTTCAGAGAGTCGATCTAAGTACCCAAATTTCCAAATTCTAAGTGTTTTGGAACGAGACCCCCTCGACGGTCCGTCGTGCCCATGACGGTCCGTCGTGGGATCCGTTGACCAAGACAGTTTTTACCAGAATAAACTCTACTGCTCAAAATGACTAAACAGGTCGTTACACTTTGGTTGTTCATGTAACTTGTTTACTTGATAAGGACTCATGAGTAGTTGTCTTTCTTATTATCATATGATTGACTCTTATTCATTCTTGTGACATTATTCCTTGATGATAGGGTTGTAGTACATAATCGTTTCAAGTATGTGGAAATACGTATTACTTGTTTGGTTAGTAAGTATGTTTGGTTGATTGATGGGACTTGCTTGGCTTTGCCTTAGGTACCTAAAGGGGTAAAATGACATGTTTTGACTAAAAGTCCCTTTTTGGATTTTTTTGCTTGTATATGTGCATAAGTTCTCATACATAGTACATACGGAATACTAACCCCATTTTCTTCCCTCTTCCCAAAAATTTTATGTTTCGGTTGTTGAAGTGTTTGGAAAGCGACATTTTCCAAGGCTTGGGATTCTTCATTTCATCCAAGTAGAGTAGGTCCTGAACTTTCAATTTTAATTATACACTCTAGCTTACATACTTATTATGAGCTTAAAGACTTTCATTTATTTCCTTTTAAATTGAAAAACTATATTCTGTAGAACCTATATGTGGTCTTGTTTGATTGATGTAAGAATTATGCTCATATTGTGATAATCGTTTAGATGTTATGAGATGAGACAATCTTTGAGACTATTTCTTTATCTTATATATGGGTATGCACAATATAAGTAGACGGCTATGTAATCTTCTTATATGAAGATTCTATGCATACTCAATACGACTATATATTAAATGTATGTAGTGGTCTTTGTGATAATTAAAATGAAAGTTTTTGATTTTACCGTATTTTTCAATCTATGAATGTAATGGCATGAGACTAAGAGGCTAGTCTTAGTCATATAAAAGGACGACGACGGCGGTTACGTCTAGGGGGTAAACCCTGATGTGACAACAATAGTTAGTACATGTGTTTTGTACTAACCCATATCTCTTCCCTTTTCCAAAACATTATAGGTTCGGGCCATTGAGGTATCATTGATGATAAATCAAGAAGGCTTGAAGTAGACTCTCCAAGTTTTAGTATGCCCTCTCATTCGTTGATACTACTACACATTCTATATTATTAGTATTTGTATTTTCTAATATTCATTCATTTATTTCCTATTGTTGAATATATTGATATAAGCTCTATGTGGAAATTATGAATTTTTGTAAGGGTTTTGCCCAGATTTTTTGACTTTGCTTAAATGGTGGATATGAGATAAATATTTAGACTAAATTCGTATATGTTTTTATGTTGTGCATGTGAGAATCCTAGGTATGCTTTCTACATAAAGGTCTATGAATACCTCATTTCTATATAAGTAAAAGTTTTAAATTTTCCGCTTTTAACCTGTAATATGCTCTGATGAATGGTGTTAGGCTTGTCTTAGTCCTCTTTGAGGACAAACACACAGGTAACAACTAGGGTGTTTTAGGTCAGTACAAACATTGTATCTGAGACAGGATAAGTATTCTTATCAATGATGTTTGACTAAACCACGTCTATGTATGGTCTTATTCATAATTGTGAAGCGCGCTGCACTTATGAATGAGAGACTATATGATGCTTATGGACTCTCTGTCTCTTGTTATTCTTTAGTCATAATATAGAGTCTTAAATCTATCTAGTCCTTTCTTTTAATCCTCTTATTGTGCTTATAAGAAATGAATACAAGGAGGAACAATTCTCGAAGGGCACGAGAGGAGAATTTAAATGAGGCGGTTCCCCCACAAGATTCTCAAAACCCTAAAGTTCCTAATGAAGAAGGGGCTATGTCTAATGTAAAGATAAGGTTGGTAATTCATACCTTGACTCAAGTGTTGGATACCCATGTTGCTAGTGATGCAAGGGTGTATTTTAACCCCAATGATAACACTACCACTTAATGCATTAGGGATTTAAGAAGGATGAATCCCCCTACTTTCTATGGTTCAAAGGTGTAGGAATACCCACAAGGGTTCATTAATGAAGTGTACAATGTTGTTGATGCTAGTTTTGTTTCTTCTGAAAAAAGGTGAAACTAGTCACCTACAAACTCGAAGAGGTGGATAAAGTTTGGTATGAGCAATGGAAGGATGATAGGCCGGTTTTAGAAGGTTGAATTATTTGGGAAACTTTAAAAATTACTTTCTTTGATGGTCTCTTTCCTTTGGAACTAAGGGAGAGGAAAATGCAAGAATACATCAACCTTCGTCAAGGAAGTATGAGCGTGAAATAGTATAGCCTCAAATTCACTCACCTATTAAATCATGCTCCTACTATGGTTGCTGATTCATGAGCTAAGATGAGCAAATTTTTCATGGGGAGATTCAATCTTTTGGTTAATGAATGTAGGTCGGCTATGTTGATTCCTAGAATTGACATATCGCGTCTCATGGGTCACTATATAATGTCATAGATTAAGTTTTTGTTCAATTTTAACACAAAAATCATGTCTCAAAAGTTGAATTCAAAAATCTCTCTCTTCCTCAAAAACTCTATTGAAGACTATTAGAGCTCTAAGAAAAAGATCAAGCCTTCATGTTTTTCAATTAAAATTTGTCGCTTTCTCATATGCAAGTTATGGTTTCTTTCACTCTTGGTATTCCTTTAACCAAGAAGTTCTACAAAAGATAATTTCCAAATCCCCCAAAACAAGTGTTTTTTCCTCAAATAGGTCATTTAAAGATATAACAATGATTGTGAAAAGTTGTAATTTCGCACTACTCTTAACTATGTGTATATGATTAACGATACAGAATTACATGTATAAGACCTTTGAGAGGACAAGTACACCTATTGCACTCTGAGAGTGCCATTCATCTAGGTTTTGGTCTCGGGATGTGACATTTTGTATTACAATGATGATTGGTATTGTCCACTTATGGTGGCAGTGTTTATGTGTTTACCTTTGTGAAAGATGTGGCCTTTCCAGCATTACTTTGTGAATTGTATTAGTATCATGGTTAGGACTTATATGAAGGTATAATGTGAAGCTTGTTGATGTCAAGTAATGTAATCATGTCAAACATGTTATGGATTGTATGAACATGTGGTTTGAAGCATGATAGACAATTGTGAAAGATAACAGTAAGGTGCCTTATAGTGCTTGTATGATCTTTTGTGAATGTATGTTATGATTCCTCTTATATGATAATATATGAGAAATTTGTATGTGGATGTGTGAACATTAACATGTTTTACTTTTAAATGGCTATATATGACTAAGGTAATCATTGATGACTTCTTACATGTGTCTTTATAATGTAGTGTCTTGATTAGGCAGACCTAAGTCTCTCTTCTTGATGCGTGAATGATATATGAATATGAGATGCCTTGACATAGGATGATAAAACCTCTTAGTCTTATATCAATGAATGATACGTGGCCCTGAACATAGTCATAAGTTTAACTTATGTGTAACCTTTGATAAGAGAGGTTAAGACTTCTTGTATAAGTGATGGACTTAGGAATGCTTCGCTGAAACGGCATGGAATAATTAATAGGAATGTGATTAATGTATCCTCTTCGTTATTTAAAGGCATCCCTAGGGACCTCTTAAGTAGGGTGAATGTGATCGGTTTATGAACTACATATGGATCCCCTTCGTAAAACTCTTTATTTGAAATACTGTATGAGAACAATGTCTAGAACCGAGTGAGTATGGTATGGGACGTATCTCTATTGGTATTATGAGAATAGACGACAAAGGAACCCATAATATTCATTAACCATGTTCCAACATGTGATGTGTCGAAGTTCTACCATTGGCAGGTTAAACACCCTCCATCGGAGTAGGTTACCACTACGGATTCCTTTCTTAGATAACATGGTCTATGTCGGTTATGGCCTATTCTCATCATATTGGATACCTACTAGGGTTTGAGAAGTCTATGATGTTTAGGTGGTTGTATGTGATGCTACCTAGGCATTGCACCTTTAGGGTTTGAAGATATTGGTTAGTAGTTCCTAGGTCTTCTCCAAGACCATTTCTTGAAAGTACTTTATTTGATTAATGTCTCTTAATGAACTAACAAAGTAATGACTTATGTTAGGAAGCATGTGAATGAATGAATACCTAATCTAGAGTAACGATAAGAATTTCCTAGCTAAAGTATGAATGGGGCATAAAGGATGGTCTCTTCATATCTTAGCAAGGGAGACCGTGAGAATGACTGTTGTTAAGAATGATGGTTAATAAAGTAGGAATGATCTAAACATAGGAAGTCCTAAAGATTATTTAGGTACACTTGAAGAGGGTGTATGAGGGTTCTTTTCTTGAATACTTTAGAAAATCTTTTGATAACCTTAATGAGGAAAATGTCATATTGTGTGTTATGTGTTTTGGTGTATTGTAAGTCTATGTTTCTCTTTATAGGTAGTCATAAGGATCATTTAGGCGTTATTAAATATTGTGTATTGTCATATACAAGTGAGTCTTAGGATAGATTTTAGTGAGAAGGATGCATGCTGAATAAGCTCACTGTATTATTTGAATTTGTTCACAGTGAAGCTTAACATTGTTCAATGTAATATGTGCTATTTCACTGTAATGTTCCTAAAAGTATGGTTAAATGTTTATGTGATTTCTTATGTGTTTCTAAGGTGTTTAATGTTGTTCTAGTGCTTATAGTATGATGTTTTAATCAAAATTCATGAAAATCATGCTATTTAGTAAATGTCCCTTTTTCATGGTTTTTGGATGGCTTCCATACTTAGTGAATCTAATCTGCTTACCCCTTCTATTACCTTTTTGACTAAACTTTACGGTATTGGAAGTCTTTATATGCCATGGATAATAGATGTAGTATTTAAAACTTCATGGGTACAAAGGTTTTCACAAATGACAATGTATCTCCCAAATCCATCAAAGCATATACATCAAAGGAAAGTAATTTTAACACACTGGTGACCACGTCCGGTGAGAACTTGATCAGTTCGGGATTTGATAGCGTATATGCGATTCTTCCTAGGAGCATCCTGGTTCGAAGAAATCGCTTGATCTTGATCATTTTCCCTTTATTGAGACTTCATCATAGGGTAATCTCTCTTCATGTGACCACTATTTCCACAATAATAGAAATTACTCGTGCCAACTAGGCATTAACCATCATGTATCTTATCACATTTTGCACAAAGAGGCTTTATAATATAAGATCTTCCACCTTTCCCCTCTTAGAGATTCGGAGTAGGCATGTTACTATTGTTGACAATTATATCATTAGAATATCCTTGATTGGAAAACCTCTTCTTGAACCTTTGTTTTTCTTGAACCTTAAACATCGTCTTAGAGGAATTCCTATCATTGATCCTTACCTTCTTTAACTCACTACAAATTTGATTAAGCTTTTTCTCCTCAATTTGTTCGGCATGAACCATGAGACGAGAGATGTCCATTCTACGAATCAACATATCCGACCTACATTCATTAACCAAATGATCGAATCTCCCATGACAAATTTGCTCATCTTAACTCAAGATTCTGCAACCATAGCATGCCTTAATAGTTGAGTGAATTTGAGGCTATACTCTTTCACGCTCATACTTCCGTGATGAAGGTTGATGTATTCTTGCATTTTCCTCTCCCTTAGTTCCAAGGAAAACAGACCATAAAGGAAAGTAATTTTGAAAGTTCCCTAAATAATCTGACCTTCTATAACCGACCTCTCATCCTTTCATTGCTCAAACAAAACTTTGTACACGTCTTTGAGTTGGTAGGCGACTAGTTCCGCCTTTTTTATTCCCAGAAGAAACAGAAATAGCATCAACTACATTGTACACTTCATTAATGAACCCTTGTGGTTATTCCTCCACCTTAGAACCATATAAAGTAGGGGGATTCCTCCTTCTGAAATCCCTAATCAATGAAGCGGTAGTGTTATCATTGGGGTTTAATTACACCCTTGCATCACTAGAAACATGGGTAACCAACACTTCAGTCAAGCAATGAATGACCTACCTTATATCTACATTAGACAGAGCCCATTCTTCAAAAGGAACTTGAGGATTTTGAGCATCTTGAGTGGGAACCACCTCATTTAAATTCTCTCCTCCGGTCCTTCGAGCATTGTTCCTCCTTGTATTCATTACTTATAAGCACAATAAAAGGATTATAAGAAAAGACTAGATAGTTTTCAGACTCTAAGTTATGACTAAAGAATAACAAGAGACAGAGAGTTCATAAGCATCATATAGTCTCTCATTCATAAGTGTGGCGCGCTTCACAATTATGAATAAGACCATACATAGACGTGGTTTAGTCAAACATCATTCATAAGAATACTTAACCTGGATCTGATACCATGTTTCTACTTACCCAAAACACTCTAGTCGTTACTTGTGTCTTCGTCTTCAATGAGTACTAAGACAAGCCTATTACCCTTCATCATAGCATATTATAGGTTAAAATGCGGAATATTAAAAACTCTTACTTACACAGCATTGAGGTATCCATAGACCGTTACATAAAAAGCATATATAGGATTCTCACGTACACAACATAAAAACATATACAAATTTAGTCTAAATATTTATCTCATATCCACCATCTAAATAAAGTCAAACAACTTGGGCAAAGCCCTTACAAAAATTCATAATTTCACATATAGCTTACATAAATATATTTTCAACAATAGGAAATAAATGAATGTCTATTAGACAATACAAGTACTACTAAAATCGAATGTGTGGTAGTTTCCACGAACGAGAGGGCATACCAACACTTTGAGAGTCTACTTCACGCCTTCTTGATTTATAATCAATGATACCTCAATGGCCCGAACCTATAATGTTTTGGAATAGGGAAGAGATATGGGTTAGGTCAAAACACATGTACTAACTATTGTTGTCACATCCGGGCTTACCCCCTAGATGTTACCGCCGTCGTTGTCCCATTTTAGGACTCAGACTATCCTCTTAGTCTCATGTCATTACATTCATAGTTGAAAAATACGGTAAAATTAAAACCTTTCATTTGAATTATTTGTAGGTTTACAAAGACCTCTACATACATTTAATATATAGCCGTATCGAGTATGCATAGACTCTTCTTATAACAAGATTACATAGTCATCTACATATATTGCACATACGCATATATAAGATAGAGAAATAGTCTCAAACATTGTCTAGTCTTATACCATCTAAACAATTATCATAATATGAGCATAACCCTTATATCAATCAAACAAGACCACATATAGGTTATACAATAACATAGTACTCAATTTAAAAGGAAATAAATGAATGTCTTTAAGCTCATAAAAAGTCTGTAAGATAGAAAGTGGAATTGCAATCGGAAGTTGACAACCTACTCTACTTGGATGAAATGACAAATCCCAACCCTTGAACAATGTTGCTTTCCAAACACTTTATGACCGAAACATAAAATTTTTGGAAAGAGGGAAGAAATGGGGTGAGTACTCCGTATGTACTATGTATGAGACTTTATGCACATATACAAGCAAAAAAATCTAAAAAGGGACTTTTAGTCAAAACATATCATTTTAACCCTTTAGGAATCTAAGTTAAAGCCAAGCAAGTCACATCAATAAACCAAACATGCTTACTAATCAAACAAGTAATACGTATATCAACATACTTGAAACCATTATGTAATACAACCCTATCATCAAGAAATAATGTTACAAGAATGAATAAGAGTTAATCATATCATAAGAAGCATGACAACTACTCATGAGTCCTTATCAAGTCAACAAGTTCAATGACCAAGCAAAGACCCATAACCTTACTCAATCAAGTATCCTCAACAAGAAAACCATGACCAATGTCCAACTTTACATAACATAACATTTAAATTTACATTTCATCTTATATTAAAATTATAACCCGAGGCATACTCGTAAGTGAATTCATCAACATATAGTATAAACAATGTTCCAAGGTCATCATACATACATAATATATAGTCGTAACATAAACATTTATAAGAGTCCCATACCCCTACCTAGACTAAGCTAGACCTCTTAGGTTATCAGAGTTATAGTTCAAGTCCTTTAATTCATTGTACCTTTTTGGAACATCTTTCCCTATCCGACATAGATCATATGAACTAGAATTGAATCTGGTGTCATAAAAGCCTAAAACGGAAGAAGTTGGACTACTTGCCAAGGTACTACCAAACCATGAAACATATCAACTACGTGTCTCCACTAGCTAGTATTCCTATGGGGGAAACATAGTTCAAGAACTAGGATATATAGTTGGGACCCTCTTTATCAGACCATGCATTATAGTCTCCAATCTCATGAGTAATGTAGTGTTCCTACCTTACATATGTGGGAAGGGACCCTCCTTAATCTACTTCACACGGTGCTAACCTAAACTCCCTTTTTAAAATGACTTTAAGCCTTTCATTATCAATCATATCATAGTTTAGGTCATAGGGTATATCCCTTGTATAATAATTATCATCAATAGCTCAATAAGAATTGTATGAGCATAATTCCTTTAATTACAATTCATATAAGTGAGGTTAACACATTTGCAGTTCATAGCATATCAATATACAAAGATAGTTTCCACCATCCTTATATCACATACACCTTAATCAACCTCACAACATAATCAAGATATTTCAATTCAAAATCATACCACCCTATCATCCTAGTATAAGGCATAATCCAAAGTAACATCATCACTTAACCACAATTAATCTCAATTGGTCGTAAAGATAGAGATTCTAAGACTTACCAAGTCATTGTCATAGTTCATCAATGCATAATAGAACCCTTAGGGTAGTAACATCATCACACTACGATAACCAATACGATAACAAGACCAATTGCATCTTTATAATACGATTCAACAATGGACCATAACTTAATAAAAGATACATAGGCTAATTTCACAATATACTTCATAACCTAAATTACATCTCAAGAAATAACGTTATATGCCAATAGTTCATATTAATTTATTCATAATAACACCATAGGATAGTAAAAACTCAATAACAAAGATAATCGAATGATCACAATACAATATCGATCAAAATAACAACCTAAGGTTAGGGATTGAGGATCATATTCTTCAATTTAGATGAAACCATCAACAATTACCATAATCAAGTTAAAATTCATGTATTACATTTAATATTACCTAAAGGGATCAACAAAAACTCAATTCATAATTTCAATATCGTTATTGGATGAAACCCATAAGAAAACTGAACTTTTGAAATCCATTTTGAAGGAACCCTTTGAGGAAAGAGTCTGAAAGGTGAATTAGATCCTATACATTAATTTTTGACAATAATTTGGTGGTGGATTCGTCCATTTCCGTCACCAAAACCTTATCCTTGCTATTTTTCAATGGTGTTCAAGTAATGAGATGAATAAGAGAGAAGGAAGACAACAATTTTAGTTGGGTATTGTGATAGTTAATTAGTATCCCTTTAATCCCTTACAAACCCCTAAACTACTTAATTTATTATTTGAAATAACTCTAAAACGTGCATTAAAATAATCTCCTTACAGATGGATCCCCGATCATGGTCCGTCATTGAATCTACAGACCCACCCCCCGCTCGTCCTGCACTATATAGATGAGTTCAAAGACCCGGGAGGGAGAATTAGATTTGTATAAAACCACTGAGGTTTTAGAACAACACGGTAAATTCCGTGGGGTAGATTTCACTCAAAGCATCCCCAAAGATTGTTATGATTCTTTTTTTGCAGGAAGTCCTACTCCTAGCGAAATTAAAGCTCCTTCTCATAAGAAAACGGATTCTATAGGAGTTATTAAGTCAGTCGACAAATTTACTCCCTACATAAAAAGGATTAATAAGTGGTGGATTAGCCCTAAGCATACTTTAATGAAATCCTGGTATGTTGACACATACACGAGGGATCAGACAGTCTTGTTCAAGACAAATAGTTTAAGGATATGAAGAGATTCAAAACATAAATTGAATTCTTCAAATGGTTTGAATCTACCGGCCAAATAAGTGAATCCAATTCATCGCTACAGGTTTTGGCTAACAGATGGCATACTAAAGACAACGTTGTCGAAAGTGTTACTTCTCCATTTGAAGGTATAAAAATCTATTATAGAAAAGATGTTTTGAAAGCAATGCCTTTCAAAAAACCTACAAAATATAAGGAAAACAGCTTTGTGACTATTGAAGAAATAAACAAAATCATTGAACAAAATAATTATACTAACCAGATTATTTATGTTGTTTCCAAACAAATTAAGGTGTCAAAGTATAATTATAGTGGTACCACCCTGACTGGTAACAAACCTAGTTCTTCCAAATCAGGTTTCAACTTAGAGACTAATCCTATCTTCAAAATCCATAAATTTTCTCCAGATTATTTCCCTAACCCAGCTAATGACTTCAACAACTCTCGTGAAATCCTAGAAAGGATTAATGAGCAACTTAAAAGGATTAAGAATTCTTAGGGTGATAAGGATGGAGCTATTAAGGATAGACTTTCTCCCTCAATGAACTTTTTTCCCAGACCTTCTTTTCCTAATATCCAGTTCGAGGAGAACAATCTGCATCCCTAGAGTGTTGCAAATGGTACAGGCATAACAGAATGGAATAAGATGGTATGGCTGATAGTCAAATCTATAATAAACTCCAAGAGATGGGCATGAACATCACAGCCTATAAATGGAAGAGTGCCACCGATAAGCAACCAGCTAACAGGATAGTTGCAGGTTTCACACGTACTCTAACAAATTGGTGGGACAATTATCTCACAGAACAAAATAAAAATGAGATTCTTGATGTTCTTGCAAGCAAGAATGTTGTTAAGACTGAAGGAAGTAAAACTACTACATCTTTAGAGGTAGTTGAGGATGCAACTGCAACTCTACTTTAAAGCATTGCTAAACATTCCGTGGGGGAACCACGATTATTTCAAGATAAAAGTTGGGAAATATTAAACAATCTTTACTGCAAGAAATTGAAAGATTTCAGATGGTATAAATATATGTTTAATACAAGATTATGCTAAGAGATGATTGCAACATTGATTATTGCAAAGAGAGTTTCGTTAGTGGATTACCGCACCATTTCGCAGAAAAGGTCCGATCCAAAATAAGAGATTGATTTGAAGGTAAAATTCCCTATTTAGAAAAGACTTATCGAGACCTTACAAGTCTGATTCATTTATTAAAAATGGAGCTATGTACTAATTTAAAGCTAAAGGAATATCTTAGGGAACATAAAAAAAATTTCAAGTAATGAACTTGGTAGTTTTTATCAAGACTTTAGCTTCCCAACTTTAAAACCCCTTTCTACAAAAAAGGGTTTAAAAGAAAAAACGATCTGGAAAATCGATACCTAAAAGAAGATCCTCAAAAGAAAAAGGATATTCTAAAGGAAAGAGAAGTAAGAAAACTTCTCACAACACATCTAACAAAGACAAATGTTGGACTTGTGGTAAGTAATGACACAAGTCTCCTGATTTTCCTAGAAAAAAAAAAGGAAGAAGATCAATCTTCTCGATGTAAATGGAAAAACTAAGGAAAAGTTTCTGTCTATATTAAACGAAGAAGAATCAGATTCTTCTTCGTCTGAAAAGGAAGATGAATCTGATTCTTCTTTGTTTAATATAGACGGAAACTTTTCCTTAGTTTCTTCATATACTTTGAGAAGATTGATCGTCTTCCTTTTTATTTTGTTTCTAGTACATTTAGGAGACTTTTGTCAAGACTTACCGCAAGTCCAACATTTGTCTTCGTTTGATGTGTTGCGAGAAGTTTTCTTACTTCTCTTTCCTTCAGAATATCCTTTTTTTAGGATCTTTTTTAAGTAACGATTCTGCAGATCGTTCTTTCTTTGAAACCCTTTTTGCAGAAGGGGGTTTTATACATGGGAAGGCAAAGTCTTGACAAGAACTACCAAGTTCATTACTTGAAAATTTTTGATCTTTCTTAAGTTGTTCCTTTAGCTTTAAATTAGTACATAGCTCAATTTCTACGAAATTAATTAGACTGGTAAGGTCTCCATAAGTCTTTTCGAAATATGGATTTTACCTTCACATCGATCTCTTATATTGGATCGGACCTTTTCTGCAGAATGGGGAGGTTATCCACTAAAAAATCTCTCTTTCAAAAAAATCATTGTTGCAGTCATCTCTTATCATGACCTTTGTAATAAACACATATTTATACCATCTGAAATCTATCAATTTCTTGCATAAATATTGTTTAATATTTCCAAACTTCTATCTTGAAATAATTGCGGTTCCCCCACGAAATGTTTAGCAATGCTACAAAGTAAGTTGCAGTTGCATCCTCAACTACCTCTAAGGATGTAGTAATTTGACCTCCTTCAGTCTTAACAATATTCTTGCTGCAACAGCATCAAGAATCTCATTTTTATTTTGTTCTCTGAGATAACTGTCCCACCAATTTGTTAGAGTATTTGTGAAACCTGAAACAATCATGTTAGCTGCTTTCTTATCGGTGGCACTCTTCCATTTGTAGGCTGTGACTTTCATGCCCATCTCTTGGAGTTTATTATACATTTGACTATCAGCTATACCATATATATTCCATTCTATTATACCTTTACCATCTGCAACAATCTGGGGATGCATATTTTTCTCCTCAAACTATTTATCAGGAAAAAAAGGTCTGGGACAAAAGTTCTTGGAGTAGGAAGTCTATCCTTAATGTCTCCAACCTTATCACCCTGAGAAATCTTAATCCTTTTGAGTTGTTTATTCATCCTTTCTAGGATTTTAGGAGAGTTTTTGAAGTCATTAGCTGGCTTAGGGAAATCCTCTGGAGAATATTTATGGATTTTGAAGATAGGATTAGTCTTTAAGTTGAAACCTGAGTTGGAAGAACCAGGTTTGTTTCCAATCAGGCTGGTACAACTATAATTATACTTTGTGTCCTCAATTTGTTTGGAAACAACATGAAGAATCTGGTTAGTATAATTATTTTGTTCAAAGACTTGGTTTGTTTCTTCAATAGTCACAAAGATATTTTCCTTATGTTCTGAAGGTTTTTTGAAAGGCGCTGCTTTCAAAACAACTTTTCTATAAGAGATGCTTATACCTTCAAGAGGAGTAGTAACACTTTCGACAACCTTGTCTTTGGTATGCCATCTGTTAACCAAAAACCTGAAGCGATGAATTGGATTCACCGATTTAGCCTGTAGATTCAAACCATTTGAAGAATTCAATTTCAGTTTTGAATCTCTTCATATGCTTAAACCATTTGTCTTTAAACAAGACTCTTTGATCCCTCGTGTATGTATCAACATACCACACATTCTATAAAGCATGCTTAGGGCTCATTCACCATATATTAATCCTTTTTACAGTAGGAGTAAATTTGTCGACTTACTTAATAACTCCTATACAGTTCTTTTTCTTATGAGATGGAGCTTTCATTTCGCTAGGAGTAGGACTTCCTGCAAAAAAAAGAATCATAATAAACATTGGGGATGGTTTGGGTGAAATCTACCCCGTGGAATTTACCCTGTTGTTCAGAAACCTTAGTGGTTTCAAACAAATCTTCTTCTCCTTCCCGTTTCTTTGAAGTAGAAGATCTAGCCATAGACAGTCTTCTACTGGAAGACTCATGGCCAAAAGAATAGGATCTGAGAAACTTAAGGTTAACAGATCCATCTGCAAATTGAGTAATATTTTCTAGTGAAGACCTAGAAGGATGTACAGGAAGGGGTTCAGTGATAGATTCAAATTTCCAACTTTAATTGGAAAGAATCTCGTTCAACTTTAACATTCTGAGCACAAAATTATTGCTATGCTCTTTGTTAGATTCCATAAGCATAGTTACACCTTTGGTACTAGAGTTAATTGCCTTTGGGGCAATAGTGGTTTTCATTAGACTGTAATATACTCGTTATATTACAAGTAAATCACTGGTTCCTAATTTGCTATTTTTATTTTTGGTTTTGAAATAAAGTGTCATGGTATCAAGAATATTCGGTTCTTTTATTTCAACAGAGAAATTAAGATAACAATTGAAGTAAACTGGCCCCTGAGCAAGATTACTTTCTATGATTCCTAATAACTAATCATCAACATTGAGAAGTCTAGCATCTCTAAGAATTAAACAAATCGGAATATTTAGGCCTTTACGGAAAGCGGTTTAACATCTACATGTAGAAGACCAATATGATGTTTAAATTCTTTCCTATACCTGTCAATGTCAACAGCAATCAACAAATTAATAGTATCTAAAGAGTTATTAATTGCAGAGGTAGATTCACAAGTTTTTATATTAAAACTTTTAAACAAACTAAAATTACCTATTTGGAAAATCTTATTAATCGGTTATTTAGGAATGGACCAATTTGTAAACGCATATCTTCTTTAGATATAGTACAATTAACAGAGTTAACAATGTTGTTGCTATTCATGAGAACAAGCAGTTGTCTTTATGCATGAAAGAACATCAAGGATAAATTAAGAAATAATAATAATTTTGACAGAGATTATCAAACTTACGGAAATTTTAACTATGGTTCTTGGAAATCTAAAGAAGATAAAGCTTTGATTATCTAGATAATATAACTGTTAACAATGATTTAACAATTAAATTGACTTTGGATAATTTTCAACTTATATCATGCATGTTGGATATTACAAGTCTTTGGCAAGTCATATTGTAGGATGGATCACCAAACGATCGGCTGCCTGCCCCCATGGGTCTTATTGGACTTAAATTGATCCACTTTCAGGCTAACTAAGTCCTTAAGCTGGACATTAATCGGCACACTCAGACTTATGCACCCCCCCCCTTGGGTACATTCTTCCTTGAATGACACTACATATCATGTCAAATCAAAGAGGTTAATTTTCGAAAACACTTTAACATACTTGAAACTTCATTCTATGTGAATTTCTGATTCACACTTACAGTTGATGATGCATATTACTCAAATCATATTTAAAGCTTCATATTGATATTAAGGAGCTTCCTTCTCAATCACACTTAACTAAATGCACATCAGAACTCATGCAAAACAAATCTCATTCCTACGCTATACAAAAAAATAGCAACATGAATGCAAGCATAAACTCATATAGTGAAAGTATAAAACACACAGTTATGGACTTAAAACACCAAAACCGCCTAATGCACTAATATTTAGAGTATCATTAACTTAATCAGTGTAAGGAAGAGTATATCTACCCTCAAGAATTGAATAAGTGAGGGTAACGGGATCTCATATCGGCCTCGGCCTCAATGTTGCTCCCTCAACAAGGTGGTTCCTCCATAACAACTTTACGGTGGCAACCTCCTATACCCTTAGATAACATGTTGTTGGTTTTAAGATTGGGAATTATTTGGCTTGTTGGATTTGAACCATGCCCTTCCTATTTCAACTCGCCCTTCCTATTTCAACTCTATCTAATTTGGCAACAGAAACCTTACTACCCTGTTTCAATGGTTTATGGTAGCATAGCATTTATGAAGCCAATCCATACCCAAAAGTATATCAAAGTTAAGCATGGTTAATTCTATTAGATCTGTATGAGTAACTTTATTGAGAACAGTTATTGGGAAATCTCTATATACTCTTTATTCCATAACACTGTCTCTTGTGGGAGTACTAACTAGAAGTGTTTCAGGTAATATCTCAGGAAGCGAGTCACATTTACTAGCTACTAAAGGAGTAACAAATGAAAAAGTGGATCCTGGATATAACATTGCATACACAATAAAAGAGAAGACATACAACGTACCATTGACCACATCACTTGACTTCTCTTGCTCTTGTCTACATATCAAAGCATATTCTTCCTCTAGGTAGGTTTGGCTACAACAGTAGGATTACGCCAAGGCTTAGCATCTGTTCTGGCCTGAATCCTCATCTTTGGGCAGTCCCTGACCATATGCCTACTTTTGCCTCCCCTATAGCAGATATTAGTACCTACTAGGCTTTCACCTCCATGCAAACGACCACATTTATCACATGGCATTCTATCACGCTGGTCATTTATATCATTTCCGTCCTTGTCATTAGTGTTCTTTGAAAGAGTAGGATTACCTGAGTGATTGTTCCCCTACTTTAAATTGGGTCTATTCCGAACTCCAAACCAATTATTACCATTGTTAAACTAAGACTTATCCAATGACCTATATTTCTTGCTCTATCGGTCTCTCTTTCTCATACAAATCTATTCAAATTGTTGTTCATGTACCATAAACATTCCAAGTTCAATGTTATCATGCATCATGGCTTCCCGACATTACTCCTCCCAATCCTCCAAAACACCTGTCACAAACCTTCTGATAGCATCCTTGCTATTGGACACCAGAGAAGAACCATATTTGGAAAGCTTAACTGACATACCTCCCTGTCTTAAGTTGATAAATTCCCCAACCTTAGACTCCCCCTTTTATGTGGGAAAGAACCTCTCTACGAAAACAGTCTTAAGAACGTCGCAAGTAATGGGAACTTCTCCTGGTGCTCGGCGATCTCTTCACATCCTATGCCATACCAGAGCCACATTTTTGAGTTGGTTAGCAGCCAACTCACCCTTTTCCTATTCATTAACACCAATAGCACAAAGAATATTATGAACCTCATCCATAAGCTCTTTGGGATCCTCATTGGTCTTGGACCCGTAGTAGACTAGAGGATTCATTCTAGTAATGTCCCTCAGTCTGCTAGCCATGGTGCTAGCATGTGGGTTCTCCCTGGGAGCACCCTCTCTAGTGTCTTGGGATGTGATAGCCTCAGGTTGAGTACTGATTTGTTGGGAAATCTTAACTAGTGCTTCTCTTACTTCTCCATCCATCAACGCAACTAGGTTAACAAGAACTTGCACTCCAACAGCTGTGTCTTGAGGAATAGTTTGGTTACCTCCAACAGCTACTTCTTCGACTCTTCTACCTGTCTTTGTCCTTGTGTTTATTTTACACACATATACATAAGAAGGGAATTAGATTCTAGAATTACACAACCATCTAAAATTTATGAAACAATTCAAATGGAAAGATCAATATAAAATGTAATAGTTTACCAAAACGACCTTAATACAAATCTTCGAATAACACATCTGGAAAGAAATACTATGGACAACATCCCCTAGATATGTCTAAAATTCTATTCAATAAAGATTAATGTAGCATCCTCAAACTCAAGAGGATCTACCAATGTTTGGAGATCGCTATTCCAAACAGCTTCGATGAGTCTTCAACATTCTCTCTGACCGACACCTATAAAGATAATAATATTATAGGGTTAGTACACAGTTTTACTAAGTATGGTTGTATGCACACATACACATGAGGACTATGCATGATCAACGAAATTTCTTCCTATAACAACATGTTATTTCTTGAAAGTGACATCACTAGACTTTCTTAATTCGTTATTTGTGAATTGTGGTATGACAATGATGTATTTTAATGCATTTGAAGCACATAGCTAATTTTCTATATGAACACAAGACCTTACAATCATGAACATAATTTTAGAACAACTCAAGAGAAAATTTTGTAATTTGATGCCTCAAACAAGAGAGCTCCTCTTTTTGTACTTAGTTTATTTTTTTGTCTTTGTATTCTTCTTGTAGTGTAGTTCACTGATCTCCCTTAAGCCTATGTTTTACTTACAAGTGCAATGATTCATTGTAGTCCCATACCTACAATGAATGAAGTAAGTAATCCGATGGACTAAGGAAATGATTTAACTACAAATTGGGCATGAAATCTTGTTAAGCCAATCTTTATTGGCTATGCTTACTATGTGATTCTTTACATACTATAAGAAATCATTATAAGCGAATTTCATTTGGCTATGATCATATGCATACTATAATAAGTCATTATAAACCAATCTTATTGGCTTTGATCAATTTCATAATAAAAGAAGTCATTATTGGCTATGCCTATTATTTCTTGAAAAGTTCATTCATATCAAACACTGAGGATTGATATTTTTAAGCTCTTACTTTCTTAGCTCAATTTGAACAAACATCTCTTCTGTGTTTCTTGCTTTCTAAAGGGCATCTTTATAATTAAGATCATGCGAGCTAACATGAATTCCAGTGTTTGGACCACACCGAAAAGGGGTGCTTCACCGATAAAAGTTAATCTAGATAATGTGATCTAACATCAAATCCACTGTCTCCCCCAGAGCGAAAAGGGGTGGTTCACCGGCTAAGGTGAAACCAAGTTCAGTGTTCTCCCCACACAAAAAAGTGGTGTTTCACGCATAAAATGAACCGAATGCTTTCTTTGAGCATTTAACCGACATAGATCATGTAATCTAAGCTTGAAATCAAGTGTCTGCCCTTAACCGAAAAGTGGAGTTCTCACCGGCCAACGTGAACCCGCATCATACCTCACTCGCTTAGGTGGAATCCACTGGATAATTCCTATGTTGGAAACATAGTTCGAAGACTAGGATTTATATGGAGACTTCTTATCTATCTTGGTGGTAGCCTCATCTCATGAACCTCACATGTGCTAGAAAAAGATAATTAATAGTCTATCGGTGATTTTCTCAATTTCTTTTTCGTTACAACTATTAAAGTTTACTCTAACATTATGGAAGCTTTCTTCTAGTTATGTGGTTTACTTAACTCTTTGGATAACCAGTCATCCCTTTCTTTACTTGATGAAATATAAATTTAACATAACATTATAATATTGGTGTTAATGAGACTTGTCTCACAATTATCAACACCATCATATGTGAGTATATTTAACATAGTTGTCTTAGGTGTAAATGAGACTTATTTCACTTCTTTAAGACTCCATTCTGGCAACTTTAATAATTTAAAGACTTTTATTTATGTTATTAGTCACTTTAAATTGTTTCATGTCTTCTGGTAACTTTATATGTTCTTTATAAACGTTAAGAACTTTGTTCAATATAGTTACTATGTTTATAATTCATGTGGAAAGGGTATGTTGGGACTTGTCCCAATGATTGGGATACCCTTGGTTATGAATTTGAAGAGTGCGGATTTAACCCACAACCTCTGAAATAGTAATATTCTAACACTTAGAATATTTATCCTACATTCCAATTCTTAGAATATTTCAGCCTGCTTCCAACACATAGTTTTATTTCAGTAATCCATGTGAATGCATTTGTCCTTGGCAACGTCAAGTCTTCATAGCCTTTCCTTGTCCAGCCAACACACTACCTTGCCGATGACTCCTCCCATCAAGTAAACTTCATACAACCAAGATGCTTCGCCATCACCCAAGCACCTTGAACCTATGTTACATTCCTTTTACCCCATGCATGCCAAGACCAATGCCCAAGTCCTTGTCATTCCTGTACATAGTTAGATCAAGTAGTTTAAGGGTCTAACAGACCACCCGCACCACTTGAATTCAATGTCCTCATTCATACTATTTTGAAATAGTCATCGATTTTATATCAAACTACTGAAGTCTTTTGATTTCTCCTAAACATAATCAGTTGCACTCTTGCCTTTCCAATGAATCAAGAACTCTGTTTTTGTATTCTTCTTAGTTGTGGCCAAACCCAATGATAAAGGATTTTCTCAAATTCAGCATTACACTCTATAGATACTAACTGAGGAGCGCTTTTTGATATGTTCTTCTACGGATCATATGGATCTGCAAAATAAGGTTTCAAGAAACTCACATGGAAAGTGGGATGAATCTTTAACTTTTCTTGCAAGTTCAATATGTATGCAACTTCGTCCACTCGTTTCACCACTTTGAAAGAACCATCATACATAGGAATCAAACCCCGATGCCTAGTCTTACATGCAATCTGTTCCCAGATTTATGGAGTAAGTTTCAAAAACACTTTGTCACCCACATTAAACTCTACTGAGCGACGATGTTTATCTGCATACTTCTTTATGCACCGCTCATCCTTGCGCAAGCAAACTTGTGCTTCAGACAACTTTTAAAGTTTGTCCCTTGCAACCCTGTACGCTGCTGGAAACTTTCCCTTATTTTTAAACTTCGCAATACTTAATGGAGTCATCGGATATTTGCCTAAAACGATTTCAAAAGGACTCATTTTTATTGCAGATGACTTGTGCATACTATAACAAAACCACGGTGTCTAACAACGCAACCCAATTCTGTTGACTTGCTGTCACAAAATACCTCAAGTATTCGTCTAATAAGTTATTAATACTTTATGTTACTCCATCTGTTTATGGATGATTTGTAGTAGAAAATTTTAACTTAGATCCCATCATATTGAACAATGTTATCAATAACCTGCCTTTGAACCTTGTATCCCTATTACTAACAATGTTAGCCGGAACACCAAAGAATTTAACCACATATTTATACAATAAATAAGCAGCAACCTCAGATGAACACAATTCATGTGCAGCAGTGAAAACAAAATATTTTGAAAATCTGTCTACACTACCATATTAGTTGATTTGCCATCTACATTAGGAAACCCGCAAATGAAATCCATGCTTACCGGCAACAAATGCTTTTCGGGAATAGGAAAATGATGCAACAAACATTCTTTATCCTAACATTCATTTTTGTTTACATGAAAAACATGACATGTTTTTAGGCATGCCTCTATATCATATTCAATCTTTTGCCATAAATAAACACGAGACGGTAAAGCTAACATCCTTTCAACATACGGATGTCCAGCTGTCACGACCCAAATCGGGGCCGCGACTGGCACCCACATTTACCCTCCTATGTGAGCGAACCAACCAATCTAACCATAACATTTCAATGTATAACAACAGAAAATAATGCGGAAGACTTATCTCATTAACAAAAACCATTTAAATAACTACTAAAATTCAACATCTATTATTCCCCAAAATCTGGAAGTCATCATCACAAGAACATCTATGATCAAATTACTAAACTAAAAATGTCTAAGAAGCTAAAACAAATAAAAGCTAGTCCATGCCGGAAGTTCAAGGCATTAAGACTTGAAGAAGAAGATCCAGTCCAAGCCAGACGCATTAGCTCACCCTGAATTTCCGATGTAGTGAAGACTGGCTAGATTACTGTTTAGTTGAAGATGACGGTCCGTTTGCTGCACTCCACAAATAACAAAGAAGAAAACATAAAAATAGGGGTCAGTACAAACCACGGGTACTAAGTAGATATCATCGGCCAACTCAAAATAGAAAACAGTATATATCAGTTAATATCATAAATAAACTATAACTCAACATGTAGCAACAACAAGTACTATAATCATCAATAAGTACCGTCAAGTTCATCCATGAGGGCTCAAGCCTCAATACCATACTCATTTTGGGAATTAAGTTCATTATGTTGAGTATATTAGCATCATCTTTCAAGATTCATTATCTTTCTTCCTCTTGTGTCGGTACGTGACACTCTGATCCCCTAATTCTACGTGTCGGTTCGTGACACCCGATCCCCTAATAATATGTGTCGGTACGTGACACCCTGATCCCCTAATTCTACGTGTCGGTTTGTGACACCCGTCCCACTAATACTATGTGTCGGTACGTGACACTCCGATCCCCTAATTCTACGTGTCGGTTCGTGACACCCGTCCCACTAATACTATGTGTCGGAACATGACACTCCGATCCACTAATACTATGTGTCGGAACGTGACACTCCGATCCACTAATACTATGTGTCGGAACGTGACACTCCGATCCACTAATCTCATTCTATCAATTCATCAAGCCTTCTCTATACCAAGGCATCATCAATCCCCATTACGTAATTAATCAAGCGTCTGTTTAACCAAGGCCTCATCATTAATAACGTAGATTAAAGTTTCTTTCAAGATTTGGGATTCAATAGTTTTCATCATGCTTGTTTTATCACAATCACATAATCATATTCATGCAAGCATACAATTAAGCATATAGAAGACTTTATAATACTACTAACACATATCATTCGCTATTAAGAGTTTACTATAAGATAGCATGAAAACCATAACCTACCTCCACCGAAGAATAATGATCAAGCAAGCAATTCCCAAGCTTTGGTTCCTCTTCGTTCGATCCTCTCTCTCTCTCTGGTCTTTCTCTTTTTCTTATTCAAACCCTTTTCTTTTACCCTAATTAACATATAATTAAGTGTAAAAGATGACAATAATACTCCACTAATTAACTTAAGGTTACCTCTTTTAACCCCCAAGTAATTAGACTTATTAACATTAACCCTCTAACTTTATAATTAAAGCAGGAATAGTCCAAAACGTCCCTTAAAACGTGTAAAGAAATCCGACCCAGCCTGGGATTTGCGCAACCTGTGACGGCCCGTCGTGCCTGCGACAGTCCGTCATGCAGGTCGTCGCAAGGATCAGAAATTCCACTTTTCACTAAGGAGCCTGTGACGGTTCGTCACCCCTGTGACGGTCCGTCCTGCACTTCCGTCACGACGTTCAGAGAATCGTTCCCTGTACCAAATTCTCAAGAGTTGAAGTGTTTTGAAACGGGGCCTCATGACGGTTCATCGTACCTGTGACGGTCCGTCCTGCAGGTCCGTCACAGATTACAGAGAGTCGATTTTTGTACTCAAATTTCAGAATTCTAAGTGTTCTGGGACGAGACACCCTCGACGGTCCGTCGTGCCCATGACGGTCCATCGTGGTATCCGTCGTCTCAGCCAGTTTTCCAGAAATAAAGTCTGCTGCTCAAAACGACTAAACAGGTCGTTACACATTTACAGTAGGTATGCACAACAAACTTAATCATCTTCATACATAAAAGTTTCGGATACATCTTAATATAGTATCATTCTCTTAACCAATCTTGATCCATGACTTTAGGGTAACCTTTTTAAAACATATTGGACAGAATAATATTAATATTTGATTAAATTTAAAACCTTCATAATGTCACAATAACAACAATGCAACATTCGGACAATCACATCAACACTTAAAATAATTACAGGTGAAACTAACACATCGTCGATTCATGATTCACGTTTTAAGAAATTAACTTTATCCGATCACAACTTCATAGGTTAATATACATTCATAATTGAAAAACATTACACATAATATCAGCCAGCACCACATACCAACAACATGATATCTAACCTATTCAACATGGAATTGAACAGGATACAAGGGACAAAGGAGTTCAACTAGAACCCGAGAAAAAACCTTGTTTTCAAGATCTTTTAATCGTTGGAAAGAGATTCCTCTTGGAAAAAGAATTCCAGGAGAGAAACCCATACCTTATGTATAACTTAATCTACTAAGACCACCTTCAATGAAACCTTGAATCGCCCTAGAGAAGTCGATAAATTTTCTACCTTATTCTTGCGTTCGTTGCTTACTCTTCTTGTGTCCTTTTTGTCTATGAGTTTGAACGTGATTTGTAGGTTGAAGAAATGATCTTGACTCATCCAAATTATGGTATAATAAGTTAATTAAATAAATAAATTAACTAATTACTAAAAATCCCTTCCTAGTTGACTAGAACTAGGAAAACACAATACTTGGTCATATCTGAAATTTTTCCTATGGATTTCGTTTTGACCCTTTAAATTATTTAATTAAATGTGTGGTTTAATTAATTAAGGTACTCAGGGTAACTATTAAATTGCCCCTAAATCAATGAAACCAAATTAACCCTTTTGAACCATCCTAGGTTAAATTCTAGGATGTTTCTTGAGTTGTACCAGGTTAGTAAGATATTCGTTTTGACCCCTTTAATTTAATTAATTAAATAGATAATTTAATTAATTAAGTTATCTAGTGTAATTAATAAATAACCCTTAAGTCATTATAACCATAATTAATCCTTTGAATCATCCTAGACTAGGTACTAGGTTGTCTTTTTCTTGTTTTAACCAAAATATCGATATTGCTTTGTTATTTCGGTTTTCCACTTTAAATTAATTAATTAAGTTGCTAAATTACTTAATTAAGTAGCCTAGGGTAATTACAAAAGTACCTTTAAGTCCTTAGGATCTTAACTAACTCTTTGGTCCATCCTAGGTTAGGTACTAGGTTGTCCCTTTCTTGTCTTAACCGAAATCTGAAAAATTTCTTTTTATTTTTGGTTTTATCCCTTTTAAATTAATAAATTAATTTCATAAATTAATTAATTAGGTAACCTAGGGTAATTAATAAACTAACCCTATGTTTTTAGGACCATAAATAACCTTTTGGACCATCCTAGGTTAAGTACTAGGTTGTCTCTTTAATTAATACTAGGTTTGTGTCAACCCGATTTTGGTCCTAGGTTGTCGGGTTCACTAATGTGTCCAATTCGGTTAGTCCTAGGTTATTTAGTTATTTAGGGCAGTAGGTTAGTGTCTACAATTTGTAGGGAGGTTAGGCCCCACATGGAGTGGTCCCTTGTGAACGTTTTACCACCTAACTACCCTTACCGAATTCGGTTAGGGTGGTCCCCTCCTTTGGAAGCTTCTTCACATGTCTTGCCATGTGCTTGCACATGGTTTGGTTGCACTTTCCTAACTAACTATTCTTGATATCCAATTTGGAATATTTTCTTATTGTCCCAAGGATCCTTCTATGTCCTTGGGAACTCTTTAATCTACACGATCATTTTAAATGATCATGTGCTATGGTACCTAGTCTTGACACTTAAATGCCTAGTACCTAATTTGTGAGTTAAGGAATTAAATATTAATTTATCTTAGGGTCTTCATTGCAGGTACATTTATTGAACATAAATCTTTAATAGGGGTATGAAAAGCCGAAAAAGTATATTTTCTTTTTAGTATATAGAAAATTGGCTAATATCCCTTAGCCAATTTTTCTATACTATGCCAAATATTTCTCAATAATGTGAATTGGGGTGCCTATGTACCCCTAATAGGTATTCTTAAGGACCTATTCGGATTTTCATTAAACGTATGATTTTTCGGAATGTTACAGTAGAGGTTGATCTAAAGAAAATGGATGCGGTCAGAAATTGGCCTAGACCTTTGACGCCTACATACATAAGGGGCTTATTGGGTCTAGCCAAGTATTATAAAAGATTTATTGATGAATTTTCACCATTTCTTCTCCTTTTAAAGCTTTGACTTAAAAAAAGGTGAAATTTGAGTGGTCATAAGCTTGTGAAAATGGTTTTCAAGAGTTGAAAGATAAAATTACCCCCGCTTCGGTGTTGACCTTACCGGAGGATAATCAAGGATTTGTAGTGTATTGTGATGCTTCTCGAGTGTGCTTGGGATATGTCCTCACATAACATGCCAAGATTATTGCTTATTCTTCTAGGCAACTCAAAAATCATGAGAAGAATTATCCAACTCATGATATTGATCTAACTGCTGTAGTGTTTGCCTTAAAAATATAGAGAAATTATTTGTATGGTGTGTTGTTTATCTTTTTACTAACCATAAAAGTCTTTAATATGTGTTTACACAAAAGTATTTGAACCTCCGACAGAAAAGATGGTTAGAATTTTTGAAGGATTATGACATGTGTTTCCTTTACCACCCTGGAAAGGCAAACGTGGTTACGGATGCTTTGAGTCATATGAATATGAGTAGTGTGTCTCATGCAGAAGAAGATAATAATGAACTTGTGAAATATGTTAACAGATTGGCTCGCTTAGGTGTGCGGTCCATCATAAACCCGACTCGTCATTAGTGGTGGAGGTGAAATCTAAGAAACACTTTGATCCTCTATTGATGGAGTTGAAGCAAACGATACTTTGTAAGATCAATGAGTCATTCTCCCAAAGGGGATGGTGTTCTTAGGTACAAAGGGAGATTACGTGTACCCGATGTAGAGGATATGAGATATCGAATTCTAGAAGAAGCTGATGGTTCACACTATTCAATACATCCATCGTCCACCAAAATGTATCATGACGTTAGAGAAGTCTGTTGGTTGGATGGTTTAAAAAGGACATAGTAGAGTTTGTTGCAAAGTGTCTAAATTGCCAACATCTTAAAGCTGAGCATCTTAAACCGGATGGTTTAACCAAAATCATGGATGTTCCTACATGGAAATGGGAAGCCATCAATATGGACTTTCTTGTTAGGTTTCCGTGAACCTGGAGGCAAAAGATTCTACATGGGTTAGTGTTTATAGGTTGACCAAATCTTCCCATTTTATTCTTGTTAAGTCTACATATATATATAGCCTAAGATTATGCAAGAGTCTACATTAATGAGATTGTTAATCTTCAAGGGATTCCTTTGTCCATCATATCTGATAGAGGTGCCCAATTCACTTCTCGTTTTTGGAAGGCTTTTCAAAAGGGTTTAGGTACTCAACTAAAACTTAGGAACGCTTTTCATCCTTATGCGGATGGTCAAGTGAAGCGTAGAATTCAGACCTTAAAGGACATGTTAAGAGCATGTGTCATTGATTTCAAGGGAATTTGGGATTATCACTTACCTTTGATTGAATTCTCTTACAACAATATCTATCATTCGAGTATCTCCATGGTACCATTTGAAGCTCTTTATGGTAGAAGGTGTACATTTCCGGTTGGATGGTTTAAGGTTGGTGAGTCCTCACTCCTTGATCGAGCTATTACCTATGAGGCTATATAAAAGGTTCGAATTATAAAAGATAGATTGAAGACAACCTATAGTCGGCAGAAGTCTTATGCCATAAATAGAAAAAGAGATTTTAAGTTTGAAATAGGTGATCATGTCTACTTGAAGATTTCACCTATGAAAGGGGTGATGAGATTCGATACAAAGTGGAAGTTACGTCCCCGGTATGTTGGTCCTCATGAGGTTTTACAATAAGTTGAAAAGGTTGCCTATGAATTCAAACTACCTAGTGAACTAGCTTTAGTTCATCCGGTGTTTCATGTTTCTATGCTCAAGAAAAGCATAAGCTACCCAATGTCTATTCATCCTATTGAAGGTCTAGGGGTGGATGAGAATCTCTCCTATGAAGAGGTTCCGGTTGAGATCCTAGATCGCCCAGTCAAGAAATAGAGAAACAAGGAGGTTTCCTCTATAAAAGTTCTATGGAGGAATCATCTTGTTGAGGGTGCAAAATGGGGGGCAGAAACCGACATGAAGACCCGCTACAGTCATCTACTTACTCCTTGAGGTTAGACATTCCTCTTAATAGAGAAATTAATGCATAATTGTGAAATTAACTTGTTTTCCTAAATAAGTGCACGTTTGGTAAAAGTTGTACCAATTAGAATTTTAGAAAATGCTTTCATACTCTATTTTTGCACTTATGAGAAATAGGTAGGCATGTGTCTTCTTGAGATGTTGTTTTGTTGTTGTTTTGAGAAGAATGATAGCATGGTAACACTTTGATTTACATTAAGCTCGTGGTAATGTTGAGAAGGAAATTCCTCACTATATGAAATAGGTAGGCATGTGTCTTCTTGAGATTATACTATTTTGTTGTTGTCTTAAAAAGAATGATAGCTTGTTAACTTTTGGATGTACATTAAGCTCATGATAATATTGATAAGGAAATTTCTAACATACTATTTTGTTGGTGTCTTAAGAAGAATCATAGTTTGTTAAATCTTGGATGTACATTAAGCGCATGATAATATTGAGAAGGAAATTTCTAACTATGTGTTATGAAATATTGAGCTCTTATATGTTGTACGCCATGAATTGAGTGTTATGTGTAATGTTATGGTATGTGTTGTAAGGGTTGTGAATCACTCCTATGAGTTGTGACTCATTATTAATTTAGGTAATTGATTGGTATGACTGCTAGTATTGAGTCTATTCCTTACCCTCCAATATATTTTAGTGTCACACTACAACAAAAATAACTTTTAGAGGCATTAAAGATTGACATTAATAAAGAGTGTTAAAGTCTTTACCGGCATTAGTTAAGTGTCAATCACATCCGGGTTAACCCCCTAGATGTAATCGGCATCATCGTCCTCTTTGAAGACTAAGACTAGCATCTTAGTTTACATCATAACATTCATAAGTCGAATTTAGCAGAAAATTTAAAACTTTTATAACTTCTATTTGAAAGTTTACATAAACCTCTACATACACATAATTATATATATCGAGTATACATAAACCCTTTATATATGAAGGTTACATAGCCTTCTTTTATTGCACATAAGTATATATAAGGTAGAACATAGTCTTCAAAGATTGTCTCATCTCATAACCATCTAACTAGATTTGCAATATGGAAGTAGCACATATATCAATGTAAAGAGAGTCACATATAGGCTTTATACAAAAAAAATTCAAATGAAAGGAGATAGACTATAAGAGTCTTAGAACAAAAATAACAACATAAGCTCGATATTGGCATCACCTTTAGAAAATGAGGACTTACCCTACTTGGATGATCAAAGGATCCAAGTCTTCTTTATCAACACTTCAACAACCGGAACCTAAAAATTTTGGGGAAAAGGAAGAGATGGGGTTAGTACACCACTTATAGTAAGTATGAGACCATATGCACATATAAGATCAAATCATGCTAAAAAGGGACATTTAGTATAAACCATGCTATTTTACACTTTAGAAATCTTATGCATTATCAAGCAAGACATACCAAGTAACGAAACATGCTTACTAACTCAAATAAGTAATAGGGATTTCAACATACTTGAACCCATAATCTACTACAACCCTATCACCAAGAAATAACATCACAAGCATGAATAAAAGTTAACCATCATGATAAATAAGACAATTACTCATGAATCCTCATTAAGTCAATAAGTGCAATGACCAATTAAAGCACCATAATGTTACTTAATAAAGTAGCCCCAACAAGAAACCATACCCAACGTCTAACTTTAATAGCATAATCCAAATACATGTTCATAAGGGTAATCATCATCATATAATACCATTTATCAACATATGATCATCATATACATACATAATATCAACTCCCTAAAGATTCCATCAAGGACAACTTAGTGCAATGCATAAGTAAAGTCCCATACCCCTACTTAAGCTAAGTCAAACCTCTCAAGTCACCATAGTTAGTTTATACTTCATTGCTTCCTTTTAGTTTAGGGAAACTTGCATTATCTGACATAGACCAGAAGAGCTAAGTGTGGAATCCGGTGTTGTAAAACCTTACACTGATGGAACATGGTTTACCGGCCAAAGTAAAACCATACATAAACGCAGCTTTCTAGGTGGATCCACTAGCTGGACTTCTTATTGGGGAAACATATTTCAAAACCTAAGAGATAGTATATTGCCTTTCCATACCACTTGGTAATTTTTGCCTCATCTCATAGGAATATATTTGATGATTATTTCTATTTGGGAAGTCAACACCACATGTAGAACTATAGGGTGAATCTTCCTCTTTGGGAAGTCATCACCTCCCATTGTCAAGTTCACTCGGTGCTAAGCAAAGTTCCTCTATTTAAATGCCTTTTAAGTCTTTTTTAACAATCATAACTTAGTTTAGGTCATAGGGTTTAGCCCTTGTATAATAATCAACATCATAGCTCAATAAGAATTGCATAACAATAGTACTTTCATCACAATTGGTAAAAGGGAGGTTAGCACATTAGCATTTCATATCATAATAATGCACATTGATAGTCACCACCATTCTTATAACACATACATCTTAATCAACCTCACAACATAATAAAAGACATTTCAATTAAACATCATACTACCCTATCAATCCTAATACAAGGCTTACTCTAATATAATATCATGACTAAACCATAATTAATCATAATTTGAAGTAAAAGATAGAGATCATAAGACTTACCAAGTCTCCTTTATAGTTGATCATTTAGACCTTATGATAAACCCTCAATTAAATCTAATTTATATCCACCACATCATAATTCAGTAATCAAAATTATAACTAGACTAGAAGAGTCACTATACCATAATTCAATGCTAAATCAAGGCTTAATACAAGATACTTAGGACAATTCTCATAACCTAGATCACTTATAAAGAACTAGTATAAAAGGCTACAAAACATTCCAATTTGTTTATGATTAGTGTAACAACTAAATCTAATAGTGATTTAACCAATAATCAAGTCAATTGAATCAATCCCAACCTAATTCATATCAAGATCAAACCTAGGTTTAAGGGTTAAGGATCATGTTCTACAGTTTAGACCACAACATCACAAATTATCATATTCAAGTTCAAATACATGTTAATCTATTCATTAAATCCTAAAAAAAAACCATAAATAACTCAATTTATAACAACAAATTCATAATTGGATGAAAACCACTTGAAAATCCAACTTTTAGAAATACTTTGAAGGAGCCATTACAACATTTTAGGCCTATGGCTACCCCAGTAAAGTTTAGTCTAAACTAGCAAAAAGTGTGGTCTTTGATAAAAGGTTACACTTTTGGACATTAAGGAGCACTTTTTAGGAGGGGGGGAGGCATAACCTTTGATATTTGACAACACTTTTGAAATGTCGCGATACCAACGACACTTAAAAAGCGTGGCCAAAGAGGTGTAAAAGCCACATTTTTTTGTAATTCATTATCAGCACCTTTTGATTGATTATACTACATTTAAAAGTGTGGCGTTTGCTTTGTTATTGGTCACATTTAAAAAGTGTTGCCTTTTACATCTCATGTAGAACAACACTTATAAAGTGTGGCAATTTTGTGTAGAATTTTAGTAGCCACAATTTTTCATTTTTAATAATATTAATTTTTATTCACATATATTGAATAATCAGACAATAAAACATATAAGTGATATAAACCACAAAATTAGCTAGTAAATAAATCTAACTTATATATTTCAAATAAGCTTCAAAAACATGTCTTTTACAATCAATTCTTAGAAAGTAATTGTTTAAAAATCTAAACTATCAATAAATTCCAAAAAAATCAAATGCATTAAAATAAATGTGATAATAGTAAAAATATATCTTCATCGTTCAATATAATAGATCGAGTTTACTTTAGCCACTTTTCAAATTTAATAACCGTCATTTTCCTGCACATCCAAAATAAAATTGTAAATTAGTGAAATAAATCATGTATTTGAGATGCTCAATACATCCACCCCCTTCCCAATGTAGTTTTACTGTCATTAAAAATAAGACTCTCAGTTGCTATTAAAACATGTATTTCATATGCTAATATGACGTGACACTAAGTAACTACAACAAAATCCATAAATGTTACAAAGAAATTGTGCACACCTTTTTGTAGTTGTTGAATATAGCTGGAAACAAGAAAAAGAAGAACCTAGATTTACAGTGAAGCAATTACTAGTAAGCAAAGCTGAAGGTCAACCAGAGCTTCGATCCAACTCCATCAGTATCCCTATACCAACACAAAGCAGGTAGTGCTACTGGATTATCCCAAACCTGATGAAAAATGATAAGTTTGTGCAATAGCAATCATCAATTTATTGTAGTACAAATCAAAGACAGACTCTTGAAGTATAACAATATATAATGGCACATCTTATTTTTTCCTGAAGTCAGCGAAAAACAAGAAACTACAGCCTTAGAGAAAAAATCTCATGGATCATTAGTTAGGTATTAACACTGCGAGTATCTAAATTTATAGGAAACTTTTCAGAATCCTAAAACACTTGTTGTCGACTATAGGAACTCTTTTCAAGGAAAGAATAAACAATGGGTCCGGAACACAATGAAGAATAGATTAAAACAACCTGAATGAATGAAACCATCTTTAAAGCAATTTTGTGGTAGTGCCGCTACACGTCTTTGCCAACTGTTATGCATTACAATTCTCTCCCAGAAAAAAAAAACAATGACTACATCCAAGAAAAAAAATATTCGCATCCCCTCCAGAAAAAAAATAGTCCAACGACAACGATCATGACTTCAGAAAAATATGTTTTAAATTTCTTCACACATGCACAAGAAGAACAGAAGGAATAAGAAGAAGAAGTAGAAGTAGTAGAAGAAGGCAAACCTGATAAAAAACAGTGGAGTCACACTCTCCATTTACTGACAGCTAACACATAGGAAAAGTAGTAGTAGAAGAATAAGGAATACCTCATAAAAAATTGTGGAGTAACAGTCTCCAATTAATGACTGCTAACAGATAGGAAAAGTTTTAGTATTTGACATCAGGCAGTAGTACAATGCGAAGATTCTTGACATTTAGCGAGAAACATATATAGTACAAGAGAAATAAATAACACAACAACTCACATAATATATAGACATAGCCAAGAGTAGAAGTGCAAACTTCCCAAATGATATATCACTAGATGATCAATGCCAGTGCTTCGCACGGGCCCAACAATTTAAGGGGAAATAAGAAAAGAAAAGCAAGTCAAACGAATTGAGCACCTGCAAAAAAATGAAGACAGAATTAAAAGAAAAGAAAAATTCATATAAGTTGCCTACCCCTTTTGATTCATCCAGAAAAAAAGCCATAAAAATATATCGTCAACAATAATCAGAAACTAGAACGTTAAGGAAAATCTTCATTATAATAGTTAAGAAATTAAATTAATCTAGATAAAATCTTTACAATTTATAACTTTAGCATCCTAAATGTAAAAATGTTTAGTTCTATTCACAAGCTAATTTTGTGTCAAAGCTGCTCAAGGACATAAAGGATACTGGTAGCTTATGGTAAACATATCTTTTCCTACATTTATGAATTGGAAGATGATGTTTTCGTGATTTGAGTGGATTGTTTGCTTAGAGGTTGTCAGTCTAGAAGTATGTTATTGAGCAAAATAGATCAACGAAAGTTTTTGAGAGGTGGAACTTCCGCAGGTCCTCAGAAATTGAGGCACTAACACTATAGTGGTTCATTACATCATGACGCCTTTTTCTTTACGATCAGTGGTGTCTCTTTCCTATCATCTTCCTCATTAGTCGATCCTGCAACAATATCAGAAAACCGCACACTACTAAACTTGAAAGAATTATCAAGTGATTTATTTTTTTAAAGATATGCTACGAAATAGTAAACATTTGTACCAATAATGTCACTAGAAAATACACAAAAAATAGTGAAACTATTAGAACAAAGCATGTTGTAGCAAGCTAAGAAGCTACGCCGTGACTACAGGATTGGACGTACAACAATTCTAGATTTTCCTTCTAGTTTGTACGGGAAAATGTGAAGAAATAAAGCCTTGAAAAACCATTGAAGAAGAATTCAAATTTTCCCTCAACTACAGAGGTTCTATGTCATTGGAAAAAAAAAAGATTTAGTACATAATAATCATGTAGATTAAACAAGGCAACATAGATTTACTTAACGATTGCAATAATCTGAACTTTCACTTCTTAACATTGTCCTGATAAAGAAAACGTACAGGTTGTGAGAATATATGGTCTGAGTATATGCTTTTTAATTTAACTATTAAGACACAACAATTTAAAAATTCCATCAACATACGAATTCCAGAATCTAAGGATGATGAGCTACTGCAACCTTATACTTTCTTTTTGAATTCTATGAGTTTCATCCAACTATATTTCCTTTGCTTATCCATTGTAAAACTTCTATGCAAATTTCTATGCAATATATACTAAAGTAAGATATTAACAACAAGAAAAGACATTAACCTAACCAATATAACTTCATCGTGCAACTTTTACCGAAAAAAGCAAATTAAAAAATTGCTAGAACTATAGGATCATTAACAAAACATCATCCAAGAGCATAAAGAAGTCAAGAAAATAATTAAGGATTGCAAAAATTTGGCAATATTATACCATAAATAACAGGAGAAGCAGGGAAGCTAGGTACGCAATAAATTTCGTCAACTATAATCTACAATGGGTCAACAATATTTGAATCAACATTAGCTCAGTACTGCATAAGAAGTGATCGACACAAGGATAAAAACACGATGGTTCCTACAAAATCTGAGTGACACTATGTTTTTCAAAAGTGCATCAACAACATTTTTGAACATCATTGTAGTATACTACGTTCTCATCAACCAGGTAATTTTCATTGTTGTAATAAGCGATTAAAGCAAATAGTATCATCAATCTTTTCTATGGAGCCTAGTCTTTACTGTTCATGTTTTCCTAACCCTTCAGGTGTGCATGTATATTTCTCATCTAAAGGATGCCCTTGAACTGACCCCTATATTAGGATAGAGAGTTTGTTCAGATAGACTCAACAGACAAAAGTCCAAACGCAATCTAGGAAGAGAATAAGATAAAGGGAAAACATAACAAAGCATTCTGAACTGTACAACAAAATAATACGATAATCAATGTCTACGAAACAAAAGATAGTAACAGAAATTACAACTACTAGTATGGACAGATAGAAATACAATACATTACTACCTAGTAATGTCCAATAACCTCCTACAGTTTTTTATATTCCCCCAAGCTCCAATTTTACCACACATTACTGCCTAGTAAAGTCCTACAACATCCACACTAATTTGTATCCTCCATAAACTCCAATCTAAGGTCATGTTATCAATAAACTAAAATTACATCATGGATAGTTTAATCACCTCTTCTGAAACAACCCACAGCCAACCTCTCACACCACCACACATTTGTGCCTCCACATCTCCATGCCTGAAACATCTCAGTCTAGCTTCCCACTCTTGTCCTCCACAAAAATACACCTACCTTATTCCGAATATAATCATCTCTTATCTTATCTATGTTAAGACGCCCCTACAAAAATTAATGAACAAGTATCCATTTTTAACCCATAACAAAATCAACGAAGCATGTATTCATAAATTCAAGAAAAAAAATATTACGAAAATCTCAAACCTTTGACAAGTAAATAATGAAGGTTCAGGTAGAATACTCAAAGACTCAACTGATAGAACGAATCTCTACCCAAAAATGCACAAAGATAATGTATAGAACCTTCACCACTAGCCCAGATAGCAATATCCTTGATATGTTCGAATTTCAGCATCAGTTTTGCATTAAAATGAGTTATGTTTCTTCATCTCACTTGATTCTTCTCTTAATGTTATAGAACCAGCTGCGTTACCCACTCCATTCTTCACACCTGAAAACTCACAGTTGAAGTAAAACAGATCTGCATAAAAACGACAAACCAAAAGTATTGTTTTCCGATAATGAAATTGACAAACCAAAATTCAAGTTACAATCAAAAAATGCTGATTTCATTAATGCTGTCATATACACCATGAAATCAAATATATATATATATATATATATATATATATATATATATATATATATATATATATATATATATATATATATATATATATATATATATATATATATATATATATATATATATATATATATATATGTATCCCCTTATTTAGAAGAGGGAGTTGTGAAGGACTAACACAGCTCCAAAAAGTTGTACAATTCTGCAGTAAAAGCTTGTACGAAAAGCAATATATATTGTACTACAAATTTCAATTAAGTACAACCCAACATGTAGCCTTTCACATTGATACGTATGAATAAATACAGGACAGCTGGCTAAGGATATTGTAGGAGCTCCTGACATCTCTTTTTCCACTATGATACATTCCTGTTCCTTTCTACAAACAAAGAGCTTTAAGAAAACATGCCCACTGAAACTCATGTTACACTAGGTATGCAATTCCGCTTGCTTTATTTCTTTGTTCTCTTTTTAGTTTTTGTCGATTTTTTCATTTGATGGGTTTGGATGGTTTTTTTTTTTTCAATTTTGGTATTTGGGTTTTCCTAATGTTGCAGGCATAAAATTTAAACTTGATTAGATGTTGTTGTGGTCGCCATTTTCTCCTTCTCTTCTCTGTCGTCCTCTGTTTACATCTTTGTATTTCAATTCTTAGTTATTGAAGTGCAGTGTTTCTTATGTAGATGTCTTTTCAATTTGTTAAGTTTTTCAGATAGGTCTTTGCATATACCTAGAGAAGAAAGGAAAGGAAAGGAAAGAATTTGAACAGATGAGATGTTGGGAACTTCGACTTCTCTCTACTCTCTTTCTCAATTATATATATGTACAGAGAAATACTCAAAATTACTTTTCACATGTGGGTCTGTAAACAAAGCAACAAAGTGGGTCTCTCCAATGCTTGAATCAAATTTGGAGAAATCACTTCAATTTGGCATAATCGACTATTTCTGGTGCGAGAAACAACTCTTTCTCAGTTGAGGATGTCTGCTCAACCAACTCTACAAGAATGTTGGAAAGAAATTGAAATCTTACAACTGTTTGCTAAGGTAAATATTTATTTTTGGTATGTCAAAATAGGGAAGTCATATAGCTTATAATTATTTTCTTGCTTCTGTACTCCCAAAAACACATTCGATTATCTACATTGTTATATGTGAAGATCCTTTTTTTTGCTCATCCATCAATTGAAATGTGTGTCCATTTCTCGAATGATTGATTGCCTCTCTAAACGGTTTGACATTCCTCCTGGTTTTGTTCAACCTTTTAGTCTGTCTTGTGTCATGAAAAATGGTGAGATAGTTTAAAGTTTGAAACTTAATTCTTTATTTGCAATGTCATACCGTGTAATCGGAACCTCATCTTTTACCTTCTCAAGGTAGGAATAAGGTGTACGTACGCTCTACCCTCTTAGAGCCCATTTATGAGACCACACTGATTTTATTCCCCTATCTCTAAAGGGGCTTACGCACTCCACTCGCTGTCTACTAAACGAGCGTTAGAGTGAGTATTGTTGCTGGCTATGTTGCTGTTTGGCTAATGAAAACACTGAATGCTGGTAATACCAATGGATGGCTTTCGATTTCGTGGAGAGTTTCTTGTTTTGGCCCTGGAATTGCATTTCTTATACTAACTGTTCTGAATTTCCTCTTACGGGAAGTCATAGCACTGGTGCAATTCCTTTCACTACATACATTATTCTGTTGTTGTTGTAGTTTTGCATTTTCATGCCTCATACACTCATAGATGGATTCATCGCTACAAAGGCTCCACACCTTCAGAGTACCCTTGTCAATGAAAACACTGAATGTTGATAATACCAATGGATGGCTTTCGATTTCGTGGAGAGTTTCTTGTTTTGGCCCTGGAATTGCATTTCTTATACTAACTGTTCTGAATTTCCTCTTACGGGAAGTCATAGCACTGGTGCAATTCCTTTGACTACATACATTATTTTGTTTTTGTTGTGGTTTTGCATTTCCATGCCTCATACACTCATAGGTGGATTCATCGCTACAAAGGCTCCACACCTTGAGAGTACCCTTGTCGTAGCAATCAAATTCCTCGTGAAATCCCATCAAACAGATTCCTACTTGGGTGTTGTTAACTGGAGCAGGAACTATGTTTATTGAACTCTTTTTCATCATGTCTAGCATATGGCTTGGATGTGTTTACTATGTTTTCGGGTTTCTGTTGGTAGTGTTGATACTTCTTGTGGTTGTTTGTGCTGAAGTGTCTTTGGTCCTGACTTATATGCATCTTTGTATGGAAGATTGGAGATGGTGGTGGAAATCATTCTTCGCGTCTGGCTCAGTTGCAATCTACATATTCTTCTACTCCATCAACTATCTTTTTTTCGATCTCAAGAGCCTTAGTGGACCTGTTTCGGCTATGCTATACTTAGGCTACTACTCACTTTTAATGGCGCTTGCTGTTATGCTAGCAACTGGTGCTATAGGGTTCTTAACGTCTTTTTTCTTTGTGCATCGTCTCTTCTCTTCCGTTAAAATAGATTGAAGAAAGTGACCTGTTTGAGTTCCATTTTCCATGCTATTGATGATTAACATGAAGTTCAGGTGGACACTAATGTTAACCACTTGCAAATATTGCTAGCTTTTATGGTAGACTACTTTATTTCAAATTTGTTGTCATGTTGTTTCATACATTTTAAAGGAAATAAGATTAGTTACTGAGAAATTATGAATGTGTGTGTAGTGTAAGTTTAATTCTAGCACTAGGAATTTGCAAGCACAACATATGACTTCTCAGTTAAACAGAAAAACAATGTGTAAATAGACTTCCATTGCTGTGTGAAGTCACAAACTTGGAAATACATTAACCAAAGAGCAAAGGAAAGCTAGAGTTTTATAGTATCACAAACACACACCAAAGATAAGGATTTCCCTGATTATAATTTATATGAATGTCATCAACATTGCTCATATTAAAATGTCAAAAGTCCAAGTCTAAATATCATCACCAGCTTCTGTAAGACATACTTTGAGCTGATAATTCGAGAGTATGGTTATTAATTCATGGTCTATAGATTAATTTTACTTTACAAGGTCTTGCAGCTTGAATTAGGTTTTTTGAATTTACTTATGAAAGACGTATGAGTTTTAACTTTAAGTACTATAGATTTGACTTAATGATATTTTCTTATTTTTAGTTATATTTTTTATTTTGTTATTTTACTTGTGAGTTACATTTTTGGGGGCTATTTGAGTGATCCATAATTTTGTGCATGACTCTGGTTGTCTAGCTTTGGCTAAACCAAAGAAATAACTTGAATTTATTCAAGAGTAACTTGAGACATTTTATGTATGTGATTACTGATGTATATAATGTGTATGTATTATATATGTGATTAATTTCCCAGCAGATGAAACTCTTCTATTTTGAGGAAAGAAATGTCAATATCAAATGAGCAGCAAGAGTTTTGTGTGTGTGAATGCTCATGCTGCAAACAAAAGAAGCGCACAAAGGATAAAAAGGATTTTGAGTACCCAAAATGTAAACGGAAGAACATTAGTGCCTCAATACTATCTTTTTGTCTTGCAAATTATACTTTCTGAAAAATATAGCATAATATTATACCTGAATATTAAAATTTCCATGGTTTCAGGCGCATTTTTGAAATTGATCTTATTGATGGCACTCCTTCGGCTACAACAACCATTTCTGGTTTATTGGGAGAAACATCATTCTCCGTGACAACATAAAACATATTTGACATAATTTGCATTAAGGTGAACTCTTATTTACATATATCATTCCTACTTTGAATGTTTTTCTGCTAGCTACTTCTACACCTCTATTGTTGCAATACCATCTGTCCTGATAAGAAATAGTTTATAGCATATGTATGCTTATTTCTACAAATTCTCTAAATGACAAGCAATTGTTGTATCTTAACCATTTCCATAAGATGTTGTCAAATAAACTATTTCAAATTCAGCTAGAAAGTTATCTTGGGGCAGCTCAAATACCACATATACAACTTTGTTAGTTCTTTCCTATGTGCAAAAAGAACACTCTTCCGCCCAACACTAATAGGAGGGATTCCAAAAAACAGGAAACAAGTACTGCATCTGATTTCTCAAGTGAGAATGCTGAAATATGAACCATTCACAGTAACAAAAGGTGTAAAAGATCAGTCTACACTACCAAATTAAAGAAGGGTTGCATAACGACGATTCTCATTCTCATTTTAGATAATTCTATTTTTTTAATATCTATATAAGATTCATAATATCACTTTTGACCTCAAACTACACATAAAGACAACCAAATAGATTCATATTGATTGTTATGACATCTGCTATAGGAACACAAGTAGCTTTAGTTAACTTATTTTTCTGTCCATCCATTTGAATTTTGTAGTAAATGCTATTGTCTCCTTTCTTTAGAGTGTTTAGAGGTTGAAAAAAAGGGATTGACAAGAAAATTGCATTTTTACAAATTGTTTTGGTGCCTAAAATTCTAAAAAGATTTAGTCTTGGTTGGAAATTTGTGTTTTTGTTGCTGTTGTTTTGCATGTTAGAATAATTTTCAGCATTTAAATTGATCCAGAAGACTGTTTGGAGGTTGGAAAAGAGAGATTAGCAATATCAAGTTCAGAATTATCGTGAAGATTTCATTTTTACAAATCGTAGTATTACTTTAAATGTTTGTGGATGGTTTATGCTTTTGCTTATAATTTCTTGGTATTCTTGAACTCTATGTATCTGTTCTTTACCATTTTTGGGGCTCTTCAAGAGCGATTCTTACTTTATTTATTATGTCAAACTGACTAAGTCCTCAAAGAACAACATGAAAGGGGTCACTACTATCTTTTAAATTGTTCAAGGGAAGTATTTGGAGTAGGAGGAATTCAGAATTAATTTTCCTTAGATTCTTTTTTATTCTTTTCTTTTAAGTAATTAACTATTTATAAAGCTGATCAAATGAAAGTGGCCATTAACTCAAAGTAGTTATATTTATCAACCTAACACTGGATGGACATGAGATATCATATTACCCGTATTTCGATCATCATGCGAGATTGAGTAAAAGGTCAAAGAAAGATTAAGTGTTTTAGTTACGCTTGGACCTCTTAGCGTTGCATATAAAGGCAACTTCTGTAGCTCTCTACTTTATCTCCTTGATTCTCAGTTCGAACACCTTTGATTTCAGTGTTTCTACCATTTTGAGCACTTTGAGTTGATTGAGTCTTTCCCGGGACATGTTGAATATGACATCTCAGATGTTGCTTCCGGCCAGCATTTCCCCAGGTGCTCCTCTTTTACCAGTGCATGATTTTAATCCCATAGTACTATGGATATACTATAATGTGCTTCATATTTTCAGTTTCTTACGGACTTTACACTGTCTAATAACAAGAAGTCTCTTCCTTAATTTTGTGATTTTTTCTTAATGAAGAAGATAGTTTTTTAATTTTCATACGGTCAAGTTCGTTCAGTAGGGAGAAGGAAGTAAATAATTTATTTAGCTTTTTGGGTCACTTCGGTGTTCTAGATTTTCAGGTAATGTGTTATACCGCATTCTTGTGATTTGTCACTTTTGCAACGATTTCACTTTCATCAGAAATTTTGTCGACTTTTCAGGTTTACTAAACATTACGCATTTTTCTCAATTTCCTCGAAGCTATGGTTTTTTCAATGCAGAAGATTAGCTACTAAAAATTATACTCTTGACTCCAAATGTTACATCTGCTAAATTATGAAATGGTCATGCTCTATGTCAAAACTAACACATCTTCTATATCTTTTGAATGTATAACATTAGTTCATATTTGCATATCGCTTAAGTAGACATCATACTGACATCAGTTGTACATATTCTGAATATTTCTAATAATATGATATCAATCCTTTTTGTTGTAGTCTTGATTCTTGTGTCATTAGTATTTGCATAATAGTATTTGCTGCTTCACTGAACAAATTTCAGCTATATCAGTTTGAATATTGGGCCCGTGCTTGCCACGGGCCTTCTCCATCTAGTATATATATATATATAAGAGTCTTCAATCCGCCTATGTGGCATGTCTGATGAGAAAAATATATATATTTTAGAAAAAGAAAAATAGGGTTTTTGAATTATTTCTTTTTACATAATAATATTATGTGTATATATATATATATTGTTATTAATAAATTATTTAATGAGCATTACACCTCCTAACATTTTAAAAATATATATAACACCTACCTTAATTTAATAATATAACTTCTAACCTTTCATATTCATAACGTTCAAAATATTTGATATAAAAATTATAATTCCTAAATATTACATCTATAAAAATTCCACTTTGAGACATTGCATGATGGTCATTTTATTTTTACTTTCCTTATTCTTCTTTTTTTATTCCTTTGATTTTTTTTTTATTTTTTTTTGTCTTCTTTGATCTGATTTTTGTAGGAGATGGATGTATAATGAAAAATGTTATATATTTTTGTATATTTTGATTTTGTGAGATAAAACGATTTGACATGTCTAATTCTCATTATTACTTTTGTTCTATTGTAATTACATATATATTTGATATTATTATTAGGTTATATTGTTGATGATACAAATCATGATTCTTTTACAGAAAAAATAATTTGTTCATTTTCTTTTTTGCTTTTCTTTCTAGTTTATTGAGATTTTTTTTTATTTTTGTAGTTTCTATCAACACTGATTGTCTTTATTCACTTTGTAAATTTGAAGAATCGAATTATGTTATGTTGAGAACATGATCATTCTTTTTTCTTCAAACATATATAACTAAATATGTTAAATATTTTGGCTTGATTAGTTAACTATAATTTTATGTCTTTTTGTTGTTATTATTGTAAGAATTGTTATTATGTTATGTTGAGAACGCGATCCTTCTTTCCCCTTCAAATCATATATAACTAAATATTTTAAATATTTTTGCTTGATTAGTTAATTAATTTTATGTATGTTTGTTGGTATTATTGTAAGGATTGTTTACAGTTCTCCCGTTAAACCTCTGATGCAATAAGAGTTGATTGTTTCCTTATCAGATTAATTAGTTAATTGAAAAAACGCCAATGTATCTTATTTCTAATTTCGTCTAACAATATCTTCCTCCTCACTAGCTATAAAAATGATATACAAATATATAATAAATATTAGTAATAAAAGAAGTAATATATTAAATACAAATATTATATAGCTAAGAATCAAATAAATTGATTCCTCTTATAATTTCATATCTCACAATCACATAACAATGATATGGTAAAAATACATAATTTTAACGTTGCATTATTTTTTATATTATTTATATATAAAAATTATTTATAGGCCAAATGTTTCACAATTTTGAGAATTTAATCAATAAAAAATTAAATATTTTTTAATTTTATTTTAAAACATTCGTACTATTACTTTTTATGTTTGATAATTTCAAAATTGTTTCTATTCCTTGTGATTAACTTTTTAATTCTATGTTCCTTTTTATATTTATTTTTAATTAATTTTTCTCTTAATAGATATCTCTCCTATAATATAAAATAAGAGAAAAAGTATACATTGTTCAAAATAATAGTAATTACTAAAAATAATTTTTATTTTTAGAAAGCATATTTGGAACTTTTAATAATTTGAAATTTCTAAAATGAGGTAAAAAGAAAATATGTCATATAAAAAAATAAATCATAAAAATGGTGGAGGATTTTACTTAAACATATTTTTGTTTATTAAAAAAATTTGTCACATTTTCTTTTTTACCTTTTTCCTCTTATGTTTATATATTTATTTTTAATTAAATTTTTATCATAAACTCACACCTCTTCATCTTTCATAACCTCTATACTTAATTAATACTTATTAGTAATACCTATAACTTCCAACTTTATACCTTCATAACCCCAAATTACTTAATGTTTAAATTTGTGACATCTTAAAAGCATATCAAAAAAATATTTCTAACCAAATATATTTATGTTTAGCTCAATTGTCCTCTACTTTAATCTTGTAATGCAAAATCTATCGACAAAGACTTCTTTGTATAATTATTTTTACTTCTAATAAGAATGACACAAAATAAGATATATAAAAGAGAATAATTGATTTGTTTTTTTGCATGAAATTATAAAAGCAAGATCATTACTTAAAGTAAGATAAATGTTCTTGAAAATATTAAAATGTATTTGTAGATACGCTTAGCAGGGGGAGGTAATCAAAATTATTATGAAGTTATTTTTTAAATTTTAAATAAAATATGAATCATGAAAAATATAATAAAAATTAATTTAGAGAATTCATTTAAACATTTTGATTAAATTAATAAAAATCTTAAGACAAGCTAACTTGATTATGTTAAGGTTTGATGCTAATTGTTATTGTTTTAACTATATATATATATATATATATATATATATATATATATATATATATATATATATATATATATATATATATATATATATATATATATATATATATATATATATATATATATATATAAATTATTAAAAATACTAAAGAGAGCAAACTTCATTCTGTTAATTACGATGCTAATTGTTTGTGTTTTCTTAATAGAATTAAATAAGCAAAGACTAAAAAATGAAAAAAAAAAATGGGAGACTAAAAAATAGCGTTGAAATAAATTTTAAAAGAAAACTTAGAATTATAGAAGAAAATTTATAAAGAAAAAAATTAAAACAGATAATCATTTCAAATATACTTATTACTTAATCATTCATCCTCCATTATAATGATTCTAAAGATATGCTTAACTTTTTCTCCTACACTTTAATTATAAGAAAGTATTATTTATTGTTAATAATTATAAATATTCATATTTTTTGTGAACATTTTTTTTTATGTTTACTTTATTTAGAAAAAATTCAAGAGTCTAATTATAAGTTTTTAGTAGATATATAATTTTTTTTAATCTTAACATAAATCCTTTTATCATTCATCTATAATTGTTCATTTATTACTTATTTTACTATGCATTTTAATAATAATATATTATTTTTATGTTAATTCTATATCACTAAAAATTATTTTACCGGACTAAAATCATGTATCACCCATTTCCTTCTAAATAATCAATATATAGAGAGAACTTTATATTTTAATATATAAATATTGAAGTACTTTTTTAAGTCTTCAGGTAGCTTATCTATTACGAATAATTTATCATATTTTTAAGTCTGTTTTTGAATTTATTACTATTTTTAATTCTTTTGATATTTTAAAAAAAAAAATTAAAAGACTAAAAATCTCACTTTAAATTTTTAACAAAACATCAAAGTTAACCATATTTAATTTTGAGAACTCATTCAAATGGATAATGAAGTCATAAATTCTTAATTATATATTATAACTAACATAAAAGAATAGGTACTATTCAACCAAAAAAAAGTATCGGTATTTGACCGTACAAATATTTATTTTTTGATAAAATTAATTCATGAATTGACCTTAAATTACAAAGATAAATAATAAAATTCATTAACTAATTTATTTGGATTTGAAAATTAAATAAAAATGAAAACTTTTAGACACCGCGCCTAGCGCGTCTAAGTTAACTAGTTGTTTAATAGTCGAGAGGTATAATGAGAAACCCGTATGAATGAACTGAATGTAAAACGGCTGAATAAAATTTAGGGCACATAAAGACATATGGTGAGATACACTTTAAAAGTGTGGTCATCTATATAAATAACTGTCGTCAATTAATTTTTTATTTTGCAACGCTTATAATGTGTAACCAAAAATTTCAAAGATCACACTTTAAAAGTGTTGCCAAAATTTTAGTGGCCAAAAACCCTATACAAAGGTCACGACTTGAAAGTGTACCCTTAGGTACTTTTGGCAACACTTTTTATGTGTTGTCTAGAGTTAGTGTAGGCCTAGAAAAAATTTGGTGTAGTGAGCCCTTTGTGGAAAGAAGTCTAAAAAGGTGAATTAGATCCCATACCTCAACGTTTGATGAAGATTCATTTGTGAAATCATCCCTTTCTAGCCCCCAAAACCTCCCCCTAGCTTGACTTCAATGGTGTCTTCCGATAGAGAGATAAAGAAGAGTGAATGAAGAGAGTTTATTTTGTGAGATGTGTTTAGACTAATGAGGGTTGGGGGTCTTTATATTGGGGCTTGATTAACTTAATTAGATCCCTTAAACCCCTAATTATCCATCTAACCCTTTAACTAAGTAAATGAAATTAACTTTAAAAGTGCACGAAACATTGACCCTCGAAGACGGAACCCCGTCGACAGGCCGTCTGTTAGTTGACAACTGACCCCCCCCCCAATTCGTCCTGCACACTCGTTGTTTTGGTCAGAGATTTGTGCACGCAAGGGCTCCATCAATATGGCTAAGTGTGGGACGACGGTGGGCATCGACACCCGTCGATTTGCAAACGAGTCGTTGATGGCTTCTCGTGGTTGCACACTGCCTAGGCAGTGTTGGCTCCTACATGCTATGGTCCTCGTCAAGGTCCCTTGGTTGGTCCTTAGGGAGTCTTACGTGGACGTTTCGACAAAAAATCAACTTTAACATATTTTATACACCCGTCCACCTATTTTCATGAATTTTTTACTCCGAAAAGCTAGTCAATTAGTCTAAGCTATGCTAGTACGTCCTTGAACGAAATCTCCAAATGTCATGGACGTTCTTAGACATTTTTGTTTGTAAACTTCCTAAATGACTTATATTTGTTATTATGGTCCTGAAAACAGTGTCTAGACCTTAAGAGACCTATGCTAGGATTTAAGAGAAGTCTTGGATTTTTGAAATAATACATTATCCCCCCTTAGGGACATTCATCCGTGAATGACACAAAACCTCTTTTGAAGGAAGGAATAGACTAAAGACTAGAATCCCAACAAATCAACAATATCAAGACACTACAAATCATACCATCTCAACAAGGCAATTTCAAAACCTAAATCACCACATATAAGGCTCAAACACTTCATCATGAGGCATTTCATTCTCACAACACACATGAGCTCAACATATATTACATGAGTCAATTAGCACAAATTTTAACTTATCAATAGGTCACATAACTTTTCACTAAGACTCACCATATGAAAATGAACAACATAGCTCAAACAAGCCAAAAGGCTAAATTGCATGTTTTAAGCACCAACTTACTATAATTCATTGTAATGCAACGTAAAATGCACATTTTTGCAAAACTTCACCAAATATCATGAAACTTAAATTCCTAGTCATATTCATATTATTTAAAAGAATGACTAATCTGAATTATCAAAAAGATGAAGGTAAAGGTACTTCATGTCGACCTCGGCCTCCCATATTGCACCCTCAACTAGGTTATTTTTTAATAACACTTTTATGGAAACTACCACTTTATTCCTTAAGTTTTTTACTTGCCTATCAAGAATTTGAACCTGAACTTCCTCACAACAGATGTTATCCTTGACAAAAGACCTTCAATAGGAAGAATGGACTCGGAATCACCGATACACTTTTTCAACATAGAAACATGGAAAATCGAACGAACCGAAACCAATTTACTAGGGAGTTTCAATTCATAGGCAACCATACCAACTCTTTGCAAGATTTTAAATGGACCCACATAACGAGAACTCAACATCCCATTTTTTCAAAATCTAACCACCCCTTTCATTGGTGAAATTTTCAAATGCACCTTATCACCTTCTTCAAACTCCAAATCCCTTCTCCTATGATCGGCATATTACTTTTGCTTACTATAGGCCATTTGCAACCGGTTTCTTATGATATGAACTTTCTTTTAAGTCTTATAAACCAAATTGTGACCAAGAATCTAAGGATCTCACACTTTAAACCATTCAATAGGAGAGCTACATCTTCTATCATACAATGCTTCATAGGGAGCCATAGAAATGGATGAATGAAAACTATCATTATATACAAACTTCACCAAAGGCAAATGCTTATCCCAATTTCCCTTAAAATCAATAATATAAGCCCTAAGCATATCCTTAATGGTTTGAAGTACTACGTTCCTCTT